>CM051455.1:129428095-130628095 GCA_028274465.1 Plantago ovata
AGCTGTTCCACTTGTGAAGCATTTCGCCAACCACCAACGAGCAGCGTGCTCAAGATGATTTTTGATGACTCCATATTTGGTGTAATCTGATCAGCGCAGGTAGGGTGAGTGCTTGGAGAAGAAAGTCCAAAGCTTCACTGCTGTCTCCAAGGCTTTTAAGAATTGTAGCAGCAACCTTCACTTTCAAATGCCTATACACGGTGAATTATTGAAAGATACCGAGCCTCTAGCCATTTCGTTAATTAAATGATGTTCCTTTCATTATGTTCCTTTTAATATTATTTCTTAGAGATTTCAATAAGCTGGCTCAGTTTTTTGCCAGAGACTTGGAGATTTTGTTGCTGCTTCGGTTTTCCCTGCAAGGGAAAGGGTGCTTTAGATTGTAAATTGCTTAAACTTCCTTTGTATTCACGTGGTCTATCTCATAAACCCTTTTACATTTTGAATTGTTTTGACTCGTCATTCTCAATGAATATTTTAAGGGTCTTTTTTTTTTCTCTATTTGATCTCTTTTTACATCTAAACTTTAACAAAAAAATTTAGTATCAAAATAGAGTTGTCCATATTTTCATAATATAATTTCTTAATCATCTTTTTTATGTGATAAAATTTTCTATTCTAGGTCAAGTAGAGCTAAAAATGATGAACGGACCCGGACTGACAATTAGAACCAACGTAAAATTTCCAATAAATAGTTGTGTGAACTGCCGATCTTCAAAGTTTAATTTGAAGTAATTATATTTAGCTAAGCAACATCTTCCTTTAAATTTCACAATAACTTCCTATTATACTTCCATTTTTTAATATTTAAAGTTTAAGGAAGAAACACACATTTTAATAAATTCATTAATGTCATTACCTTCATGATAATTATTGTGGAAAAAATTAATTAAAAATTAATATTCCCAACTTTAAGATTGTTAATGCAAAAATAATAATAATAGGAAATGAAGAGATGCATAAATTTGAGGCATAATGATGAAATCATCCTTCAAAACATCAAATATTTTGTAAGAGATAATTACATATTAGCACCTCCTTGTGAGGTCGTATTTCATAAAAAAAAATCTTAGATTATCAATTACTACATTTTAGGGACAAAATCTGATTTTTGGAGTTGACTTTACATTGTGTGCAATTTCATACACGCTCTCAATGGCCTTAATTTCTGCGTAAAACGCAAGTTCATCCTCCTCACCGATATCTTCGTCTTCAGAATACTCCTCGGATAAGCTTTCAGTTTCACCCCGGTTTGGATTCCCACTGGTGACGTGAACCGGTATTAGCCTCTCAGACTGTGCAGAACCACGTGCGTACTTACTGAAGATCTTCTCTGCCTCTTCAACCGTACATTCTTCCAATCCTCCACACATCCCATCCACTCTAAGCCTAACATCATCACGTAGACCACCAACAAAAAACCAAATCAACTCCCCATCGTCGAAACGGTGATGGGGGCACTCACGTTTATACATCTCAAAACGTTCGTAGGTGTCATAAAACCGCTCATACTCTCCTTGTTGAAGTGTTCAATCCTATCTCGTAAGGCAATCGTCTCATGGTAAGGCATAAATCGCGCCAAGAACTCCTCTACTACTTGGCCCCAAGTTTTCAACGATCCTGGTGCTAACCTTGCCATCCAAAGCCTTGGTTCATATCCAAGAGCAAAAGAAAATAATTTCCTGCATAATTGGTCCTTAGTAAACCCCTTTGTTGGAACTTTTGCTATTTCTTCCTCATAGGATCTGATGAAACTTAACGGATTCATCCCCACTCCATCTTCAAACCTCGGTATGTTTCTCACTACTGAACTCGTCACCTCATACCCCGTTAACTCTTCCTCCAAGTATATAGCTGATCCTCTCTTAACTTGCGAGAATTGAGGTGTCATGCGAGCTTTCATGGACGTCATACCTGAATATCTGTAACAGGAGTAACTCACAACCGAAAAATCAGTCCTGTTAGAAATCGCAAAATTCTGGAATTCACCTTCAAATCGAGAAAAACTAATTAAAACCACTATTTTAGGTAATGAATGCTGAAAATATAAATAAGCTAAAGAGTAAAAAGGAGTATAGTCCCCAGCAATGACGCCAATTTGATGAACGAGATTGTCAGATTCGAACAATCAAATAAAATTTATTTTTGCCAAAGGCAACTCGCAACTACAATGGAAAACTGAAACGTAGTGTAGAAGAAAGATAAGTTCGAGTGTCGATCTCTAAGGACTATTACTAGCACTAACTACTTAAACTTAAACTATAAAATCAGAAAACGACTTAACACATATTTTCTTATCAATATATGATTTTTGTTACCTTTGTACGGAGTAGATTAGTAACTCCAATGTAATTTCTTTTAACATTAGGTTTAGGTCAACAATCAAGTAGCATAAAAAGAGGGCAAGCAGCCGCTCTATCAATGTAATACTTCCGGCCGTCTTCTTCAATACAAAAGATCAAATTACCCTGCTTTCTTCTGTGTTTTGATAGAAAGTAAAATAAAAGTAAAAAAGAATAAAATAATAATAAAATATTGCATAAAAAAAAAAACTCTAACAGTTAGTATTGTCCTAATACGGTTATAATTGTAGTAGGTGGTAGTATATATAAAAGTTCACGGAGTTGTAGTAGTAGGTCAGAAATAAACACAGACTCCATCCAGCTGACGGCTCTTGGCTCTTGCAGCCAGTCAGATAGATCTAGGGAAGGCACAAAAGAAAAGATAAAAGAAAAAGTAGAAAGGGACGTTTTGGCTAACATATTCGATTTTAGATCTTTATTTTGTTGTATCTTGAGAAGGATCATTATCATCTTCATTCTTCTGTATCTATCTATCTTCCTGGTAAGTACTACTATCAATTAGATTCTTGAAACACAATTAATTTGATTTGTTTGGAGCATCATCATCTATCATGTTATCAAGGGTATTTTTATTATTTTATCTGATTTTATTTTACTCACCATCATCATTATCTTAATAGTTTTTCATATATTCTAGCCTTTGTTGGCTTTAATTTGATCTGGTGATATGAATTTTATGTGCACATATTCTTCTGCACATAAAATTCATATGGATTTTGATTTTTATTTGTTTGATTATCTCCAGCATGGTAGCTGTGTTGTAAAGTAATTAATCATCCGTTATCATTATTATTGTTATTTTTTGATGATTGTTTACTTTCAATTTTAACACGATTTTTAGAATTATTTTAGATTGTTTTCTTTACCACTTGGCCACGCTTATAACTCGATCTCTTGTATGGATATTGAGTTGAGTTTCATCGCTATATGCTGATTTGATTTGCTGCTGTTGAGAAACGTGCATCAGCCTGCCCTGTGTTTCGTCGCTTATGCAATTCAATTTCATGATTGATTTGTGCACTGATGTATGGTCCGATTACACTGTAGGTTGCTAGCAGTTGTACGTTGCCAGAAAAAACTAAATAGTATGATGTCCATGAAGGATTTATGCCTTGATGACAGTCAGGCTCAGATTCTCAAGGTAATCTGATTTTCCAGTTAACTGTTTTTCTTCTCTTTTCCCTTGTTGAATTCTGTGAAAAAGAAGTACTTACCCTCTACTCCCACATTAACAATTTACTCCTACTTTTCTACACTTCATAGCTCCCAAGTGTAGTGAGTGTATTCTATGTGGCCTAAAGCTTGAACTTGATAACTAGGATGTAACTTTTTGTTGTTTGGATATCAATCAAGTAGTAGTATATTGTATTGGCCTAAAGCTTGAAACTTGATAACTAGGATGTAACTTTTTGTTGTTTGGATATCAATCAAGTAGTAGTATATTGTATTGGCCTAAAGCTTGAAACTTGATAACTAGGATGTAACTTTTTGTTGTTTGGATATCAATCAAGTAGTAGTATATTGTATTGGCCTAAAGCTTGAAACTTGATAACTAGGATGTAACTTTTTGTTGTTTGGATATCAATCAAGTAGTAGTATATTGTATTGGCCTAAAGCTTGAAACTTGATAACTAGGATGTAACTTTTTGTTGTTTGGATATCAATCAAGTAGTAGTATATTGTATTGGCCTAAAGCTTGAAACTTGATAACTAGGATGTAACTTTTTGTTGTTTGGATATCAATCAAGTAGTAGTATATTGTATTGGCCTAAAGCTTGAAACTTGATAACTAGGATGTAACTTTTTGTTGTTTGGATATCAATCAAGTAGTAGTATATTGTATTGGCCTAAAGCTTGAAACTTGATAACTAGGATGTAACTTTTTGTTGTTTGGATATCAATCAAGTAGTAGTATATTGTATTGGCCTAAAGCTTGAAACTTGATAACTAGGATGTAACTTTTTGTTGTTTGGATATCAATCAAGTAGTAGTATATTGTATTGGCCTAAAGCTTGAAACTTGATTACTAGGATGTACATATGTGTCTCGTTTCGAGGTAGTATTTTCTTTTGCGTTTGAACTCTTAGTAACTTAAACTTCTTTGCTGTGCTTATAGATTAGTAACTGCTTCTGCTGTTTGTTTTTGTGTTATAGGCACGCACTGAAAATGTCTTGTTAAAGAATGATCGAATAAGTGATTTGCCAGATGACATTCTCATTCGCATAGTCTCATTATTAACGCTGAAAGAAGCTGGCAGTACAAGTGTGCTATCCAAGAGATGGAGACATGTTTGGGCCTATGTTCCTTCTCTCAACTTTTGTCCTCGTCGTGATTATTGGGATGAGATGGTCTGTCGCAAGGCATCAATATCAGAGATAAGAGAAAAGCATATAGAAGAAGCTTATAAGTATTTTAATTGGGTGGACAAAGTAGTGTCTTCACATAAAGCGGATATTATTGATGAGTTCAGGCTAAAGTTTGACTTACCACCCGTGAAACATAAGGAAAACTTAGATAATTGGTTCAGATTTGCAACCCTAAAGAGGGTAAAGAGGCTTGAGCTGGATCTTTTTCCGCTAGGATTAGATATTCACCCGTTGTCCTACAATCTTCCGAGCTTATCACCCAGTGTCCAACTAGCCTCCCTTAAGTTGACCTATGTTAATGTGACTGGTGAAGCTCTTGAGAAATTATTACATGATTCTCCAACTCTTGAATTTCTATCAGTTGTGTCATCAAGATCACTTGTGAGGTTAAAAGTTAGTGGTCCTGCTCTAAAATTGAAATCTTTAGAAATACGTAGATGCTTAAAAATCAAACATTTGGAGATATCTGCACCAAATCTTATATCCTTTGATTACTGTGGGCCACAGTTACCGAGTCTTCCATTCGTAAGCACCCCTAAGTTAACTGCACTTTCAATAAGTAATGTTTATGCAGATATTCCTGAAAAATCCCATGGTTCTTTCGAGCATTTTATCTCAAATTGAAGTGTTCAATATAACATCACTGAGAACGATGGTTAGTGCGTTGAAACCTTATGGTTACTTTGTTATTTGTCCTGATACCTTTTGCTTCAATCCATAAATTGAGGAATACTGATTTGTGTTGATTTCTCCATTTTCAGGCTGAGATTTCGGAAAAGTTTCCATTAGGCCCACGAATCAAAACGTTGTGCATCGAGATTGATGTACGGTTTGAGCCCACTATGTTTTGTCTTTATCCCCTGATACAGAATTGTCCCTTGTTGCAGAGATTTGTATTCAAGGTGATGTTCACATACATTTTATTTCTGAGATTTTTAATGATGGCATATAAACACTGTCTGGAAAATAATTAACTCTGTCAAATGTTACTTACTGTTTTATTGTTATCTCATTGGTACAGCGTGATACTTCGAGTGAATTCTCGTCTATGTGTGAATTGGAATTGACAATGGAAGATTTTGGATTTTTAAGAGGAGAACGTCCTCATCAGCATTTGAAGATTGTGGAACTACATAATTTTTGTGGTTTTAAGAAGAATCTAGGTTCGCGGAACATCTGTTTGAGATTGCTGTTCCATTAGAGAAGATGATCATCTACGTAACCAGTAAAGATGCTCGGGGAGCTAGTTCAATAGAGGCCAGGATGAGAGCGCTGGAGGAGGCCAATCGATTGCGTGCGGTTCTTGCGGCTCGTAAACCTGTGGTACACATAGAAATCCACTGAGGTTGTCTTGCAGGGTTGGTGATAATGCAAAATCATAATTTACTAAAGCCAGATCAATATAATTTCATAAATCTAGTACTAATTTTTAGTTTAAATTGGAATTATGATCTGGTATTAGTAAATTTTGCTACCGCAATATCATCCTCATCCTGTTTGTCATGTACTGTAATTTATATTCATCTTTTGTAATGACATTTTGATTTTCATCTTTTTTTTTTATTTTATTTTTATTTTTATATTGGTTCCGATCTGTTGTTTTTTGTTTCTATATTTAATTCTTTATTTAAGAAGAACATTATAATGTACAATGATAATGTGTAATTTCTATGTAACTCTCTGAATCAATGAATCAAGTTTTATCTCTCAGATGTGCTGAAGCTATTTATAAAATGCTTTAGAGGAACTAGATCTTCTGGAACTGTGTTACTGGTAAGAACTGTCGGTACTTTGCCAATGGCATATTACATAACATGTCTCTGATTCGGGCAATAGAAGGTTCACAGGACATAGTGTGATCATCGGAAATCAATCTTGTTCACAGGATTCACCAAGTCTCCGAAGGTTTCTATTCCCCCTTTAGGGACAGGGTTGCTGATCATCTTTGGAAAGAATTTTGCGGTATGCATCTTTAGACTTTGACATAGTGTGATCATGGGTCCTGGTTGTAGTTTTGAGTTTTAACTATTAGATTAGTTGATATTGAGCCACTGGTCTTTTTCTGGTTTGCTATGTGGAATGGAGCCAGAGCCCAGATGTATTAGCTTTTCAGTTTTTTTTTTTTTTTTTTTTCCTCCTCTCTCCTCTTGAGCCAGACACACAATGGTGAACAATTGTGATAATATTAACTAGCGACTTAATAGTAATATGAGGAGTAAGTCGGTGAAGTCGTGATTTTATCAAATAATAATAAAATCAACACCTTAATAGTACTATTATGATGAACAATTGCAACTTAAGGCTGCTCACTACGGTGTTGTTCACCACCAGTTCACAAGCTTGTGAAGTGTGAACAAGATTTATGTTGTGGCAGTTCATCACCAATTTCACCAAGCACATTTGTCCATTTCACATAACAAACAATGTGAACGGGGTTTGGGAAAAAAAAGCATTTCACACTAGGAACAAAGGCCCAAACCTATGCACCTTCACCACTGAGTGAGCATAGGGGCATTTAACACCAAGCATGTAATTTCTTTTAACACGTAGGGGCACGTATTTAATTGAGCGACTTAGGTTGTCATGAAGTATATTAAGCGACTTATGCTGTCATACTATTGATGCATCACGTATTTGTTAACCCAAGTGAGGCCTAAGGATTTGAAGTGTTTTCGGTGGAGAGTAGGTCGGGTGGTGAGCAGAGGTGATATTATGAAGGGCTTGGAGTAGGTGGGGTGGTGAGTCTGCATTAATGTCAGATTCCTCCAGTCCCACAGTAGAAAAAGTCTTTTGTTCCAGGTTATTTTGTACTATATGTTCTTCATTTCCAGAAATACTCGGTCCGGAGGGGCTGCTCTTAACTTGGTACTCTATCATATGCTCTTTGAAATAAACGGACCAGATTACTCCATGTCACTATGCAAACAAAGCACAAATTGTCTCAAATGTCAGCTAATGTTATTGTCCGTTCCTTTCGCTTTTTCCCCCACTCACCCTTGTTTTCATTAATTAATTAAGTTCAATAACAATAACACACATCACATTTCATTGTTTACTAATTCTACTACAGTACCATCCCTTTTCTGTTCGATAACAATAACAATAACACACAGTTCATTTTTTACTAATCCTACTACAGTACCACCCATTTTGTTTAATTGTCATGGGCAAAACATTAAGAGCAGTTCCAACATAGATACCAAAAAAAAAAAAAAAAAAAAAAAAAAGTTCATTGTTTCATTTAAGAGCAGTTCATTAAGAGCAGTGCCAACAAGGCAGAATTGTTCATCATAAAGTTCAAAAATGAGAATCACTGGCTATGTAAATGATAGACAAAAGACCTCTGTCAACTACCACAAAAATAGAGCTAACTCAGCTAAGATACAATAGTTTCATTTAACTATCCATCAGCTCATTGTTAACCTCTCAAACCCCAGCTAGTTGCCACTTCTATCAACAACATTCTCACCTTCATGAGTTGGTGTGTGATTCGATGATTGCATTTGGAGTTGTTGCTGATGAAATATTTGTGCTTGCGCTTGAAGTTGTTGAGGATAGATTCCGTACCCTGAACTGACTTGTGGTGGGATGTTCTGATTGACAAACTATCACCAAAAAGAAAGGAAAAAACAATACATAAAAGTTTTATACACTTAATCATGCATGAGATAGAGATTACAATTTATATGAGACCTTACTTGAGATGGTTGCAATCCCAATATTGTAAGATTACGATCAACAGGTGGAAAAGACGACGACCAATATGGATGAGGTTGACACCAATTAGCGTAACCAACTTGGTTTTGCTGTACGATTTGAAACACAGACAAGATAAAAATGGATTAAAAGACAAACAGAACAATATAAGGACTAAACTAAACAATAGAAATTGAGACTACTGTGATAAATGCGAACCTCAAAAGGTTGCGATAAAGGCAGCATGGATTGACATGACGATATCTGAGGAAGTGACTCGGAAGAACTCTTGTGATTAGGTTTTGATTTTCGTCTCGATCTGGCTTGTTCCACTCCACTCTTTAAACGTTTTCCAGATTTCACCTTGGAAACTTGCTTCTTTTTCAAACCCATTACCACCACTTCTGATGCTTCATTTTCAGCCATGCCTGATGTATTCTCCCCATTAACCGTGGGTTCAGGCCCTTGATTCTGCAACTCAATAGTGGAAGGTATTTGTTTCTTTGAGACTCTAGATACTAAAGCCTCTTTAACTATATACCCAGGAAGAACTTTTGGCTTTGAGATTTTTTCAGTTTCAAACATTGCACCTACTTCTTCAAGTCCTTTACGGCCAAGACTTTTCGCCAACTCAAATGTCTCCTCAGTCCTTGCACCTCGAGTTGCCAGTTGGCTGAACATCCGACACAAATCTTGATAGCGCTCCCCAAATCTTCTTTTCTCGCTTGCTTCATTTGCACTCTCCGATGATAAATTCAATGGTACTAGAGGTTGTACATACACTTTTTCAATCCCCTTTCTTGCACATTTTGTCCACCTCTTCTTGATGTACAAATCCGGAATTGTAAAAATAGTGTGGATAGAAAACACTTTCAGGGCATGAGAGCATAAGATTCCAGTAAATTCAAACTTTCTGCAACTGCATATAATTTTACAATCAGAAGAATCATATGTGACGATGTGATGATATCGCTTACTGTGAGGGGCATAGTTGTACCTCCAAATACTTTCTTCTTGACCAATGAGATCCAATTTTGAATCAAATGATTTTCTCAATTCTTCTTGAAACAGCTTGAAAACTTCTTGTGTATAAACATCACGTGCATGCTCCAAAATACGAACATCAAAAGCAAGTTCTATTATACTTCGTTTGTTATTGAAATCAGCTTTCAACTCTTCATACCGGCGATCATCAACCAACCTATCAAAATGCTGGAAAAAGCGTGCCAAATCATGCCTGTAGCTCACATAATGTTTAAGAACAGCATTCATACTTTCACTACGTTGAGTAGATACCATGTCTCCGCAGAAATGTTGCCTTTGTAGACTAACGCCCATTGCTCCTTCTTCTTAAACATTCTTTCAAGCCAGTCATTAGTTTGAAGTTGATACTTATCCAACATACAATGCCATGCATCTATAAAGTCTACTTCCTCATCATAACCGTAGATACAATTGCCAAAATCTTTTCGAAAATCTGGATAAACTTCAAAGGCGGTCTTAAGATGGGTGGCTGCATTTTGATATATGTGCCAAATGCACAAGCGATGACAGGTTTCAGGCCACTTCTCTGCTAATGGGTTTGCCATTGCTCCATCTTGATCGGTAAGAATTGTCAAAGGCTTTTTCCCATTCATAAATTCCTCAAAGGTACCAAACAACCACTTAAAAGTTTCAGCAGTTTCATCATAGAGCAAAGCTGCACCAAAAACAACAGTTTGCTTGAAATGGTTAACACCAACAAAGAGACCTAAAGGTCTTCCATCATTGCTCTTTTTGTATGTCGTATCAAAGCAAACGACATCTCCAAAACATGCATAGTCAGTCTTCATTTGCCCATCTGCCCAAAAGATATTAGTTATGAGATCATCTTCATCGAGTTGAATAGCATTGAAAAAGCTTGGATCTTCTGATTGCTTCAATTTCATGTAACTAAGTACCCCGCCCGCATCTCCCTCTTGCATGGGTATAGATCTTTTGGATCGCAGATAGTACTTTAAATCATTAATGGTAAATCCAACATTTTCGCGTCCACCTACTTGTCGTGCCAGTAAGGTCAAGCCTACTTTTGGTCGTATCCCGGACTTATCGATGTTTTCTATTTCTACTCCTTGTTGCGCTGTTATTGTTCTATGTGACCTCAGTAGATGAACTTTGGCTGGACTGATCATTTCATGCCCTTTGTGCTCAGCAACAAACTCAGTAACCACAAACTTCCCTGTAGTGCGTGCATTGACTGTCATGAATGCGCAGCAGTCCGTTCTTGTTATAGGGCCACGTGACTTGCGAAAAGCATCTCGCTTATCTGTTCTTTTCAGACCTTGATATGAACAACAAAATACTCTATACACGATTTCTCCGACGAGATTGTAGTTCACTTTTTTCCTTCTAACACTGAAACCCATGCCCCGAGCATATGCATTATAAAACTGATAGGCTTCCTCTTCACTACTAAATTCCATACCCTTTTGAGGAGTTTTCACCTCGAAGTTCTGCTTATCAGCAGAGGCGTTATTATGCTCTTCTTCGAAGTCCAAATGACGACATGGGCTTAGATTTTCACGGTAAGAAACATCCTTATCCATTTCTACATCTACACATTAAAAAGAACAGAATAGCTATTCCCATAAGTTGTGCCATTGATAATGTGTAAAAGAAAAAAAAAGGAAAAAAACCCAGACTGGTTGTATAAATTCCAAGAGCACATAATGTACAAACCCATTAATCTCATACTAATTGCAATCGTTATAAGCAATCGTTAAATCTCGTACTAAACTATACAAACACACAAATACAAACACCGATCGAAATCGTACCTTTTTGGAGGAAGACATGTGCTCAATTAGATCGAAATCGCACCGATCCAAACACAAAAGCTATATCCAATAGTGAAATTTGAAGCAAAAAATATATTGTCGGAGAAGCAATTCGGAAGATGGTGGTGCTGTCGGAGATAATTTGAAGCAATTCGGAAGATGGTGGTGCTGCCGGATAAGGAGCTCGGGTACGCGGCGGGAGAGAGATGTGGAAATGGAGGGAAGAAGGAACAAATTTTTTTTTTATCAAAAGAAGCTGAACACATTTCCCTACTTTATGTTCATGCTTTTATTTATATTAATTAAATGAAAAGTAAAGGAGCACTACAATTATTGTCGGACTAAAAAAACTGAGTTTGTGCTTTGTTTGCATAGTGACATGGAGTAATCTGGGCCGTTTATTTCAAAGAGCATATGATAGAGTACCAAGTTAAGAGCAGCCCCTTCGGACCCCAAAAAACTGTGGTGAACTGCGTGAAGCAGCCTTAGGATTACACCTCCACTTAGTGTACACATCATAGATAATAGAAACACTTAATCACTAATTTCGATGGTCTAAACTATTATTGTTGATGTAATAGATCTACTTTTGTTATTAGGGACGATTATACCGTGAAATAAATGGACCCGTAATTAATGATTCATAGAACAAGAAGCTCTAGCGGTCAGTTTGGACACCTAACCGATGATGATGTCAGACATATTAAAAGCCCTTTGGGTCTCCTTTCCTTTCATCACCCAACACCAGGTATCGTTTTCCTCGTTCATAAATGCTTCACTCTCTTTCTCTCTCTAGAAAAGAGAGTAGTGCTTTTAATGCTCTTTGCTGTGTTCTGGTACACCAACATACCGGATACAGAGAGACTAGTCTCCCTCCTCTCCCCATTACCCGGCGGAATTGCCGCATTCCCACTCTCCCGCCCATATCTTTAACTTAACCCCACTACTCCTTTTCACCCAAAATCCTCCATCTTTACTTACCTAGTTTGTTCTACATTCAATAGCCACTTTCCAAGTTTACATTTTCTGGGTTCTGGGTTCTCTTCAAAATTGTAACTTTCCCAGTAATTTCTATCCGTTAACCATTTTTGTACGTATACGTTTGTATCTTCTGCTACTTCTTGAGGTCAAGCTGAAGCTGAATTTATTCTATTCCAAGTCCAACAAGAATGCTGCTTTAACCTGCTTACATTTACATACCCCAATTCTAGTCAAAGAAAAGAAAAAAAGAAGAAAAAAAAAAAAAAGAATGAGAAATAATTTTCTTCTTACAGTTTTTGTTCTCATAATTTATGCAGCATTGGTGAAATCTTTGAGCCCTTCTTTGAGTGACGATGTTCTGGGGTTGATTGTTTTCAAGTCAGACCTTGAAGATCCACAAGGGAGACTAAGTTCTTGGAGTGAGGATGATGATACCCCTTGTAACTGGGGTGGTGTAAAATGCAACCCTAGATCCAACAGAGTCTCTGAGCTAGTTCTTGATGGGTTTGGCCTCTCAGGGAGACTAGGAAGAGGCCTTCTTCAGCTCCCCTTCCTACGGAAACTTTCGCTTGCGAGGAACAATCTTACTGGAAATGTAAGCCTTAGTTTTGCTCAGCTGTCTGGTTTACAAGTTTTGGATTTAAGTGAGAATGGACTAACTTTGATGCCAGGTGATTTTTTTAGCCAATGTGGGTCTCTGAGATCGATTTCCTTGGCTAGAAACAAGTTATCTGGGCCTGTTCCGGCAGGTTTAAGCTCGTGTAGTTCTCTAGTTTCGGTTAACTTGTCGAGTAATCAGTTTTCGGGGCAGTTGCCTTTGGGGTTTTGGTCTTTGTCTTTAGTTAGGTTGCTTGACTTGTCTGATAATGTGTTGGAAGGTGAAATTCCTGAAGGTCTAGCACGTATGAAAAGTTTGAGGGTATTGAGTTTGAGGAACAATAGGTTTACTGGTGAAGTTCCTAGTGGGATTGGGAAGTGTTTGCTGTTAAGATCAATTGATTTGGGTGGAAATTCTCTATCTGGTGGGCTTCCGGGCACAATGCGGAAGCTTTCTTTGTGTAATAATCTGATTTTATCCAGAAATGGATTAGGAGGGAAGTTGCCTGATTGGTTTGGAGAGATGAGAAGTCTTGAGACTCTTGATCTTTCACAGAATAGCTTTCGAGGCAGAGTTCCGATTTCTTTCGGAAAGCTTCTGTCATTAAAGATTCTGAATGTATCTAGGAATGCTCTCACTGGAAGCTTGCCTGAATCTATGAGCAACTGTGTCAATCTTTTGGTATGTGATGTGAGTCATAACTCGCTCACCGGTAGTGCACCTTCTTGGATGTTCAAACTTGGACTGCACAGTATTCTGTTTTCAAATAACAGATTGAGTGGGAGCCTTGACAGTGCTCTTGGTTTATTGATGGAGAATTCTCTTAATAAAGTTGTGATTCTCGATGTGTCCGTAAATAAGCTATCTGGTGAAATTCCATCTTTTGTTGGTAATTTTCGCAATATTCAATCTTTGAATATGGCGAGAAACTCATTTGTTGGTGCCATTCCTGCAAGTATTGGACACTTGAAGAGCTTACGTGTTCTGGATTTGAAGGAGAACCGTTTACATGGCAGCATTCCTTTGGAGATTGGGGGACTTGTGTCTCTTAATCATTTGAGACTCGAAAAGAATTCTTTAGGAGGCAACATTCCCGTTTCGATTGGAGACTGTGCCTCACTTGTGTCACTGTAAGTTCCTTTTGCTGGTTTTGATCATATGTTAATCACTCTCAGTGAGTTTTCTGCTTGTTCTTTTCAGTCCTTTTAGTATAATATAGTTGTTTCATTGTTTCTATTGAGCGGCATTAATATTATGCCGCAAGTTGCTATGACTTAACTGTATATAAATAGATATGATTTGGTCCCAAGTATCTTGTAGAGCTATTGACTTGTACATCTTTTTGATCTTTGTTAGTTGATATGGTGATGTAAATCATGTAACGGTGACTACTAAAGTTCAGATAATTACCTTTTAGTAGGATTTGGTTCACCAAATTTGATTGACGCATCATAACTAGTGTTAGTTGCAGTTAATGAAAAAGGCTGAAATTTTCTGATAAGATTTGCTCATCCAAGTTGTTTAGCTGTCCAATGTCACCTCTGATGGAGTGCTTTTTCGATGAATTTGGCAGGTCACTTGCTCATAATGAAATAACCGGTCCAATCCCATCGTCCCTTGCAAAGATGACTCGCCTTCGAGCTGTGGACCTCTCTTTCAACTATCTAAGTGGACCATTACCAAAGCAGCTGGCAAGTCTTGTACATCTCAAGTCATTTAACATTTCACACAACCAGCTATTAGGTGAACTGCCAGCTGGAGGGTTCTTCAGCACCATTTCTCCTTCGTCTCTTTCCGCCAATCCATCTATTTGTGGAGATGCTGTCAATAGGAATTGCTCAACTTCAGTTCCAAAACCAATCGTACTCGATCCCAGCTCTACTGAGGCCACACCTGATAATATCCCTCAAACTTCTAGTCATCGAAAAACGATCCTCAGTACTTCTGCCTTTTTTGCCATTGGTGCAGCGGTATTAATAGTCATTGGTGTCATTGGTATAACAGTGCTTAATCGTTGTGCTCGTTCTTCTTCCACACCTAAACCTCCTGCGGCCCTTACTTTTTCTGGAGAATATGAATTTACCAGTTCGCCGTCTTCAGATGGTGATTCTGGAAAGCTTGTCATGTTTTCAGGTGACCCCCAATTCAAAACAGGTTCTCATCCGCTCCTCAACAAAGATTGTGAACTTGGACGTGGAGGATTTGGAGCAATGTACCAAGCTATGCTCCTAAATGGGCGTTCAGTTGCCATCAAGAAGCTTAATATTGCCAGTCTTGTAAAATCACAGGACGAATTTGAAAAAGAAGTAAAAAGGTTGGGGAAAGTTCGTCATAGAAATCTTGTGGCACTCGATGGTTATTACTGGACCCAATCGCTGCAGCTTCTGATATATGAATTTGTCTCTGGTGAAAATCTGTACAAGCATCTTCATGAAGGATCTTCAGGAAACCACCTATCGTGGAACAAAAGATTAAATGTTATTGTTGGGACAGCTAAAGGCTTGGCTCATCTGCACGAAATGGATATAATCCACTACAACTTAAAGTCGAGCAATATCTTGATTGGCAGCTGTATGGAACCTAAGGTTTCAGATTATGGTTTAGCCAGGCTGTTACCAATGTTAGACCGTTATGTCTTGAGCAGCAAGATTCAGAGTGCTCTCGGTTACATGGCACCTGAGTTTGCATGCAAAACTGTGAAAATAACCGAGAAAAGTGATGTCTATGGATTTGGGGTTTTAATTCTGGAGATTGTAACTGGGAAGAGACCTGTGGAGTACTTGGAGGATGACGTTATAGTTCTTTGTGACATGGTTAGAGCAGCACTGGATGAAGGTAGAGTGGAAGAGTGTGTCGATATTAGGCTGCAAGGAGAGTTCACGGCAGAGGAGGTTATTCCGGTTATAAAACTAGGTTTAATCTGCACATCTCAGGTGCCTTCAAACAGGCCTGATATGGCACGAGTAGTTAGCATCCTGGAGCTGATGAAATGTCAATCAGAGATCCAAGATGAGTTTGCGTATTCTAGCTAGTATCAGTTCAAGACATGCAGGTTAATCCGGCTCATTCATTTCGTAGAAGTTCTTGGATTATTTAGCTTGCATTCTGTTGTATTTCACATTCTTTTTGTTGTTGTTGGTGTATCTTTTAAGTGACTTCTATTCTTCTGCATAATGTAGCATTAGGTAGTAGATCTTGACTGATAGTATTGCAATTCTATTTACTGTTGAGATCTTTTGTGCTCTGGTTTGGATGAAGTAGACAATGTAAGACATGGATGCACAGAGACTGATTACAACTGTTTCTTGACATGTACTGTCTGAGGTGTTCAAAATTATTTATGCCAACTAGTAAGCAAAATATCCAAGTGATGAAATATAAAACTTAAGTGAAAGCAGAAGACAACAGCTAAGAGGGCAATGAGACGGCCATGTTAAAGAGAATAATTGACACAGCAAATCTTTTGTATGTGTCATTTGGACTGGTGTTATTAGCTAGTAGAATTGTTGTTTAAGTGCAATTTTTGTTCTTTTATGCAGGTATAGTAGGATTAGCTGCAAGTATGTCTCAGTTGGTTCATAGAGGAATATTGTAACTTGTTAAAAGAGGTGAAAAAAACTCAAAAAGGGGGTATTGTAACTTGCAAGGAAACCCCAACTTAGTTGGGGTGTGGCTGAAATCCAGATGGTTTAATTTTCTGTATGTCCTTTTTCTAGGTTGGAGATCATTTGTTATTCCCCAGCCAGCATATCTCTCTGCATTTCTGACTCTTTATTGTCCCTTTTCATTAGTTTAAAATTTAAAAGGTATACTGTACTAGTTTTGTTGTTTTGTTCCCAGGCATTACACTCATGAATGAATATTCCATCTATCTGTAGGAGTGTTTACTGAATGAAAAAAGTTAAAAAAAGATTAGAAGACATGTGCATTGTTAACCTAAATGAGTTGTCTCTGAGTTTATTAACAATTTCACTACATTAGCAAGAGTTGATAACTGAAGTAAGATATTCTTGTCAAGATGGTGTTGTGCCCAAGATAAACTAACCAGGTATTCCCATCATCATGTGTCACATTGGGAAATCATTTTCTGATATTTAGATATGTAAGGCTATGTTATCTTTGTCTGAAAAAGTCTGAACTGATCTGAACTGATCTGAACTGAACTAAACTGAACTTATTTGTAATACAAAATAGAGTAATTATATGGTAAGGCTAGCCTTTCCTACCAACATGGAAAGGCCTGGTTTTTTATTGAAAAACCAGAAAACAAAACCGCTAGGCGGTTTTTCGCTCCGGTTTCTCGCTCAATTAAAAACCGACCTACTATATAAGCAACCAAAACCAGCGAGAAAAAGAAAAAATCTAAAAACACATAGTTGAACGTGAAACTGTGTGTTTTCACGTTTTTCTCTCTCTCTCTGCCGATCGAACAATCTCGCCGGAAATTTGACGGAATTTCACCGATCGGGGCTCGTTTTCACCGGATTGGAGCAGGAAAATCTCTGACGCACGTTGATAAGGTGAATTAACCAACAATTCTATTATTTCTATATGATTTTTCAATAGTATTTGATGATTTCTCCAATTTAGATCTATTTTTTCTGATCGGTTGTTGTTTTCCTGGATTTTTTGATGAATTCACTGTACGGAACATTCCGATTTAGCTGCTAGAATATTCGAATCTGCAAATCAACGATGGTGAAGAAGGAAGCTTCTCAGATCTGGAAATTATTGAATAAATTGAACCAGAGCAGCAAATCCGTACGTTACTATATACTTTTAAGCCTTCCTGTCCTGGTTTGATATTTATGTAGTATGTTTGTGCATATTTTCATTTGATAACACCGCGCTAAGGTTTTTAAACTATCGTGTTATGGTTTTAACCGACGTTGTTATAATATGTTTAAGCCTTTTTGTTGCTGGTTTTAAGTTTGTCTACCATGTTTCTGGATTTTTTCATTGAATCACGTCGTGTTATGGTTTTTAATCTAAATTCCTGATAATTACCAGCTGTAAGCCTTGTTGTTATAGCTCTATGTTTGTGTAGTATATTTTTGCATTTTTTCATTGCATCACGTCGTGTTATGGTTTTAAGCAACATGGTTATAATATTTTACTTCTTCAGCATGCTATTCTAGAAGGATGCTCGTCGAATTTGCAATTAATTGAAGAAGTGCAACATGAGCAGCAATTCTGTAAGCTGGTGTACTTTAAGCCTTTTGTTATGATTTTAAGCCTCTACATTATATTGATTAAATAGTGTCATCCTATAGTGTTTAGTATGTATGGTGTACTGTTATGGAACCTTGTTATGACTTTAAGATATCATGTAATGATTCAAAGCAACATTGATATGATTTTTTAGCGTGCATTATATTCAAATGCTATTGATACAGTTTTTAGTCATATTGGTGTCGTTTTAATTACTATTGTTATAGTGTTAACACCTTGTGGTATGGTTCTAAGCATGCTTGATATGGTTTATGTATTAAGTAGATTGTTAATGTTGTCTCATAGTTTTAAGATAGAATATATGGTGTGATTTTAAATCATGTTGTTGTTGTGGTTTTATTTTATGGGAACCAAAGCGGTTATCGGGTTGTTTACGTGTTAATCGTGCTTAAGTTTTGAGTAGGTCCATTGCCAAGTTGCTACTTCAAGGTCACTTCTGTTCATAGAAAAGATGAGGAGATAAATGTGGTGTATTTTGACATTGTTATAATATGTTTAGTTTGTCTAGTATGTTAGTGCATATTTTCATTTGATAACACCGTGCTATGGTTTTTAATATGACGTGTTATAGTTTTAATTGACATTGTTATAATATTTTTGGTTTGTCTAGTATGTCTTTCTGTTTTTTTTTTTCATTGGATAACAGCATGTTATGGTTTTTAATATGACATATGTTATGGTTTTAATCGACGTTGTTATAACATTTTCAGTTTGTCTAGTATATCTCTGCATTTTTTTCGTTTGATAATTAATGCCATGTTATGGTTGTTAATGTAACATGTTATATATGGTTTCTATTGACGTGATGTTAATTCAACATCGATTCTCTCTTTTTTTTTGCGTGTATGTACAGAATTTTACTGTGTGTTTTTGCGTATTTTGATGATTCTTCTTTGCTTTCCTGTTTTTCGATTGATTTATGTTCCAATTTGTTGATCAAACGTTCAGATTTCAGATACTTGTGAAATCCAATTTGAGATGTGGAAGTAATTGAAGAAATCGAACCTTAACAACAATTTCGTAAAGCTCCTGGATACTTTTAATCCTTGTTGTTATGCATGATTCTAAGTTTGTGTAGTATATTTCTGCATTGTTTCATTGAATCAAATTGTGTTATGGTTTTTAATCTGCATAGTATACTTTTAATACCGGTTGTTAGGATGAATTCCAGTTTCTAAGATATTCTAATTGTTACAGTTTCTAGCGTACATACGGTCATAAGCTCTCCTAGTTATAACATTATGTTCTACTGTTATTCTTTTATACATCACATTTATAGGTTCGTAATTGGAAACATGTGATTCTAGCAACATTTTTATTGTATTTCACCTTTTCAGCATGTTAATTGAACCTTTTACATTATTCTAATTGAAATCTAGTGTGGTTATAAGTTGCATCACTATGGTATTAAGGCATGTTGTTGTAATTTGAAGTTTTGATGCTATGGATTTTAGTAATATAAGTTATTATTTTCATGTCGTCAATTGGTATATTGTTTAGGTATACATTTATAATTTTAATTGGTCATGGTATGTTTTACGTGATCGTATTATTATGGTTTAAGCATGTAGATGAACAAAAAATTTAAAGAAATGCTTTTTTTTTTCATAAACAAAAGGACGGAGATTCATAATTTTATCACCGCTACCTGTAGGTGAAGATGCTAGGCCGACTGCTATTTTCTGGAGAGATGGAATGACAAAGGATGACTTCAAGTATCAGAAACACCAATTTCGTTGCTTCAAAGATCACGAACAAGTTTACTCACGAGAAGCCAATTTCAAAGATCCAGATTCATTTTGCATAAGAAACACCACATGAACGCTTGTTGTAATTTTGTTACTTTGAGAATACTAGTTTTAAAAACTCCAATTGACTGAATGTTTCAGTCCTGACATGAATATAATGAAGCATTCAATTTTACACTTGTTGGCATGTTCTCATATATCTCATACAGCAATTGGTGTGTTATAAGTACCCTTGTTGGGGTTTTATGTATCCAAGTTGTGGTTTTAAGTACCCATTATGTTGTTGTTCTAAAAATTCAAATTAAGATTTTAATGGAGAACGGTTGTTGTAATTTTGTTGATTTGATAATACTAGATGTGGAAACATCAATTGACTAAATGTTTTAATCCTTACATGAATAAACTATTTAATGTTACACTAGTTTATTGCATGATGTCTTGATTTTACGTTGCACCTTAAATAAAGTATAACAAAAGATTTTAGAAGTATAATATGACAAAATATATCATCAGTAACTCTTATGACAAACCCTTAAAACCATAACATATATCTCTTATAACCAGTTGGTGTAGTTATTAGTATCCTTATTGTAGTTTTAAGTACGTACAATTGTGGTTTTAAGTATCCACTATTGTACTTCTAAGAAATCAATTAAGAATTTAGACAGAAAACTAAACTTCACCATACCATGCTTGCATGTTTAAACCACTTAAGACCATACACAAACTAATTATACAAGAGCAAAGACTAACTGTTAACATCACACATTGACACACTACTCGATCCAAAAATAACATCCAACACACACACTTGTCCAACAATCGCAAAATCTTCTATCTTAAAGTCATAACATCATATATATAAAAAAGTATAACCAGAACATATAAGAGTTTCATATTAAACCATTGCTTTAAAACATACACAAACTAATTGTTCAAAAAGGCCAAAAGTAACTGCTCAAATTAGAAACTATTTCAAATAACATCCACATAAAATAGTTTGTCCAGGACATTATACCCAACAGTCGGAGCATCTCGTATACTAAAACCATAACAAAACGTGTTAAAACTATAATGTATACCCTTAAAACCATAGAATCATTATTTAAAACAATAACCAGAACATACAATAGTATTATATTAAACCATTGCTTAAATATATACACGAACTAATTGTTCAAAAGGGCAAAAACTAATTGTTGATCAAAAACTACTTCAATAATATCCAACATAAACACTTTGCCCAGGACATTACAAATCCTACTTCTTGAGAATATTGTTGACTTTTGATGTAACTCGCCAATTATCAATCTCGCCAACTATCAATCTTTCATTCAATTGTCCTCAGCTCTATCATAATCCAAAACACCAGCAGTTGTACCAACAAACTTGGGCTTGCCTCTTCTTTGAGCTTCTCTCCCTACATCGTTAATTTAGAAGCATCAACAACTGCAAAAAAATAAAACGTAAAATATCAGCAGAACTTTTAAAAGCACAATATTATACATTAAAATAAAAATATAACCCCTTAAAAATATAGCATGATCCCTTAAAACCATAAGAGTACACCGAAACCCTTTCAGCAACAAAACTAAAGTAGCAGAACTTTTAAAAGCACAATATTATACATTAAAACAAAAATATAACCCCTTAAAAATATAGCATGATCCCTTAAAACCATAAGAGTACACCGAAACCCTTTCAGCAACAAAACTAAAATAGCATAACATTACACCCACTTAAAAACTATAACATAAGACCTTAAAAGTATAATATCATCAACATCTAAAAATATAAAATCCCCGCTTCCATAACCCCTTAAAAGTATAACAAGATCCCTTTAACCATAACAATACACCTTCACTCCTTCAGTTACAAAACTAAGGTACCATAACATTACACACCCTTAAAATCATAACAGACACACTTAAAATCATAAAACGACTTATGAAACTAACAACACCACAATTACGAAAGCATAAACATCACATAACCCTTAACTGTTAACAATATGCCTTAAAAACATAAAAGAATCCCTTAAAAAGCATAACACGATTTAAAGCAACATTTAAAATATTACAAAAAAAAAAAAAAAAGCAGCGTGAATACTAAATTATCAGAAACACAAACAAGCTCAGAAACCAAAAACACATTGCAAATAATTACAGAGGAAACACACCATATCCATTATAAGCATACCAGAAACACTTAGTACTGAAAAAAATAATTCAACAACAGAAACTAAGTATAATAATAAGCATACCAGATACACTTAAAACAACACCAAAATCCATCGGAAACAACACCAAAAATATCTTATAAAGCATACCACAAACACTTAAAACTGTAACTTGAACCATAACATCACACAAACAGAGCATATAATAGAAAGAATACAATCACAAACACTTAAAAACACAACAAAAACAGATTCACAATATCAAAATCAACAACTAAACTAACATACCAGTAGTGGAAGAATCAACTCTCCGTCGTGAAAACTTCTTCAACGGATTAACAACGTCTGAAACACCAGAAGAACCCTTCCTCTTCGTCATGATTCAAATCCCTAGCTAGATCTGTGAAATCGGATCTGAGAAAAAACCAAATTCGGAACTCTAGATCTCACAAAATACATTGAGAACACTAAATCAAACACAAAGGTAGCATAAACGAAGAAAATATGAGAACAATCGGCGTGTTTCTTCGATCAATCGGAAAAGTTTGAGATTTAGAAGCAGGAGAAGAAGATGAGAATTTGCAGAGAGAAAAAAGGGAGTTCACACAGTAAACACGTTGATTATGTGTTTTCTGCGTGAATCGTTTTTTATATAAGCTACAGTGAACCGGGTTTTATAAAAAATCGAGCGGTTTAACCAACAGCGAGTTTTTGACAAAACCAGTCACAAAACCACCGAGTTTTGCACAAAACCAGGCCTTTCCTTCGTATTAGGAAAGGCCGGCCTCCCCATAGACTTTAGCAACAAAATACTATTAGCTAAATCTGAACTGAACTAAATGCATCTCATCTGAACTGATCTGAACTGTATTTATTTTCATTAATTTTCAAATGAAAATAACAGAGCCTAAGTAAGTATGTAACTAGTCAGGCGCAGTCTCTGTAAATTACCAAGGGTGGTGGTACTTGGTACTAATCGCGAGTATTTTTGCTATCATGATTTTGAATATGATCCATAACTTATTTATATATAAAGAATTTTCTTGTTCTTTTGTTATAATTACAAAGGAGTCCTAACAATACTCCATAACCACTAACTTCTTGACTTTGTCTTCGCTAGATGTATACACATCCTTTTTTTTCAATTCGAATTCCAAACTTTTTAACCACTTTACAACTCAACTTAATTTCATTCTATTTGTATTTGTAGCAATACATATGCACTTTATTTTTTTCTCCCTCCCATTTTATATATTTGTCGTTTTGAGACTTTTACAGGTTATAAGATTTTTTTTTACTGCAATTAATACATGTATTTGGGTTATTATTAATTGTAAAAGTTGTTTAGTGCACCGAATTTGGTAAAAAAATGTAAAGGAAAATTACTTGGCGGACACCAGAAGGAATGATCACTAATCTGATTTAGGGTTGAATGATTATCAAGTAAAATTAGAAGTTTATTAAGAAATCATCTAAAACGTCAGATATTATTAAAATGGATCAAAATCCAAAACGACAAATATATGAAATGGGAGGGATTACTTGATTTCACGCTATATCAAATAAGGGCATAAGGCAGTGGGATACTTGTTTATGTGATAAGGGGTCTAACTAGCCCTCGAATTGGTTGTGGTTCTACTTCCCATCCATCGATAGTTTCACATTCCGCCGAACACAATATTATCGACAGACGCGCGCGCGAGTATGTGCCTCATTGGGACAAGAGATGGAATCACCGAGAAATGTGCGACTGTGTGTGTCTCTAGGACTAAAATCTGCTCCACCCAACCTTCATAGCGAGAACCCATGCCGCAGTCACAGTGTTGATTGATAGTAGCAAATGGCAATGACTTTTACACCCACCAAACAAATAATGGACAAAGTTAAAAAAGAGTGACGATGTCTTAGGAAAATGAATTTGCTTATTAGAACTCTTGTATTGGGAATTCCTTCCAAATCACTATTCAATTCTATTTTCAATAGGTGCAGCCAATGGAGAAATTCGATTTGGACCATTATTTTCATATATATAATATATATAATAGTGCGAAAAGAAGACCGGGAAGTTGCTCAAGAATAGTGACATTGAGTCTCTTGACCCTTAGCCACTTCAGACTGGAAATGGACATAACTCAGCGGTAGAAATATGCAAATGTAACTACAGGGATTCAACTACGAGCAGGGCAAATGCACGAAATAACACGACCAAAATTGCAACAATACGCGACGTATACTTGCAATAAGCATCTTCTGAAGAACCATTCTTGGACGACTACAATTAATATAATAGAACCAAAAATGCAATTCACCGATATCCCATACCATGACCAAACAAATTGGTTCCTTGAAGAATTCCCACAAGCACATCTCAAACTCATGTTGCTACAGTAAAGAATATGTCAAAAGTGTTTTGCTACAATTTAACCTGTAATTTTCTTTTGGGTTTTCAAAGTACCTGAATTCATACTGTAACAAAAAATCATCTAACTGGTACTGTATCAAACCTCTATATTCAGTTATCTTCTCCTCCTCTGTATCTTCTGATTCACAGACAAAAGTTAGCTGCTCGCAAACAAGCCTACACCAAAAAATGTCCAAACCAATGTTCCAGATCTGGCTACTTGTGTATACTGTGATTCTATACTATCCATTAATTTACCCTGCTGTCCTCAAGATGGCTGAGGCAAATCATACATTAATCGTCCCAGTCATTCCCCCATTGTGTAGTATCTACGTACTTCAAGGTGGCACCATCTTCCATATTCTTCGCTCCATCATTCGCTCCTGGTGATTTCACAGCTTTCTCCTCATCCCAGTCGTCGTCATCCCAATTGTCATCCCAGCCATTAGGTGATTCGATGGTGAAGGTGGGATCAGGATCCCGCTGACCCATTTCAAGTTCTTGATATGGAACTCCTTTGAGGTGCCGTACCCTTTTCCCAAACTTGCAGCAGGACCAAGTTCCTCCAATGAACACAACTGCCACAAAGAAAAGGTACGCCCCGTTGATAGGTGTCAAGTAACTGCTGTACGAAGGTTGGGGTATGAGAACTCCAAGTTGGATTGTACAATGCCAATCTCCAACTTTTACCAAGACTGAGGAACTTCCTCCTGTGTTTGATGGCAACGGTACCTGATACGATCAAAGGCCAACAGGAAGAGCCTATTCAATAAAAGATTCTCCTTTCAAGAATAAGATTGCTATCCTGATTATCCGTGCAAAAGGAAAAGGATTGAATGACAACAATGAAAGTTCAACCAGGGGTAATATGCTGTTAGGATGCTTTATCTCTGTATCTTATTCAGAAAACAGTTACAGAGTAACAAAATCCAAAGTATATGAATCAATTGAAGTGAAAAATATATTAATTCATCTGTTAGGTAAATGGTGCTTTCATTGCCTGTATGAACCGTATGATTAACTAGAAGTTAGTCAAATTGTTAAGGTAACAATTGAGACACACTATATAGTTGGATTTTGGTTATTTTTACAAAAACGAGTAAAAGGTTGACAGTGATGGATTTTTTAATGCATACACGCATATCAGGGAGATGAAAGTAGGATTTAGAAACTTTCTCCTCCGACAGAAATTTAGTTCCTCGAAATACACACACACATATCAAACAAACAATCGCAGTTTCCATGATGTAGTAACGGCCAGTACCAATAGATTAGGGAGTCACTTCTAGTTCTAGAGGTTGAAGTGCCATTTGCAGGTGCAATTCAGAACGAAAGTACTAAGGCCATCTTGAAGTTAAAGGCTACAACTTGATTACTTCACAAAATCTGTTGATAATGCAAATATATTTAATCTTGTACCTTCTTCCATTATGGATGATGATTTACCGTTCCAAAATTTAGCAAAATTATGTTGTTCTATATTCAGCCCGGAGGACATGGAGGGTGCTAACAAAGACCCTGTAGAAACTTTCTATCCAATAAAAGCAGCAACTCGGTGAGACAGCAAATTTTTGTCTAAAGTGGCATCTGCACGACACTTGTCAAAGCTCCATCTCGTTTATTCTCGACCATAACTCACATATATGATATTCTCGGCCATAAGCTGGGGGATTTCATGGGGAATAAGACAGGACCAGGAATCCATATGAGTGAATGTGACTTCTGACTTCTGACTTTTGAGGCCCAATAGTTTTATAAGTTTGGCATCGAGAAACAAAGATGTGGACAATTTGAGCTTTGACAAATGCCATGCAGACAGCACTTAAAGATGAATTCCTCAATTATCACAAACAAACCATTGGTGATACAAGCTCGAAAGTTTTTCGGAGAACTTAATTGTCAGCATGCCACCATGTCATCTTTCTGACGGAGAACATAACAGTAATGCTAACTCATACACCAAACCATTACATATGTCATGGGAAAAAATATAGTAATATTTTACAATTATCTATAACTTTCATCAAAAGACCAAGTCAAATTTTACTCCAAGATGTCTAAAAGTACTTTCTCTATCTTTTGGTACTTTGTAATCATGGGACTGCAACTTTTCTATTTTCTTTATTATAATTATAATAATTTTATTATTATAATTATAATTATTATTATTGAGAATTTTGAAGAGTCATTCAGAGGTTTTGTTACTACAATGGACCTTTCAATTTTATTTAATGTACTTAACAAACCAAAAAAGCTTTATTAAAGAACAAGTAAGCCTTTAATGCTAGTGATAGGCTGCATGGGCCAAAGAAAGATCGCTAGGATCGGAAAGAAGCATCAGTCTCCTTTAGATGCTCCACCAACCAACTAAATTTCATCATAACGACAAAACGTTTTTTACTCCAATCCCTACTTGGCAAAGCTTCACAAAATAAACCATAGACAAATGTATAGTCGCTTTGACCCTGCCATTGGTATCTAGCAACATCCATGCATGCACAAACAACTTACAATAGTGCATTCACTTTAAAATAATTATAGTAAAGATGAAGTGGCTACTGCAAATTTCAGTTCTCGCCATAGATTATTTTCAAAGCACAGATGGCATCAAGTGTCTACATATATTCACAGATAAGTAAAATGTTATCTTATTTTTATGTCCAAGGCATCCAGTATCAATATGCACATGATCTGGTGGAAAAGAAAGAGAGAAGATGATACCTTCTTGACTTGGTATCCAGATATTGCTATATCCTCCACAGAAATGTTATATGGAAGAACAGTAAAATTTAATTGCAAAGAGTCAGCGCCAACATTCTGGACAAGCACATATGATGCTTGAGACCCTGCACAAAAGGTCAAAGTTTGAGTTTCCCTATATTATGATAAATAAAATATGAGGTGTGAAAAACTGAAACAATAAAGTTTCTAGTATGAAATGTAATGCACAAAGGTACCGACAAACAACAACTAGTAGGCACAAGTTGAAGATACCGTGCACAACTAGCAAATTAAAAAATACTGTTATTCCATTGTTCTCCCTAGGAGGAGGCTATCTTAGTATGGACCGCACCACTAAGTAATATTGATGGATTAGAATTTATGATGGCATGTTGACGGCTGCAGATGCAATTTAGATGGTAAGCTCTCATTCCCATCACAATTTATGCTGTTTGTCTTTAGTTGGCGAGAATTGGTTAATATAGTTAAATCTTCAACAATTAATTCAATATTTTATATTGATTTCTTATACTCACTTTCTATAATAAAAGCCTAGAGTAGATAACAATTTGATTCAAGTACACCAGAGACCAACCCCAAGGTATCACCATTGATGCAGCATATGCATCTCCAATGGTAGCAATCCATGACAATCTTCTATTTTAGGGTTTTTCTTGAGAAGTAAAGTAAACAGTGATATTGCAGTACTTAGGGATGGCCTTTGTTTAAGCATGAATGCAAACCTCAACACCAGCTCCCATGATCAAATCTTCAACCTCCTTGAGAATGTGCTATTATTTCTTTATTCAAATCTTACATTTCCCTTGCATCATTTGACATCAAGCATGCAAGCTCGATTCTGATTCTGTACTGACATTTGTTCTGGTTTTCTTTGCTTGATGATGATATGATAAATGAATTGAGGATACCAAATTTTTTTTATTCATTTTATTCATTTTATTTATTTTATTTTTTGGTTTGGGGGGGGGGGGGGGTGAGGTGTGCTTTCACTTGGCACTGTAAGTTTGACCCTCTCCACTCCAAATACAATATGTTTGAACTAATCAATTATTCAAACTTATGTACTTGATGAAAAAAACTTCACCGGGAAATGCACATGCAAATTGAAGAAATATGGCACAGTTCACCCCCACTCTGCCTGAACTAATGAATTAAGTCGACTTTTGGCGAATTAGGACTAATATGTTAGTTTGGGCGAACTTGGGGGCTGCCTAACTCTCTTATTGACAATTTCACATGGACAGAACATGCATTTTCCAATTAATTTAGTCCCATACGCAAATAGAATTATTGATTAATTGTACCAAACTCTAGGTGCCAACAATTTTGTACCCAGTGTGGAAGCTGTAAAATTTATAGTACGAAATGGGGAACTTCCCCTATATCATCACACCCCCAATTCCCTTACCACACCAAGCAAAAGAAAAC
Source organism: Plantago ovata (assembly GCA_028274465.1). Lineage (NCBI taxonomy): Eukaryota > Viridiplantae > Streptophyta > Magnoliopsida > Lamiales > Plantaginaceae > Plantago > Plantago ovata. Next base: position 129,456,647 of record CM051455.1, read on the forward strand.
TAAAACATAATGCCAGAATAGATAAACAAGCTTGCATATATTGCAAAAGAGAAAAGATGTATTTGAAGAATGAGGAAATTCCCAAGGGGGCTCAACATTTGAGCACGCAAGTTGGTGTTGATGCATGTGCTCAACATTTGAGCACGCAAGTTGGTGTTGATGCATGTGATCATTTCTGCATAAAACAAAAACCAAAGCAGGAGGTGTGGCCATCTCGGAGTGCAGCCATATTGCTTAAACGTCTTAAGAAGAAATCCCAAAATGTGAAGTAAACAGTTAAAGATGACTCCTGCTGGAGATGCATCTGCATCTTGCACTAAGTAGTTTGGTAAGATGATTACCAGGCAAGCAGAATTTGTACATTCTTAGATCTCTAAGTTTAGATGGTGATTTTATTGAGAATGACTACTTGGTTCGAAGTATTCTGTATGGGAGCCATTTCCTTGACAACTTGGATTTTACAGGTTATCATAGTTCCATTTTCCAAATAAATAGGAATGATTATGTACACAGTGCCACGAGTACATGACATTTTTCTGACACCTTATACAACTGTGATATTGTAAACCCAGAACTGATAAGTCTAGACAAGTGATAGACAACAATCTAGGATCTTTAACGAAGAAATTGGCTCACAAAATGTGTTAAAAAGTCCAATATACCAATCTCATGTCGTGTGAAGCCCATATTTCATGTCTATACATTCACTCAAGATGTGAAGTTAAATATGACGTACATGCAAGTTAAATATTTTCAATAGGGTAAAGGAAAGATGACGCTGGCAGCATACATGAACAGTTAGACAAGAAACTATGGGGACAGGAATCCCTAGAAAGGTAATATAGGTCCAGTATCTAAACAAATAAAGCTGTTTCAGCTACTCAGATAAATGTCACCGATATTGACCTCATTTTAAACTCGACCATAGTTAAGACTACCGCCAAAATTGCTCCTAATCAAGATAAACTCCATATACTATGATATGTGAACCGCTTGCCAAATATAAACCAGATGCGTCCACGAAAGCCAACGAATTTACTTTAATTCAACCATTAAAAATAACATCTTCAGATAATATCACTAAATTTCTGTTGCAAAAACTGGTACGATTTCATATTCACTCATAAATAAATTTTTTAAAAATAAAATAAAATAAAAAACCTGCGGGAGTCTACAGACCTGAAAATTCATTATGCAAGAGTTGTGCAGATGACACTTTAGAGAAAAATACACTCACCAACAAATTGCAACTTTTACTAGCTAGAAGGTTTCTGCAGGGTTTTAATCTTTGTTAGCACCCCTACACAGAATAAAACAACATTATTTTGATATATTTTGGAAACCTAAAACACCAGTAATGGAAAAAGGTACAATCTTAAATTTAGTCTTTCAATGGGTTGAACAACAGAAAACTCATTGTGTGAAAGCGTAGTCACGCCACCGTACAACTTTTCAGTGTGATCACAATTTATGCTGTTTTTCTCTAGTTGGTAAGAATTCGTTAAATGTTAATATAGTTGAATCTCCAACAATTAATTTGATAATTTATACTAATGATTTATTTTACTCACTTTCTAAAAATATAAGTGTAGAGTAGATAATTATTTCAATTCAAGTACACAACAAGAGACCCACCTCGAGGTTTCACCATAGATGCAGCATATGTATCTCCAATGGGATTTTTCTTTAGAAGCAAATGGGGATATTGGTGCACTTCGAGATGGCGAAACCACTTACTTTGTTTAAGCATGAAATGACTACACAAACCTGGACACCGGCTTCCATGATCAAATCTGGAACGTCCTTGATAATGTATTCCTTTCTTTATTCGAATACTTAAATTTCTCTTGGCATCATTTACCATGCAATGCAAGCTTGATTCAGATTCTCTACTGACATTTGTTCTGGTTTTCTTTGCTTGATGATGTGATAAATGAATTGAGGGTACCAAAATCCGGTGGGGGCTGGGAGCTTCATTTGGTACTGTAAGTTTGACCCTCCCCTCCACGTACATTATGTTTTTCACAGACAATACTTGAACATGATCTAAATCAATAATTCAATTTCATTTACTTGGGGCAAAAAATTCACTGGGTAATGCACGTGCCAGCTAGGTGCACATGCCGAACTAATGAATTAAGTCAAGTCTTGGTGGGTTAGGACTAATATGTTAGTTAAGGCTATTTGGGGCCGGGGGGTGGGGGTGGGGTGCCCTTCCTCTTTTTATTCACAAATTCACATGGACAGCACAAGCATTTTCGCATTAAATTTGGTCCCATAATACATAACTAGAATTACTGATTAGTTGTACCAAAACTTCAGGTGCCAACAATTTTGTATCCCGTGCAGAAACTGTAAAACTTATAGTACGAAATGGGGGGCTTCTCCTAATCATCACATCCCCAATTCCCTTACCAAATCATCAAGCAAAAGAAAACTAAAACAAAGTGTCAGAATAGATTACAAAAAGCTTGCATACATTGCAAAAAGAGAAAAGATGTATTCGAAGACTGAGGAAATCCCAAGGGAGCTCAACATTTGAGCACGCAGGCCGGGGTAGAGGCATGTGTAGTCATTTCTACATTAAAAAAAACCCAAGGCCGTAGGTGTGGCCATATCGCTTGAACGTCTTAAGATGAAATCCAAAAATGTAAAGTAAAAGGTCAAAGATGACTCCTAGTGGAGATGCATCTGGCACCAAGTAGTTTGGTAACATTATTACCAGCCCCAGCAGAAGTTGTATGCTCTTAGGTAATGTTTGCAAATGCCTATAAAAATCACTTATAATCTGATTTTGCTGCTTAAAGTGTTAAAAAAAAATCTGATTTTAAGCTAAAACATGGGGTTTTTGGCATGCATATGCAATGTTTTAATGTCTGGTTGAGATTAAAATAATTACTTTAGAAGTAATAAATTACTGTATTTGGCATTTACTTACCTTTCTTATTTTTATGTTGCTTTCGGCCCCAAAAGAACCTCATTTGATGCTTTTAGCTTACAGTGGTTAGTCGGCTTAATTCTAGAGAAGCAAACACATAAATATTGAAATCAAACACTAAATAATTGATTATAGATGTAGAAAAGCAGATAATCACTTTAAAAAAGCATTCACAAACACTACCTTTAGTATGAATTTTCTTTTCTTTTCTTTTCTTTTCAAATAAATCGAAATAAATAAACACAGTAGAATATGTGCATGGCATTTTTCTGACACCTCAGAAAGCTTAAATCTTTTCCTAAAAAAGTAGTAAAGCCAACACTTCACATCATACATATTCCTAATTGTAATGCGAGAACCAATAAATCCAAACAAGTGGAAACCTCGGATCCTTAATGGAGAAACATGGACCCACAAGATCTATTAAAAATATCCAATATAATAATCCATATAATATGACGTAAATACAACTGCAAGTTAAATATTTTCAATATGGTAGAGGAACTGGCAGCATACATGAACAGTTAAGCTAGAGACTATGCAGGCAGGCTTACCTAAAGGTAAACAGGACCAGTATTTAAACAGATAAAGCTATTACAGTTACTCAAATACTGTCACCAATTCAAGGTCTATCAACCACTATTTTAAACTCAATTGGCAGTTAAGACTACCACATAAACTGCTCCTGATCAAGATAAAATCCAGCCTCCGATATACCACAATATGTGCACCTCTTGTTTCGATTCCATATATAACTAGAAGTGCGAAAGCCAATAAAATTACTTAATTTATGCTGTTTTTCTCTAGTTGGTAAGAATTCTTTAATATAGTTAAATCTCTAACGATTAATCTGATAATTTCTACTGTGGATTTCTTTTACTCACATTCTAAGAATACAAATGTAGAGTAGATAATTAATTCGATTCAAGTACACAACGAGAGACCGACCTCGAGGTTTCACCACAGATGCAGCATACGTATCTCCAATGGTAGCCATCCTTGACAGTCTCTTTTTTTCTTTTTACTTCGTGATGGGCAAACCTCTTACTTTGTTTACGCCTGAAATGACTATGCGAACCTGAACACCAGCTTCCATGATCAAATCTTGAACCACCTTGAGAATGTGTTCTTTTTTTTTTTTATTCGAATACTTGCATTTCTCTTGGCATCATTTACCATGTATGCAAGCTTGATTCTGATTCTCTAGTGACATTTGTTCTGGTTTTCTTTGCTTGGTGATGTGATAAATGAATTGGGGGAACCAAGATCCACAGGGGAAGGGGGGGACTTCATTTAGTAATTAGTACTGTAAGCTTCACCCTCTCCACTCCACGTACAATATGTTTTTCACAGCCAATTCTTGAATATAAACTAAACCAATAACTCATATTTATGTACTTGGAGCAAACATTTCACCGGGAAATGCACGTGCGAACTATGTGGACATGCAACTCAAAGAATTATGGCACAGTTCACCCCCACTTTGCCCAACTAATGAATCAAGTCAACTCTTAGCGGGTTAGGACAAATATGTTAGTTTGGGCTATTTGGGGGGGGGGGGGGTGCTCCACCTCTTTTTAATCTAATTAGTTATACCAAATTTTCAGGTGCCAACAATTTCATATCTGGTGTGGTAACTGTAAAATTATAGTACAAAATGGGGGACTTTTCCTATATCATCACATCCCCAATTCCCTTACCAAATCATCAAGCAAAAGAAAACTAAAACAAAGTGTCAGAATGGATAAACAAGCTTGCATACGTTGCAAAAGAGAAGATATATGGGAAAAATGACGAAATTCCCAAGGGGGCTCAACATTTGAGCATGCAAGCGGGCCTCAAGACATGCATAGTCATTTCTACATAAACAACCCAAAGCCAGAGGTGTGGTCATCTCAGAGTGCGGCCATATCGCTTGAATGTCTTAAGACGAAATCCCAAAATGTAAAGTAAAAGGTCAAAGACGACTTCTGGTGGAGATGCATCTGCATCTCGCACCAAGTAGTTTGGTAAGATTATTACCAGCCCCAGAAGAAGTTGTATGCTCTTAGGTAATGTTTGCAAATGCTTATATTAATCATTTTTTAAGTGATTTTGCTTAAAGTGTAAAACAAATCTGATTTTGAGCTAAACATGGAGTTTTTGGCAAGCACACTAAAAGCTGAAGTTAAGCCAATGTTGTCAGTCTCGGATCTCGGTCTGTCTCGGTCGACCCCAAAAACCGAGATCTCGGATCTCGGTTTCGGTTTCGGCCGAGATTTGAAGGGGATGGGAAAAAAACTCATAGAATTAGAATCAAGTAAAAAACACATAGAATCCTTATAATTTATCATCTATCACTCACATATAGATATTCTAAATGCAAGCAAGCAAGCAAAGTCAAGAACAAGGTCTTAAGAAAAGTAGGAACACATCTTTCCCCGTTGACATTTTTCTACATGAAGTAAACAAAATCCCATTTCAATTCAATAAAGCCCAAGTATAAAACTCTCAAATATTGTCCAATTGAAGTATTTTAGTACCAAATAACTAAATACATCAAGTATATGAGAGTATTGAAGCAACAAAACAAGAATAAAGTAAAAGCCCCAATTCAATTTCATGAAACCCTAACTTAAAATTGGTCAATTGAAGTGGAATAAGTGAACATACCTTGTTAAATCCTAGCAACCAGTGGTAGAGGGAGGAGAAATCGGCCGGAATCCACCGGAAAAGAGGTCGGAATCCGCCGGAAATGGGCGTGTGACAACATGTCGGGCGAAACGCCCGAGATCCGAGATCCGAGATCTCGCTACATCTCGGGCGAAACAGCCCGAGATGCTTATGCTGCCCGAGACGCATATCTCGTCTCGGGCAGCTGCCCAAAACGAGATCTCGCCGAGATCGACAACACTGAGTTAAGCAACATTTTAATGTTTGGTTGAGAATAAAATAAATAAGTAGTAATAAATTACTTTATTTAGTATTTACTTACCTGTACTATTTTTATGGTGCTTTAAGCCCCAAAAACACCTCATTTGATGCTTTTCGCTTACAGCAGTTAGTGGGTTTAATTCTAGAGAAGCAAACACATAAGTAGTAAATCAAACACTAAAAAATTGCTTATAGATGTAGGAAAGCTGATAATCACTTTTAAAAAGCATTTGTAAACACTACCTTAGTATGAATTTTGTTTTCTTTTCAAATAAATAGAAATAATTAAAGACAGTACCATGAATGCATGACATTTTTCTGACAACTTATAAAGCTTAAATCTTTTCCTGAAAAAGTAGTAAAACCAACACTTCACATCATACATATTCCTTGCCTAAAATTGTAAAGCTAGAACCAATAAGTCCAAGTAAGTGGAAACCTAGGATCCTTATATAATCCATTTAATATGACGTAAATGCAACTGTAAGTTAATGATTTTCAATAGGGCAGAGGAACTGGCAGCATACATGACAGTTACGCAAGACAGACTTGCCTAGAAAGGTAACTAGGACCAGTATCTAAACAAATAAATCTGTTGCAGCTAATCAAATTAATGTCACCAATTCACAGTCTATCGACCTCTATTTAAACTCAACTGGACGTTAAGACTACCCCATAAAATGCTCCTGATCAAGATAAAATCCAGTGTCTGATATACCATGATATGTGCCCTCGATTCTATATATAACTAGAAGTGAGAAAGCCAATGAAATTACTTAATTTAAGTAGACAAGCACTAAAATTAAGTCTTTACATATAATCTCACACACTAAATATTGTTTCAAAAACTGGTATAACCTAAGATTCACTCAAAGGAATAATACATTAATTAAATTAAATTAAATTAAATATCAGATTCTTGCAAGCCACATCAACCACGTGCGAAATTACAGCCATAAATAATCATTTTTACGTGAGTTTTAGTCAAGAATAAAAGAGATGGTGCTTTGATAAGCATTGTGCAGATGGCACTTTAGAGAAAAACAGTGTCACCAACAAATTGTTACTTTTACTGGCTAGAAGGTTCCTACAGGGATTTAATCTTTGTCAGCGTTTCTGCATCAAATACAGCATTATTTTGCAAAATGTTGGAACACTAAATCACCACCTAGATTAATGGAAAAGGATAAGATCTTAAATATATTTGCATTGTCTACAATTTTTGTGAACTAACAAATTGGAGTTTTAAACTTTACAATGGACGAAGTACTTATTGTCTGGATTGCACCAGCCAATGGCACTACAAACTCCAGTCAAAAAACAATTACTGGCGTGTAGGATGTTGTGTATGCAAATTTGTGAATGTGTTTATTTATTTATTATATGTTGATTATACATTTTTCAACCAACTTCAGTAAAAGCATCTGTCATGAATAAAACTTTACCGAACTCCGGAAAAACATGTCTGTGAAAGAGATCTAAAGCCAAATGCTTGTGAACAAAATTCAAGCTGAAGAAAAGATCCATAGCCAGGTTCTTGTGAATGAGGTCCAAGTTGAAGGGAAGATCCAGCGACATGTACTCATGAAATAGATTCAAGCTGTGGATAAGCCCAATGACAGTCACCGGAGAACACAAGCCAAAGATACAGTAGACAAAAGTTGAAGATATCAATATCATGCAGGACTTGCAGATTTCAGAAACATCGATCTTCCACTGTTCTCTGAGTAGGAGGAAGCTATCTTCGTATGAAAGATTAACTATATTGAAGGATTTTTCAAGTTATGATGATTGACAGGATTCTATGAGCTTTACAAACAGGAGTTTTAAGTTGCATGTCTACGGGTGTAGGTTACATTTATATGGTAAATATCATTTCCAATTGATTAGTGCCTATGGTTACAGGTTGCTACGTTGAGTTATTTATGGCATACTCTTATTTATGAGTGTCTAACGCTGTAAGCAGTAAATTAACTTCAGTTGGCCAACTAGTCAACTGAGGTTAGTCTTTTAATAGATTGAACACTTGAAACTCACTGTGTGAATAAGTGTAATTAAGCCGCCATACACCTTTTAAGATTGATGACAAGTCACGCTGCTTTTCTCTAGTTGGTAGGAATTGGTTAATATAGTTAAATCTCCAACAATTAATTTAATAATTCAAGTTGATTTCTTTTACTCCCTTTCTAAGAATACAAGTGCAGAGTAGATAATAATTGGATTCAAGTACACCACAAGAACCTAACCTAGAACCTTCACATCGATGCAGCAGATGTATCTCTAATGGTAGCCGTCTTTGACTGTCTCTTTTTTATGTCGGGGTTTCCCTTGAGAAGAAAACATGGATATGGCCAAACCTCATACTTTGGGTTGTTTAAGCCTGAAATAACTATGCAAACCTCAACACCAGCTTCCATGATCAATTTTGAGCCTTCTTATGAATATGTTCTTTATCATTTGCAATTCATGCAAGCTAGATTCTCTCACCTACCATTTCTGTAATTTGTTCTAGTTTTCTTTGCTTGATTATAATGTGATGAGTGAATTGTGGATGCAAAGCTATAGGGGGGAACAAAAAACTTCATTTGGTACTGTAAGTTTCGCCCTCTGCACTCCAGGTACAATATGTTTTTCACTGTCAAGTTGTTGAACATGACTAATAAATAATTCTAATATATGTACTCGGGGCAAAAGTTTCACCAGAAAATGCACATGTGAATCTAAGAATTAGGGCATAGTTCACTCTCGCTTTTCCCAAACTAGTAAATTAGCACAAATTCTTTGGTGAGGTAGGACTAATATGCTGGTACATGCAAATTTCGGGCAAATGTATCCTAACCCTTTTATCAAATGAAATTATACGTAACTAGATTATTGTTTAGTTGTACCAAAACTTCCGGTGTCAGCAATATTGTACCCGTGTGGAATGGGTAAAACTTATAGTACAATATGGGGGATGTCTCCTATATCATTACGTCCCCAATCCCCTTATCACATCTTCAAGCAAATGAAACTAAAACAAAAAGTCTGAAGAGATAAACAAGCTTGCAGTGATGCAAGGAGAAATGACGTATTTGAAGAGAGAAGATATCTCAAGGGGGCTCAAGATATGAGCACATGAGCTGGTGTTGAGGTTTGTGTGGTCATTTATGCATAAACAACCCAGAGCCTATTGTTTGGCCATCTCAGAGTGTAGCTATATATCCATGCTTGAACTTTGACGAAACCCCAAAATGTAAAATAAACTGTCAAAGATGATTTTCAGCAGAGATGCATATGCATCTGGCACCAAGTTGTTTGGTAAGATTATTACCAGCCCCAGCAGAAGTTGTTTGCTCTTAGTAACGTAAGTATGATGCATGATCTTATTAAATACTTACACTCACAGCTCTAACCATTTAAATAAAAAGAATCAAACCAATAGCTTCTCCTAATCATTTATTATAGAATCTTAATAATATAATACAGTATCCGAAGTATCTCGACCTAATAAAGTTCACATCTATTCCTAAAAAAGTAAAACAGCCCAACACCTCGCATCATATAAATCCCTTGCCTAAAATTTTGAACCTAGAACCTAGAACCTAGAACCAATGTGTCAAAACAAGTGGAAGACCAAAACCTAGGATCTTCAACGAAGAAAACTGGACCACATCTACTCCACAATCCAATATAATCCATTTAATACCGCATAAACGCAAGTTATCAATGGGGTATACGAAAAATGAATGCATACCTAACGAGTTAATCTAGAAACTATGCAGACAATATTGCCTAGAAAAGTAAATAGGCCGAGTATCTAAACAAAGAAGCTGTTTCATCTACTCACTGAATCCCAGTTAACATGATTCGGCATCATTTAACTACTTAACAATAATCAAGGCCCTAAAAGCTCCCACAAATTACACTACATTGACAAACCAAACAATTGAAAAGTAAGGAAGAGAATTACCATTTCCGACGAAAGGTACACAGGCGATAATGCCATAATCCCGAACAACACACCTATGAAACACCATGTCACATGACTCGTCCGTTGTTGAAGAATTTGTAGGACTTGGAGCATTCCCAGAATTCACACTTGGAGCTGGGAGTGGGCTAGGGGATAAAGATACCTTCAGATTAAACAAACAAAACAGAAAAGATCACATTCAGAATCACATACTAAAAGAATAAATGAATAAAAAAATCTTGGAATAGAATCGTTATACCTGATCAGTTGCTTCAGAAACAAGACGAGAGAGACCTAGTTTACGAAAATTCTGGTAAAAATAGGCATGGGATTGTGTTGGAGCATCAAGAATCAATAGAATGAAAATCAAGAGGGGTAGCATTAACAACCCTTTCATTGTTTTGGGAGTCTAATAATTCTTGAGTTTTCAAGATTGGAGATTTAGATTTGGGTTTGAAGAATTGAGGAGACTTGTGGTGGGATGAAGAAGATGGTTGAAATTGGGACTACTTTTCATGCTTTCTGGTTCAAACTTCAAAGTAAGAAAGTGTATGGGAAATGGGAAAGAATGAATTAGGGATTTTTGTAGGGTCCAAATGAGAGAGACAAAGTTGACGGATTGATTGATGAATCGGATTTGAACCAAAAAAGATAACCATTCAAGTTTCAACTGCCCATTTTTAAGTATAATCACGCTTCAATGCTTCATTATGCATTTCTTTAAAATGCAACATTTAGGCCATTCAGATTTGCAGATTAAGTGTTGGTAATGCAGATTTGGAATCCCAATAGAAAAGGAATCATCGGAAGTGTTCTCTAAGAATCTCACGTTTGGAAGATTCGGTATGTGACCACTCAAATAAAACCAAACCGTCTATAACAAATAAAACAAGCCAACAACTGGATAAAAGACCAAATATTATTTTAAATGATCATCAAAGCAAGGTTGTTTTGTAACAGAAACAAGATAAAGATCCTCCGCAACATCATCAGGACAAGTTATTTCAAAAAGGATATAATATAATAATATATGTCTTTAAGAAACCAAACAAACAACACACACGGCACGTACGATTATCCTCTAGCTAGCAATGATATTTCCGAACAGACCTTTGGAAATTAACCGTCCATAGAATAATTAATACGTTTTTCCAGAACCCCTGTTTACCCAGTTTTAAGATGTAGCACAATAAACCTCCTTACAAGTTACGATAACAATAGATGTAGAATGCAACTGCAACATTAACCAATTCAAGGATGGCAATCAGTCAAGTTATCAAAGCCTAAGAGAATTCAGACATCGTCCGTGTCATGAGTTGTGCTTTCTTCCCCATTGCTGTCGGAGTCAGTTGTGTATTCTTCATTGTTCTGGGCAGCATGTTCCCTGATTTTTTTATTTCCCTGATCAGAGTGGCTGTAACAAAATATTAATTAATTGTAATTAGTGGTATGGAACTTATGTATACACACGTATAATTAGCTACGAACTAACACACCACACCAACATACTCAAGTTCAGGAGGAACAAATAGATGTGATAATTCCGGATATTTTGATTTCTCCTCCTCCTTAAAGGCCACAGCAAGTCTCACTTTCAATTTCATCCTCTTTCTTTTACCTACAGTTGGACAATAATAACATATATATAACTCTGATAATACAAAAAAAAAAGGCTCACAAGGTATAAATCATAGGAAAAATATACAAATACCTCCAGACTTCTTCATCAATATGTATTTTCCTTCTGATGCACGTAACGCCGTTTTTCTATCCGCATAATGGACAAAAGCAAATAAGCTAACAACAGAAGAAGCTGTACGGTAGATTGAATTTTCAGACGGCATATCAACTTCTGTCACCTCCGGTGATCCGTCGTCTGTCTCGAAAATAGTTCGTACCTCTTCAGGTGTTATCCCTCTCGGCAGACCAATCACATATAAAGCAGTCTCCTGAAACAAATAACATTTGACATTTAATCCTTAAAATAAAAAATTACAAATTATTCGTACTTTTCTTCCTTTTTTTTCATTCAAGAGTTTATACTAAATTAGTTTAATCTAAAAAATTTCCTATATACAATTTAAATTATAATATTTAGTACAAACTGGTCATTCTACTAATTTTCACATAATTAAATGGGATTAAGTATATTTTAAATTTTCTCCAACTAATCTACTATCTCAAGCATTTTATTATTCAGTAAAATTAACTTTGTTAAATATTTTATTATAACGGCATAATGGTAAAATGATGTATGCAGCCATGCACCATTTGATTTTCATGGTTTTACTTGCAATTACATAATGAGTAGGACAAAATAGCTAGGGTATCAAATCAGAGTCATCACACTAATCTTAATCCCAGTGAGTGAGCTAACCAAAATTGAGATGGAAGTAAAGGACCGGAAATGTGTTTGTTTCTGGTTCTTATTCATAATATTTTGAAAATATTTACGTTTGCTTTTAGAATTTGATTCTAGAAGGTTTATATAATGTGTGGTGTTTGATGTATTAATAAGACCCATAATAAAATTATGAGATAAAAAATTTTCAATAAAAAAACGTAAAATTGCAGATGAAAAATAATATAAACAATCTAATAATGAATGTGTATTATTTACACAGAAACTATACCTTAGATTTAGAAGTGGTTGGAATAGGGCTATATACGAAATCATCACCACCATACCAATTGATTTTTGTGCCACTTGGAGTTTCATTTTTCTCGCACATTTCCTTAATAAGAGTGTATTCAGCACAACTATGATTTTTAAAGCTTACAGTGGCATGGTAATATTTGTCCGTCTCTTCACTATCCTGCAGTTAACAATGCAATTACGTAACAAAATCATAACATAAAAAATTAACAGCACGAGAAGTCACAAATTCTCCTTAAAGTAAAAGCAACACACACTATCAATATAATTTAATATTTAAATATTCTCCTTATTTTCTGTGCCCAAATGGTACAATTGCTCTGGGACGGAAGTGTGTATATATATATATATATATATATATATATATATATATATATATATATATATATATATATATATATATATATATATATATATATATATATATATATATATATATATATATATATATATATATATATTTTTTTTTTTTTTTTTTTTTTTTTTTGAATAAGCCGAACGTATATTAAATGAAAGAAAGTAAAGTACAAGAGTCATGAGCAAAGCTCAAGTCCACAACCGGACTGAAAAACAATAAAGTAAACAAGAAAACTAAACCCAGGAAAAGCGATTCCTGGTTGCAACCACGAGCCTCGTTAAAACCCATTCATAGTAAACCCAGTGGGAAAAACCTATGAATGGGAAAAAGAGTGTCTGAGTGTTAACGTTGCGTAAGATAGTGAGGGTGTCCGGAGACGCCCCAAACCACCGGATCAACAATACAATCAAACTCATTCCTCAGCTTCCATAAGATCAGCCCAAGAGTGCTTAACTGCAATGTCCATGTTGGCTCTGGCCAGCAAGCGGCGTTCTTTTTCCAGGCCAATAGAATCACGGATAGAATCATGCACTACAGAATTATCTCCCGGATCCAGAGAGGCCTCAGAGTCGCAATCAGAAGTGTGACCATCGACCAGAGGAGCTTCAACTTGTGAGACGACGCTATCATTCGTAACTTCATATATATATATATATATATATATATATGAAATTCTATTGTAATCGTTTGATGGCATTACTTTATGCAAGTTTTGTTTCTAATAAATCATGGACTTCATACTACATACTGTAAGTAATACAAACAGTTGAACTTTTCTTTTGCAATATTTTAACCCAGATGTAAGTTTATATGCTTCTTTGTTATTTACAAGTAAACAATACAAACAGTTGAACTTTTTTCTCTAGAAATATTTCAAAACTTTTGCAATTTTCTATTGAAATTATTAGAGCGGTTCAATTTTTTTATAGCAATTATCTTGTTATAATGAAACCTTAAATTCAGTATTTTTTTAGTAGCCTACTTTTCTACTATAAATTTAGTTTCCCACAATGGGTTATTGAGAATTCTCAATTCCAAATTTTAATGAACATGTACATAACTATTATTACTCCCCCTTTAAAACATTTTAAAAAGACGGGATAGTTCATAGCTGCTTCGACATATTGTCCATATAGCGATTGCCAAATGTGGAAAAGATCCAAAATTTCAGTCTTTCTGTAACTCGCTCCCAGTGCTCCCAGTTATATAGACTAAATTTTGTATAGCAATTTTGGTTTATTTGTTATTGCGTAGTTCAAATCTGTTTGGTTGTATACAATTTTGAGTTGATTGGCATTTTTAGCCAGTGGAATAAAAGTTTATCTTTGTTCCCAAAACATTTTAAAAATGAATTTTATCTGGAATTAAAAAGTATTAATTCTCAGTTATATGTGGCGAAATATGAGCTTTTACAGGCTGAAGCATGAGAAGAAATAAAATGTAAGCAAGAGACTTGTTTTATTCCAAATAGTGATTTATATAAACATAACCCTCCACCAGTTTTCGTGTTATGGTTGTGTCTACATGGGTTTGTTGTTATCTACAGAGTTGGTTTTATTCTTGTCTACAAAGTCTTAACAGGTTCATAAGCAGTCAAAATCACACATTCAGCAAAAAAAAAAAAAAAAAAAAAAAAAATCGACACAGCTTAGGGCCGTTCATAAAACACTCACCTGCGCACACGCATTCAGAAAAAAAATATCGACACAACTCAGGGCCATTTAAACTGATCACCGCACATTAATATATTACAATAAACAGGGCAAGACAAATCAGAGGCATGCTTAATAGCGAATCTACCAGCTAATCATAACCCTATCACGCTTGATTCTTGAAGAACAATTACATATTAACAGAAAATGTATAGAGATATTACCATAACTGAGAAAAATGGATGACAAACTAAAATTTGATGATAAAGAATTTCCATTTCCTCTTCATCTTTAGCCTGTGTAGGTTGGAAAGAAAAAAAAAAAATCAAATGAGTAGTAGAAAGATATAACAACCAACCGGGTTAAAAATAAAAACGGCCTAAATCAAGATTTTACTACCGTCCTCTCCTCCGGTGACTTCTTCCACCACCAATCATAAAACTCAAAGAAACCTTCACACCTGGTTTGCATCAGCAGTTTATCCCTCTTACGATCCTCAAGAATACTCGACATTGATGGCGCGGGAGATCGACTACAGTAAAAGAAGAAAATGAAAATATGAATCGATGATTAAGGGCCAGAGGGTAGCTGGGTAAACGAGTTCAGAACACTCATGTGCTGAAATAGAATGAATTTAAAGCCTGGAAGGGCTCTTGGGAAGTTTCTAGAAGCCAGCTTCCATTTCAACCAATTGAAAGGTAGTAAATTGTAAGCCCAAATTGTTGTATCTTCCTAGGTGGACAGGGATGCGGAAGGCCCAAATTTAAAAGAGTTGGCTGAATAAAAATATTGTCTGAACTGAATTTTTTAATCTGTAATAATAAATAAATAATATATATAAAAATAACTAAATAAATCTCAATTGATTGAATTTTTTAATTAATCCGAACTAAATATTTTTCTTTTTGAAAACAACATAGCTTCAGATTAAGCTTGTGATCTGTTTTTTTCCTTTACGATCCTCAGGCTTTATTTGTGTTAAGACATGTAGATTTTAGTAACTATAATTAATATTTTACAATTTATTGATAAATAAATATAATAACTAAATAATTAACTATAAAAATAAAAATCCAAAACAAAATTCAAAATTTGAAAAACAAATCTTAAATTTTTCATATTTATAGAGGGTAAAAATGACATTTTACAAAATATTAATATACTTATTATATTTTTTAATTAAAATATTAAAAAGGTAAGAAGTCGAGGACAAGACGAAACGGCGAACGCCTTAAAAAATTTGAGCGAAGAGTTAAAATTGTCAGCCATTAGATAAAAATTCAAAGGCTAGGATTAATTGTCTGACCTGACCCTAGAAGACCCCATGTTACATTCTTATACCTTACTAGTTGGGAAGCATCGCACTTAAAAGTGCGTTGCCCATATTTGAGCGCCCCTAACCTCCTAACTTAAATACAAAAGTTTCGAAGTAACAGTGACAGTAGTGAAAGCCGTGATTCAAGTAATAAAATCTCAGTGTCCAACACTAACACAAAAATACTAAGATAATAACAAACATGGAACATGGTAGTTGCATGTCCAATTTTTTTTCCCTAAACGGCTAAAACTTCTATTGAATAAAACATGGTAGTTACATCTATTGAATATATATTTAAATAGATGTAATGTTACGAAATGATGTCCAATTGTAAATTGATAGTAGCAATCTACGAATATATATGAAAAATTCTAGAGATTTAATCTCACACCAGAACAGTAGAACCCTGTTAATTTCATTTACATAATAATTTACTTTAATCTTTATGACTTTGGCTTTGAGTTTTCCTGTTCACCGAGGAAAAATACATACTGTAGTACTCTTGTTAATCGTGAATCGTGTATTTTTGCCGGTCAAGGATTTTTAAAAAGGTTTCTCACTTTTGGTGTGACAAAATTTGAAATATATTTTCATAATATAATTTTAAAATATAATTTTTATAATGAACTATAATGAATTTAAAGACAAATTGAATATTAAAAAAATTAACAAAATCAAATTAATGGAGAGGAAGTAGTATTTTGTATTGTCTGTTTGCTAAATATGGGGAGTGAATCCTCTCCTACACTAAGTCTCCAACGTTTCCTCCGACATTCCTTTAATATTGAAAATTACTAAACCAAACAAACCATGCTTAAAATTAAACCAAATAATAAGATAAATTAATTAAAAACTAACAAACTATAGTTAGAATTAAACTAAATTCACAATTAAAAACAATAAGTATTTGTATTCCTCCAATTAATTACATTGAAAATATATTAGTTTTACTTCCGGCATATTTTATAATATATTTTAAATTTTATATTAGATGTGAAAGTACATTACCTTTCATTTTCAATATTAATTTACTAGTACCTTAATCCTTTTTAAAACACTTAGTTAGTAGAAAAATATTATTCGTTGTAAAATAATACGTAAAATAATCAATTTACTTACTTACGTACAAATTACAATTTTTTTTCTTAAATGTAAATTAATTATCATGTCCTTAATTTTTTTAAAATTTGTTTTCGTTGTTGTCCTATCTTGTAAAATGAGTAACATGATAGTAAGTATTTATACATTATAAGAAAGACATAATCATGTATTTATTGAAAAATAGAATTGTTACTCAATTTATTTTTAATTCTTATCATTGGTTTAGTAAGTTTCAATATTAAAAGAAATGTTGTAGGAAGTGTTGGAGAAATGGTGTTGGAGAGAATCCACTCCCCTAAATATGAGTAGAAATGAAAGGAAAAAAACAAAAAGAAATACGATTGATTATTGGTTGACTTATCGATAAAGAAATAAGATTAAAATCAAGTCAGACTCCCGAATATCTCTTTCTTAGGATCTCCTTCTATTTAGTGTCCCGAGAAGTAGAGTTTCCATATTTGTGAAGACCGAGAGTTTAAGAGAACACGCCTACTTAGTAGTACTATATAAATAGGCTCTAGCTAGGGTAGGGAGTAGAGTTTTAATTATCGGTCCACAATATATCTAGTCCTTTCTGTTAGCTTAGCCAGGGCTTGATCAGTTGAAGAAGAAGATCGAAGATGGTGATGAATGGTTTTAGTGTAACACCAGGTTTTCTCTTGGCGATGAATGGTTTTAGTGTAACACCAGGTTTTCACTTTGAGCCAAGAGACTCTGAATTGATCAATAAATTTCTGTTGCCGAAATCAACAGGACAATATTGAAAAAAGAATGTAGGATCCATATAATTTGCTTTAGATACAAATTACCAGTCAGTCGGTTCAATATTGACTACGGGGTTCAGTGAACACCTACGTCAACCTGCAGAGTAACAAACACAGATAATATATAAAAATTAAATCACAACGGAATATAAAGAAGCACCTGTGTTTGAAACTTTTCAAGCAACTTTTGTAAGTTTGCTTGATGCTCAGTCAAGGCAGAAAATCAACTAGAAAAAATCTTGTTCGTACAACGCTGTATACTCTCAATATCTATCCTAATAAAACAATACTAGTCACCTATAAAGATGATATAGAAACCAATCTATCTATTCTACCTTCAATACGCTGTTAGAGAAGTTTAGAATATAAACTAGTGTAAAAGACACGAAACAAACAACTAAAACTAAAAACTAACTCTCAGTTGTAAAACTCTTGATTCAGTGTATTTTTGCTCTTGTCGATGCTCTTGCTTATATAGATGTGGAAAATTACATCGACTTCAATCAGGAAACACGTCTTGATGAATCAGGACAAGATTTGGAATTAGTCTTCAATTAGGAATCAACTTTTTCTACAAGAACTCTTTTTCCTATTAAGACTTGATTTCCTTTTTGAGTTATTCTTTGAATAAGTCTCTTCATTCTTGTAATCTGACAATTCCCACGTTCTAATAAACTTCCTGCACAAGTAAAACAACTACAATTGTGGAACAGTTAGTGCTAGAATAGGTAAAACAATAAAAGTCGGTTAAGTGCTCTGTTTCCATTAATACGAGGTTGAGTGAACCTATAGGTGAATCCATATGTCAACACCCGTAAAACAACAACACTTACAATCTCCCCCTGTTTGCCTATTCTACACATCACTAAACCTGCACAGTTAGACCAATGAAACATAACCAATGCAACATATCTAACTATAGCTTAGTCTTAAATATGCAGAAGTACTACTTAGACCTAGGATTAAATCTACTTGTCAGAAATAGATTACAAGCCAATATAAACTTCAAGGAAAACCAAAATAAGAATCAAAAGGTTAGATTCCATATCGTCACATCACATCAAGCAGACCTAGCAGACTGTGGACTTGCTCCCCCTTGATCAGAACCCCTTCTTCTTTTTCTTGATGAAACTGTGCACTTCTCCCCCTTGAGGTGTCGTATGGGCAAAAAGAAACTCAGACCGTAGTCGTAAAAAGTTCTATTACCTTAACTTGCTTAGTTTCAATCTCAACATCCCGGAGAGATATCATCCTATCAAAGTAAGTTAGCTAGAAGATAGCCATATCAAAAAGTAAACCTCGGTAGAGAGAACCATAATAAGTACCAGAAATATCAGTAGTAGAAGAACCAGTAATTGAAGGAATTGGGTAGTAGACGCACTAGCTTTGGTCGGATTTGAGAGACAAACAGAGAAGCAAGAGTTTTGGAGTTTGTGGGAAAGTGGAAAGGCTTTGTTTGTAATAAACTAACCTCTACTGGTAAGGACATGGTTGGATCTTTGGTAAAGAGGCTAGACACACATGAATAACTGTCAAGATCTTTCAGAAAAATTGTTTTGGTATGCTCCAAAATTTATATCTGTAAAAAGGTTAGAAACCAAGACCAAGATATATGGTATACCAAAAATATGAAAAACAATTTTATAAAAGATTCAAGATAAAGACAACAAAATAAACTTTAGGAATTGAACTAATGGAGGATCTTTGTATAGAGAAATCAACTTAGTTAGTCACTTTAACTAAAAACAAAACAAGATCCTTGATAATCCCCAATGCATACGTGCACTCCCCCTTATGCAGACCTACATGTACACCACCACCTAGACACAACTCAGAGAGTTTACCTAGACTCAAAAACATAAAAAACACATTAACAAAAAATGAAATCACATAATGTCGCAAGACAGTCCACAAGTGTTGGGTAAGGTGTTGTTCAACCTCCTGGTCAACACTCGATCAAGAAACTCAGTAATCATCAAAAACCTCACCTGTAATTTTCCCTTTTCTATTTTTTAAGACATTTGAAACAAGTTGTTCTCTGGTCTTTGTTTAAATCTCAGTGCAATGTCCATGGGCGATTTTTCAAAAAAAATATTTTTAAATGTTGTTCATTATTGTTAATGCAGCTTTTTGCATTTGTTTCTTTCCAAACCTTCATAGACTTGAGACCCAAAGATTGTCAGAAAACCAGAGACAAGTTTTACCTTACTTGTCTTTCGGGCCTTTACGACACTTGTTTAGCTACAATTAGAGAATTCAAGGCCCCTAATGTGCTCTTTCTCCTGTTAAAAAGGCATAGATATGCGCATAGGAAATTCAAGGTTCCTAGATATGAAAGACCATATTTGTCAATCACAAAAGTTTGAGCTGCTCAAGCTCCAGGAGATGGCTTCCAATAAGTGAGCAAAACAAGGGTCAACAGGGACTAGTAATTTTTAAAGAGTTCCTCTTTCTCATGCATTCCAAGAAATCTTACAAACAAACTTACTTGCAACATAGTACATAGACTGACACGAAATATACACATAGCAACTTAATGCTATCACAGACACACAAAATTGAAAATGCAGACACACACACCACATGCAGACTTACAGGTGTTGAATGTGGTGTTAAGTCAACCCCTTGAACAATCCTATTTTTCAGACAATGCAGAGACCAAGAGACCTCCTAAGACTTAGAAATCTCTCAGTACCCAAAGGCTTCGTGAACAAATCAGCAAGTTGGTTGGTTGTTTCTATAAGTTCAATGTCTAAAACATGAGCCTCAACAAGTTCTCTCAGAAAATGGTGTCTAATATCTATATGCTTAGACCTAGCATGATGTACAGGGTTATGAGACAAATGAATAGCACTCAAATTATCACATAAAAGTAACACTGAATCACACTTAAGACCATAGTCTGATAACATAGACTTTAACCACAAAAGTTGAGTAGCCCCACTACCAGCTGCAACATATTCTACTTCAGCTGTTGACATAGAAACACAATTTTGCTTTTTTATAAACCAAGAAACTAAGTTATTTCCTAAATAGAAACATCCTCCACTAGTAGAATTCCTATCATCTAAATCACCAGCCCAATCAGAATCAGAAAAACCACAAAGGTTTAAAGTAGTATCTCTAGTATACCATATAACAAGTTCAATGGTTCGAGAAACATACCTTAGGATTCCCTTGACAACATTCAAGTGGGTGATTTTGGGATCAGACTGATACCTAGCACACACACATACTGCATACATGATATCTGGTCTTGAGGCTGAAAGATATAGGAGGCTACCAATCATGGATCTGTAGAGGGTTGGGTCAACACTCTCCTCAACCCCGCCTCTGTTGATTTTCACAGTGGAACCCGTTGGAGTTTTCAAGGGTTTTGCACTTTCCAGGCCAAATCTCTTCACTAGATTCCTTGCATATTTCGACTGGTTCAAGAATAAACCATGCTTTTGTTGCTTAATCTGTAAGCCCAAGAAGTAATTGAGTTCACCAATCATGCTCATCTCAAAATTGGTTGACATAGCCGTGACAAATTTGCCAGAAGTTGTTTGCTGCTGGAGCCAAAGACAATGTCATCAACATAAATTTGAGCAATGCACACATGGTCATCTGTTCTGAGAATGAATAGTGTCATGTGTAACGCCCTAGATTTCAGAAGTTTAAAAGGGTTGAGAACGCTACTCATACCAACAAGGTGCACCTTTCTTTTGGGAATCCATCTAGAAGAACTTCATAGTTAAGCGTGCTTGCTCTGGAGCAATTCTAGGATTGGTGACCCACTGGGAAGTTCCCGGTGCGCGCACGAGTGAGGACAAAGTGCGCAGATTAGAACCCGTGTTGGTCTATGGGGCCAGCATATCATCCCGGAGAGCGCCCATGAGTAACCTTGCCGGCCCGTTGGGCTGGGTCTCGGCCCATTAGTGGGCCGGGTCGTTACAATTGATATCAGAGCGGACTATCAGGAACTGCAGGAGCTAAGTGTCATACGGGGCAAAGTACTACACTGTATGGGCGGTGGGAGCCACCTCTTGATCCCGTATGGGCCACCTCTAGAATCCTGCACGGATGGTTGGTCTCGGGACAGCGCGCAACGAGGACGTTGCGCAATTTAAGAGGGGGTGATTGTAACGCCCCAGATTTCAGAAGCTTAAAAGGGTTGAGAACGCTACTCATACCAACAAGGTGCACCTTTGTTTTCGGGAATCCACCTAGAAGAACTTTAGAGTTAAGCGTGCTTCCTCTGGAGCAATTCTAGGATGGGTGACCCACTGGGAAGTTCCCGGTGCGCGCGCGAGTGAGGACAAAGTGCGCAGATTAGAACCCGTGTTCGTCTGTGGGGCCAGCATATCACCCCGGAGAGCGTCCATGAGTAACCTTGTCGGCCCGTTGGGCTGGGTCTCGGCCCATTAGTGGGCCGGGTCGTTACATCATGTCACCTGCACCTCTTTTAAAGCCAAACTCAAGAAGAAATTCAGTTAGCTTCTCATACCATGCTCGTCGAGCTTGTTTGAGTCCATACAACGCTTTCTTAAATTTATAGACATGGTCAGGATTAAAAGGATCAGTAAAGCCTTTAGGTTGTTCAAGATAAGCATCAGCATCAATGTCTCCATACAAGAAAGCACCTTTAACATCCATTTGGCACAAGGTTATCTTAAGAAAACATGCAATAGCAAGAAGTAATCGAATAGATTCAATTCTAGCAACAGGTGCAAACGTCTCATCATAATCTACCCCTTCAACCTGTGTGTAGCCTTGAGCTACTAATCTAGCCTTGTTTCTAACAACCACCCCACTTAGTACCTATCACATTAGTATTGGCAGGCCTAGGCACTAATTCCCAAACAACAAGTTTTTTAAACTGATTAAGTTCATCTTGCATAACACATATCCAAAGATTATCAGTAAGAGCTTCCTTAACATTCTTAGGTTCAAGTGCCGAGACATAGCAAGTAATGCGTACCTTGGCATGTGACTCATCATTACAACAAGCACATGTCATTACCATATTGGCTTTAAGTCCAGCAAGCTTCCTATAGTCTACAAGTGGCTTGTCACGAAGTGCCCTGGCAGAAGAAGTACCTTCGGTAGTAATTTCTTTGGACTTCTTTCTCAGACTTGTGGTAGGAGTATTATCAGTAGTACCCTCATCTTCTTGATCATCATCAGATTCGACATTGTTATCACTTCCTTCAGGTGAGTCATGGTCGTCAGGAATATCAGAAACAACCTGTGGTGTTGGTGGTTCAACGGCTTGAGGAACAGGTTATGCAGTATACATAGGGGTTGGAGTAGGGGTTGGGACAACCTCTTTATCAACCCCGTTGGATTCTGCAACTGCAGTCTTCTCAACGGAAACATGTGGAGATCCATAAGGCAACTGTACTATGTCCAATGTACCTGCTTCATCTTTTCGTCCAGTGATACTAAGAGAATCATCAAACGTAACATTAACAAACTCTTGAATAGTTTTAGTCCTTAGATTGTACACTCTAAAGGCATGACTATTGTCAGAGTAGCCAAGAAAAATCGCTTTATCAATCTTAGCATCTAACTTAGACAACTCATCTCTATCATTAAGTATAGAAGGCACAACCAAAGACATGAAAGTACTTTAATTTAGGTTTCTTGCCTTTTAAAATCTCATAAGGTGTCATGGTGGTTCCCGGTCTCAAGTAGACTCTATTGATAATATGGTATGCAGTATTAAAAGCTTCACCCCAAAAACGTTTTGCAATATTAATGGAACTAAGCATAACCCTACACATCTCTTGTAAAGTCCTATTCTTTCTTTCCGCAATCCCATTTTGTTCGGGAGTTTTGGGAGCAGAATACTCATGGAAGATTCCTTCTTTGTTACAAAAATTGGAAAAAGATGAATTTTCAAATTCTCTTCCATGGTCAGACCTAATTCTTTTGATAGATGAGTTATGCATGTTCTTGACTCTAGCATGCAAAATTGTAATGCCCCGCACCCCGCATCGCTTAAGAGTGATTGGAATAAAGGGTATATATGTTAGACCACCACTCTCACATAGTATGAGTCCTTTTGGGTGATTCCAAAAGTAAATCCGTGCGGGCTCAAGCCCAAAGCGGACAATATCATACTGTTGAGACGTGTGTGGGTCCGTCCAGGAGTAGCCTCGCCGGTCGGATTGGTCGGTCGTTACAAATGGTATCAGAGCCTAGAGCAACACAAAGCCCACACCGGGTGGACGGTTGGTAAAGGTTATTGTCAGTTTGTCACCCCCACCACTTAAGGCGCTCGACGAGGACGTTGAGGCTTTAAGGTGGGTAGTTTGTAATTCCCCGCACCCCACATCGCTTAAGAGTGATTGGAATAAAGAGTATATATGTTAGACAACCACTTTCACATGGTATGAGGCCTTTTGGGTGATTTCAAAAGCAAATCCGTGCGGGCTCAAGCCCAAAGCGGACAATATCATACTGTTGGGATGTGTGTGGGTCCGTCCAGGAGTAACCACGCCGGCCGGATTGGTCGGGTCGTTACAAAAGTAGTGAAAGCATCAAAAGTTTGTGACTTATCTTTTAAAAAGGAGACCCAGGTGAATCTAGAAAAGTCAGCAACAATCACATACACATATTTCTTACCACCAATAGTACTGACTTCCATTGGGCCCATCAAATCCATATGCATGAGTTCAAAGCAAGAAGACGTACCATAGGGTTGAGGACTTGGTTGAGCAACACTATGGGCAACCCTCGTCTGTTTACCTCTCAAACAGTCACCACACACAATCTTACCAGATCGAGACAACTTAGGAACACCATTGACAGCTTCCAGTTTCAAAAGTTTGTCCATGTTTCTAGAGTTAACATGTCCAAGCTTTTGATGCCAAAGAGTGGCTTCCTCTATCTTGACCTGATTGCACAACAAGTGTGTTCCAGTCGAATAGCAATTGTCACCTGATCTATGACCTGTCATAACACATTGGTTTGCAGCATTGTATACAACACAGGTACTCTTGTCAAACTTAACACAATGGTTAGCATCACACAATGGACTAACGCTTATAAGTGATATGGGAATAGAGGTACCGAGGCCTTTCGATAGAGAAAACGTTCGACCTTGCTTCTTACCACTATGCTTATCGAACCATCCGTTGCCGTCGAACCAAAGCCTACCATGAGACAACAAGCATAAAGGGAGGGCATCTCTATCCTTCGGACTGATGAGGACCCTCGAACTAACTGGTGGCAACCTATTGTTCGTCAGAAACCACGGTCCGGCTTCAAGGGAACAACACTCATGGGGGACCCACAAAACGTATCCTACTATATATATACACTCACTTATTATGCTTCCATTATTCACAACACACGCAATTGATATTCATCTCTCACTCCCAACACATTAAGTTGTTAGACGGCCTAACTCCGGTAGGTTGTTCTACAGTCCCCTCCCCTCTAACTCCCTTTCACTGCAGGTGCTCGAGTTCTTCCAAGTTCTATCAATACTCCTCCCACAAGCTCTCATGGGTTGAGAGATGATGACGTAGATCGTTAGACCGTATTTATCCTCATCAATAAGATTAGCCTTTAGTCCATCGACAAGATACACATCTCTAAGAGATGGAAAATCTGGAATATCAAGTTCACCAATACCAAGAATTTTTCCTTTGGAGCCACCACCATAAGTGACAGAACCAGATTCCCTAGCAATAAAATTGGTTAGAAAATCTCGTGTTCCAGTCATATGACAAGAACACCCACTATCAAAGTACCATGTACCTGCAAGGTCATAATCAACATCGACTAGAACAACATTGCATGTAAGGGAAGGGTCTTGAGGATTATCAGTGGATGAACTAGATGATTCTGTAGAAGGGGGGTTGACGGGGGGTTGGGCAACTCTTCAGGCAACTCCTCTTTATTATCCTGTTTCTTCCTAAAAGTTTTATGATAAAGACGGCAATAAGGTTTGATATGACCTTCATTGGAACAACAACTGCAGACATAAACTCTTTTCTTTTTATAAGAAGTTTCACTAGTAACCTTATCCTTGGTTTCTTTACCCTTGGTTTTAGACGTCTTGGGCTTAGGTTCCTTAGACTTGGTCACTTGTGGTTTTACAAACTTAGGACCTTCAGGAAAATATGAATCAGAAGTTCTTTCTTTCAAAGGATAACCTAGACCAGTGGTACCAACGTTACCAAGACCTAAACATGCATCTAGCCTATGAGAAGAATAGGTAAAACTTGCAAGTATACGCTCAGATTTAGCTAGTTTCTCACTTACAGTGTGAAGGGAAACATCCCTTTTTGTGACAGCGACTTCAAGACTAGTAATTACCTCATTTATGCTGGAATTATCCTTGGATAGTGCTTCAATTGCTTCTTATGCTGGCTGCAAATAGCTAAGAGCTTATCATACATGTTATGAATCTCAGCCATAGCGTCTTCTTCAGAGATTTGATCTTCTTCATCATTGACATCCTCTTCCCCTGCATAAGAACTAACAGAACTGTGTAGACACAAAATATCATATGAGTTAATAGATACCTGAGAGGGTGTTGAGGCCGGGATTGTCTCAACCTCTGTTGCAACCTCTTCAAGTGTCTCACAAATTACAGCTCTCAGTGATATAACGTCAGTTTCTTGTTCTGATTCTTCAGGTTCCTCATCTTTTCTTTCGTAATCTGAGTCAGTCCTAACCCAGTTCACCTTCAAACCCCTTTGTCTCCTAAAATCAGGGCATTCGTTCTTGTAGTGACCCCATCCTTTGCACTCTCTACATTGGATCTTATCGAGGTCTCTAGAGTTGGAGTTGGAAGATGTGGAGAAGTCCTTTTTGTGGGAAGAGCTGGTGTAACTACCTTTGGAAGGGTATTTGGATGTGGAGCTTTCAAACTTGTAGTTGGGTTTGACATTGTTATACTTGGACAATTTCTTAAGCAAAGCATGAGACTTTTGGATGATGTAGGCTTTGGAATGTTCAGGGTCAAAATCATTGATATCTATCTCCTTATCACTAGCAATGTCAGAAGCTTTAAAAACATTGGATTTTCTACCATAGTTTTCTTCTTGAGATTGGAGATGATGTTCATAATTTTCAAGATGTTCATTAGGGTGTCTAAGCTCATCGTTGCTAAATTACGATTTTCTTCAATAGCAGATACCTTGATATTAAACCTAGGAGGTAGGGATCTAAGAGTTTTATTCACTAGGACTTTGCTAGCCATGGGTTCACCAAGGTTATGAGATTCATTGGCAATATCCAAAATTTTAGTGAAGTAAGTACCTATATCCTCATCTTCCTTCATTCGCAATAGTTCAAACCTGCTTTGCAAAAGTCTAACTCTGGTTGCCTTCACAGTCGTGTCACCTTCACAGTGGCTTTGAAGAGTCTCCCAAGCTGCATGAGCATTAGCACAATTCTGCTCACGTTTAAACATATGCACATCGATCCAAGAAAAAATAACATTGAAAGTTTTTTCATTGTTAGTAGCGTTTGTTTTCTCCTCATCGGTGTAGTCTTTGAGCTCCTTGGGAAGAACGTCATTGTTCTTGTCCTTTTCCTTCATGGGAGGCACAAAAGCTACTTCACAAGCTCTCCAAACACCTGCATCCAAAGACTTAAGATATGTCTGCAATCTTAATTGCCAGTAACCATAGTTAGCTCCATCAAGTACGGGTAACTTTCCAAGATTTGGATTGGCTGAATCCATCTTATGTACCTAAAAAATTACTTTAACAAAAGTAACTAGCTCTAGATGCCAATTGAAAGAATGTAGGATCGATATAACTTGCTTTAGATACAAATTACCAGCTAGTCGGTCCAAGATTGACTACGGGGTTCAGTGAATACCTACCTCAACCTCCAGAGTAACAAACACATATAATCTATAGAAATTAAAGCACAGCGGAATATAAAGAAGAATCTGTGTTTTAAACTTTTCAAGTAGCTTTTGTAAGCTTGCTTGATGCCTAGTCAAAGGCAGAAAATCAACTAGAAAAGATCTTGTTCGTACAACGCTGTATACTCTCAATATCTATCCTAGTAAAACAACACTAGACACCTATAAATATGATATAGAAACCAATCTATCTATTTTACCTTCAATACGCTGTTAGAGAAGTCTAGAATATAAATATAAACTAGTGTAAAAGACACGAAACAAACAACTAAAACTAAAAACTAACTCTCAGTTGTAAAACTCTTGACGGTGTATTTTTGCTCTTGTCGATGCTCTTGCTTATATAGAGGTAGAAAACTACATCGACTTCAATCAGGAAACACGTCTTGATGAATCAGGACAAGATTTGGAATTAGTCTTCAATTAGGAATCAACTTCTTCTACAAGAACTCCTTTTCCTATTAAGACTTGATTTCCTTTTTGAGTTCTTCTTTGAATAAGTCTCTTCCTTCTTGTAATCTGACAATTCCCACGTTCTAATAAACTTCCTACACAAGTAAAACAACTACAAATATTGGAACAGCTAGTGTTAAAATAGGTAAAACAATAAAAGTCGGTTAAGTCTCTGTTTCCAGTAATACGAGGTTGAGTGAACCTATAGGTGAATCCCTATGTCAACACCCGTAAAACAGCAACACTTACAAATATTATCCCAACAATATTCCTTACGTTGTTGAAAAGGTTCTTTATGGCGCCGCCAATCCATGGGATGTCTTGAGCGATGTTCACTGGGTTTCTCCCGATCAGGGGCGAGCACAGTAAGGCGCAAGGGGCCTCAAGTGTTGCCCCTGCATTTTTGCTGTGAATGTACCATTATAGCATTTTTATGTGCATTTAATAAACTTTCATTGTAGATATGCGAGCACAGAATGGTGTTTGGTCTGGCGGAGTTGTCATTGCGCCAAAAGCTTAAACCTTTATCATGTGTCTCAAGTTCGAAACCCATTACTTTTATATTCAAATTCTAAAATGTTGGGATATTTTTGTTTTATATAAAGTACATTTGAAAGTGATAAATATGATGTTGAAAAATTATTAAATTTGAAAAATATTGAGTTTACATAATAGTTATATTTTTCTTATTGAATTTTTAAAAAATATTACCTTACATTTTTTTTGCTCCCCCTAACATAGGCTTTTCAATGGGTTGGGTCCAACCCAACCCAACCCTAACCCGATTAAGACCCGCTCCTCATTTATAAGTGACGGGTACGGGTTGGGTTAAAACCCGAACCCATATTATACCCGTAATTATAAGACCTGAACCCTAACCCAACCCGATAATTTGACATGAACCCAACCCGGACAAAACCTTAGACACGGTTGCACGCGTTTCCTGACCCGGCCCACCCGACCGGATTATGACCCGGCCCGGACAGAAAACCGACCCAGTCAGAAAACCGACCCAGTCAGATTTTTAACATGACCCGCTGCTTGACCCGACCCTTGTGCAAATGATCCATTCTTCTTCACCATGGCCAAATTTTAAAATGTCATTACGACTTCATTTCTTAATGAAATTGCATGATTCTAACGGCATTGGATTCGTATTGACGCCTTCTACATGTTCCAACTTACCGTTCTAAGTTTCATCTCCTTTTTTAGAATCCACCATTGATGACTTTAAACTTTTCGAAAGCTCTATACAACTCCGTTTCTCAACCAAATTCAACGATTCTCCTCTATCACCTTTGGGCAACAAACCATCAATTTAGAACGAAAATTCAAATTCAAGTTTGAATTTGAATTTGAATTTTCGTTCTAAATTGATGGTTTGTTGCCCATGGATGATAGAGGATCGAGGACAAGACGGACTCAACGGCGAAAGAATCATCGAATTTGGTTGAGAGATGAATCCGTACGGAGCTTTCGAAAAGTTTCAAGTCATCAAACGTGAATTCTCGAAAAGAGGATGAAACTTCAAACGGTAAGTTGGAACATGTAGAAGATGTCAATACGAATCCAATGCCGTTAGAATCATGCAATTTCATTAAGAAATGAAGTCATAATGACATTTTGAAGTTTGACCATGAGGAAGAAGGAGTCCAGGTTATTAGGGTTTTAGAAATCATAACCCGTACCCGTTGATTATTAACGGGTCGGGTATGTGTCGGGTTTTAAACACTTTTGGGTTGGGTTCGGGTTTCACAAGTTTCTTAAAATCCTGCGTTCGCCCCTGCTCCCGATCTTGATGATGATGACACCAAGCAGGGCACCACCACCTATGTCTTCACAACCTTGTCCAACTCCAAACCATCATCATCTAGGTCCGATCGAGGGTCTGGCTCAGGATCTTGGAAAGCACAGAACACTAGAGATATTATTTACAAAGGCAAACTCATCGGCTTCAACAAGGCTTTTAGTTTCTTCGTCAAGTCAGCAGCCACCAAGAACTATCAGAAGATAATTATCGCTGGGTCATGCACGAGTTTTCTTTGCCCCAAGACGTCGTCGTCAACTGCCAAAAGAATCTTGTGTTGTGCAAGATTATCAGATATGAGAAGAAGAAACGTGTGAAGAGATCATTAATGGACAGCCAAGAAGTTATGATGATCAGTCAATATTCATGCAACAAGAAGGCCAAACCATGAGGAACTTCACACATATTCGACCATGAAGTACTAGATCAACCACAACAAGATCATCATGTTTATATGGGTGCAGGGCCGTCTCGTAGATTTTGGTGGCCCTGTGCCACTTTAAAACCGAGGCCCTGATTTAATAATATAGTAAAAATACTTTTTAATAAAGATAAAAAATTTATGAATGAAATAGTAAAAAATTAAGTTACTAAGGGCACAAATAGTAGTATGCCGTATTATTTTTAAAGTAATCATATTTTAAAAGATTAAATTATATTTGGTAAATGAAATCAAAAGAATATATTAAAAATTATAGTTCTAAAGGAAAATAGATAATATAAAAATGATTCACAAATTAAAACAACAAAAGATAAATGACAAAACGGAACGGAAATAATTAAAGTAAAAAAGTTAACAAAATCTGGATAGTTTCTATTGTTGTTGGACATGGGCTAAGAATCTCTAATCTCAAGTGGTCTTTGGTTCGAATCATCTAGTAGTTAACATATTTTATTACATTTACTTTAATTATTTCCGTTCCGTTTTGTCATTTATCTTTTGTTGTTTTAATTTGTGAATCATTTTTATATTATCTATTTTCCTTTAGAACTATAATTTTTAATATATTCTTTTGATTTCATTTACCAAATATAATTTATTCTTTTAAAATATGATTATTTTTAAAAATAATACGGCATACTACTATTTGTGTCCTTAGTAACTTAATTTTTACTATTTCATTCATAAAAATTTTATCTTTATTAAAAAAATATTTTTACAATAGTATTAAATCAGGGTCTCGGTTTTAAAGCACAGGACCACCAAAATCTACGAGACGGCCTGATTCTCATTCATGAGTTTGAGTTGTTTCGAGCATGCAGTAGTACCGTCCATTGTAATGTGCCAACTGTGGTACGTACGTTCTTTCTTTTCATCCAAAACTAAACTGAGACTAAGATTGTGACAAAAGTTATAGGCAATTATTACAGCTATATCACAACATCACTACAAGAAATTGGGAGTTTATGCAAGGGAATAAAAACAAGGGAAACAAGTGCACTTGCTAAAGGAACAAATGCAAGGGCCTTTTTGGGCTCACACTTGCAAATGAACTATTCTACCAAGTTAGTCAACATGAAGAAGCCAAATAACATTTGCAAGTGCTTTATTGGAATGATAGTTGCTAATGTTTTTTTTTCGAAACGATGAGTAATATATTAAATATTAAAAGTTCTTACATGCCGAATAGTAATATTGTCTTCTAGTTTAAGAACATCTAACAACCAAGCAAGACAAATATCCCAAATATACATATTAGACTCTGTAGAAAGCGAATGAGTAGTGCCAAAAGTTCGCTTTCTTCCTTCATTTGCTAGTCGGTCAGCTACTTGGTTTGTTTCTCGATAGTCAAAAAGGACTTGTACACTATCCATAGAGTCCATCCTCCTACATGCGTCTTGCCTGAGTGTTTCTTGGTAAGATGAGGCCCCTGCTCCCCTGTTAAGACAAGATGCAAGCATTTTGGAATCAATTTTAATGATAGTCCGTTTGCCATCTATTCGTGTACACAACTGCAGTCCAAGTTTTAAAGCATGAAATTCCGCTAGTGCTGGTGAAGTTCTACCCAAAAAGAGTGTTGCTGCAATTATAAAATGACCACTAGAATTTCTAATTATGGCACCCGCTCCTGAATCTCCTGTTATTGGATCATGAGAACCATCTATGTTAATGCAAAGATGCTCCCCATTTACAAGGAACTGTTGTGGTAATATTGTTGTGTTCCATATTATGTAACTGGTTGTTATCATCTATAAGTTGTGCTAATCTTGTTTGAAAGGCTGGGATGGTAATTTCTTGATTTTTGAAAAAAAATTCATTCCTTGTAATCCAATTAACCATGCAAATAGTATTGCCCGATTTTGTTGGTATACTTGAGTTGTCATGCCGAATATTATGTGTTCAAAGGAAGTTATATTAGGAAATAATCCCAAATTTCTTGTTCTTTCTGATTGAAACACCTGACATTGAAAAAAGAGGTGATTTATGATTTCTTCCTCCTTATGGCAAAGAGAACAGAGAGGGCTTGTTATTATATTTTGTCTCCATAGACGTGCAGCTGTTGGTAGCCTGTTGTGTACCCCTAACCAGATAAAGAATTTTATTCTAGGTTGAATTTTGAGCTGCCACAATCTTTTCCGAGGCCATTGTGGTCCTTGTACAGATTGTGTGTGTTGGAGCAAATCATACGCTGTTTTAACTAAGAAATGGCCATTAACTCCCTTTTCCGAAATGCTTAGATCATTTTGTACATGGGGAGATAATGGTACCCCAAT
Organism: Plantago ovata; assembly: GCA_028274465.1. Taxonomy (NCBI): domain Eukaryota; kingdom Viridiplantae; phylum Streptophyta; class Magnoliopsida; order Lamiales; family Plantaginaceae; genus Plantago; species Plantago ovata. The sequence goes on from CM051455.1 coordinate 129,489,151, forward strand.
AATTTCATTAACAAGTTCTGGTGCCAAAGTGTGTGTCAATTTTTCAATGTTCCAATTATCATGACTTATATAATCCTGGACCGTTTCTTGTAAATTTGGTTCAGTATTTACATAGTCAAGTAATCTTTTATTAGGAATCCATTTGTCTTTCCAGAAAGAGATTGTATCTCCATGGCCTAGCTGGAAGGCTAAACCGTTATAGAATTCTTGTTTCAGTTTTATCAAATTTTTCCAAAACCAACTCTGTTGGGGCTTTACTTTGGCTTCAAGAAAAGTAGAATTCGGAAAATACTTGGATTTGTATACAGAAAGCCAAAGAGATTGTGTTCCTGTATGCAAATTCCAAAGGTGTTTTAGCAAAAAAGCTTTGTTTAAAAGGTTGAGATCCCTAATACCTAATTCTCCATAAGCCAAAGGTAAGCAGACTGTTTTTCATTTTATTTTTCCCCTGGTTTTGCCTTGAGCATTTGTATTCCATAAGAAGTGTCTGTTTATTTCCTCTATTCTTTGGATAGAGGAAGCAGGCATTCTTGTTATTGACATGCAATAAGAAGGAATGGTGTTAGAGACAGTTTTAATAAGGGTGAATCTCCCCGCATAGGAGAGGTACTTTGTGTACCATATATTAACTTTGTTTTGAACTTTAGTTATAGTTTCATCAAAGAAATCTTTCTTTTTCCCCCAAAAAAGGAAGTAAAGGCCAAGATATTTGTCCATTCTTTTGTTGTGAATCACCCCTAAGGTTTGTGTGATACTTTGTTTTAAATGAACTGGTGTGTTGGGTGAGAATAGGATTCTACTCTTTTGCCAACATACATTTTGACCTGATGCAGTTGCATATTGTTGTAGGGTTTGGAATATATTTTGTGCAGTCAGATTACTGGCTTTGCTAAACAAAATGCAGTCATCTGCAAAGCAAAGGAGTGGAATTTTTGGCCCACTTCTAGAGCTTTTTAAAGGCTGGAAAGCCTTCTCCTCATTTTTTAGCAGCACTAGATGCACTAGTAATTCTTGGCACAAGATAAAGAGGTAAGGAGTAGGGGATCTCCCTGCCTTATCCCTCTTGTTGGTACCCATTCTTGTGACTCCATCTGATTTACTTTTACCTTGAAGGAGCAAGTATCAGATAAGTCATAATAAGGTGGATAATGTGTTCAGGGAAGTTAAAATTTGTGAGTGTGAGAAGGATAAAGTTCCAATCCAATCTGTCATAAGCCTTTTCTATGTCCAATTTTAGTGCAAAAAAACACTGTGAAGTGTTTTTCCTTTTTTATTCATAATATGTAGCAATTCATGGGCCACCATGACATTATCTATTATCTTTCTTTTAGGCACAAAGGCATTTTGGTATGGAGAAACCAACTTATCCAGTAGAGGCCTTATTCTGTTGACCAGTATTTTTGACAAGATCTTGTAGCTGACATTACATAGGCTAATAGGCCTAAAGTCAGCTGGTGTTTGAGGGCTTTGTTTTTTAGGAATAAGGACTATAGTGGTTTGATTGATCAAAGGGTCTAAGAGACCTTTATCAAAGAAACCTCTTACATAGTCACATACCTGTTCTTGTATTGTACTCCAATGTTTTGATAAAAATTGACATTTAAACCATCTGGACCTGGAGCTTTGTCAGGGTTGATGGAAAAAACAGTCATTTTAATTTCTTCATCAGTAAGGGGTTGTAAAAGAAGTTGATGGTCTAACTGTGTTAACTGTGGTAGAACCATATCATGGAAAGGTGTTGTATCAGTGTGTATTTTTTGAGATTGGTTTCTAAAATGTTGCTAATGTTGATTTTAAAAGAAATGATAAAATGAAAATGAAATAAAACATACCACTTGCAAAGGAAATATATTAAACAAATACCATATCTTGGGAAAGTCTGAAAGTTGAGCTGTTTTTTTCTTTTTTCTTTTTACATCAGAAAAATATAGCAATTAAACTAAATCAAAAGCCAAAAAAGGTAAAATTGATGCGGGTGGACGATCCAAAAATCCCCCGTCTGCCTCAGGTTGAGCTGTTTTTTTTTTTGTGACACTCAGGTTGAGCTGTTAATTGAGCTTGAAATCTGAAAATTGGGAAAGTCTCAATGCTGCTTTTTGGTCAATTGCAAAGGCGCGCAAAGTACCTCGGAAATTTGGCCGGGAATTTTTTGCCACTCGGATCTTGAAACTTAGATTTTGGGGCTTTCATTCAATTTTTTTGGATTATCCTTTTTATAATTTGGGCTTAAATTGTACTCCATATCATCTTAATTTTGTTCAACACTCTACTCTATTTATCTCTACTCGCTCTGTCTATTATAATTTACTTTACTTGATTTTAATTTTCTCGGTGAATAATTTTCGACTTTGATCACAAATTACTTTTAAATTATATTGCACATTCGAGTACGTAATGTGCATGGTCGATGTTTAGCAGCGAAATAGTCGCTCCGATTTGTCGATCTCCGTATTCTACATGTTCATAGACAAATTGAAACAAAAACGGAATGAGTTATAACTTATAGAGTACATACTAATCTATATCTCTATTCCACCTGCCATAAAACACGTGGCCACGTACTATACTAGTATGGTTAATTGCAGATTTAGTCCTATAAATTTTAGTCCACTTTGATTTTGGTCCTCCAAAATCTATATACGGTCCTATATGGAGACGTGTCGTATGCGTATTGGTTCTAACTCAATTTTAATTAAAAAATATAAAATTAAGTTTACAAAATTATAAAACTATATTAAAAATTATTAATTAAGTTTATAAATATAAAATTAATTACAAAAATTTATTAAATTTTTTTTTTGGTTGCTCCGCCCAAAAAGGGCGGAGCTCCACCATATGCGGAGGAGTCTGCTCCGCCACATTAGGCGGAGCAGCGCAGAATCGTGGGACCCATTTTCCTACCACTAAAGAAGGAGAGTCCAAGTATATGAAAAGACTCTCATTATTACTCGAGCCCCGTCTTCGATAAGTGAGAAAGGAGAGAGTTGGATCGAATCTCATTGTAGCAAGAAAATAGCACATCTTGCTAAGGTAGAAATTCAAAAGTCTCTCTACGGCTGAAAAGTTTCCCATGGAATGCATGGAAGATATTTGTTGGAATGTGCCCATCCACAAAGGGAGCAGTATGATATCCGCCCATACCTTTCCCGAAACTGGGCACTGGCTACTCCATCAACTACATTTCGTTGCGTAAGTGAGGATGCCAGTCATCATAGTCTGAACTTGAACAGTGAAGGCATTACATTATTATTTATTATGCGCTCTGCTCCGCCTGATATGGCGGAGTAGTCTGCTCAGCCATATCAGAGGCTGCAGAGCAGTCTGCTCCGCCACATTAGGCGAATCATATCTGCTCCGCCATATCAGAGGCGGCGGAGCAGTCTGCTCCGCCTCTAATACGGTGGAGCTTCGCCCGTTTTTGGGCTGAGCAACCCACTTGAGTTTTATTTTTATTTTTTTCTTTTCTCAAAAAAAAGAAAAAAAAAAACTTAAATCTCATTATTATGAATTGGGGAAGAATTAGGGCAATATACGATGAACTAGGGCGAATTAGGATGTTTATACGGTGAATAGGGTGAATTATACGTTTTGGGGACTAAATTCATCAATTCGGTGAAACTGAGGACCAAAACCGAAATGGACCTAGACTTACGAGACTAAATCTGCAATTAACCCTATACTATTACTAATTAATTAGTGATCAAGTAAAACATAATTTCCTTATAGTCAGTCAGTCTATAGAAGAATGGAAAGTCGTTGATAAGAACAAGATTAAAATAGAACATGCCAATTCGATCAAGTATACATAGAAACGACAGAAAATGCCAGTTATCTTCGGTTAATCTCATGCAACAGCAAACCACCATTACAGTTGGTCTAGTTTTCACTTTATTAACACACATCATTAACTTGGACCAACAGTAGATATATATATTATACTAGAATATGTATCAACACACATCATTAACATCGATACCAGAATCACGTTTCTTCGCAATCCTGCAAAGAGCAATTTTTAACATCGATACCAGAATCAAGAAAGCATACATTTTTGTTGTTGTAATCATCAATAGCTAACTTAGTCAAGTCCATTACCTGTTCGGCTGTTCATCCTCGGGATCAACAGGTATGACACTGTCTTGTTTAAGATGATGACAGAGACGAGGATAGCAAAGAAGAGGACCAGGAAAGTCAACAGTATCAAATCCCTACAAAATTGGTCAATCAGAACATTAAAATCCCCCATATGAAGCAAATAAGCAATGGTTCAATGGATTTGCAGAGGCGTTCACATGCCCTGGGGCGTCAAAAGATGGTTCCGATCGATCAATAGGTAGAGGAGGATAAGCAAAAACTTAGGGCGTACAGTACTCAAGAGATCGAGTGACACGCTGTATAAGAAGCATAAATTATACGAAGTAGTTACGTTTCAGTAAACAGTTCATGAAGGCGGAGAAGCAACACTGCTTAGCCAAAGATGGCTTATAACTTATAGTACGTGACAGCAGATAAAACTTGTAGAGATCAGAGCATCCATAGAGCCATTTCAAAACACGAGTAACATTATGCATGGTTTCCTTGAATTGAACGTATTGCTAATTAACGAATGTGCAATAGATAACACATGCTGGCATGGCCACAATATGCAGAATAGCACCTAAGGTATCATATTGGTCATTCTTATTTGTCCTTTATTTATAAGGGTATAGCTAGATTTCATTCATAAATTGAAATAATGATACTGGTACCATAAGCCCATAGCAGTACAGAACACACAACATCAAATAATGTACCTATATCATTCTTTCGCACGGGATTCTAACGGGTTTAGCAGTAAAACAGGTGTATAAATAGTACCTCGCTCTCTTTCACCAGCTTCTTATACTTTTTCATAGCTTCCTGAGCCTCTGGACTAATCTTACGATAAACCTGATCATCATAATATGGGATGACAAACGAGTAATGAGGCATTAAAAAATCACGATAAGCGGCATCATCATCATCATCAATTCATCATAGCCACTTTGAGCCTCATGTGTATCTGCTAACATAGAATCCTGCTTCTCAATGACTTCACCCTTAGTTGTGACACCTGATGAGTAGCTGGAGTTCACATCACTTGGTAGTGAAACTGCAGAAAACGACGATTATTATAAATATAAGCATATCCCCAAATCCGCCCAAAAGAATAACAATAATAATAATCTGAGATTAGGCAATAATCAACAACAAAAGGAGGCATGACATGCAGTTCTAGAGTATGACAATTGACAGCATAGTGGATTTTAGGCATGACATGCAGTTCTAGAGTATGACAGCTAGCATAGTGGATTTTAGTGACCTCTAAATTCTTGGCATCCTCTTAGCTATATTTTAGGAGACCGGACAACCTCCTCCTTATGTATTAGGTGACATTTATGAACCGGGAGACGTCCGAGTGTTAGTCGGTCACCTACAGATAGTTAGCCCATTGGGCCTTGTCTAGACTCCAAAACTAGTCCATTTATTTACCTATTCGGATTGGTGGTCAAAATTCGATTATTGCAAGAACAATTTTGACTTGTAGTTGGACTTTCTCCATAAATAATAAATCGGATCAACATGTGTTGATCGTGGGCCAAGTATAATTATTTTTGCCAATACAGTTTGTCCCCACACTCTTATAGTCGAGTTTGTCGAGTTGGAGAGTAGTAAAATCGAAACTGTTGAATGTTTATATATATTGCCACCATATGAAGTGTAACACGATGTTATTCAAATGACTCTTTTTGTGATAGATTCTGAAAAAGTAGTACTTATATATTGCAAATAAGTACTTAAAGTATTAGCCGAACTTCACCGTAAGATTCATATACTCCCTCCGTCCCAGAGCAGTTGCACCATTTTGCCATTTTGGGCGTCCTGTTAGAGTTGCACCATTTGCTTTTTTTGCCATTTTTGGAATGTTTATAATAATTTTATATTCATCCAATTAACCTCTTTAATCACAGATCTGTTGCCATTAGCAATTAATACTTACACCTACCGTAATTAATTCTAACCAAACTCATCTACTCCAATAACAAAACATGTCTTCTCTCTCTCTGACATTATCAAAGACCCTCTTCATCTTCTTCAACTTTTCTGCTCCGATCAAATTTATCTTCTCCGACGGTCATGTTCATCATCTCCGGCGGTCACATTCATCTTCTCCGATCTTGACCGTCACAATTCCCAACCTTCCACCCACATCGAATTGGCACCTGCTCGACATTCGACATTCGACCTTCGATCTCACACCAGTCTATATCGGTGTCGGTTTCCATGTCTCCGGTGTTCATGCCATCGGTCTTCATGCTGCCGATCTTGCAGATCTGCTCCGATATTGTGCCACCTGATTAAGCTTTGGTTTCTTAGGTAAGGCCATATCTTTCAGCTTAATATACCCTTTGTAGATTTAGGGACTGATTACTAAACTTTGTAAGCCTTTGAATTGATTTTTTGTGTGTCTATTATTGTATTGGCAGATATGAACAATTCTCAACCCCATATTGATGTCAGCTGGAATTCGCTGGAACTGGAAACACCAATATACTGCTGACTTCTTGAATTTTCTCAGTAATTTTTTGAAGGAGGAATTGAAACCGAAATCATCCAGCTGTCAAGAATCAGAAACGCCAATTTGTCAATGTACAGCTGACTTCTGGAGGTTTCACGAGGAATTTATGAAGGAGGAGTTGGAAAAGAAAAATCCTCTTTGTCAATACAGTGTTAATGATTTCCAGCCTGCTGCTTCTGTATGTGAGAAGTGTGATAAACATGATTGTATTGTGCAGACCATTGGTAAGTTCTTCATTTTGTTTTACTGCTACTCAAATTATGTTTATCATTTTTGTCCCTCTTAATTATGTTATTGATTTTGACAGACATTGAAAAGCTCTTGGATTTTAGAATTCCCAAAAGGCGTAAAAGACTTGTTGAGAATGATCTTAAAGATTCTTGGATGCTTGAGTTTGACGCTAAGTTACCTGGAATTGAAAATACTGAAAGCTCTGCAATTTGTGTTCAGGAATATGGTGAGCTAACTTGGAAGATCTGCAGTTTTTGTTCCATTTTTTAAAATTTGATTGTTACCCTGATCGTTTCCTAATTTTTGCACAGACGTGGAAACACCAACTTGGAAGACTTGTTACTGTATGCTATGTTGCGACCACCAATAGTTGTCTTGTAACCCAAGGTTATGCCTTCATCCTTCACTTACTATGATGATAGAATGATGATATTGTAATAAAAGTGCTTGAATTGAATTCTAAAGTAGCAAGTCAGCTTAAATGACCAATGTTCAATTCATAAACATGTTCCATAACTTAAGAACTGTGTCATAGCCTTACACACTGCAATAGATAGACAGCTTATCCTAAATGATGCTAGCCAAAAGATACACAAAATATGCTACACCGATGCTAGCCTAAAGTTAGACAAAATATGCTACATGATGCTAGCCAAAAGTTAGGCAAATTATGTTGCATGATGCTTGCCACAAAATATGCTACATGATGCTCTAAACCTACACCATTCCGATACGCAAACCTGCCATAAGGTCGTCTAGTCCCTTCGTTGACGCTTGGGCTTCAAACATGTAGCTAATGCAATCTCTGACCAATTCTTCATCAACTTTCAAATGCCTGGGCAGTAATCCTTGTCTAATCAATGAGTCCTTCTTCAAATGAGGAATTGCATAATTGTTGTGGCCTCTTTTCTTCAGTATCTCAATGAGGCATGATTGCCAAGTCAGAAAAATCTTGTTCAGTGTTGCTGCTTTTAGTTCATTGAATGAACTATCAACAGCTACAATCAACTGATCAAAAGTATAAGCTGATTTTTCTGTCTTGATTGATTGAATGCTTCTAAACCAGCCCAAGTCGTTGATATTTGTATCTGGAGAGTTGGGGGGTTGAAAAGCTAGCACAATGTTGAACCCATCAGCACTTGCAGCAGCTCTAAACTCAGGGTCTTCATTGGTTATATGTGGGGGTGCATTGTCTTGTTGTATTATTATGTCTTTGCATGCATTAGCAGGCCATTTTGCCTTGATAGCTGGAAGAATCTGTGTGTATGCAAAAGATCATTGATGATAAATTAAAATATGAAACTGTCATCTATTGTGATTGTATGAAAAAATAATTGTCATCTACTTGATTCTTAAAGTCAGATGTTGATGATAACAAAGTAGAGGCATTTATGCTAGCATAAAATAAATGGTGTAGAAATTCTATGAAAATAATAAACTCTGAAGGCACTATTGCGACTTACCTTGTCAATAAGCATTTGCTTGACAACCGGTCTTGTAATAGACTCCGATCGTTTAGTAACCAATGTGCCTCTTGCTCTGTTCTTGCTGTTTCTTTTTGCTGGTTCAGTATAAGTGAAAGGCCACATGCCTATTTTCCCATCAAAGAGTACTTCACCATCACTACCAAAAATTGGGCGTGAAACTGCACACATGAACATGACTTTTGGAATGTGACTTTTACTCTGAATTGTTCTGTGTGGTGGCTCCTCTCCAGCATAAACATAGTACCTCTTGGTTGATTTTGTCATGTAGAACCACTTTTCATCGATGTGAACAATGTTATCCATTGGCTTGAACATTACCGACTGCTGCTCAGCATCATACACTAGTGGACGGAGACTATATTTAAGCCTTTCTAGCTTGTTCGATGGTGTAAGTGCTGGCTTAATAGCATTTGAATGTGCTCTGATCAGGCCTATTTTTTTCCACCTGTGTACTGTGCTTTTACTAACCTTCATCTGCTTTGCTAATCCCCTGATGGTACCCCTTTTTGCAAAATCAATCGTCTTCATAACTTCAATATCAAAATGCAGTCTTTTCCCTCTTACACCTGCCTTCTTGCTAATGAGGTGAATGGGCAAACCTTCTGCCATTTGTTGCCATGCAGATTTCCAGATTCTTCTGACCGTTGACCTGTCGATGTTGAAACGAGCAGCAGCTTCAACAAGCACTCCATGGTTTGGCTTTCCATTTGTGCATCTCTCAAGAAGGAATTGGGCTACTTGATTTTTGGTAGAAGTTGAAAGTTCAATGTGCATTGAATATGTTTTAGGGTTGACTGCTTGGTTGTTGAGGTGTAGTAAATGAGTTTGCAGACATGTATTTATAGCAGCTGCATTTGTAAATTCTGGAGGGAATCTGAAAATTAGATTTGGAGGGATTTTTATCTTGTTAAATGTGTTGAAAAATTGTTATGGAGGGACTTTTATCTTGTTAAATGTGATGAAAAATTGTTATGGAGGGAAGTTGTGAATTAGTTTTGCAAGAAATGATCTGATCTGTGTAATTGTACTATTTTTTTAAAATTTCGGATGAACATGTATTTTATGTACTGTAATTCTAGTTTCAGTCAGGGAATAATTTGAAGTTCAATGAATGGTGGAGCCAAAGTGTACTTGTTGGAGGGAAAGGTTAAATCTTGTTGGAGGGAAAGGTTAAATTTTAATGCCATCAACTAAGTACTCCTAATAAAGTCCCACTCAAACCCAGTAGCATTAAAATGCAATATTTAAATGACTTCCTTATTTTCTGTGCTGAAAACCAAACGGTGCAACTGCTCTGGGACGGAGGGAGTATTAATCAAAGACATACTCACGGAGTGGCAGATGATAGATTTGGCTTTAAAAGTAAATGGATTCTGACTCTCTGAGGCCACAAAATATCATCATTCACGTGAGCTACATTAGTATATGCTCCCACTATTAAGCTAAGTAAAATAAGTGGTTATGGAATCATGGACATAAACTTGAATTGAGAGCAAGTAAATATGAAAACCAGTAAAAGCCTTACAAAAAACGTACCCATATTTCGAATGGCCCAATGCAAAAGTTAGGCGACATGTTTTTGCGAGTCGGTACCCAGTTGAATATTGTTGCTAACAGTATCACATCGCTAGTGGAGAGTTGGGGCATGGTACTCGAACTATGAGATTATGAGAGAAGGGGTCGTTGCCCTTTGGTCAAACATATGAATGCTTTTGGAGTTGACCGGTGAGAAGACTACTTTATCAAGTTAAAGGAAAAAGTACCGCGACTTTATGTTGATTTCGCTATTTTTGCTTGTGACTTTGACAAAATTTGGTTGATTTTTCACTATTTTTGTATTTTTGTAGGTAGTTTTGGTGGATCGTAACTTCTCAAGATCTTTCTCATCACTTTGAACACTTTGAAGTATCTAAAATACCTTCAAACTCCAAATCCAATTTTTCTTCATTCAACTTTTGATATAAGAGACTTACTACCATCATTAGAAAAATTTGATCAAAGTGTTCAAAGTGCTCCAAATTTTGTCTTTTTCTTTTTTCTTTTTTTTTTTTAGAAAATCCAAATTTTGTCTTGCTTGCAAGCCAAAAAATTTAGTACGTAGTAGACTTTCTTTTCCTCTGTTGACTGCTTTCAGAAGTAGTAGAAGATTTTGGTGGCAGAAATGTGGGACACCAGAAACTGGGCCATAATGTAATTATGAAAACTTTAAAGTAGGTGGGGAATGGATGAAATTTGACCTAAATTGAATAAACAAAAAGTATGAGTAGTTATTAGGGAAAGTTGACCAGTGTGAGAACTGAGAACATTCCTCTCTGCTGCTGCATCAACTTTCATTCTCCTTCTACCACAATCGATTCCAAACCACGTCGTTTCCGACCAAAATCCCCAATTTTCTCACCCCTTCTAACCCTAATTGCCTTTTTTACTCTAACCCTAACCCTAATTATACATGGCTTCTGAGAAACTGGGCATGGTTCCAATCCACCAACACATTCACACTCCCCTTAATCCTCAAACCCAGCTGGTTTTCCCGGCGCCTTCCCACCCTAAATCCGCCGCCACCACTCGCCAGCTGACCACCAGTTTTCTAGATCATCGCCATTTTTATGACCAGCACCAAACTCCTACACAGTTTTGGAATGCCAATTGCCGTGGCTCCGGGGAAGATGATAGTGAGGATGAAGATGATGATGATGATATAATGATGGATTGGAAGATGAGGAAGGAAATAATGTGGTCAATACAGTCAATGCCACCCAAAACATTGATGGTATTAGTAAAACTCAGAAGAAGATGAAACAGATCACCCCATTTGGTGAGTTTTTGAGCACTAAAGGTGAATTTAATAGTCCTTTTTATAGTGTGGAAAGATTAGCTTTTGTTTACTTCTTTGTTATTGTTTGTAGGGGTAAAAATTGGCTACATGGGACAGAGTGGAAATGAGAGCAATAACAGTAGTGGTGAAGTGAGGAACGGCGGTAGGGGAGGGGAAATGTATTATGCACAGTATTTGAATGGTGCTGAGGGGCCGAGCACTTCGTCAGGGCAGAAGGATATTGTGTTGTTGGAAGATGGATGTGGATTTAGTGGAAGGAAGGATGGGTCTGTTTTTAGTGAACCTGGGGATTCTTTGAGGGCTATCCTTTCGGATCCTATAACGTATGTGTTCTTCTATCCCGCTTCACATTTATGTTAGTCTATCTTGGTTTAGTTAATTTTACAGTAGGCAATAGTCCCTTTCAAGATAGGGACTGCTGTTATCAGTTTCTCTGGTTGCAGTTTGTTAAAGGACTATTGAAAATTTATGTATTCCTAGGCATGTTAGGAAGTTCATGTTCGGATTCAACTAGATCTCAAGTGTTTGCTTAACCGTTTCTTGTGTTAGAGCCTTAGAGGTAATAGAAGTGATCTGGTGACCTACTTCTGGTTTACCTTATGACCTGTAAGTTTATTCTTCAATAGTTGTTCATTTTTCAGAACCATATTGATAAACAAAACAAATGTTTTTACTAAGAGCTGCTGATGTGCTGAACTATGCAAATCTTTGTATGTAAGTTAACTTCTGTAACGAGCTATTGATATCTCAGTGTTGTAAATAACCCCCTTTCTTAATGGCAAGATATCCACTTACATGGATGTATGCATGTTTGGTAAGGCTTTTAACTACCAGGTTGAGCTCCGCAACTACAATAAGTTTAGTATTTCAGAACGGACCTTGCAATATACATACAACCAGTGTGCATTTCAGTTCCGAAAGTTTTAATCAAAGAATATCTTATGGCTTGCTTCCTAAAAGTAATGCTTCCAGCGGTTATCCTCCCTGTTCTATTTAGATTTGTATCTTCTTCTTCTTCAGTAAAGACCAATTTTCTCCACATTATTCATTTGTTTACACTTCTCACAATACTAAATCCATTTACAAATGTAGTATAGTAAATATACTTGATTTCCTTTCAGACTTTCATTATATACTTACCAAAATAACAATATATATTATTGCGGAAATTCTGAACCTAATGTATTGATCTCTTCATGTGTAAATATCTATCTTTAGTCATATTTGTTCATGTGCATTAACTTATAATGGTTTCACTCATTTGTGTTTTCCTTTCCAGGCAATCATAACTCCTAATATGCATTTTATCTTTTGTCTACAGAGGCACACTAATGGACGATGCAATGATATTACCTTGTGGACATTCCTTCAGTGATGGTGGTATCCAACATGTAATTCGAATGGTAAGTCTCAGAAAGCTAAATTTAACAATCTCAGCCGAATGAAGGTTTCTAGTTGTTATTTATCAAACTCTCATTCTCTGTTTCGAGCTAGGAAGTCATTAACTGCTGCTGTTATTTGTTATTTTTTTCTAGAAGTGTTCAGAATACATACTCCTCCTTGTCAAATGCTTTGTAATAATTTTGAAGATCTTTTTACTACTTTTCCAAATATTCAGATTAGTTAATTAATACCCCATTCACCCTGGAAAAACCTTTTCATACTTACTGGTACACGGATATGACAAGCCATTATGAAGTGATAAAAGTTGGTAGTACTTTAGGGTATTTCAGTATTTTTCAATGTAAAGTTGGGAGGTGGGGATATTTTGTAGGTATTTTTTAGGATGAGGTTTAATGTTGTGGGGGGTGTTACACTTTCCACTTTTGGAGTTCGGGTATTGGAAATCTATTTCTGGGGCAATAGCAAAGGAGAAAAGGTAAAGCTTTTCTGGGACCAAAGCAGTATGTCATTTTTAGTTTCAATACTATTTATCTAGCTTTAGTCTGTATTTCCAATTATTTCATTTATGAATGTTCCTTGGTGTTAATACAAGTGACATTTCATGTTCTGTTGATATTGATTGATCAATTAAATTCATAGACCTGCTATTTTTGGTACATGCATTTTTCAGAAAGCTTGCCATACGTGCTCGCAACAAGTATCGGAGGACTCAATAGCCCCGAACCTCAGTAAGTAAATTTGTCTTTTCTAAGAAGAGAAGCATCAATGAGGTCCTATAATGAAAAATATTAAATACCTATAGCTTCTTTTATATAGAATATGTACTGGGTATATGTTTTAGAAAACGTGACATACAAATAATGATCTGTATGCTAGATTGTATCGTGCAAGTCGCTTTGCCAACTGATTTTTTATGCTATATTTGTTGTCGTATGCCAGTTAAAATAAGAGCAAATGTCTCTAGTAGAACTAATCATATGATGTATTCAAGTCTACTAAGTTTTCCATTTATCATGGGATCATTGAGTAAATGTACTTTATCAGCCACTTCATATTGTCTTTTTTTTTTTGGGGTAGCTCTACGTGTAGCTGTCCAGGCATTTAGGCGGGAAGAAGAGCTGCAAGTTACCCGTGCATCGAAAAGACGAAGGGAAACACATGAGCGGGTTTGTCTCAAGTTTATACTTTTTCCTTAAGTAAATTATAAAAATTGCAAAATATGTAATGATTAAAAGAAAAAGGTATTAAGCTCCACTGATATGCTAACGATCAAACAATGCTCAAAGATTGTATGCCATCTAGTCTTTTATATAATTTCTTATACTTTGTATGCATTTGACAATGTTGTTTTATGCATAGCTTCTGAGAAGACATAAATTACTTGTGTAGGAGAAGGGTACCTATGGTGATTCTGCCTCCATTGATTACCAGAGGGGAAGAGGAGTTCAATTTCCATTTGCAGTCATGGATAGGGTTCTTATTAAGGTTCTGCAAACAGTGTCAAATTTTCTTTTTATATGCATTGATTTCACTGTGTGAAATTTGTCTAATTGGGATTCTCTGAATTAGGGTAACAAGAGAACGCCTCCGCGGTTTGTTGGACGAGAAGCAATCGTGACCACTCAGTGCTTAAATGGATGGTAAGGCTATTTTTTCCTCTGCTGAACTTTCTTATTTTGGATGAAAGTGTTTGCTAATATGCATCCTATAGTCAGAGCTTCTGAATGTTGTTAGTTAACTCATGGATAATTAATGCAAAAGTAGTAAAATTCGGAATGAGGTCTGAAGAATTTTCTTGGATTTTTTCTTGGGTGTGTCTGTTACACTACTTTGTTTCTGCACATTTGTTTTCATGACGTTATTCTACCTGGTAGGTATGTTGTCAAGACATTGGACAATGCAGAAAGCGTTAAGCTGCAATATCGCTCCCTTGCCAAAGTTGGTGAGAATCCATCTTCCCAGCCATCACCAATAAGAACCATAGCCAACTGGTTGTAGATTTGTATACCAGCAAACAAGCAAAATCCACGGTCCATGTACATTTCGTGCCTGGTTTAATCGGGACACTTATGATGATGACGATCATTGGCGTTTGATTATGGATTTATGAACATACCTCTGACACCTGATTACCTGATTACAGTATAAGAGTTGTATATATTGTAGAACCCTGTGAATCCAACTGTTAGCAAGTCGGGGTACATTACCTACAGAAATATGAAGCTGAACATCAAGTGACGTCTTTTGGAATTCTGTTATCCTCTTATGGAGGAAAACCAAATCGCAAGGAGTAAACGGGAGGAAAGAGGTGGATAGCAACAAAGAAGCTTAGTAAAATGCAGTGAATTCAGTCAGAACCATGAAGACTAAGGCGGATGAATGGGCTATGCAGCAATATGTAGTTGATATTAACATGTGTAACATGCATTAACATACAGGAAGTCAATGGATTTGGTGAAGCCTGATGATCGTGAACAACGTTGTTGCTAGAGGATGTTCAAACTCAAGTTTGTAACATATAACTAGTTTGTATCTTGTAATTTGTATCTTGTTATGATGTTAATTGAAATGAGTAAAGCTGCTTTGTAGATAGCTCTACTACAGAATGTTACTTAATCCCATCATGTTTTGTCTAGTATTAATATGGCTTCTACTTGTACCTTGTTCCACCACTTGTTTCTGCTACAACTTGTAGCAGAATGCCAGAAACTGAGGAATTTTTGCTAATTTGTGTATAGTGAATGTAACCAGTAAAACTTGCTTGCATAGCACAAGGAAGAAGCGCATTAACAGGCAATTTATGTTGAATAATGAACATAAAGACTTAAACCACACGGCATATATGTGGTTGCTTAAAATCTTCATATCAAGATAATACAGGAGATTGAAAATCATAAAATCCAGAAAGTATGTATGTTATCAATTCACATAGTAGAACTATAAAGTGTACAGTTCTCAACTATGAACTACAGTAAGAGCTATAAAGACCACAGTTTAAACTGCAATGAACTAGACATCTATTCTATAAGATCTGAAACGTTACAACGGAAAAAAACACAAGTTTTTATTGAAGATTGCCTAGCCAGTGCCTGAGCCCTGAACCGGAAAAATTAATTAGTGCATGCTAACACTACAATTACTTGACCAGGGGTCAAGAACCATCAGGCTTCAGCTGTTACAGTAATTAGAAACATGGTAGGTTTTCTGCTGACAACAAGAAGTTGCAAGTTGAATAGATCGAAGCAGCTGCTGCCCTGACAGCTAAATCATTCTCGGAGTTATCCACTTCTCCAGATCTGCATTCCGTTTGAAAAAGAAAGTAATGAATATACAAGAAAAACAAAAAACTACCTGCAGATGTCTCAACTAAGCTACAGCCAGAAAAGAATGAAAGGATTCCACTGCACATTGTACAAGCAAGTCTCATTTTCGATGCTTTAAACAATAGTCTGAACGTGATTTCAAACTCAGTAAAGATGCCAGATGTAGAAACTTCTTAAACATGCTATCTGCAAACTCTAAGATCCAATATCTAAGAAACAGGCATACAAAAGACAACCGGTTTTACCTGTTATCGTTCCCAATTGAACCGATCAACTGAGGGACCTGTTGCGAACTACTTCTGATGATACCCTTCTCACAATGCAATTGCATTTGTTTCACTTGATTCAGCCACTTTTCCTGATGATTATCATTTGCAGCAAAAGGCTCAGCAACATATATGAAGATAAAAAAAAGAAAAGTTGACCACAGGAAGGAGCTGGATAGTGTGTGTATGGGGAGAATAGGGAAGTGTCATGGTAGATTGATTGTTTGGATGAGCATGGAGTTAAAGGTTTGACGTAATTTGTAAAGACACAAAATCACTGGGTCTATCAACCAGGGCTTGGTAATGTGCGTGTAAAAGATGACTCAGAAAAATGCAGATCAAAATTCCACATACACAGCACTGTGTTTTTGTGATAGATGGAGTACCAAAAACAAAACTTTTTATGCAAATTTCTTCTGTCAACGAGACTTAACAATGTGAGTATAATCAAAAGAGCGTCAGAGACAATTAATGCAGATCAAATTCCACGGACAGGCTTTTGTGCATCTCTGATAGATGAGGTAAAACAAAAGATCTTTGACGCAAATTCTTTCTTTTCTTGCATCAAGTGACCCAAACCATTCGAGATGAGGAAAAGCATGCAAGTTTAATAGATTTCACACAATAGCAACATAAATCCACATAAGCAGTGTGTCACAAAGCTAAAAAATCAGGAGTAAATATGACAGGGTGTAAGGAGAAAAAAACTCAGAACAAATGCTCTTTCTCATACATAAATATCATAAAAACAGATACTAGCAACTTACAAGATTACTCTCTTCGTCAGAGAGAGCGTTGTCCATTTGTCCAAAAAGGGTGCTCCACTTAACAGAATGTGCATCAACAGTTTGTTTGGAGACATTGGATGGAAACTCTTTTGATATTAGCAAGGGGAGTTCTGTGCTGATAACCGCCTGAACTCTTTTTTTACTTCGTCTTAGTGCTGCGAATGCAGAATATTAATCTGTCAGTGATTTACCACTCTAAATGTGTACCAAAAGTTAGCATTTAAAAAAAATAAACTTACCTGCAAGGCGCCCCTTGATATCTTGACTTAGAAGTTCCAACCATTGAGAAGCAACATTTGCAGCTGAAATATAAATGAAGGCCAAGTCAGCTCTAATATTCTTAACCTTGGATTGAAGGGGACAAAAAGAAAAAAGAATGAGAGAAAGAAAAAACATAAACCATAGAAAAAAGGGCTGAGCAACCTTTAACAGAAAGAGAATCAACACTGGAATAGTTTCCTGATTCCTCATTTGACAAACAGCTCGTGTTCTCTGATGCAGCTGCCACAGAAGATGACAGTTTCAGAGCAAGTCTATCATTCTCATTCGGTAAGTAACCCTGTGAAGCCATCCCTGAAAAAATAACTTTCCCCTTTCCATGTGTATCACCATTTGCTTTCGGGAAATCATCATTCAAGAAAATCGATTTAGAAAAGAAAGGATAGTCTCCCATGTGCCTTTTTCCAAGTGAATTGTCTCCATGGCCAACTCTAAATCTATTTACTTGGTCAACTCGCAAACCAATATCAACTTGATTACCTCCAGCAAGTTTTTGTTCAGCTCTTTCAGATTTCACAAGGGCTTCTATGATAGAATGGACCTGCTTGCTATTTCGTACATGGTTAATAATTCCAGGATTTAGCCCATTAAGCAAACCACTTGGAGCTGCAAGTTTAGCAAACCGATCCACCTGTTCTTTCTTCGCAAGCTCTATTTTTCTTTTCATTGCATCGTTATTGGTTTTCTTCCTCCCGCGTGGCTTCGGTATTCCAGTAGGTATAGTTCCATGAGAGGCAGACATGAAATTGTTTTGTTTCAGTCCTTTCCAAACTCTCATAGAATCTTTCTCACCCAAAGGACCTATGGAACTTCCACAATCTGAATCATCCCTCGACTTCACATTTTCGTACTTCTTGTAGGGATAGAAAGGATCTTCAGCATTTAGGTCCAAATCAAACCCTCTGGACTTCGCAAAACCACTTTTACATTCCATGTCTTCTGTCCCAGGGTTAAAACGTGGTTCATTACCAGCCATACCACTAACAGAACCAACATTGAGATCAAGTGTTCTTGTATCTGCTTTCTCATTCAGACTTGAGACAGCATTTGTTCCCTCTCTTATTGCTTCAGCTTCATTTAAAGAATACAGATAATTCAGCATCTCTAAAAGAGTTTATCATATATAAAGTAGTTCAGTAGCAGTCACTATTATCCAAATATTTAACCAAAATTTTCAGATACCCAACAAAGTGGAAAAATACTACAAACACAATCAAATTCATCTTATCATGGTAAATGTTTACGAGCACAGGCAAACCTTGGCTCAACGGTATGTTCACAGCTGTACTGCAGTAAGAAAGACTAAGGCACCTTCAACATACGCGCACTCAACACTATAGAGCCAGGGAGTAGTAATATGTATGAAGCTCCCCCTTTCTATCATGGAGAATGTTACCTACATCTAGAACCCATAACTTCTATGTCATAAGCCGTAACGAGGCCTAATTGTTACCCTTGTTTCTATAGAAATGCTCTCAACATAAGGGATTTCAAAACTCAAAACAACCCATATGCATATGGTCGACCAAAACCAAATACAACTAAATGTAAAGCCACAAACAAGCCATAGAGCATACAGTCACATACTCACATATGTATCCATACTCTAGCAAAACACCATACCTTACAAAACACACAACCATCCACTAAGAATAGAATCACATCCAATCAGACACCGCGAAACAAACTACAAAAGACCAATAAAACAGTAACAAATCACACATCAAATCCAAACAAAAAGGGGTGCAAAACACCATACCTTGGGTTCGAAAACCCGACTCAAGGTCCCGGAGTTTGACTCTCTTGTCCGAAGTTTCAGACGTTTCCTCAACATAAAAGATGCCCCTTTTCTGCCCCACCAAAGCCTGAGATACAAAAAAAAGATCCATAAAATATTCAACCACCTAGCGGTTATCAAAATCGAAACAAGACCAAAAACCAAATCCGAATTCAGAAAGATCTCAAACCTTCAATTCAGATCTGGGTTCATTCTGCTGCACCCTACTACTTTCGCTATCCATTGCCACGTACTCCAAAATCCAAAACAAGAACTGTCCGTCACATCTACTAATTCCTAGACTTTGAAAAAGTCACCATTTGAAACACAAGGCGACAACTTTTAGCGAGGAAACAAGAAATGATAGTGAGAATTGAAGAGGGTTTTAAAGATAATGCAAGATTTGAAAGATTTTAGGAGATTCTTGGATGGTAAAAATTGGGAAATTTGAAAATGGGATTATTAGGGCAGTGAATTGAATGTCACTTTCTTTTTTTCTATTATCTCTTTTTAAGTGCGGGAAAGTTGGGATTTGAATTTTGCAGAGGGAGCGCGGCCGGTTGACACTTGAGAGTGAGTTAACTCTATTTATGGTCTGAAGTCTGAACTGAATCATGAAGCCAACAAGCACTTTTTGTGCACATGCTTATGGTGTTGTTTTCTAATCCTTGCTTGTCTTTTTATTTATATGTGCATCTCATTTCAAATTTTGAAATTTAATGTTAGAGTAACCATGTTTCAACTTTCAAATTAATCGTGGAGATTCAATTTAGATGTGTTATTAAGATTTGAGGGTGGAGATTCAAAATCTCGATGTTATCGAGGTTGAGATTCAATCTCGATTTTGTCATTGCTTACTTGATATTTTGATAGTATTGTACGTTTCTAAATGTGGCTTGATCTTTTACCTGATTTATACAATTGGATTGAAGTATCTTAATTAGTGATATAATATATTATGTTTAATCTTTAAATACATATCCATAATTACATAGATTTTGTTGATATATTAAGTGCGGTTGACCAAATATCAACATTTATGGTTTTGACATGGGGTTTTTGTTAATTCATGGACCATCCTAATTATATCAATGCGCTGGCCAGCGACTTTATCAATCAACTATGAACGACTTAAGTAGTGCACCTACCACCATCCCTATATGTGTCATGCACCCAGTTGGACCGTATCTACCTCGCACTTGGGTGTAAGCATTGGTTTCGGCCTAAGTACATGACTCAATATATGTGATGGTGAAGTCCGAGAGTCAAAGGACTAATGACATCACTTCCACAACTCCGGTTTCCATAGACGTACACTAGGTGTCGATCATACATCGAATGGGAGAGCCGGTGGGTATTTCCATTGTTCACATAGCACCATGAATAACCATGTGTTATGGGAATATCATAGACCCAGTCAATTCCATGGTTGTGGGATTGACCACACTCATTTTAATGAGTATAACGTTCAGCGCATGCTAGTCTCAATCGCGTCATTCAGACCCCTATCTGAGATAACCATCGACTAGGGAGAGTTTGGGTATTCGATATTTCACACAGATCCCACTTACTATGTGATAATCAAATGCCCATCAGGGACATGTTTGATATTCATACAAACAACCAAATACAGATATGACATGCTAGTGCCCAGTGCAGTGTAAGATACATACTCCCTCCGTCCCAGAACAGTCGCACCATTTTGCCATTTTGGGCGTCCCGTTAGAGTTGCACCATTTCATTTCTTTGTTATATTTGGACATGGTTATAATAATATTATATTTCATCAACACATTTTTGTGGCCACAAATCCTCCATAAAGTAAAAGCAAAACTCAATATCAATATACTCAATATTTAACTCTTCTCCTTATTTTCTGTACCCAAAGCAAATGGTGCAACTGCTCTGGGACGGAGGGAGTACATAAGTAAACATAACAATGAATAAACATATATATATATATATATATATATTCCGGTACCGGAAACAGCTCCGGTGAGAGTTGCAGTGTTGCTCCGGTACCGGAACGGAATTGTGAAGAAGAAGATAAAAAAAATTGAAAGAAAAAAGAAAAAAGTAAAATTATTGGTAAGGCCATGATTGGAAGCAAGAAAACTAAATTGTGTTTTAAGTTGTTCAAACTTTTTGGGAAAAATTGGCTATATGTAATTGTTGAGCTAGTAGGGAGAAAAACGCAAAGTCGACGTCTAAGAGGGGGAGGCAAAGTAATTTGTCCTTAAATGTGGTTGTCTCTAGGACATACATACTTTCAAACTCACCTCTCATATCATCATCTAGTTGAGAGGCCGTTGAGAGATTTAAGGGTCGAGTGAAACTATATTCTTCCCATCTCTCTGATCGAACCTCTATAAATTCTTTTTTACTAGATCCATGTGTAATTCTTGTAAAAGGTAAGTTTTTTTTTTAAACATGAGGAAAATTAATATCCTTCCACCCCAAGTGTTGGCATAATCACTTATATTTATCTAATGAGGTGTTGTTATTTTCCTACTGCTTAGGTAAATCACGACTTTACAAGACTTGCTCTAAATCCAAGCCTGAAGATCCTGATTTATGATCGCTCACAACCTCTCGGGGATTTGAACATGTTTCTAGTTCATATTTAGTCTCAAAATCAGAGTTAGTTGGTTCGTTGTTTTTTTTTTTCTTTTCCTAAAAAAATGAAAAATAAAAAAATGCAATTAATTTATTTTATTTTAATTTAAAAATTGTATCGAACCATAGTTGGACGACCTGAACCAGTCAATTCAATTGTTGGATTGTATTCGGACCATATTTATGTGGATTTCCATCTATACTTATTTTAAACTTTACTTATGTCATATTTTATGGATTTTGAATGGTTTGGGCCTTTGGGCTGGACCGATGACGGCCCATAAAATAAAACGTATGCCATCAATCCATCATCATATAAAATCAAGAACCCTATACTAAAATAATATTTCTTTACCGATTCAATTTCCTTGATCTATCGTTAAATCAATTCAATCAATGAGCTCTTATGAATATTCCATATCCCGCGCAATGGCTAGCCAACATGGTTGCGAAGCGTTTTTTATTGTTTATGATTGGTGGATGGAATATCGAAGGTTTAACGAGGTAATTGTGATTTTCTAATTTACATGTTTATGGATCTTTTTCTTGTGTTATACCGTACATATTATTATTATTTTTTTCTTTCAATCTAGCCTACTACGGCGTATAGGATGATGGAGGACCTTCATGATTTTCTGTTACCGTATCATTTTTCTCGATACTCGTAAGATTGATTTCTCTACTATTCAATTCTTCAATTCTTGATACTTGTAAGATTGATTTCTCTACTATTCAAGTCTTCAATTCTTGATACTCGTAAGATTGATTTCTCTACTATTCAAGTCTTCAATTCTTGATTTTCTTTCTCTCTGTCTATATGTATCTATCTATTGTATACGTGCAACACCCCATCTTTATAGAGATTTCCCCCCAAGCATCTAACAAAGACTCCGGTAAAAGAAAAATTTCCAAGTTCTTGCTAGCTAGAGTTAGAAAGTCACAGGTCCACCACTAGATAAGAGATGGGAGAGGGCTAGTCTCACTTGGAATGAAGCCATTTACACTGAATTGTAGTATCAATATACCAAAGATTAGGTTTTTATGTTAATTGTAGTATCAATATGCCAGAGATTAGGTTTTTATGTTATTGTAGTATCAATATGCCAAAGATTAGGTTTTAATGTTATTGTAGTATCAATATGCCAACGATTATGTTATTGGTATTTAATCTCTGTTGTTTGGAGTACGGCTCGGTTGCGGCTGCTGGTGTTTATTTGCCATCTGGGTTTAATGCTAGTTTCTGTTCTTTGTTTGAGGCGCATGTTGGTAGTTAGTATACATTCAAGAAGATCTGGTATTAGTGGTGCATGAGTTTGGCATATGGTTTCTATAAAGTTAGTTTTGTGATCGATCTAGTTGGAGGAAAATAAATAAATTATGTGCATTCTAATATTCACAATTATTTATTTTCTCAGCCGGCAAAGTGCCATATCTCACAAAAGGTAGTGGCTCCGGTGCGGGTTCAGGGGAAAAATTGTGGTATGTCACCTCGCCGCTACCACATTATTATCACTATGTACATCATTTTTATTTGTATGCTTTTATATTTTGAATCATACTATTTTGTGTTATTTATTGTAAGTTTTTGATTTACAATAATGTAGGTTGCTGCTCTGCGTTCAACGACGTCTGTGATGTAGTTTCAGTTCTGATAGCAACAACTCCCCTTACAAATGGAGAATCTAGCCCTGGTCCACTTATGATCTTCTCCCCCAGTTCTTTGTCAATTCCATGCCAATGCCGGGCGATCCATCCCAGATGTTGGGATGTATGGGTGTAATGTCGCCAAGAGATACAAGTTTGCAGCAACAACAGGTTTGTGAGAGGAAAAATATCTACCTTATACAGGGATTCCAGGAAAAAATTTGCCGGTTGAGGTAAAAACTGTGAAATTTATCTTTCAATCTTGCTTGGCTTATTGTTTATTGTTTTATATAGTGTTTAAATTATACTCATACTTTTACAGGGTAAACAAGTCAAGATTCGCCATCATGTAGATACCAATGGACGTGATCATGTAGATACCAATGGACGTGATGTTAGAAGGGTACTATTCGACCATGCCATCACCGCAACAGTTATTGCTTATCCAGCGTTTAAGCATTTTCGTGGTCAGGTACATTACACTATTTTAATGAAATTAAACCTTAGCCAAAAGGCATAAATGAACAAGATGCCTCCTGCTGCTTTGCAAAAAACTTGATTGACTAGCTAGCTCCAACTATAGTATCTTCTATATATCTTTTATGAATAAAATAAACAAGTTCCCAAGTACATATTGATCTTGTATATTGAATTGCTACCTCCACTCGTATTTCAAAGTATAAGTAAGTAGTTAATTTATTTCTTAGTAAACCATGCACAATTTGATGGAATAAGTGAAAGAAAACCAAGGAGAATACAGTACGAATGCGACAATCTTTGGATAGGAGGGTAGATGAGGCTAATAAATTGGGTGCTCTGGCTGAAAAGAATAACAATGCTACTGCTCCATCCGTGTTACGGACTATTCTGCCAAAGTCCAGAAGTTCAGATATGATGATCTGAAATCCAGAATCCGGAGCAATTTGCAGTCAGCCGCCAAGCCTAAGAGGGCTGACCTAAGACTAAGAGGGCTGAAGCTTTTGAGAAGGAGAAGAAGAGTAAGAAGGATTTAACAGATATGATGATGGTGAGGTGGTTGAGGTATCTTCCGGCAATAATAAATCGGGGAGCAAATAACTGGTTCTGATTTGGGCAAGGAGGAATGTTCTGGAAATAAGGCTTAGGGGTCTGCTTGGTACGTTTACATGTTTTTTCACGGTTAGTTACACATGGATGGGTTAGTTACACAATTTGAAGTCTGGCATTTCATGTATACTGTTACATAGGATTCTTGTCTAGTATGGATAATGACATGCATACTTAGGGACATAATTGGATGAGTAATGAGCTAGTAGTAGTTAATTTTTCAAAATAAGTATTATTAAAAAATAATTGAAGGAGTATTTGTTTGTGTGTATTTTTATTTGTCATTTGAATTAATTTACAAGTTTATTTTTTATTTTATTTTATTTTTTTTTAAAGGGTGTATACAGACCTGATCCAGTTGAGGTGGAGTATGGAAATATCAAAGGTTACGATTCCACTAAGACCGTCTGCATCGGACGGCGTGGAGGGGCGGCATGAGCTGCCGGCGTCACGACGCCGCGACATCGTGCCGCATTGGAAGCCAGACGTCGTGGTTGTTGCCACGGCGTCACTGCTTCTTTGATACCGCGTCGTCTCACGACGCGGTATTGAAGAAGAAGAAAGATTAATGGGGCTGCCACTTGGCAACCCCTGATTGGTCCTATTTTTTTTATTTTTTTTTTTCTTATCTTTATTTACTTTTCCCTCAACGGACAAAAACGGCTATAACTCGAAAAATAAAAATGCAAAAAATAAATAAAAATCACCAACGACTCTAGTTTTTCGAGATCTATAAATAGAGACCAATCTCGGCTATGTTTGGAGCACCCCATCTCCAGCTCCCATTTCTCTCTTAATTAAACTCGAAATACACTCTTAACATCCAAAGTCCAAACCCCTTTAACCCTCCATTTTTTTGTCCGGTGAGATGGAGTTCAACGGTCAGCTTTACACTCGTGAAACTCTTGCATATATGAAGGAATATGAGAAAGAGTTGTATATTGATATGCTGCCTCCACTCGTATTTCAAAGTATAAGTAAGTAGTTAATTTATTTCTTAGTAAACCATGCACAATTTAAAGGCCGGCATGTCATGTATAGTGTTACATAGGATTCTTGTCTAGTATGGATAATGGCATGCATACTTAGGGACATAATTGGATGAGTAATGAGCGAGTAGTAGTTAATTTTTCAAAATAAGTATTATTAAAAAATAATTGAAGCAGTATTTGTTTGTGTGTATTTTTATTTGTCATTTGCATTAATTTACAAGTTTTTTTTTTTTTTTAGGGTGTATACAAGCATGATCCAGTTGAGGTGGAGTATGGAAATATCAAAGGTTACGATTCCACTAAGACCGTCTGCATCAGACGGCGTGGAGGGGCGGCATGGGCTGCCGGCGTCACGACGCCGCGGCATCGTGCCGCATCGGAAGCCAGACGCCGTGGCAACTGCCACGGCATCTCTGCTGCTTTGATATCGCGTCGTCTCACGACGCGGTATTGAAGAAGAAGAAAGATTAATGGGGCTGCCCCTGATTGGTCCTATTTTTTTTTTTTTTTTTTTTGTTTTTTCTTATCTTTATTTACTTTTCCCTCAACGGACAAAAACGGCTATAACTCGAAAAATAAAAATGTAAAAAATAAATAAAAATCACCAACGGCTCTATTTTTTCGAGATCTATAAATAGAGACCAATCTCGGCTATGTTTGGAGCACCCCATCTCCAGCCCCCATTTCTCTCTTAAGTAAACTCAAAATACACTCTTAACATCCAAAGTCCAAAAACGGCTATAACTCGAAAAATAAAAATGTAAAAAATAAATAAAAATCACCAACGGCTCTATTTTTTCGAGATCTATAAATAGAGACCAATCTCGGCTATGTTTGGAGCACCCCATCTCCAGCCCCCATTTCTCTCTTAAGTAAACTCAAAATACACTCTTAACATCCAAAGTCCAAACCCCCTTAACCCTCCATTTTTTTGTCCGGTGAGATGGAGTTCAACGGTCAGCTTTACACTCGTGAAACTCTTGCATATATGAAGGAATATGAGAAAGAGTTGTACGCAGAGCTCATGAGCCAACTTCGCAAACCGTTGTTGAACTCTACCTCACCGAATGTCGTTCGCCCTTTGTTTCAAAACGAGCCCGAAGAGCCAAACACCCAAAATTTCCCATCTCCTCAGTCTCAGATACCGGGAATGTTCTCCCAAACTCCTGAGTTCGTTGCAGAGACTCAGCCCCAAAATCAGCCAAAGCCAACGGGTCGTAGCCGAAAAGGGAAGGAGGCCGCCACTGCTGATGCGACAAACGCCAAGGCTCCACCACGGAACGTGCAATGGACCGATAAGGGAGATTTGGTTCTCCTTCGTTGCTATATGGATGTTTGCTCAGATCATATCATCGGTACGAACCAGAGGTATGCTACTTTATTCAAAAAGGTTCATGAAATGTATGAGGAGGCTAGGACGGACGGGTTGCACGCCGGACTTATCAACCGCACTCCAGATTCAATGCGCAAAAGAGTCGGACGTATCAAGATGGAAATTAATAATTGGCTTGGCTGTTATGAGAGGGCTGTGAGTGTAGTTGGCCAGCGTAGTGGATTCAACAACGACGATGTGATCAACACGGCTCAGGAATTTCACAAGTAAAACACACTGTACCGCTCTGGTTTTGATCTGTTTAAACAGTGGGATGTTGTGAAGTCGTACCCGATGTATGAAATGTACTTGAATTGGGAGACTCACTTGAAGAAGAAGCAAGATCCAAACAATGTCACTGTGGATGTTGATGTAGATGGGGATGAACGAATGGAGTCAACGGGAGGTGGCAGTAGTGGGACGAAGCGATACCACTTGGTTGATGACAGTGTCTCGAGTCCGAAACGCCCTATGGGTCGGGACAAGGCGAAAAAGATGGCACAAGGTGGAAGTTCTTGCAACTCCGCAATGGAGACGATAGGTGAGGGATGGGTGCAATTCAATGGTAATTATCCCCAATCTCTTGAGTATGAAAGACAGAGGATTGAGTGGGACAAGGAAGCTCATAACAGCAGGCTCGCCTTTGAAAGGGAGAAGGAGGAAAAGAAGGAGGCCAGGAAACTGAAGGACCAGTACTTGAAAGAGGAGAAGCTGAGGAATGAGCGGATGAAATTCTTGATGGATCTGTTGCCTCACTACGATAATTTGAATGCCGAGCAGAGAGTAGTGGCAGATGCACTCAGAGCCGAATTGTTTTCGAACAATTGAAGGGTGGAACTTGTTTAAGTGTGTTTGTTAAGTGTTTAAGTGTGTTTGTTTAGGCGTTTAAGTGTGGCGTGTTTGTACTTTAATTTTCGCATTGTGTTATTTTACATTCCTAAGTGTGACTTGTTTGTATTTTCATTTCCCATGTATCCGTTGTAATGAAATGAATTTGCTTTGAATTTGAATTTGTCAGGAATCAAAACTTTACTTTTAGTCAAGCAACTTTTTAATTTGCTTTGTCAGGAATCAGAACTTTACTTTGTCAGATATCATGAATTTGAATTCGTCAGGAATCATAACACTACTTGAGGCATCCTATGCAATCTGACTCAGCCATGACTAAGCATCTTATCTTATCTTTTGAAATCTTATCTCCAAAAAAATCTTATCTTCAAAAATCTTATCACATCCGAGGCAATGTGTTTCATTCATGTCTATATAATGCAACTCTGGAACTTAATTTAGATACACCAACCCTTCTTCCACTTCTTAAGTTTAAAAGAATCATGTCATCAAGCTCTTCATCATCAAGCTCGTCATCGTCTGATGAAAGTTTGAATTTTGCATCCTCCTTTGCATATTCTTCCTCTGCCTCTTCCTCGAATACCTTCAAAAAAGCTCAAAAGTTCATAATGAACAACATACCCCATATTATGCACTCCATCCAACAGCATCAACAACAAGAACAACCAAAAAAGACTTCAAAGAAGAAGCGAAAATATATTGACAGGGAAAGAGTTTCACATGCCGTGCTAATGGAGCGTGATTACTTTGGTCAGGTCGCTCCTTATGCAGATAAGTTCCGACGTAGATACAGAATGCGTAGGGCCTTGTTTGAACGAGTAGTTGCTGGTGTTGTGCGTCAAGATGATTATTTTGTCTGCAAGCTAGATGATGCAGGCCGTCAGGGGTTATCCACACACCAAAACTGTACCGCAGCCATTCGAATGCTAGCTTATGGGTGTTGTGTTGACTCGGTTGATGAGTATTGTCGCCTTGGTGAAAGTACGGCTTTGAAATGTCTCTCGCGTTTTTGTGACGCTGTGGTTGCAGAGTTTGGCGCAACCTACATGAGGAGGGCCAATGAAGACGACTTACGGCGACTTCTAGCAATCAACAAGGCAAGAGGCTTTCCGGGCATGATTGGGAGTATCGAATGTATGCACTGGATATGGAAGAACTGTCCGACGGCGTGGCACGGTCAATTCCAAGGGAAATGTGGAAGTCCTACCCTTGTGTTAGAAGCTGTGGCATCCCAAGACACTTGGATATGACATTCATTCTTTGGAGTTTCCGGAAAATTCAATGACTTATCAATCGTGCAGCGTTCACTAGTGTTCGAGGATCTTCTCAACGGCACTGCACCTCCTGTGGAAATTACGGTGAATGACCATCAATACAGCATGACGTACTACCTAACTGACGACATCTATCCAGCATGGGCTACGTTTGTGTGTGCCATCCCCAATCCCATCACTCATAAAGAATCCAAGTTCTCTCAGCTTCAGGAGTCTTGTCGTAAGGATGTGGAACGGGCTTTTGGAGTTATGCAAGCACAGTTTGCAATAATACGAAACCCGCCTCTTGCTCACAACAAGTCCACACTCCGTAAGATCATGGATTGCTGCATCACACTCCACAATATGATAGTTGAGGATAAACACCACACGTACAAAAACTATGAAAGTGAAATGGAAAGCCTGAAGAAAGAGTTTGAGGACGACACAAGGTCTTACGTCGAGGATTTCGATCGTGGAATTCATATTCGAAGGACGACATCAGCAATAAACTCTCTGAATGAGTACATGAATAATAACCGACAGATGCATAACATCAACATGCATGAACGACTAACTTCAGACCTCATGGAACATATCTGGATGTGTTAGTGATTGATTGTGCGAGCTTCATCAATCGTGTGTCTTATTTGTTTTAAGTTTCATGCATTTTATGTTTGTGTGTTGTGTGGTTGTTGCATCTCAATTCGTTAGATTTTGTGTTTTAAATTTGATGTAAACTCGTTGTATAATGAGTATGATTCTATGTTATGTGTTTAAATTTGATGTAAGTTATTTCAAATAAACTATTAAATATATTTTGTGTTAATTTTAGTTCATATTATCATAATATAATTTAAAAAAAATAAAAAAAATACCACCATGCCGCGACATCGTGGCCACCAATGCAGAAACAAGCCACGATGTCGCGGCATGGAGGCAAAATAGTGCACCATGCCATGGCATGGGATGGCACCAATGCAAATGGTCTAAGGACTCCAATGTTCTAGTATCGCCTCCGCATTCGGTCCTTGTATTGGGATGGGGCGAAGATGCAAAGGGCAACGTTCTTTATTATATGATTAAGAATACGTGGGGAAGCGCTGGGGGTTTCGCGGGTATGCCCGCGTTCACCCTTCAGTTTTGATAAATGCTAGTTATCCGGTTGGTTTTGAGATTCATGATCCATCCCCATCGAGCAAGATTTAGTCATTTAGATATCTCAATACTCAGCTCTGTTAATTAGTACTGATGAATATGGTTTAGACTTGTTTAGAGCACCATGTAAACTTCTAATCACTTTTCTGTATTCGATTTCATTATATATTTGTGATTGGTAATTTCGTACTGACAAGGTCAGTATCCCGTTGAAACGTAACTTGGCCCATTATATCTACGCCATGCTGTAGCGTATACTTGTATATCTAATTAGTTCTCTAGTTCTCATTGTTAGTGTTTGCATGAACTTACATGACATAAACCATCCTACTCTAATCAAGTGGTGCATATTAGTAGGACCACTACTAATTAACACGCTTACAAACTTACCCATCATTTTGATACGGATTCGGTATCATATCTGGCTTGTGGGATTAATAAAATCCGATTCTCCTAAATAAACCACCAGGCCCCTACTTTAGTTTGAAAGAAAATAGAAAATCATTAAAATTCGTATTGGAATCGATTGTAAGTTTGTTTGTTTATTATTTTTACTAGAAATTACGTCGTGCGAAACATTTTCCTTGCTAGTATTCTTAGTATATTCAATCGTTTTTACATTTTTTACCATTGACATTTTGATATATTACATATGTAAGTCTTGTTAATCTGTCTGTATTAATACTGAATGAATGGAGTTTGTATACCAAATAGATATGTAATTTTAACATATTCACTTCATTCAATTGTAACCAAATGAAAATGTAGAAATAAATAACTGAGTAATTTAATATAACAGAAACGATGTCCTTTAAATGTAAATAGTTTATCTAGTCGTGCGATGAATAGTTTTGAATTGAACGATATTAGACGTACGTGAAACTTGTAAGTAATGGATTAATACTAATATGTCACACGCTATAATATCTTTGTAAACCTGTAAGTAATGGATTAATACTAATAGTAAACGAATGGAATTACAATAAGTAAACAATTGAAAATTTGAAATTTTTGAATCTAGTAGTTAAATTTAATAGAAATGTATTTTTTTTGTAGTCATGCAATGAATAGATTCGAATTGAACGGTGTTAGACGTACATAAAATATTCCTCCGATAAGTCAAGAACCATACGATACATCCGTAGGCTATTGAAACATTCAACTTTGAAATCTGCAATGCAGCTTTAACATGTTAATTGTTGTTCTTCATCTATTGAATAATACTGTCCTTTGGTCCAGTGCCATAATGGTTCAGTACAACTTATATATGCCAACTTATATTCGTGCAGACTTATATACTTTGTGGTTTGTGCTATTCAATCTATAACAAGTAGCCAATTCCATGTAGCTCGTGAACTTTTCACTAGCTCGTAAATGTAGTGTTACTCTAGATTAATGCCTGCAGATGCGTTGCGTGCTTAAAAGTATAAATATGAAAATAGCTAAAATTGCAAAAGTCAAATGTAACCAAATTGGGATTTTCTATTATCAGGTCGGGTTCGTACCGACCTAAACTTAGGTCTTCATTGGATGATTGTCATGTGGCGCATGATTCAATCCAATCCATTCTTTTAGGTTCAAAGTCATTTTTAGTCTAGTTTTTAGTACGACTGATTATAATTTTATTTTTTAATAATTAAATTATTTTAGTTGACCGTAATGCCCATCTAATAGAATTATTTTTTGTTAAATAGATAATCTGAATTCATATAATATTACAGATATATAACCGTTTAATAATTATCTATTAATCACAAAACAAAGAATGTCGATCGACATTTATCTGGACCTTACATTACAAATCCATAACATAAATGTAGATCGACTTTTAAACCTTACAAGTGATTTTCTTCCATTTTATCTTACGATTGTGAGAGCCTTTCATTACAAATTCATTTGATCTAATTAATTACAAATGCTTTTGTTTCATTCTATTTTTGTAAACGGAGTCAAAAGCTTTAACAAATTATATAAGATAAACTCCTTTATAATTATAAGCTTCAGAACAAATCCTGCGGTAGAAACCAATTGTCATGAAGAACCCTAACCCTAATTTAATTTAATGGACAATTTCTCCAGCAACATTCGCAGCTTCAAGTTCAAATAAACTGAAGTTAATCCTTTTTTTTTCGATTTGAAGATGAAATTCATACGATTTAAAGTTTATTGTAATACTAGACGTTCTCGAATGTGTGATTCGGTTTCGCCGGACTTGCCAAACATTAGAAAAGGGTTAAGTAAGAGATGATGACGACAAACTGGATAACATTTGATGAAGACAAATTAAGCAAGAGAGATGTTGAAGAAATTGTGATATCGATGAAAGGAGGAGGAGGTCTAGAATTAGACTTAACTCTGTGTTTTAATTTATGTATTTGGAGACGGATGATGATATTAATTAGTTTGTTTGATTTCATTTGGGAAGAAAGCAGATTTTCGGTAAATAATATAAATAATATAATAATGACATGATATCTTTAATTTAGCAATGGGTTAGAATCGTACATTATTATTTATAATTAATAATAATTTAAATAATAATATATAATTTTAAAAATTTAAAGATCGTACCGGTGACAGATGTGAATCATTTAGTGGAGACCTATATTTAGGTCTGTTCGAAGCCGACCTGAGAATAGAAAAGCCCAACCACATTTTATGATCAACTTCAAAGTTAAAACGATAACATTCCAAAAAGGAAAAGCTTAACTATGATCAAAATTGACACCCAACACCCTTGTCCGCATCAAGAACTCTCCCACATATAACAACATCTATTGCACAATTACTAAATATCTATCCATCAGTAGCCTCAACCACTGTTCAATTAAAATAGAAACTCATAGACAACCTTTTTTTTTTTGTTTTTTTTTTTTTGAATTGGCAAAGTGGTGACTCTAACCCTGAGCTATTGGTTGGAGGTGAAGCAACTTACCAACTAAACTAAGCTACGCTTCGTTGTCTAGACAACCTTTTGTTTAATTGCTAAAAATTGACATGGAATCAACTTTGTCTTACAATTGAATTTATATTTTATGAAAGTGAAAAGAAAGTATGGAACATTTACATATGCATTTATGCTATTTCCCGATTCCAGTAGTCCTAAAAGTGTTAGCTGGGTATGTGCTTGTCTTACACAGAAGTTAACAATCTCAACAAAATCTTAAGTATGACGTCTTCAAGCAAATATATTTTTTAGTCGATTGTGCTTGCCATATAGCTGGATTTCCTTATGTTCTGCTTAACCAAATGTCTCCTCAAACTACTGGTAAAAATGAAAAAGAAATGGAACAAAGAATCAGAATCAGCTAAAAGCTTAAAAAATTTAAAATTCCAATAAAAATGATCCCAGGAAAGGATTGCATCATTTGTCCACACATAGACATTGACATAGACATCAACTGGTAAATATGCAAGGACATGTAACATAGACATCAGAGTTAAATAATCGACCAAACATAAGTAGTGTGCACTGACAGGGAAAGATTTTCAATTTAAGGACTGGTTCAGTTTACCGTCTTGTGTTCTATTCCAGTTGCATATTTTACAATTTCAAGTTTCAATCTTGCATTCCATAAAATAAAATCATATTACAGTGGCAAATCATATGATTCAGCTTCCTTACAGGTCAAAATAGAAGCGCAGATTGTGTAATAGGAAAATACTTCATCACAGACTAATTAGCAAAGAATTAAGCATGTAAATTGAATCATTATGATAACCAATTGGGTAAACGGAGAAATAACTAGAAAGTTGTGTGATCAACAGTATTGGCTTATAGTATAATAACTATAAGACAGGTGACATCTCCAGGCTCCAAACAACAGATTCTTAAGATACCAACACAGTTCAATTCTTTTTTTTTTTTTTTTTTTTTTTTCTTTTTCTTTCAGTGAGCTAATTATCACATACTTTAAGTCCCAAGAATATAGCCTATTAAGAATTAGCTACAAACTTGTATTACTAAGATGGCAACCAAAGTAGCAAACAATAAAGTACAGAGGAGCAGTAACATGTGCAGAAACAAAAACTGACTAATGTACCTTAAACCTTGTTGTTGTAGTGTTGAAGAGTTTAGGAGAAGAGAACTTTGATTACGCAACTTTAACTGTTAAAAAACAAATAATATCAAGTAAGAAATATAAATGTATCTGAACAGAAAAGTTCTCAAACCAGCCCTATTCAACTAATAACAAAAGGAAAAATATAAAGTACAAGTGAAGAACAAACCTAGACTGAGTTAGAAACAAACAACAAAGACGTGTTAATTGTGCATGATACATGTCAAAAGATTCTACAAGGAAAACCCATTTAGTGCCCAAATCATAACACCCCGGACCTGACAAAAAACGGAGCAGAAGATCACATAAAACAGAACCGCGACTCGCGAGAAACATAAAACAAGATACTTAACTTCTTCCATAAACACTGACCCAAAACCTGTTGCCACCCAAATGGCTTTAAGATCACCAGCTCATCAGATTAAGAAAAAGGACCACCACACCCTACAAATTTTCCCACATTACCAAGCCCAAAACCGTCTCACAGATCCCAAAGCAAAGAAAAAGACAAACTGATCGAATTCCAACAATTCTCAGTGCAAATAAACCACTAAACCATATTTGATTTATTCAATGATAAATCACCTTTTCATCTAAACCAATGCCAACTATTAACCTTTATCAACTCAATCACCTCCCTAGCGTTCCTCTGTTGATCAATAAAACATATTCTGATTTCTCCTCAAGTACCACAGGGTCCCTTCAACACACCTCTACAACTTGATTTTTCCGTTGTTTACAAGAAGACACCAATACAGATTTTCGAATGATACATTTGATCGAAACATATTGATCAGTATTTAGGACAATCCAATCAGCCATAAACGACCACACGCCGCGTACGATATGTCATCTACACTTCAGTCTTCCTCACCACACATTTTGCAAAAAAAAATTAATAGCACAGTTTAGTAAATTAAAAAACAAGTCTGAACACAGTTATCCGGATGGGAAATCAACACTGCCTCCAAATCAGCAGGGGCAACCTAAACACAGTAGTTCGGTCAACTATGCAAGACTAACATCAACATTTTGAATTAATGAAGACAATAATAATCATTTTCAACATTGCAAAAATAATAAATTTGACGCCTAAAGTTTTGTTAGAACAATCTGTTTAGACAAGTTGAGTACCTGGAAGCCCTTGTATTTGATCACCTCTTTCAAGCGGTCAAGCATGTATAAATATCCTTGATCAAAATAAACTATATCACCAGTATGAATGTAAGAAAATACGGCCAGAGTTACCCTAGGGTACGCAGCGGAATTTCAAAAATTTTATTAACATGGAGGTTAATTGATTATTCATATACCGTATATATTTAAACACGTCAATTAGAAGACTTACAATACTCCAAAAGCAAGCACAACTTCAAAGTCTTCGTAATAATCCGGTGCATCTTCTCCTTCGTCGAAGTCGAAGATATCTGCAATACTTTTATTATCTGCAAGACAATAAAAGTCATTTTCCAGCTCCTTGAACCTCAACCTCAACCTTGGTATCCACGGATGAACAGCTTATCGGAAAGAATGCTAGGATATTCTTTGTCCAAGAAGATGGGGCGGCGTTTTCCTTCGGTAGGGTGGCGCGCGCGTGGGGCTAGGGAGAGGTAGGGGAGAGCTTTTATTTTCTCTAAGAAAACTGGTAGACAAACTATATGTCTGTGTATTCAACTGTGTGTCAACCATGATAAAAGTTCTCTAATAATCTACTATATATAGTAGTCAATAGAAGCCTAATGAAGTCTAAAGTAATAAGAATCTAATTCTTATCACTAGGAAACCAATTCAAGTCTAGATTCATTCTCAATCAAGTTAGAACTCAATCAGTAAAATCTAACTTATACTTTGGACTTCTAATAGAGGAAGGAGTCGAACTCCTCCCCCTATCTCAGCTGCGCGCGCGCCCCAGGGAGATTAAGTGGGTCCCGATTTTGGGACCCACTTATAGATCTAAGGCAATTCAAACTCCAAGTAGATTTTGCCCATGTGCATATATTAATTCCAAATTAACATATCCTTTCAAATCAAACCTCTATTATATTTCTAAAATATAATTTTTTAATTGTATTTACATAAAATACAATTAATTAGCCAATTCAATTAACAATTCCAAATCATTAATTGAGCCACAAAATATTATAATTAATTCCAAATCAATTATAATCCATCAATCACAATTAATTCCAAATCAATTGCGATTCCATCTTCAAGGATACTCGGATAAGCTGAATCACCACATAGTGTGACCCATAGGGCCTCATTGTATTAAGCAAGTCCCAGACTAGGCAAAATGGAATTCCTAGACGGTTCCATTTGCAATATTAATACATGAGGACGTTTGAGAGGTTTCTCAAAGCAAACCCTTTCGTTGCGAAGTCTGTTGCGCTCAACGCGGCGATGGTAACGTCCCTTCATCTGACTGACTCGAATGCATCTAGGATCGATGAAGTGTCTATCCCAATAATATATCCACGGGCGTCTTCAGTGAGTTGCATGGTGAATCCAATATCTATTATGACTATCATAATAATATTGATACGCTGGCCAGCGGTTTTACCAATCACAACTATGAACGACTATGAGCAGTGCTCTCCTGTGCTACACATGAGAGATGAATCCTTCACAGAAACACTTATCATCCCCATTTGTATGTAGCCATAATCCTGGATCGTGTCTTGGGTCAACTGCTTATTCAGAGCTGACATCGACGTGTCCACCAAGGATATGGGGCAACAAATGTGATGATAAAGTCCTGTAAGTCCAAAGGATGACTGACATCACTTCGACAACTTACCGGTTCCCATAGACACTTCGGTGTAGAGTATACATCGATGGGAGTGTCCGGTGGGTACTTTCATTGTTCGGTAATCACCATTCAAACAACTATGTATAGTTATGGGAACGTTTCTTGATTGTCCAACAATCCGTTCTGTGGCCGTGGGATCGGCTCACACTTGCTCCAACAAGTATAACCTCCACGCATACTAGTCTCAGCTGGTTCATTCAGACCCCTACATCCGAGATGAACCTCGACTAGGGAGAGTTTGGGATAGATGATAACTCACATAGCTCCCACTATCTGTGTGATCGGTCATCTATCAGATGAGACATGTTTAATATCAATACAGACAGAAATAGAGATATGACATGCTGCATGCCTGGTGTAATATAAATATGAAAGCGATACTCAATAGTCAAACAACAAACATATATTATATTACGTTGACCTGTGTAATAGTACATATATGCCCTTTATAAGGGCTGCATACCCTTAATAAAGACTGTCTCTAGGACATATACACTATCAATGAAGCCAACCATCTTTATCAATTGCCGCCATAGTTGCTTCTTCATTGTTTAAGTATCCTGTAGTGACAAGTTCTAGACGTTAAGCTCTATTTTTGGATTGATGATTATCAATATAAATCAGAAATGAAAGTTCGATTACAAACCATAAATAAACGCAAATTCTCAGGAAAGACGGTCTATTAGAGAGACCGGACTAAATTGCAATTTACAAACAACATGTTATAATCAATATAAAACTCGATGGTGATATTGTAATAAAGGATAGATATAGGGAGTAGGTGTCAATTTAACATTCTTTCTTTTTCTTTATGAGATATATCGATCAAATCAGATCGACAGAGCTAGATCTTCTCTCTCTTCTTTTTTTTTTTCTCTTCTCTTGCCGGATTGTTGCCATCGATTCAACAACATCAACGATCTTCAATCGTCATTGTCATTGCTAAACAATTCACCCTCATCTTACTTAATTCTACCGTGCTTGAACATGTAAGAGAGGTTGTGACCTAGGTGGAAGAGTGGGGGGAAGGTGGCGATTGTGGCAAGTGTTGGGAGATGATATTTGCAGTTGTGCTATCTCCCTTTTGTTTTGATTTTAAGCTACTGTTTGGGCTCCCAGTGAAGCGGCAAGAACACCGGTTTGGTGCAGCTATGGTCATCCTCCTTTGTTTCTTTCTCTTGAGGTTTCTGTAGTTCGGAGAGAATTAGGTACTACTGAATAGATGATTGAAATTTAATGATTAGCTAGTAGTAATGTAATAGCATGATGTAAATCTAGCTACTAGTTGTTTACGGAGATTTGGTTTTGTTTGTATTATTGTATTGTTGTTGTGGTAGTTTATTGTAGCTATGAGATGTTTAACCATATGCTAGCTAATGTAGTGACAATACTACTGTATTGATGAATAGTTGGTCAATCTGATTGGATATTGCTGTGATGGGGATGAGAGGTTGCTCGTAATTAGTGGTAGTACTTCTTTTATTCTTCCCCTTTTTTACATCATGGGATGTTAAATTGAAATCATGGGATGTTAAAATGAAATCATGAGATATATAGTTGATATGATGAGAAAAATTGAATACTTTTTTTATTCCTGTTTTTGAAATCATGGGATGTTAAAGTGAAATCATGGGATATATCATTGATATGATGGAAAAAATTAAATATTTTTTTCTTCCCGTTTTTGAGATCATGGGATGTTAAATTGAAATCATGGGATGTTAAAGTAAAATCATGGGATATATAGTTGATATGATGGGGAAAATTGAAAACTTCTTTTCTTCTTATTTTTGAAATTATGGAATGTTAAAGTGAAATCATGGGATATATAGTTGATATGATAGAAAAAATTAAATACTTTTTTTCTTCCCGTTTTTGAGATTATGGGATGTTAAAATGAAATCATGGGATATATAGTTGATATGATGGGAAAAATTGAATACTTTTTTTATTCCTGTTTTTGAAATCATGGGATGTCAAAGTGAAATCATGGGATATATCGTTGATATGATGGAAAAAATTAAATACCTTTTTTATTCCCGTTTTTTGAGATTATGGGATGTTAAATTGAAATCATGGATGTTAAAGTGAAATCATGTGATATATAGTTGATATGATGGAAAAAATTGAATACTTTTTTTCTTCCCGTTTTTGAAATCATGGGATGTTAAAGTAAAATCATGGGATGTTAAATTGAAATCATGGGATGTTAAAGTCAAATCATGGCATGTTAAAGTGAAATCATGTGATATATAGTTGATATGATGGAAAAAATTGAATACTTTTTTTCTTACTGTTTTTGGGATCACGAGATGTTAAAGTGAAATCATGGGATGTCAAAGTGAAATCATGGGACATATAGTTGATATGATGGAAAAAATTGAATACCTTTTTTATTTCTGTTTTTGAGATCATGGGATGTTCAAGTGAAATCATGGGATATATAGTTGATATGATGGAAAAAATTGAATACTTTTTTATTCTCGTTTTTGAGATCATGGGATGTTAAAGTGAAATCATGGGATATATAGTTGATATGATGGAAAAAATTGAATAACGTAACCACACCGCCGGCTCCAACATCATCTCCACCACCATGTCACCGCCGATCGATCGATCTCCACCACCGTTCGGATCGATACCTCCGCCGCACCACCGCTGCACCACCAAATCCGCACCACCATTTGGACCGCGGCTCGCTTCTGCTCTACGATCTTTGCGGAGGATAGATCGTCATCTTCTATGTTGGTTGTATCTATGTAGATTGTGGTGAGTGATAAGTTAAATGTGGATAGAGTAGGTGCAATTGAGATTATGGATTTCTTAGTTTGCATATCAGATTTTAGTATTCTATGGAGCTTGTATTTTGCAAGGTTAAGATACTAAAACAGAGACCTAAGTGTGGAATGGATGGGGAAGAATTTTTGAATAGTGATATGTATGTATGATATAGTCTAAAGTGTAATTTGGATTCAATTCTGAATTAGGTCGTTTGTATTGCTTTCTGCCCCTCTTGTTTTTTTTATTCTCCCTCCCTCCTGGTTTGCTTTACTCTTTAGTAGTGATGGAGTCAAGGGACATGACCTTTGCATGTGTCATGTGTGCTTGGGTCTAGTAGTAGGTACAGTTGAGAAACACAATGTCTTATATGTAAACAAATGATAATCATCGTTCAT
The DNA here is from genome assembly GCA_028274465.1 of Plantago ovata. Lineage (NCBI taxonomy): Eukaryota > Viridiplantae > Streptophyta > Magnoliopsida > Lamiales > Plantaginaceae > Plantago > Plantago ovata. Next base: position 129,529,156 of record CM051455.1, read on the forward strand.
TAAGTATAGTAGTATTTGTTGTGCTGGTGGATGTAGTACTGTACTAGTAACATTAATATGTAGTAGTAACATTAGTACTATAGTAGTAACAGTAAGATGAGTAGTACTAGTACTAGTACTAGCACTAGTAGTAGTTACACGTATAGTAGTATAGTTTTTCAATTTTCCTAATTGATTAATAATTATTAAAATCATGGGATATATTATTAAAATCATGGGATATATTATTAAAATCATGAGATATTTGGTTTAAATCATGGGATCTCTAGTTTGAGATTATAGGTACCGTTTTTTTTCTAGATCATATACTGCTTTCTCAATGTAATTTTTAACGGGTTTTTAGATCATGGGATGTTAAACGTAAAATCATGGAATGTTAAAGTGAAATCATGGGATATATAGTTGATATGATGGAAAAAATTGAATACTTTTTTTCTTCCCTTTTTTAGATCATGGGATGTTAAAGATGTTAAAGTGGAATCATGGGATGTTAAAGTGAAATCATGGGATGTTTAATTCAAATCATGGGATGTTAAAGTGAAATCATGGGATGTTTAAGTCAAATCATGGCATGTTAAAGTGAAATCATGGGATATATAGTTGATATGATGGAAAAAATTGAATACTTTTTTTCTTCCCGTTTTTGAGATCATGGGATGTTAAAGTAAAATCATGAGATGTTAAAGTGAAATTATGGGATGTTTAAGTATGTTAAAGTGAATTAATGGATGTTAAAGTGAAATCATGGGATGTTAAAGTAAAATCATGGGATATATAGATGAGATGATGGAAAAAATTGAATAATTTTTTTCTTCCCGTTTTTGAGATCATGAGATGTTAAATTGAAATCATGGGATATATTGTTGATATGATGGAAAAAATTGAATACCTTTTTTCTTTCCGTTTTTGAGATCATGGGATGTTAAAGTGAAATCATGGGATGTTTAAGTATGTTAAAGTGAATATGTTAAAGTGAAATCATGGGATGTTTAATTCAAATCATGGGATATATAGTTGATATGATGGAAAAAATTGAATACTTTTTTTCTTCCCGTTTTTGAGATCATTGGCAGTTAAAGTGAAATTATGGGATATATTGTTGATATGATGGAAAAAAATTGAATACTTATTTTCTTCCCGTTTTTGAGATCATGGGATGTTAAAGTGAAATCATGGAAGGTTTAAGTATGTTAAAGTTAATTAATGGCTGTTAAAGTGAAATCATGGGATGTTTAAGTCAAATCATGTGATGTTAAAGTGAAATCATGGGATATGTAGTTGATATGATGCAAAAAATTGAATACATTTTTTTCTTCCCATTTTTGAGATCATTGGATGTTAAGTGAAATCATGGGATATATAGTTGATATGATGTAAAAATTTGAATACTTTTTTTATTCCCGTTTTTTAGATCATGGGATGTTAAAGTGAAATTATGGGATGTATAGTTGATATGATGGAAAAATTTGAATACTTTTTTCTTCCCGTTTTTGAGATCATGGGATGTTAAAGTGAAATTATAAGATGTTAAAGTCAAAACATCCACTGTTAACTACTATTACTACTACTAATAAAACATCACAAAACTTATCATTTTTCAAAATATGAGAAGAGCATTATTGGAGGCTTGGAAATCAGAAAGATTCGCCTTTTAACTCATCGAGCATGTAGTAAACAAATGATCTATATACAATCAAAATGAATAACAAACAGATTAGCAAAATGCTAAAATAATCACTACTAATAACAACCAATTCATCTTCACAACATTTCAAAATCAGCAAAACATAGTACTTAACCAAATTGGTACCCTCTAGGTTTCCTGGACTGGTACAACTCCAACTTCCTTTTAACCTCGAGTACCAATTTCTCGATTATTTCGATTTGCATCAAACCTGCCTGTTTCGACGATCAGATCTGGAGCGAGAAGAGAGAGAAGAAAGAAGGGGATGATGATGATGATCGAAGATGATGATGATGATGAAGAAGAAGAAGAGAGACAAAAGAAGAAAGAAATCAGAAAGAAATCAGAAACAAATAGATCTTTGTAGTCGTGAAGCAAGGAAGAAGAAGAAGAAAGGAGTGTTTTTTTTGCAAAAAGGACCATTGCTTATATTTATTACAGGATGACCCCCGAATTTTTTAAGAGTTTTGTACATTCTTGGTTGGGGTTGTTTTATAATTTATATAAGTTAGTCTATATTAGAGACCGTCTACTAGGAGACTCACTCTAAATAAATTCAAACCATAAATAAATTCAAAGATGACAGTAAAAGTTAAAAACTAAAAATGGAAACTAAGAACAGAATTGAGAAACTTCAATATACTTTGTGAAGGTTAGTTAACAAGCAGGAAATCTGGTAGGTATTTGTAGCTAGTCATGACATAATTACCAAATCCGGAACAACACAAGAAGTTAAAGATATCTGATCGAGTTCAATACTAATACAATCTCGAGTGAAGTCCAATGTCCAATGTTATTTTTAATTTATAATGTCCAATGTTCAAGGTCGTTTTTCACTAACTTATTTATTATAATGTACAATGTTCAAGTTTTACTCGAAATCAATCCATATTAATCCAATAGTTGAGTACTTGAATTTAAACTCAAATAACCAACAAATGAATTTAAATTGATAACATATAGAACAAATGGAATTGTGCTCAAGTGGTAATTGCCTAATATTTGAATGTTAAGGTGCTCGATTAATTCCATGTTCATAGGTGCAAATGATTTATTATATATTATGGTTACGTACAAATAATCTCTTCTAGGCTAAAACTTTTTGTTTGTATTCCTTTTCTTGTGGACTGTCCAAGCACCCCACAGGCCACAAGCCACAAGCCATGCATACATCGATCCGTGATCCGTCCCCTGTTAATATGTAGACCTAATTGGTGTACTTGTTGTTTTAAGGGAAATTTTCAGAATGAACCCCTGTTAGTGCACCTCATTTCATTTTTCCCCCTACTAGTTCAACTATTACGTTTTACCCCAATCGAGTTGACCAAGTCTAAAATTTTCTGAAAATGTGGCTAGCCAAACACTCCCTTAACTTATTTTATTTTCTTTTTCCTTTTTCCTTTCATGTTTTAATTTTATTTTCTTTTTACTTTTATTATTTTCTTTTTCTTTTTTTTTAATTTTAAGTCCCTCTTCTTCTCCAGCTCCGGCACCGGAATTTTTTCGGCGCCGGAGTTGCCGGAAAGTACAGCTCCGATTGGAGCTTTAACACCTCCAACCGGAGCTGTTATTACAGCTCCGATTGGAGCTGTGATTGGAGCTGTTAAAGCTCCAATCGGAGCTTCCCATTGGGCAGCTCCGATCGGAACTTTAAACAACTCTGATTGGAGGACTTTCAATTTTTTTTTTAAATTTGTTAATTTGTTTTTTTTTTCTTTTATAAAAAATATGGAGTGAAATATGAATCAATAATTGTGTATGGATCATTTTTTTATAATATTTAAGAACATTTTGAGATTTATATAACTAATGGGGGTTAATTTAGATAATTTATAGTCAATTTTGTAAAATAGAAAAATTTAGAGTCAAATATGTAATAAAATAGAATTGAAGTTGTTTGGTTTTTTTTTAAAACTAAAACTTAAATGAGGGCAAAATGGTACATTTCAGGCCTTAATTCGCTAAAAGTCAAGGTCGTGGGTTAAAATGTAAATGATTTGCACTAACAGACGGTAATGCGTAGTTGTTGAATTAGTAGGGGTCAATGTGTAATTGATGAAACTAGCAGGGGATCTTGATGCAAATTTCCCTTGTTTACATCTCTATCGTAATCCAACAATTTAAACAAGGCGGAAAATTCCGAACCAGAAAAATCACAAACTTCTTGTGCATGGGTGGGCACTCAACTAGTCTACCCTCAAGCATTTTGAAACGCAATACGCATGCATATATTTCGTATGCCCCATTGATCAGCTTTATGTGGAAAAACAAATGGCGTTCGAATATTAACACCATTGTTAAAGCTCCTCTTTTATCTACTCTTTTAAGTGGAAGAAAATATAGTAATATATGCAGTTTTAGTTTAAAACTTACGAAGTTATTAAAACAGCACAAAATTCAACGGGCGTTGCGTTGGATTGGATTGACTTTGTAATTTGGAGTTTAAGTAGCCTTTGTGGGGTTTTAGGTAATTTTGATCGTTCCGTACCAATGTACCATCTTCATCACCACCTCAGTTTATTTGAATTTTCGAGTACCAGGACAGGGCTGCCGCTAAAAAGGGCGAAGCGAAGAGAAGAGAAATCAAAATCATTTTATGTTTTCCACAAATTGATTATCATTTTGTAATGGAATGGTATATAATTTTGAAAATTTATTAATGCTTGCTTTGTTGTCGTTTCTATGTATAGCTCTAGCTAGAATGTTCAACAATTTTTCATTCTGTCTATAGCCTATGTTGGTGGCAATTATCATGTTACTGCATACCTGTTAGTATTAATTGGTTGCTAATTTCTACCATGTGATCTTTATTGCTTGTGTTTCTTGAGTGTGCTAGTTTGTTCGTTTCTTGGGTATGGTCCCTCTCTAAAAACCAGACGACTTAGTTTACTACTACCTGATCACTGAGCTTTACAGAATTAATGGGACGACAAAGATCATCCTATATGTTATCAGCTCAAACATATATATAGGCCCCTATCAATTATAGAATTATAGATATGAAATTTCAGACTACAATAACTAACTAGTATATCCTCCTTTATCAATGACTAGGATCTACTTTTTTTATTTTCTTTTTAATAAGAGTCTCAACGTATGAAGATCGAACAAGAAGAAAAGAAAGAACGTTGTAGTGAAGAAACAGAGAAGATGAAGAACACTAAAGCGCAGACAAAGGCGGCCGCGAACTGCCTTATCAAGAGCGTGCCAGAGCGCAGTTTAGTAACAAGAAGAAATAAAGAGAAACGGCGTCGTATTAAGACAATCCCCAATCTACTGCGATTTAGGGTTCTTCCCCAAATCAATCTGTTCGAACGATTCGAAAAGAAACAACGAATCAGCTTAGGGCTTTAGCTCAATTCTTCCGTACAGATATTATGGAAGGATAATCTCGACTTTTTAGATTAGCAATAGGTCGGTTAGGTGATGTATATATACAGCTGTACTATTTCATTCCCATTGTACAATTTTGCAGAAGTATTTTTACAGTAATACAATGAATTCTCCCAAATTTTCGTTTCCTCTTTGCACTCTGACAAAGAGTGCAATACACTAAAGTGTTTACACATGAGAAGAACCAAGTTATGTGATGAACTCCAGCTACTCATCAGGTGTCACAACTAAGGGTGAAGTCATTGAGAAGCAGGATTCTATGTTAGTAGATACACATGAGGCTCAAAGTGGCTATGATGATGATGATGATAATGATGCTTATCGTGATCAGCAAATGCCTCATGCGTTTGTCATCCCATATTATGATGATCAGGTTTATCGTATGCCAGTGTGTTATCGTAAGATCAGTCCAGAGGCTCACGAATCTATTAAAAAGTATAGGGAGCTAGTGAAAGAGAGCGAGGTACTATTTTACACACCTGTTTTATCCCCTGCCACCCCCCCCCCCCCCCCTCTCTTTTTCTTATCATTCTTTATTTGTGCAGAATTGTATTTCGTTTGGTCTGGTTTGCCCTTCCTAGATGAAATTATTTATTGATAAATGCAAAATTACATATACTTTTCAAATAATGAAAAACAACATAAAAAAAGGGAGGGAGCAGATCATACATGGAAAATACAACGCTATGAAGAATCATTTTGAGCATGTAAAATAACTGATGTTTGTTACTGGTGGTGGTTACTGCTAAACCTGTTAGAACCCTATGCGAAAGAATGATCTAGGTACATTTGATGTTTTCTGTTCTGTACTGCTATGGGCTTATGGTACGAGTATCATTTATTTCAATTTATGAACGAAATCTAGCTGTACCCTTATAAATAAATGACAAATAAGACTGACCAATATGATACCTTAGCTGCTACTCTGCATATTGTGGCCCAGCATGTGTTATCTATTGTACATTCGTTAATTGGTAATTCCTTCAATTCAAGGAAACCATGCATAATACTTCGTATTACTCATGCTTTGAAATGGCTCTGAGCTCTACAAGTTTTATCTGCTGTCATGTGTTATCTATAAATTATAGTAAATTATAAAATGTCTCCACTTTCATCAACTATTTAGTAAAACGTAACTACTTCGTAGTATAATTTATGCTTCTTATACAGCGTGTCACTCTCTTGAGTGTACACCCTAAGTTTTTGCTTATCCTCCTCCAACTATTGATCGATCGGAGCCATCTTTTGACGCCCCAGGGCATGCAAACGCCTCTGCAAATCCACTGAACCATTGCTTATTTGTTTCATATGGAGGATTTTAATGTTCTGATTGACAAATTTTGAAGGGATTTGATATTGTTAACTGTCCTGGTCCTCTTCTTTACTATCCTCGTCTCTGTGATCATCTTAAACAAGACAGTGTCATACCTGTTGATCCCGAGGATGAACAGGTGATGGACTTGACTAAGTTGGCTATTGATGATTACAACAACAAAAGTGTATGCTTTCTTGTCCATTTCTCTCATAAAAACCTATGCTACTCTGGATTCAGCATGCTTTTTCAGTTAGCAGTGACTGAGCTTTTTTCTGCTTGTTTTCTTTTCCCAGCAAACGAAGTACAAAGTTGTGGAGATTGAGAAGGCGAATACAGAAGAAGTTGGAGCATACGATGTTTATTATATCACCTTTGTTGTTGCAGCTGTGGATGTGGATGGTGTCAAGCGTGTGACCTTTCAAGCTAAGGTGAGAGAGAATGATCTCGAAGACAAAATAATAATTAATCTTTGCAGGATTGCGAAGAAACATGATTCTGGTATCGATGTTAATGATGTGTGTTGATACATATTCTATCTGTCATTGGGAGTACTTGATGGATGTCTTTGTGCACTGAGCGAAAACCTGCAGGGAACTTCTTGCTACGACATCTGGACTTTGAAGCAGAACGCGGTCAAAGAATCCAGCTGGTGTGTTTTGACGAGAGTTCCTTATTTTCATTGTTTCGGTCCATCAAAGCCTCCTTCGATTAGGATGCCTATACCGTCTCGTATGATGCGAGGGGGTGAGATTATAGTTTACTATAATTCTACTCTGAGAATGTACTATCCAAAAACTGATTCGTACAAATGTTCCATTTTGAACGGTTGTTGCTTCGATGCTGATGTCTTCGTTCAGAGTTCAGTCTCACCATTTCCTGATGGTGAATCCGAAGATGAATTTTGCAATGCGTTGTTGTTATTTACCAGAGAATAAAAAAGTTATGTAATCATGGTTATTTTCACACAGTAATGACATTTTGCTGAATAGTTTTACCAATGCACAAGACTGGTTACACTGTTCTTTATGATCTGACTTTTGAGAATCAGAGTATTATCTGCTTTAAGATCATACATGGATGGAGTACTGTGTTGATATGAAATACGTTGCTGGTTTATGCCCTCCCTTCTTTCAGCTCTACGCCGCGGATGTAATGTGGTCAGAATTAAACAGGTACGTGTATGATGTTATCATAGATTTCTGCAAGGTTTGGCTGGGTGTTTATAAACAAGAATGGCAATGTCATCGAAAAAGTAACTTCCCAAGGGGCAAGGACACATTCATGCAGTAGGTGCATCCTCATGATCATGAATCTCCTCTTCCTGTCAATATAAACCAGACATACACATCTGTGTCTGCTTACATTAATAGCATATTCTCACGCATGCTGTGCTATAGCCAACAACAATTATAGAGTATACGCATAATGAGATACATTCATTGATATGCCAGCAGAATCCAGCAACAAGCATACATGAATACCTATAACGCATAAAAGCATCCGACTTTTAACTAGTTACACAATAATTTTGATCTGCATACCTTATTACCTTGTCTTTCCTATAGATATGCTTAAATCAAAGGTAATCAGCTAATAATGTATCAAAATCCAAATTCACAGAACAGCATATCACATGGATGATGCAACTTATAGCATTCTGTTAGAGCTCTCAATAACTTGAGCAACTGGCACCAAGTTGACAAATTGCAGTAGCCATAGGCAGCAGCATACATCATGCCAGGTTCAAGTCAACAAGTAACAGCCATCTTCCTAACAACAACTGATCAGTCAACACAAATAGGCATCAAGAAATTGATCTGAAGGCCAAATCATATCCAAAATTTTCAAACAAATTTTCAAATGTGAAATGAAATTGAAATTCAACAATCAGTTTGTGAGGCAATGTTCTCCTTCTGCAGCCACTAAACTATAATCCAGCAACAAGCATATATGATATACCTGTGTGACGGATAGAAGAATTGGACTTTTCAACTAGTTACACAATAATTGGAATCTGTATACCTTATTCCCTTCTTGTGTTTCCTCTAGATATGCTTAAATCACAGATAATCAGCTAATGATGTATCAAAATCCAACTTATCAGAACAGCAAATCACATGGATAATGCAACATATAGCATTCTGTTATATCAATGTATAACTACAGCAACAAGCACCAAGTTCACAAATTGCAGTAGCCATAGGCACGTACATTATGCACAAGTAACAGTCATCTTCCTAACAACAACTGATCAATCAACACATATAGGCATCAAACAAACAAACAAACCTGAAACAAGCAAAGTGAATACCAGAAACAAATTCTCAGTGTGAAATGAAATCGAACTTCATGCTCAGTTTCTGAAACAATGTTCTCCTTCCACAGCCAGTAAACTTAAATTTAACAACCAAGAATCATGAAACTATTGACAATTGCAAAATCCATATGCAAGAATAAAAAATAAATTCAACAAGCAACACAAAAACATAGATGACCCACCAATCAAACATACATCAAAGTACATAAAATGGAAATCCAATGAATTCCACAAATAATATTGTTCATTTCATATTCTGTACAATCACAATCAATTTGGTGATCAAAACAATGTCCTCTTTCTTTCCAACAACAATCAAATCCACCACTAATATACTAATTAATTCAACAACCAAGAATCCTGAAACTGTTGAAGGGCACTATCCCTAAAGCTATTGACCCTCATCAAGCAAAAATGTGTGCAGAAACCCAACCCCATACCAGCACACACTCTATGAGTCTTCAACAGATAACAAGCCGGTCGACGACATTCGGAACCTTTCCCTTGTATAACAATCCCCCAAGCCCTAGCCAAACCTCCATCACCATCACACTCTTCTTTCCCATCATCATCATCCAACTCCTCAACAAAGATCAACCCATCAGGCGTTTTCGCCTCCCCATTATCCCACTCACTCTTAACCCCATCCCATTGATCCGGCCACGTCTTCTCCGATTTAACCCTCACATTCCCATCATCCTCAGAATACACCTGCACTAGCAAAGGCGACTGCTGCTTCAAGTTCTTTACAATGTGTACAACTGTTTCTTGCATCCAAGAATCCATCTTTTCCGAAAACCCAACATTCTTTTCTTCTGTGTATGACTCCTCGATCAAAGATTTCGACAACAACAACTGGGTTGGAGATATCGCCGCCGATAATCGGTTTTCTTGGACTTTCTTGGAAACTGGGCTAAACTGGTGTGACGACCCAAAACAGTGTTGATTCAATTTGTTCTTCTGTAAAAAGGAACAAGAAGAAGAAGAAGAAGATGGAGTTGGTATCTTTCCCATAGCAATCGCCATCTTCCGATGTGTTCGATAAAAAAGGAGACTGGAAAAAAATTGAGATTGAATTCAAGAATTGATTTTGAAGATAATGAATAAAAGGGGTTTCAAGAATTTGAATGCTCTACTGTGTTTGCAACAGAGAACAATGCTACATGAATGGACTCTCTCTGTAAAATTCTTTTTCTTGATGGTTTATAAAGGAAAGAAATTGAGTATGATTTGTGAAGAAGAAACAAACGTGTGGGATGAATAATTTGACCCACACAAGCTAATGGGCAATCATGTGTCTTCCTTGTAGCTTCTTAAATTTCTGAATCTTTTTTTGCTTTGTATGGATGACGTGTCACATGGATTTCCGACGTGGATGAGTATGTGGCGTGAATTATGGCTCTTCCACGCGCCCTACACTTCAGGACACGCGCACCACGAGGTCAGCCTGTGCTAGATTATGTATAACGCCATGCTTAGCATTATTAACACGTTTCGCCTTCGTTATTATCCACCGGAAATTACTCCATTATTCCATTTGTCCCGTTGAAATTACATGTATGTACGGACTCTTTGAACCATTTTCAGTTATTAATTGCCGATTTATTATATTATGTGGTGATCAATTAATAATAGTTTCTTTCCAGGGGCGAAATTATGCATATTTAATCCCATGCCAAGCACGGGTTAGATTTGCCCCTTTTGCATTACTACAGCTAATTACTTGATTATTTTAATATAGTGATGGTTTAATACATGAGCAATATCATATTTTCTACTCTAATAGTGGTATATAAATTGCAAACATAGATGATCTAATAGAAAATATTCCAAAAAGGCCACTCCATCCTTTTATTTGCATGAATTCTTTATTTCATTGTTAAATATATGTTTCTGAAAATTTCAATTCATAATTTTTATTTTGAATTTATATCGGTAATTATTATACAACTTCTCACAGATTTAGTTAAGTTGAACACGGGTTAATACAAATTCCTGACTTCGCCCCTGAATAATACTATGACAAAAATATGTATCGTGATCAATCGTGTACACTCAAGTGAACTTCAACAAGATTGCTAAATTAAGTACTACTTCAAAACAAATTTTTTTTATTTGTATATTTTAAATTGTATTTAACCTTTATTTGTATTCTGATTTTAATGTGCAAAATGGGTTCCATTTTTTTTTCTTTTTTCGATTGATGAATGAAAATGGCATAATTTGTGAAAATTAAAGGACCGTGAGCGACTGTCAACACTAGAATCCCAAAATGGGACTTTGTATGAATGACCAATGATAAAAATTAAATACTACTCGTAACTTTGGGGGTCAAAATTGAACCATGTTAGTTAAGAGGACCAATATTGACTCATAATGAAGTCAATTTTTTTTCTATTTTAACTGTATGTTTGATAGTTGAATTTCCAAGGTGGACGGCCCTATCGTGTGGCTTTGGTGAAGTTTCCCTTGGGCACACGCGCGAACGAGCTAAGCCTACGCCAGGTTCTGCGAACACCATGCTACCTTAATTAGCGTGCATAAACATACGAGTACGTGTTAGACTCTTAGTGTCGTGCTCCTAGTTCGATATATAATTATGGTCTAATTAACAATACATTATGTAATAATCCAGAACAATTAAGTTCTACTCTCTGAGTCTCTGTAGATGTCGTCAAAAGGTATGCAAGCTAGGGAAACACAAAACTTACGTGTACAGGCAAAATGTTTGATCAGAACTCAGAAGTCAAGACCAAATTTTAATTCTAAGTGGAAAAATAAAGAGTTAAAAATGATTTAATTGGAATGAACGTACGTGTATAACGGACGGGGTGAACTTGGCATAGATTCTCCCCTGGAACTGTACGTGGTGGTACTACTATACTATATATTGGAGTATTGTTTTTTAACTTCGTGTGAGAAGTTACAAGTAGCACGTAACTATATACTAGCTATCACCCTTTTAATATTTACTTTGGACTTTATGCTATAATGAGGGGTGTGGATCAACGATCCACCCTTTAAAATCTTTAAAAGAAAAAAAAATAAAAAACAAAACAAAAGCTAACTAAATATATGTGAGCTAGCTATGAACCAGCTTTAATAATCTTTCTACGAACCGTACATCATTTCTGACTAATAATAATCTAATAATACAGAAATCAATATGAGACTTCGATGTATATAATAACTATGAATATGATGCATGATGCATATTAATTAATGTAATCTTCCGGTCATGGAGACACGTTTAGAATGTGTAACGACCCGGCCCGTTGGGCCGACGAGGTTACTCCTGGGCGCTCTCCTGGGTGATATGCTGGCCCCACAGACCAACACGGGTTCTAAGCCGCGCAATTTGTCCTCACTCGTGCGCGCACAGGGAACTTCCCAGTGGGTCATCCATCCTAGAATTGCTCCAGAGCAAGCAAGCACGCTTAACTCTATAGTTCTTCTAGTTGAGAAAGGTGCACCTTGTTGGTATGAGTAGCGTTCTCAACCCTCTTAAGCCTCTGAAATCTGGGGCATTACAATCACCCCCTCTTAAATTGCGCAACGTCCTCGTTGCGCGCTGTCCCGAGACCAACCATCCGTGCAGGATTCTAGAGGTGGCCCCTACGGGCTCAAGAGGTGGCTCCCACCGCCCATACAGTGTAGCACTTTGCCCCGTATGGCACTTAGCTCCTGAAGTTCCGGATAGTCCCGCTCTGATACCACTTGTAACGACCCGGCCGCCGTTGGGCCGACGAGGTTACTCCTGGGCGCTCTTCGGGGTGATATGCTAGCCCTACAGACCAACACGGGTTCTAATCCGCGCACTTTGTCCTCACTCATGCGCGCACAAGGAACTTCCCAGTGGGTCACCCATCCTAGAATTGCTCCAGAGCAAGCACGCTTAACTCTGAAGTTCTTTTAGGTGGAATCCCGAAAAGAAAGGTGCACCTTGTTGGTATGAGTAGCGTTCTCAACCTTCTTAAGCCTCTGAAATCTGGGGCGTTACAATGAGCATTGAATCTTCTAACAAGTCACATGAAAAAAAAAAAAAATGGAGAAGTTAAATAAATAAATACTGTAATATATAATCAAGTACTAACCCGTAAAACCTTTTTATTTGTAGGTTGGCAAAACATGTGTTTTTGACTTTGTATTTTAATGCACACTAATATCTTGTACTACTTCAAATTTTTATGAGTGTACTTGCCTAGCTACTTGGGATACGTTTTACACAAAGAAATAAAAATAAAAATAAAATATTAATCAGGATCAGTTTTGAAAAATCATTAATTATAATTATTACAAATAAAAAAAATCATAATTCATTATAGAAAAATTTATGATATCGGATCCGTTCCGGATCGAATCAAACCCCGACCAATTGATTATTATTTTTGTAGATTCGGTCCAAATCGGGTCTAATCGAATCGACTCAAAATCCATGGATCAATCCAAAATTGCCAGGTCTAATAGCAGTTATCTACAACTCGCAGCAATCTCGAACATATGCGCGGTTGCATCACACACTCTTATCATGAGCATTCAACAATGGAAGATCTTATGTTAGACTTGTTGAGGTTCGACCCTCTCACTCTCAAATCTTATAAGCATGCAACAATGGAGGGGAACGTCAAGTACTTTGGCACGGAACCTTATGTAACTTATTATTTACAAGGCTCTATAGTGTACAATGATGATGAGAGGCAAATACCGTGGCAAATAGTGAAGAAGATTAAATTGCATTGTTGGTTGTGGCTCAAGGGCAAAACAAGGTTGGGCGAGTATGATAAAGTGGGGTTGTAGTATTTGGAATCCATCTTGTGTTTAAGGTCAAAATTCATTTGGCAGTGGTGGTGGTATGGGGGATTATTTTCTCTTAGTAGGATCCGCTGGTCTTGTTTGCAGTAACTTGAAGCTCCAGTGGAGTGTTTTCTTTCCATGTAGGTTGGAGGTGGAGGAGGCGGACTTACTTTCGTGACCGGAATTTTGAAGAGTGGTATTGGAATTGGGGTAAGTGACTTGACTATAGGGAGTCCGGTTGATTCCGGATTTTAAATTTCTTTTTCAAGTAAGTAATAATCCAATGAATTGGACCATTGTGATCCGATCTTAAATATCTTAGGTCTCTTGAGAGGTCCTTTCTCCGCTTTTGATATTGGATGTGTCTCTACTCTTGTCACTACTTTTGGTCACACTTTAAATTGTTTTCCACTTGTCGGTTTGCGAGCATAGGGTGGATGATAGGGTAAGAATAGATAGTGATTATCCCGTCTATGGAAACACTTTAAATTTCTTGCCACATGCTTTCCCAGGCATAGAATGTAAGAGTGTCGATATGGTGTAATGGCATATTGATGAACCTATTTATGACCCTATCTTAAATTACAGGCATAGAATGTAAGAGTGTCGATATGGTGTAATGGCATATTGATGAAGCTATTTATGACCCTATGTTAAATTACTTGTTCTCTTACGGATATATGGTGTAGGAGCATGATTATAAGAAGGGGAACGGAAGTGGTTGGGACGTTGGATTGCTCTCCGGTCCGGTTTTGTGTTTCAGCTTTGGTCTCCCTTGGAGCGATGTATCTTGGTAGCTCTGTTGGAGTTAAGCAGCAAGACAAGGATATATAGTTTCATGGTTCTTGGTTTGGTTTGGATGTTGGTGTGTCTCCTTGGAGTTTGGAGTCTATTTTAATTAAGGGATTAATGTGAGGAGCTCTCTGCCTATTTGGGTGAGTCTTGTTCCTTTTGCTTGTTAGTAGCTACTGTAGTACACCACAATTATACTTGCTGTTCTTCTACTAAATCATTCTGTGTTATAGGTAATTGATGCAATCTTCCAGTTTGGTGATTAAAGTTGTAATCAGTTTGATTCACCAATATATAGTTTAATTCTATTCTTGATTGCTATTTATATATTCTGGTTTTTCGGTTTTGGTCAACTTATTGATATTTATGGAATTTCGTAGAAATTAGGTTGGACATGACCCAAAAACTATAATGCAATTACAGAAGTTCAAACTCTACTATAACTTCGAACTCAACTTAGTAAAATGTCAAATTTTGTCATTTCTATTAGTTATCCAACATACAATGATTCTCCATGGCACGACTAGTCTGGGATTGTGCTACATGGTACAATATTGGTATGTGAAATAGCCCATGAGAATCGTTCTAGAAAGATTAGGAAGCTTTAGTGCATCTTATTCTTCTTGAGTGCACGCATCTTCCGATATTGAGTTAGATCATCGAGAGATATTACTCAATGATATGAAAGGTTTGCTACTTTGCTAATTCTAGTGAAAGATTAATGCTTAAATTAGAGATCTAAACTCGACTGTTATAATTCTGAGAACAAATATATATAGTCAATCGAAGGAACGAAATTTCATTGGACTAGGCTCTGTTCTCTTCGTATGAAAACTTATTATTTTTATTTCAGTTCAGTTCGATTCTGTTCAGGCTCATTCAGTTCAGTTCACTTCTGTTCAGGTTTGCTTAGTTATATTTTATACTACAAATAAATTCATTTCAATTATGTTCAACTTCGTTTAGTTCAGTTCAATTATATTCAATTCAAATTCACTTTAGTTATGTTCAGTTCTATTCAAACGAAAATAACAGTTTTCTAACTACGTGGCTCGTCTTGTTCATAGTTAATTTCCGAAACAAAAACAATCACATGTATTGTACACAGTACACCTTCTGAGTTGCTTAATTACATCCACCGCACATGTCATTTCACCGCTAGAAAGATCATTTGACGGAAACTTTGTTCGATTGGTAAATTATCTATTTTGCACCATTACTAGTAATGAAAAAAAAAAGGGTAGATTATTATTCCTAAAAAGCAACGATTTTTTTGTTGATTCTTGATTAGTAGATAGCAACATGCCATGAGTATGACGAGCTCAACTTTGTTTGGTAGAACCAGCGGTCGTCATGCAAAGACACGTACCACATATAATGAATGTTGTTTGGCCATGCCGAGATCCACATATCCAAACTATGGGTGGGTTTCTTGTATGGCTATTTTGAGTTATATTTCTAACATTACAAATTTTTATCCTTCATGTATTTATTAGATTTTTCGTAGTTGATATGGTAATTTTGTATTTCAATAGAATTCAAATAAACATAACTAAATTGAATATATTTTCATAGGATAGAAAAACTAATTAAATTGGGACCGAACTGAATTGATCAGAGTAGAACATAATTGAAATGAATAGTTTTTAATGCGAAGAAAACCAAATTTAGTTATTTTAAAAAGAAAACTCATCAAACTCATTAACTTATCAATTACTATTAACCGGTGCGGTAAGTTTCCTCCTACCTAACTCTTGAAACTACCTCATTAATAAATGCAGGAAGGTTGAGAGGTAGCTACCGAACAATAGTACACCATAATAAAACGGACCATTTCTCGCAGGTCCCCATTTTATATCTCTCAAGTACTAGAACTAAATTTGTTATCTCTGCACTTTCTAATACTCCAGTTAGTTTCATTTCTTGATCAAGATCTGAACAGTAAGTTATTTTCTTTCCCTTTTCAGCTTTCTAATCTGTTGCATGTGAATTCTGGTGTTTTTCTTACATATGGTATAATAAACTGAAAGAATGTTTGCTTAGAATTCAATGGACTGATTTAAGTACAACATATGCAAAATTTTGTGCAGTGGGTACAGAGGTTGAGGTTGTAATGGTTGATGAAGTTCCATTTCCTCATCAGATCACCTTGACCAAGCCATTGTCATTGTTAGGACATGGTAAGTTGATTTAACAATCACCTTTTCTTCTAGTAATGTTTTGATAATTACAACTAATTTCAATTAGTGTAAGACAAAATCCATGTTTTATCACCTTGAATTGGAATTTTGTGTAGCTAATTTTATAGTCATTTTGTCACTTTGAAATGACATATTACTGCATGTGCTAGCTTCTCACCTAATTGAAAGATGAAGTTCACTCGTAATAGACAAACTAATTACAATCTAGACTTAGAGATTTGCTATAATGCTATTATTATACATAGCCGACATAGTTTATTGTGGTTAAACATTCAAATATAGGATAACGTTGCTATAAACTAAGGCTAAAAAGAGCCACATTTAGTAATTGTCCTAAACTAACTACAGTAGTGATATTCCCTGACAAATTCGTGGTCTCCACCAAATTAGGGCTAAAATAGGTCTTTTGAAAGGGCTTTCAAGACTAGCCTAAAACTGATTAGGAAAAATTAAGGTAGTATATACTTACTCCTTTTGAACCTTCTATATATTAAATTGTAATCCATTAACATGCAAGTCTTAATTTGTGTCTGGTGTAAACTTGTCAATAAAGTGACTGATCAACTGTCATTCACCCTTATCAGTTTATTTCGCAAACCATACGCTAAACTTTTAAAATTCATGAGGTGTGACTAACAAACAATTGGAATTACAGGTCTGACTGACATTGAGATACACTTCCTCCAGATCAAGTTTACTGCACTTGGAGTTTACTTGGATCCTCAGATTGTGACACATTTGCAGAAATGGAAAGGTAAAGCAGCAGATGAGCTAGCAAAGGATGATGACTTCTTTGAGGCCATAATTTCAGGTACAAAGCCGTGAGTTTTGACTCAAGTCCGATTTCTAATGCCTCTTGAAGTGAACATGCATATAATGTATCATGTACAAACTTTGGTTTATTCCAAATCTAAAATATTGCAGCCCCAGTTGATAAGTTTGTGAGAGTGGTGGTGATCAAGGAGATAAAGGGTTCCCAATACGCTGTTCAGCTTGAGAGTGCGGTTAGGGACCGTTTGGCAGCAGACGATAAGTACGAGGAAGAGGAGGAAGAAGCATTGGAACACATTATGGACTTTCTTCAGTCCAATATTGCAAGAAAGACTCTGTCTTGACATTCTATTTCCCAGCTAGTTCTGCCAGTGTTGAGGTAATTATATGACTATTTATAAACCTTGTAGCTACCTATCATTTATACTTCAAACTTTAAAGGAAATATATATATATATATATATATATATATATATATATATATATATATATATATATATATATATATATATATATATATTTGTTCCATAGATTGGATTTGCTACGGAGGGGAAAGAAGACTCGAAGACTGAAGTGAAGAACGCAAATGTGGTGGAGATGTTACAAAAGTGGTACTTGGGCGGGACCAGTGGCGTCTCGCCTACCACCATCTCATCCCTAGCTGCGGGTCTTTCTGCAGAGCTGTTGAAATGAGCATTACTTGCAATGTTGGAGTTGCCAATGGCTGGATGGTTTATGTTGTGTGTGTTCTTTGAATGGTTGTTGAATATTGATGTGGTTCCTTAATAAATTGTTCCCATATATATTTACGTGTGAATTTCAATTTCACTTAATTATAATTGAGATATCATAAACTCTAAAGGACAAAGAAGTGATTAATACGAAGAACTACAACTACATATTTTCTAAAACGCATACCAAATTTCATGGAATGAAATATTTTGATTTTTTGTGTAGTTACTAAGATAGGAACGTCTGGGTCTAAGTGACAGACTTTGGCCCAATGATGGCGCAAGGCCCAACATAAAGCCCATATTCATAAAGTTGTGTGGCCCAAACGATTTAGTATTCCACTAGCCCATGTGGCTAAGGGTAAACCCTCAGAGAGAACTCCTTCAAATATATAACACGCAATGTAATGTAGTTGACTCTCATGTACGTGGATCCAAATCCGAGTGTGAAATCAAGTGGATTTATTTTGATGTCCATCCGAACAATTCCGACCAAGATGAGTGATGAAAATCGAGCCTGCTACTACTTCTCGTGAACAACTTTTTTCATGCTATGGCAGTTCAGAGCCAAGTTCACAAAGCTAATTGGCTTTGTTCATCAAAAATGTACGCCACTGAAAAATGTACGCCACTCAGTGGCGTACATTTCAGAGAAAAAGTGGTTGGCCCACCACCTTCTCTCTCTTTTTTTTCTTTGATTCCGGCGGTGACACTCAAGTGTCATCGCCTGATTCATTCTTTTATTTTTTTCTTGTCTTTCCTTTAGTAGCAAAAACGTCAACAAAATAAATTCGAAAAATTACCAACACTCATATTTTTGTTTTCTCTACAAATAGACACCAATTTTGCATATGTTTTGACTATTCTTTTTTATTAAAAAATAAAAAATTAATTAATATTTAATTAAAATATTTGTTATTTTAAATTAAATTTAATATGAAATTAAAAATATTAGTTACCATAAAAAAATAATCTAAAAATTAAAATTAAAAAAAAAAGAGTGGTGAACTACATGAACCAGTTCACCATAACAGGCTAGTGAATTGAAATGTTGTTCACACAATTCACTAGACCCAAAAAACTCTGGTGAACTGCGTGAACAGCAGTTCACCACAGTGACCAGCCTAACAGGCGGAGTGTGTGAATCAAGTCATTGTTGTTTGCCTTTTGTATGTTGGTTGAGTCACAATAATGGAGCAAGCAATTAGAGGCATACACATGTACACCTTGATATTGAAAAAACATGAGTCAAAGCGTTAACTATAACTATCTGTTCACGTCTCCAACTATCTATGAGAATGAATGACTCGTATAGTCGTCTGAGCGGACTCTACAAGTTTCCCCACTGGAGTACGTACACTGACGGTGGTTAATTTGGAGAACCATCTAAAATTCATCACTTCTTTTATTTTGAACATCCACTATGCATTCAGCGAAATAAAATCTATTCTATCGAGCTCATGCAAATGACGTGAACTAAATTGAATAGTACAAGTGCCAATAACCTCTGATTCATAATGACATAATTACAAATTCGTCGAATAAATTTAAACATGTGATAAAAAAAAATCATATTTTCTTTTAACAAACTAATTGAACTCTTGCATATTAGTTACGTTGAACTGTTATTTATTCCAAATTATGTTTAGAAAAATGAGATAACAGCAAATTGCAAATATCTATGGCGACCCATTTCCACATCCCACAAATTGATTCCCAAATTACATTAAAGCAGTCGTAAGAGTCTTGGATAACAGGATAGTGTGGTCCTGATGAGGCGAGCTGTGTACTTGTGTAGAGTAATATTTTTCAATACGTACCTTCATTCATTCATGTCCCGATCTATCAAAATCCCATAATAATTTTTCATCTTTAAGTTTTTCGAACAAGTATCGTACGTAAGTAAGTTGCGAACAATTTAAAAGGCAGTAGTACTGTAGGTCGTTTTTTGCTGATAAAAGAAGAAAGAAAGCAGTAGTAGGATTGAAGCAACTCCTCTCCTTTCATGCTCCATGTCCTTATTACGACCTTACCACCGCCACACTTACATTGTTTCCAACCTCTTTTTTTTTTTTTTTTTTTTTGCCTTTTTCTTTAATGATTCGATATCTAGAGATGTGATACAAGTCATAAAATATGTTCCTGTAACAGGATCGATGGGAGGCGATGAAAAGACGCTATAAATTAAGAACTCTATACGTATATATATTCTTTTATTTGGATCGGCAATAATCACCCTTCTTTTAAAATTAAAAAATATATTCAAAGGGTCTTTTCGAGTAGTAGATATGAGTAGCACACTAGCACGAATGTTCTCATTGCCATTGGTGTGGTTTGGTAAGGCATAGAGTAACCAATGGTGGGATAATTTTTTTACCTATTAATAAATTAAGAAAAAATGAAAAAGGTTCTTTAGTCTATAACCGGTGCATCTAGATTCTCATACAATCTCCTTACCTTGCTCTATTCTATAGTTCCATGTCAGGGACGTGACATTCCATCTATGCATCCAACGGGCGAAACGAAACTAGGGAGGCTGGCGCGGGGCTGCTAAATATGCTCTTCAGGCACTTCTTGCTAAAATGGTCTTAATGAGAATTCCATAGTCAAATAGACTGCTTATGTTCCACCAGCGCTTGGCCAATGAAAGACCCAGGAGCCGTTGAGGGTGGTTTTCTTGTTTTTTTATTTTATTTTATTTTATTTATTTATTATTATTATTTTTTTATTTATTTTTTTTTGCTGTGTCAATAGTGGATACTCTATTAATTGTTTTTTGTGTTTTACCAAATTAATAATACAAAACAAAAACATTGGTGTAGTATATGCACCCAATACAACATTTCCACACTGTACACTGCCACTGCCCACTAGCCCATCTCAATATCAACCTCAACCACCACTTCCCCACCGGACTCCGCAGGCTCCTCCGCCACCGTCTGGCGGCAATTCGGGCACGACGAATGCGAAGCCAACCAGACATCCACACACTTGACATGAAAACAATGGTGACACCTGGGCAAAACTCTTATTTTCTCCCCATCCAAAAACTCACTAAGGCATATAGGACACTCAGTAAACCTACATACACCATCACTCCCATACACTGCCACCGGAATCCGCCTCAGCACCGCCTTCTTCAGCCCCTTCGTGGCAAACCGTTCCATCGGCTCCTGCCTAGCATGAAAACCTCTTCTTCCTGCACACCTCAATATACATCTCACAGCAGAGTTTATCCCAAGAACGCATATTAAAGCACAAAGCAGGGCAGCAAGTATGATCACCATGTTCGAGTCGAAGTTTGACTCCCTTCCTCCACCTTGTCTAGGCAGTGGTTCGGTCTCCTGAAGCAACCGGTGGGGCCCGTAACCCGGAATCATCAAGAGAAAGACTTGTATTGTGTGAACCACTTGAGACTAGTATACTTATGCATAGAGAGTGCAAATTTGTTTGCTAGCTCCACACAAATTGTGCTTGAAATCGAACCACAAAAGAGACTGTGAGAAGGGAATTCATTTCTGTCATGTAATCAAGAAATATATAAGATATTAGGGGCATGAAATGAACTTCATGAACTCACTTTTTTGGGTTTTGTTAGTAATATTCAAGAAACAGGGGAACTCTGTTTTTCATTCAAGAAATAGTAAGTAATGTTTGATAAAAATAAAGGTGTGGATGAGTGATTTAAGCTTTAGGGAGATGCTTTTAGAATTTTAGAATGAAGATGCTATGGTTCATGAAAGTGAGATTGGTTTTAGGTGTCATTTGAAGCTTTAGTGAGGGGGGAAGAAAGTGATATGCTTGAGAATTTTGACAATGGTATATAGCCAATGTTGTTTTAAAAAGTGAAATTATGCATTATCTGTATATCATATCGGAAAGATAATTACAAAACTATAATATTATAAGAATCATCAACTTTAAAAAAATAAATAGAAAGAAAAGAAAAAAAGCACGAAACCACAAGTGAAATTGCAATGAAAATAGACATGGCGTAACACATGGTGTACAAAAATTTGAAGGAATAACAATTTGTGTTTAGCTAGGTTTGGGCCTATTTGAATAGCCCACATTTGGAAGTATAATGGTACCTGATCCCACTTAGATTATGATTAGCATGTTAGAAAATGGAGAATAATGTTGCCACTAATTTGTTTTTTTTTTCCTTTTCCTTTTTCCTAAGTGATGATGTTATGATTGGATTCGAAAGTATATATATATATATCAAAGATTTGATAAGTCCAAATCTACATAATGTCCATGAGTTGTTATATTAATATAGTTGTGTCATGTGTGACATAGTGGTCTTTAGGAATGAAATAAATTGTCTAGACGCACTAGCACAAATATTTCATTTCCAATTATTTGTAAAGGAGCTAATCCCATACAATTTGGAGTACTTCATAACTTAAAACCGCATGCATAACCTTGGGGTATGGTTATAGCTTAGATGAGCTACATAAAACCCTTTCGTAAGGATTAAAAATAATTTGTGTTCAAAATTTATTTATTAGTATAAAAAAATTAAAATAAATAAATTATAGTGGAACGGTAAATGCATAAAACACGAGCATTGAATATCCCGGCCCTCTCAAATGTGAGCTGATATTACTTGATCGTGCGAGTTGTTTTGAAAGTAAGCATGGATAGGATTCATTCTTGCGGCCTGACAACAAAATCATAGTCTCTGGTCATTCAATTGGCTTAAATGGTTAAAGACGTGCCCAAAAAGTAATGTTAAGGGGTCAATAAATTGAGGTTAGGGCCTAAACCCTATGCTAGCCTATACTTCCGAGCCTTGATGTTATAGTTGAATGTAGGGTGCGCATCGAATTGAATCAGATTAATATGATCCTACTTCAAAGTCGGTTGGCTAGTTGGTTTAGAGAGTAGAAGTAGTGGGCGTGGTATGACTATGAGTAATACAACTTTGAATTTGACATGCATGTTACGTTCGACTGGGCGTACATTAGCTTGCTTTGGTTTTGGTCGGAGGCCTTGTTGTGCACGTAGTAAGAGTGATTGTTTTGGAGAGTGATTCAGCTGAGAGGTGACGGTTTTGAATGTATTACTTATATAGTTTCTCTATTGTATATAATTGCTATTCAATAAATTTCTTTTGTCATTAAAAGAAAGTGTGATTCGTTTGGAATTCGAAATGGATCATCATTATTCATTCGTGTTTTGGTTTGTCTCTAGAACCATAATCCAGTTGATATCCCCTTTTAGCTTTGTTCAGAGTCGTTTTTTAGATTCATATCTTTTAACTCTTGGTTAACTCTGCGAGTTATACATACTAGTCGATGGGGTGCCCAAAGTGGTTTTACTATCATTAACTCTTATTTTAAATGGATGATCGGGTTTATGGGATTTAGAAAGTTTTTGTGTTGTTTGAGATCGAGGTTGGACAGATTCATTTGTAAAAAGGACTCTATCTATCACTTGTACACTTGCAAATGTTTGAACTTTTTACATGAATAAAAAAGCCAATTCGACGTTAAAAAATAAATCTAAATCCGTAGTAGTATTTCATAGCTACAAGCCTACAAGTCATACTTAACCGAAGTTGGATATGGAGAGATATTATAACTTTTTGGAGATGAGGTCATGGGTGACAAGTAGGGGTGAGCATAATATCGGTATGTCCGATCCAACTGTGCAAACTGCCCGTCAATCATCCGTATCCGTCGACTTTTTTCACGTTAAAATTAGACACGATCGAAAACTAACGCACTCGCGGGTTGACGGTTGTACCGGCTACCCACCCAACCGACCCAACCCGACTAATTGTTATGTACATATAGTAGAGTAGTAGTAAGGTATAACCTATTAATAGTTATGTAGTATTAAATCATTAACTCATTATTAATATATAATAAAAGTATTAAATTAAAAAGTAGATCTAAGTTTTGCAATCAACACCTCCCTCTGCTCCATTTCATCCAACCCATTTCAACTCTCTCTACTCCATTTCTTCCCGGTTCCCACACCGGCCACCAGCCTCCGCCATCATAAACACTTACTAATAGTAATATATTTTATGTTTTTTTTTCTTATGTTATTTTGCTGTTTTATTTATATTTCTTTTAAACTTTTAAACTGTTCGATAGTTAAATTTTAGTCAAATTATATCACCACCTGACCGCCACCGCCCGCCAATTTTGTCACTCAATTCGCCATGGATTGATAAAATATTTCACCCACTGTGAATAATCATTAAAACCACCATGATAGGTAGGATATATTTGAAATCCAACCGCGCTCACCCCCTACTGACAAGCCCCATCCAAATGGAGGGAGTCCAAATAAAGGCCCAAACACATTAGTCCATGACAGGTCCGTTGAGCTTCTATCTATGGAAAAATCCAAGGGTACCTTAATTGGACGAATTCTAATTAAGGTCCTCTTTTAATTTCTTTTGTTTTTTAAACCGCAAATCTAATACCCTTACTCCTATTTAAACATTATTTCTTTATCACCCTATAACTCTAAATATTACTATTATATTACCCTTATAATTTCAATGAAGTTCGAACTCTCAACCTCTCTTATGCTATTTCAACACTCTTACCACTTGATCATAACTCCAATAACTTCTAATTTTGATATATTATTATGGCACTATTCATTTTTTATACCTTATTGTTACATTTTTACCAATTTAAATATTTGTAACACTTCAATGGATGAAAATACCAATTTGAAAAATTCAACACAAAAGTGAGACACTTATAAAAAGTGGAAGAATGAGGAAGTACCTCTTAACCACACATTGAAATCTCAACGTTGCTCAACTTTAATTTTTGGTGTCCATACCAAAGACTCCATACTTTTGGTTAAATTTGGATTTGTTTAAAACTTTAAGCAAAACTAGTGCAAAATGATGTGATAAGTATTTACAAATACTACTTCTTCCGAAAATTTTAAAGAGTTCCATTTCGTTTTGTCGACTTTTTTATGTCATGTTTGACCTCAAATTAATCATAATTCAATATGCAAAAAAATAATTTTAGAAAGTAAATTATGAAAGTATACTTCTCATATTTTTATGATATAACTTTCAAAATTATTTTTTCATAATGAATTATGATTAATTTGAGTTAAAAAACCGATGACAAAAAGAGTCAATAAAACAAATAGGGGTTGTTTAAAGTTTTCGGAGGAAGTACATGTTAACATTATCTCACAATAGGAGTTATAAGGATGGTGCAATGGTTGGGTATTGGGATAGCACAACAAAGTTTGTGGGTTCGAATCCCGACGGAGGCAAAAGGTTAAGGATGGTGCAATGGTTGGGTGTTGGGATAGCACAACAAAGGTTGTGGGTTCGAATCCCGACGGAGGCAAAAGGTGGTATAGATTTAACTGGAATTACCAGGTAAAGAAAATACAACTTCAAGAATGTGAACAACATGCCACATAAGCTGCCATCAACAATATAGACATGATATGCTTTGATTGCAATGGCATAAATTGGTGTAGTGGACACTGGTATGAAGTTGGAGCGGGAAAGGAGAAGTGTATATATAATTTCAACCCTGAGGAAAATATAAAATGGTTTATGATGTTGGTATATGAATCTTTCTTTATAATTCATGTCATGTTAGGGAGTTTACCATCATCCGACTTAGGATTTTGAGTATGACTGACTGACATGCGTATACCCACCGGTTGGGTCGATCCAGGGAGGAGGCCTAATAGTCCTCCCCTAGAAAGTGGGGCCCACAGTGGGCCCACATGCACCGTGAGTGAGGGGGCCTATTGAGCCCCTCCCTAAGATCGAATTTCTGATACCCACCCATCTTGTTCAAATTTAATTAATTACAAGAATCAGACAATAAACATTTTTCTATTAATTTTGGAATTGTTGTGCTGAAGTTGGGGCTTCCTTCGGCTATTCAGGGTGGGTGGAAATATTTTGAGCCCTTTTTGATTACAATAAGATATAGACTAATTTTTCTTTTGGGTTTCCTCTTGGTCTTCATATATACTTTGCGTAAAATTTCACATTGGTTTTCAAAAATATTAATATCGAAGATCTTCTGAGGATTAAATTTTGGAATTGCGTAACTTTTTGAAAGTAAATTTGAATTACACCAACGTTATATAGTTTGAAAAAATTAAAGATGCGTGTACATGTGTGTTCATTTTTTTTAAGGGTTGGATAATAAATTTCTTAATAACATACTTAATTATGTCATTTTTTTCATATGTTTTTCTTTTGTTTCAATCTCATGGTCAGTTTTTGCACCTTTAACTTCTTTTTCGTGTATTATCTTCACCCTAAGGTACATTGAAGTTGATAAAATCAAAACCATAACTGCAGTAGTTGTCACATCTTTATTAAATTATTCACTCATTCTCAATCTAATAAGTAATTAATAATATAAATTAGAAGTTGACTCGAGCAAGCAACATAGACATCTACTACTAGTACTCAAAAGGGATTTGGACCCCAAAATTAAGTACTCTTGTTAACCTCACTAGGGACAATTTGTTGGCCCAAAACACCACCGAATCAGCACATGGCGAACATCGATTGAGACAATTGCAAATCAGACATAGCAAGCGATGTGTTACTTTCAGGGCTAATTCATGTTCAATACCATCGAGTATTATAATAGTAGCATACTGTATACATGTCAAATATACAATACATGTATTATTATTATTATTTTATTTTTTATATTTTTTATTATAAAGGCAATCAATAAATTAAAAACAACGAAAGTTTTACACAAAATTAGTGGGCAGCGGAGAAACAAACTGTGCTCCCACTCCCTTAGCAATAGCAAAACTAACTCTAGAAAAAATAAAATGAGCAGCACGCGCCCCAGCATCCTGAGCCAAAGCGAAACCCCGGATTATAACAAGCAAATCCACAGCATCAGCATCCAACTCCCCAAGTGTCGAGAAAGAGAAAGGAAGGAAACCATATCCCTTAGCCGCACACAAGTCCCGATATTTCGCACACTTGCGCTTGGCAACATCAGCAATCGCTTGTCCAGGCACAAAATCCACCAACCCAGACCGTGTCAAGGGGGAAGACCCGGTCAGATCCACACAAACATCATGTCCCCTACCCCAAGCATAAAGGAGCAAGTCTGCAGGACGGAGGGACCTGTCACTCCCATCGCTCAAACCAATATCCACCTCCTTACCAGCAGAGATGCCAGATCGGAAACAAACATCCAAGAGAGTGTCGCGAACAAGATTATGTCGGTGCTTGATACCTACAACCCCAGCACACGACACCGCATGATCACCAAACAAATCCCCGTAAAAAACACGAGAGCAAGCAGAGCAGGGCGTGGACACTGGAAACAAAGCAACACCAAGTCGATAACCCAGAACACACCTCTAAGTCCTCCCGTTCATAGTCTGTCCCAGACCCGAAATAGGAACAACTCGCAACCAATCATAAGAATATTATTATTATTATTATTATTATTATTATTATTATTATTATTATTATTTTATTTTTATTTTTATTTTTTATTTTTATTATAACTAGACTTTTATTATTCACGCAAAATTGGAAGGGAGTCGGGAGACAAGCTGTGCTCTCACCCCTTTCTGAATACAAAAGCTAAGTCTAGAAAAAAGGAAAACACCACTCCTAACATCATTGGAATGGCTAACACACAAGCGCTTAAGGCGCGAAAAAGTAGCCAGGGCCTCCTCATCGAGCTCCCCAAAGGTGGAGAAGGCAAACGGGATGAAAGAGTAGCCGTGCTCTGCACACTTAGAGGAATACTTGCTCTTCTTCTTCTGAACGGCAGACTGCAACGCAGATCCAGGAACCCACGAATCCAAACCCCCACCAGCAAAAGGAGAGACACCCGTAACATCTATGCAGGCGTCCCGACCTTGGGACCAATTGTATAATAACAAGTCTGCCGGGCGCAGGTCCCGACCATCCTGTGAGAGGAACCCCATAGGAGCCTCTTTGCGCACAACCACTCCAACCCGTGAACAGATGTCAGCCAAGGTATCACGCACAAGGTTGTGCCGGAACTACACCCCCACCTCACTAGAACAATGGACAGCGTGGTCACCCAACTGGTCCATCCGTCGCACACGACAACTCGAGCAAGAGGAACCACCAGGGAACAAAGGGACTGCAAGGCGATAACACAACACAGTACGGAACTGTCGCGGGTTCATCCGCTGTCCCAACCCATCAATAGGAATGGTGAGTAAGTAATCCTGTGCATGAGGTGCACGAAGACAACTAAGAAGAGCCTGCTGTCGATGACTCAACCCATACCGTGACGACAGATGTGCATCGATGACACCAAAATAACACTTTGCCAAAGACTTCATAAACTGGGGGGCAGGAGAGCTAGATGTAACAGAGAGAACATCATCACCACAAAAGGTCGTGAAACTGTCAAGAGCATACTGAAAGGTAGGACCAGTAGAAAAAACCTCGGACCTCAACAGAATCCTATCTTGCAAGGAGCTGGACTGCAAGCGAGAAGCGAGAAAAGCATACTGACTGACATCCACCGCACACAGGACCCCCAGACCTCCAAGTCTGATGGGAAGAGTGGCAAGCCGCCACTGCCAATCCCCGAAACCAGGCCCTGAACCTGTAACGATCATCTCCAAGGAAGTACGCAAGGCCTGATCAAACTGGGCTAGAGCATCACCACAAGCCAACGGAGGGCAGGTCCTCAAAGCATAAGATAACTTCGCCACCCCCGCACAATTGCGAAGAAGAAGAAGCTCACATTGGGGATCATCGAGCTTCCGGATAGCCTCCAACAAAGAGATAGTCTTGGAAACCCGGCGCGCAACTAAATCAAGGCAAAAACCAGAATCCGCACTAACAGAGCCCCCAAGGAGCTTGACACCCCGAAGCGGACGAGAGATAGAAGAAGGGAAAAGGCCAGCCACCCTTCCACGAGGGTCCTCCACTGGCCAAAAGAGCTCAGTCTTATCGACATTCAGATGCAACCCACAAGCTGGTCCATCAACACGGATAATATCGAGCACCTTGGCAACCATAAGAGTATCACCAATGATAGTGCCGTCATCAAGATACCAAGCCTGAAGAGAAAGCTCACATGACTGCTGAATAGCGTGGACCAACGGATGCAAAACCAGCGAGAACAATAAAGGACCCAGAGGATCCCCTTGCTGAACCCCCTGACACGACCGAAGAACCGAGTCCCCATAATAAAGTCGAGTGGGCCGAGAATAACAGAACTCAACCCAAGGTGAAATGGCCGGACACCTCAACCGAGTCTCCCGAAGTATGGCACTCATGTCAACCAAGTTAAATGCATTCTTAAAATCCACCAAAAGCATTGAGAGCCCAACCTCGGCGCCTCTAGCCTCCACAAACCTGTTGACAGAATGAAGGACAACCTCACACCCTCCCGAGACCCCAACACCAAACTGAAAATCCTGTAAGTACGAGGTCACCAAGTTCCCAACAGAGGAAGAGGCCACCTTAGAAACCAGCCTCCGCCAAACAGTACCCACAACAATGGGTCGAACACCCCCTCCAGGCTTAACAAGAGGAGTCAAAGGGGCACTGGCAACAAACTCCCCAAGCAGGCTCGGACACTGACCCGAAAGGAACAGATTAACGACCCCAGTGATAGACGCTAACAGGCCATCAGAAACAGCAGTAGCAGCACCCCCTAAAACATCCAACAAATGTTGGGCTCTAAGACCATCACGACCACAGGAGGTACCTTTTGGGAAGCTCCGAATCCTATTCAACACAAGATCCTTCTGTACTAACAAAGCATCCTCCTCAAGCAAAGACGGAGGTACAACCGGAGGTGGGGCGAATGGGTGCTTAGATTCCAACTCAGCCAAGGTGTCAGGGGTATCAGGGGCAACCCCAGAAGAGGTGAGGACCTTAATGGCAGCCATAAAGTGTCCGTCACCCAGCTTGCGCATACACTGGGATAAATTAGCCTCCTCAGATTCAATAGGCTCTGAAAACCCCCGAGGAGGTGAATAAACAGCAGATAAACGGTCCCTCACCAATCCCAAACGGTCGCCAGGGTCTCTCCAGCGTGCAATGGCACTAAAAATACCCTCAAATTGACGCCGCTCCCTCTCCCCAGAACGACGTTGAGCTCTACTAGACGGCACAAAAATAGCCAGGGTGCAACGAGGCAGAACAAGAAGTTGCACCCACGCAGAAACGTCCCTTGGGCACGCAAGGACCAGGTCAAGAGCACTAAGGAAAACTCTGGCAAACCCAAGCCTCAACTTAGGGGGAATGCACTTAACCGTCCGCAAAGGCAGCGAAAAGACTCGGTCAAGGAGGTCCACATCAAAGCAAAGGGGACCCAAACCTCCATCATGAACATGGGACCCACCCAGCTCCCCAGACGAGCCTGCAACAGGCCCCACAGGCCCTACAACACCAACAGGAGCCGGGATACCAAGGATAGCAGAGTCCGGACAGTCCGGCGCAAGGACCACACTCCCATCAACATGCTTGCAGTTTTTAGTGAAAGTGTGAGTGCTCAGACAATCACCACACAGCCAAATGCCCGCCTGATGAAGTGCGAGATCCAAAGCAAAAAACAGAGATAGGTTGCTGGCAAGACGAGCCTTGTAGGAGGCTTTCAGTTCGTCCGACTTAAAATGCTGGGTTCGCAGATGAGTGATGAAATGTTTTAGCGAAAGCCCCACCAACTCGTCCACCGCAACTGTCATTCCCGCGCAAAGGACAAAGAATTTTTCCAACACACGACCGTGACATGATCAGGAAAAACAGAAGAGAACACACCCACTGTCACAGAGCAGAAGCCAAAAGAAAACCACAACTCAACCCCACCCACTGTCACGAAACAGTAGCCAAAAGAAGACCACAACTCAACCCCACACACTACTGCCACGCGGAGACAGAAACAACCCCGAAATGACCAGAGGAGAGCAAACACAGTAACACTGACCCAGCAGAGACCACGGCCGGCCAGCCACCAAACAAACAAAAGAAAAAAAGCCACCGAAACCGGCAAGAAACCGTCACCGGCGACCAAACAAGAAACCGTCACCGGCCGACCCAAACAACGCCGCGGCCAACACACACACAAAACAGAGCCAACACAGCAAACACAACCACAAAAGGAAACGGCCGATCAAGCGCAATTGACGCATCAAACCTCGAAGGAAAACACGACACAGAGAGGAGGACTCCCAAACGCACAAGACCAGCCAAAAGAAACAGAGCCCGGCCGCACAGAAATCAGAAACCAAACGCAAAAAGAATGACGAAATTACCTGTGAGAAAACACCCAGAACGCGAAGGAGATTCCCTCTACGACCTTAGCTGAGAAAACCCGATGGAAGGGAGCCGAAAAACGAAGCCAATCGCGGCCGCCATTGAAGAAAGAGGCGATTGCCTCAGTCGCCAGAGCAAAACGGCAAAACGGTATCATTATTATTATTATTATTATTATTATTATTATTATTATTATTATTATTATTATTATTATTATTATTATTATTATAATTACTATTATTATTATTATCTTTATTATTGTTGTTGTTATTATTATTATTATTATTTTTTTTTTATTTTTTTTTTAAATACAACTAGATTTTTATTAATCACGCAAAATTGGAAGGGAGTCGGGAGACAAGCTGTGCTCCCACCCCTTCTGAATACAAAAGCTAAGTCTAGAAAAAAGAAAAATACCACTCCTAACATCATTGGAATGGCTAACACACAAGCGCTTAAGGCGCGAAAAAGTAGCCAGGGCCTCCTCATTGAGCTCCCCAAAAGTGGAGAAGGCAAACGGGATGAATGAGTAGCCGTGCTCTGCACACTTAGAAGAATACTTGCTCTTCTTCTTCTGAACGGCAGACTGCAAAGCAGCTCTAGGAACCCAAGAATCCAAACCCCACCAGCAAAAGGAGAGACACCCGTAACATCCAAGCAAGCGTCTCGACCTTGGGACCAATTGTATAATAACAAGTCTGTCGGGCGTAGGTCCCGTCCATCATCTGAGAGGAACCCCATAGAGACCTCTTTTCGCACAGCAACACCAATCTTAGAACAGATGTCAGCCAAGGTATCACGCACAAGGTTGTGCCGAAACTTCACCCCCACCTCGCTAGAACAATGAACAGCGTGGTCACCCCACTGGTCCATCCGTCGCACATGACAGCTCGAGCAAGAGGAACCATCAGGGAACAAAGGGACTGCAAGGCGATAACACAACACAGCACGGAACTGTCGATGGTTCATCCGCTGTCCCAACCCATCAATAGGAATGGTGAATAAGTAATCCTGCGCATGAAGGGCAGGAACACAACTAAGAAGAGCATTCTTTCGATGACTCAACCCATACCGTGACGTCAAATGTGCATCAATGACACAAAAATAGCTATTTGCCAAAGACTTCATAAACTGGGGGGCAGGAGAGCTAGATGTAACAGAGAGAACATCAACACCACAAAAGGTCGTGAAACTGTCAAGAGCAGACTGAAAGACAGGACCAGAAGAAGTAACCTCGGACCTCAACAAAATCCTATCCTGCAAAGAGCTAGACTGCAAGCGAGAAGCAAGAAAAGCATACTGACTGACATCCTCCGCACACAGGACCCCCAGACCTCCAAGTCTGATGGGAAGAGTGGCAAGCCGCCACTGCCAATCACCGAAACCAGGCCCTGAACCTGTAACGATCATCTCCAAGGAAGCACGCAAGGCCTGATCAAACTGACTAGAGCATCACCACAAGACAAAGGAGGACAGGTCCTCAAAGCATAAGATAACTTCGCCACCCCCGCACAATTGCGAAGAAGAAGAAGCTCACACTGGGGATCATCAAGCTTGCGGATAGCCTCCAACAAAGAGATGGTCTTGGAAACCGGGCGCGCAACTAAATCAAGGCAAAAACCTAACAGAGCCCCCAAGGAGCTTGACACCCTGAAGCGGACGAGAGATAGAAGCAGGGAAAAGGCCAGCCACCCTTCCACGAGGGTCCTCCACTGGCCAAAAAAGCTCAGTCTTATCGACATTCAGATGCAACCCACGAGCTGGTCCATCAACACGGATAATATCGAGCGCCTTGGCAACCATAAGAGTATCACCAATGATAGTTCCGTCGTCAAGATACCAAGCCTGAAGAGAAAGCTCACACGACTGATGAATAGCGTGGACCAACGATGCAGAACCAGCGAGAGTAATAAAGGACCCAAAGGATCCCCTTGCTGAACCCCCTGACACGACCGAAGAATCGAGTCCCCATAATAAACCCGAGCAGGCCTAGAATAATAGAACTCAACCCAAGGTGAAATGGCCGGACACCTCAACCGAGTCTCCAGAAGAAGAGCACTCCTGTCAACCAAGTTAACCGCATTCTTAAAATCCACCAAAAGCATAGAGAGCCCAACCTCGTCCCCTCTAGCCTCCACAAACCTGTTGACAGAATGAAGAACAGCCTCACACCCACCCGAGACCCCAACACCAAACTGAAAATCATGTAAGTACGTAGTCATCGAGTTCCCAACAGAGGAAGAGGCCACCTT
Organism: Plantago ovata; assembly: GCA_028274465.1. Taxonomy (NCBI): domain Eukaryota; kingdom Viridiplantae; phylum Streptophyta; class Magnoliopsida; order Lamiales; family Plantaginaceae; genus Plantago; species Plantago ovata. Next base: position 129,562,664 of record CM051455.1, read on the forward strand.
AGAGACCAGCCTCCTCCTCTCCTGGCTTAACAAGAGGATTTAAAGGAGCACTGGCAACGAACTCCCCAAGTGGGCTAGGACACTTGCCCGAAAGGAATAGGTTGACGACCTCAGTGATAAAAGCTAACAGACTATTTGAAATCGCAGAGGCAGCACCCCCCCCCCAAAACGTCTAGCAAATGCTGAGCTCTGAGACCGTCACGACCACATGACGTACCCTTGGGGAAGCTCCGAATCCTATTCAACACAAGGTCTTTGCGAACAAACAGAGCATCCTCCCCAAACAAAGAAGAAGGCATAACTGGAGGAAGGGCGAAGGGGTGTTTGACTTCTAACTCAGCCAAGGTGTCAGGAGTGTCAGGGGAAATACTAGAAGTGGTGAGGACCTTAATAGCAGCGGCAAAGTGACCGTCCCCTAACTTACGCTTACATTGAGATAAGTTAGCCTCCTCAGAGTCTTCAGGCTCCAGAGACCTGTGTGGAGGCGAATAAGCAGGGGCTAAACGGTCCCTCACCAGGCCCATCTTTCCCCAGGATCTCTTCAACGCGCAATGGCACTAGAAATGCCATCAAACTGGCGCCTCAACCTCTCCCCAGACCGCCGGTGAGCCCTGCTAGACAACACAAAAGTAGCCAGAGTGCAACGCGGCAGAATGAGAAGTTGGACCCACACAGACAAATCTCCCGGGCATGCGAGAGCCAGGTCAAGTGCACTGAGAAAGATTCTAGCAACCCCTAGCCTCAACTTAGGAGGGATACACTTGACCGTAAGCGTTTGCAGCGAAAAAACGCGGTCAAGGAGATCAACATCAAAGCAAGGGGGCCTAAACCACCGTCATGTGCTATAGGTGACCCAACCGGGCACTCAGACGACCCTGCAGCAGACCCCACAAACCCTACAACACCAGTAGGAGCCGAAATACCATAAATAGGTCTGGCGCAGAGACCACACCCCCATCAGCATGTATACACCTCTTACTAAACGTGTGAGTACTGAGGCACTCGCCACACAACCAAACACCAGCATGATGAAGGGCAAGGTCCAAGGCAGAGAAAAGGGAGAGGTCACTAGCAATACGATCCCTGTGAGAAGCCCTCGACTCGTCCGACTTGAAATGTTGAGCTTTCAAGTAATCAATAAAATACTTTTTGGAGAGCTCTTTAACTCTGCGATCACCACAACTATCGTTCCCGAAAAATGGACAAAATATTTTAACCACCATGCATAAAATCACAACAGAAACCATGTGCCACACATAAGTGAGGTCCTTGAAGTCACACTACAACTAGAGATGGTACTAATTTTCAAATGCTCCAAAAGAGACAAAAGTACATGGAACAAAGAGAGAGTTTTCAAATAAATAAACCAGCTGCAGTCATGGATTAACAAAAGCAAAGCAGCAGAGCTGAACCAGTACACATGACCCAAAGGCGGAACACAAAATCCAACTGCAGTCACACTCCAAAGTACTGCAGAAATGCGAAAACAAAGGGAGGGCAACAGATCACCCAAAACTGAACTAAAACGCAACAGCCAGAAGCCCAAAATGGCCCGAAAACAGCCCGAAACCAACAACCAGAGTAATGAAAGAAACCCACAAAGAGACGAACAGATCAACCAAGGAGCGAATCGAACAGGCAACCGGAAACAGAGCAAAGCAATTCGCCCAAAAAACCCGCAACAACAACAATCCACCCAAAAAAACGACCGTAAATGAGAAACCCTGAATTACCCTTACCTGTCGGAGTGCAATCGACCCTTACCTGTGGAATTCTGCTCGCCGAGAGCACCTAAAGCAAAGACAGCGCCGTACGCCTCCAACGTCGCCGGACAAATTATTATTATTATTATTATTATTATTATTATTATTATTATTATTATTATTATTATTATTATTATTATTATTATTATTATTATTATCATTATTATTATTATTATTATTATTATTATTATCATTATTATTATTATTATATATATATATTTTTTTTTTTATGAACTAGACTTTTATTAATCACGCAAAATTGGAAGGGAGTCGGGAGACAAGCTGTGCTCCCACCCCTTTCTGAATACAAAAGCTAAGTCTAGAAAAAAGGAAAACACCACTCCTAACATCATTGGAATGACTAACACACAAGCGCTTAATGCGCGAAAAAGTAGCCAAGGCCTCCCCATCGAGCTCCCCAAAGCTGGAGAAGGCAAACGGGATGAATGAGTAGCCGTGTTCTGCACACTTAGAACAATACTTGCTCTTCTTCTTCTGAACGGCAGACTGCAAAGCAGCTCCAGGAACCCAAGAATCCAAACCCCCACCAGCAAAAGGAGAGACACCCGTAACATCCAAGCAAGAGTCTCGACCTTGGGACCAATTGTATAATAACAAGTCTGCCGGGCGTAGGTCACGTCCAACATCTGAGAGGAACCCCATAGGGACCTCTTTTCGCACAGCAACACCAACCTTAGAACAGACGTCAGCCAAGGTATCACGCACAAGGTTGTGCCGAAACTTCACCCCAACCTCGCTAGAACAATGAACAGCGTGTTCACCCCACTGGTCCATCCGTCGCACATGACAACTCGAGCAAGAAGAACCATCAGGGAACAAAGGGACTGCAAGGCGATAACACAACACAGCACGGAACTGTCGAGGATTCATCCGCTGTCCCAACCCATCAATAGGAATGGTGAATAAGTAATCCTGCGCATGAGGGGCACGAACACAACTAAGAAGAGCCTTCTGCCAATGACTCAACCGATACCGTGACGTCAGATGTGCATCAATGACACCAAAATAGCTATTTGCCAAAGACTTCATAAACTGGGGGGCAGGAGAGCTAGATGTAACAGTGAGAACATCACACCACAAAAGGTCGTGAAAGTGTCAAGAGCAGACTGAAAGGTAGGACCAGAAGAAGTAACCCCGGACCTCAACAGAATCCTATCCTGCAAAGAGCTAGACTGCAAGCGAGAAGCAAGAAAAGCAAACTGACTGACATCCTCCGCACACAGGACCCCCAGACCTCCAAGTCTGATGGGAAGAGTGGAAAGCCGCCACTGACAATCCCCGAAACCAGGCCCCGAACCTGTAACGATCATCTCCAAAGAAGTAGGCAAGGCCTGATCAAACTGGACTAGAGCATCACCACAAGCCAAAGGAGGGCAGGTCCGCAAAGCATAAGATAACTTCGCCACCCTCGTACAATTGCGAAGAAGAAGAAGCTCACACTGGGGATCATCAAGCTTGCGGATAGCCTCTAACAAAGTGATGGTCTTGGAAACCCGGCGCGCAACTAAATCAAGACAAAAACCAGAATTCGCACTAACAGAGCCCCCAAGGAGCTTGACACCCTGAAGCGGCCGAGAGATAGTAGCAGGGAAAAGGCCAGCCACCCTCCACGAGGGTTCTCCACCGGCCAAAAAAGCTCAGTCTTATCGACATTCAGATGCAACCCACGAGCTGGTCCATCAACACGGATAATATCGAGCGCCTTGGCAACCATAAGAGTATCACCAGTGATAGTGCCGTCGTCAAGATACCAAGCCTGAAGAGAAAGCTCACACGACTAATGAATAGCGTGGACCAACGGATGCAGAACCAGCGAGAATAATAAAGGATCCTCTTGCTGAACCACCTGACATGACCGAAGAACCGAGTCCCCATAATACAGCCGAGCAGGCCTAGCATAACAGAACTCAACCCAAGGTGAAATGGCCGGACACCGCAATCGAGTCTCCCGAAGAAGAGCACTTTTGTCAACCAAATTAAACGCATTCTCAAAATCCACCAAAAGCATAGAGAGCCCAACCTCGTCCCCTCTAGCCTCCACAAACCTGTTGACAGAATGAAGAACAACCTCACATCCACCCTAGACCCCAACACCAAACTGAAAATCCTGCAAGTAAGCAGTCATCGAGTTCCCGACAGAAGAAGCGGCAACCTTAGATACCAGTCTCCTCCAAATCGTACCAACAGCAATGGGTCGAATACCCCCTCCTGGCTTAACGAGAGGAGTCAAAGGGGCGCTGACAATAAACTCTCCAAGCGGGCTAGGATACTGACCCGAAAGAAAAAGGTTAACGACCCCAGTGATAGAAGCTAAGAGACCATCAGAAACCGCAGTAGCAGCACCTCCCAAGACATCCAACAAATGTTGGGCTCTGAGACCGTCACGACCGCATGAGGTACCTTTAGGGAAACTCCGAATTCTATTCAACACAAGGTCTTTTTGTACAGACAGAGCATCCTCCCCTAGCGAAGAAGAAGGCACCACCGGAGGAGAGGCAAATGGGTGCTTGGACTCCAACTCAGCCAATGTGTTAGGGGTATCAGGAGCAACCCCTGAAGAGGTGAGGACCTTAGTAGCAGCCGTAAAGTGTCCGTCACCCACCTTGCGCATGCACTGGGATAAATTAGCCTCCGCAGATGCGATAGGCTCTGAAATCCCAAAGGAGGAGAATAAACAGCAACTAAGCGGTCTCGAACCAACCCAAATCTTTCCCCGGGGTCTCTCCAACGTGCAGTGGCACTAGAAATGCCCTCAAATTGGCGTCGTTCCCTCTCCTCAAATTGGGTTATTATTATTATTATTATTATTATTATTATTATTATTATTATTATTATTATTATTATTATTATTATTATTATTATTATTATTATTATTATTATTTTATTTTTTTTATTTTTTTTTATTTTTTTTTTATTATTATTATAGACTTTTATTAATCACGCAAAATTGGAAGGAAGTCGGGAACAAGCTGTGCTCCCACCCCTTTCTGAATACAAAGCTAAGTCTAGAAAAAAGGAACACACCACTCCTAACATCATTGGAATGGCTAACACACAAGCGCTTAAGGCGCGAAAAAGTAGACAGGGCCTCCTCATCGAGCTCCCCAAAGGTGGAGAAGGCAAATAGGATGAAAGAGTAGTCGTGCTCTGCACACTTAGCCGAATACTTGCTCTTCTTCTTCTGAACGGCAGACTGCAAAGCAACTCCTGGAACTCAAGAGTCCAAATCCCCACCAGCAAAAGGAGAGACACCCGTAACATCCAAGCAGGCGTCCCGACCTTGGGACCAATTGTATAATAACAAGTCTGCCGGGCGAAGGTCCCGTCCATCATCGGAGAGGAACCCCATAGGGGCCTCTTTGCGCACCGCCACTCCAACCCTTGAACAGATGTCAGCCAAGGTATCACGCACAAGGTTGTGCCGAAACTTCACCCCCACCTCACTAGAACAATGGACAGCGTGGTCACCCCACTGGTCCATCCGTCGCACACGACAACTCGAGCAAGAGGAACCATCAGGGAACAAAGGGACTGCAAGGCGATAGCACAACACAGCACGAAACTGTCGCGGGTTCATCCGTTGTCCCAACCCATCAATAGGAATAGTGAGTAAGTAATCCTGCGCATGAGGTGCACGAACACAACTAAGAAGAGCCTGCTGCCGAGTACTCAACCCAAACCGTGACGTCAGATGTGCATCAATGACACCAAAATAACTCTTTGCCAAAGACTTCATAAACTGGGGGGCAGGAGAGTTAGATGTGACAGAGAGAACATCAACACCACAAAAGGTCGTGAAACTGTCAAGAGCAGACTGAAAGGTAGGACCAGAAGAACAAACCCCGGACCTCAACAGAATCATATCCTGCAAGGAGCTGGACTGCAAGCGAGAAGCGAGAAAAGCATACTGACTGACATCCTCCGCACACAGTACCCCAAGACCTCCAAGTCTGATGGGAAGAGTGGCAAGCCGCCACTGCCAATCCCCGAAACCTGGCCCTGATCTTGTAACAATCATCTCTAAGGAAGTACGCAAGGCCTGATCAAACTGGGCTAGAGCATCACCACAAGCCAACGGAGGGCAGGTCCTCAAAGTATAAGATAACTTCGCCACCCCCGCACAATTGCGAAGAAGAAGAAGCTCACACTGGGGATCATCGAGCTTGCGGATAGCCTCCAACAAAGAGATGGTCTTGGAAACCCTGCGCGCAACTAAACCAAGGCAAAAACCAGAATCCGCACTAACAGAGCCCCCAAGGAGCTTGACACCCCGAAGCGGACGAGAGATAGTAGAAGGGAAAAGGCCCGCCACCCTTCCACGAGGGTCCTCCATTGGCCAAAAAAGCTCAGTCTTATCGACATTCAGATGCAACCCGCAAGCTGGGCCCTCAACACGGATAATATCAAGCGCCTTGGCAACCATAAGAGTATCACCAATAATAGTGCCGTCATCAAGATACCAAGCCTGTAGATAAAGCTCACAAGACTGATGGATAGCGTGGACCAACGGATGCAAAACCAGCGAGAACAATAAAGGGCCCAAAGGATCCCCTTGCTGAACCCCCTGACACGACCGAAGAACCGAGTCCCCATAATAAAGCCGAGCGGGCCGAGAATAATAGAACTCAACCCAAGGTGAAATGGACGGACACCTCAACCGAGTCTCCCGAAGTATGGCACTCCTGTCAACTAAGTTAAATGCATTCTTAAAATCCACCAAAAGCATAGAGAGCCCAACCTCGTCTCCTCTAGCCTCCACAAACCTGTTGACAGAATGAAGGACAGCCTCACCCCCCCCCCCCCCCGAGACCCCAACACCAAACTGAAAATCCTGTAAGTACGAGGTCACCAAGTTCCCAACAGAGGAAGAGGCCACCTTAGAAACCAGCCTCCGCCAAACAGTACCCACGGCAATGGGTCGAACACCCCCTCCAGGCTTAACGAGAGGAGTCAAAGGGGCACTAGCAACAAACTCCCCAAGCACGCTCGGACACTTACCCGAAAGGAAAAGATTAACGACCCCAGTGATAGACGCTAACAGGCTATCAGATACAGCCGTAGCAGTACCCCCTAAAACATCCAACAAATGTTGGGCTCTGAGACCATCACGACCGCAGGAGGTACCTTTGGGGAAGCTCCGAATCCTATTCAACACAAGGTCCTTCTGTACTGACAAAGCATCCTCCGCAAGCAAAGAAGGAGGTACAACTGGAGGTGGGGCGAATGGGTGCTTAGATTCCAACTCAGCCAAGGTGTCAGTTGTATCAGGGGCAACCCCAGAAGAGGTGAGGACCTTAATGGCAGCCGTAAAGTGCCCGTCACCCAGCTTGCGCATACACTGGGATAAATTAGCCTCCTCAGATTCAATAGGCTCCGAAAACCCCCGAGGAGGTGCATAAACAGCAGATAAACGGTCCCTCACCAATCCCAAACGGTCACCAGGGTCCCTCCAGCGTGCAATGGCACTAGAAATGCCCTCAAATTGACGCCGCTCCCTCTTCCCAGAACGACGTTGTGCTCTACTAGACGGCACAAAAGTAACCAGAGTGCAACGAGGCAGAACAAGAAGTTGCACCCACGCAGACAAGTCCCCTGGGCACGCAAGGACCAGGTCAAGAGCACTAAGGAAAACCCTGGCAAACCCGAGCCTCAACTTAGGAGGAATGCACTTAACCGTTCGCAACGGAAGCGAAAAGACACGGTCAAGGAGGTCAATATCAAAGCAAAGGGGATCCAAACCTCCATCATGAACATGGGACCCACCCCGCTCCCCAGACGAACCTACAACAGGCCCCAGAGGCCCGACAACACCAATAGGAGCCGGGATACCAAGGATAGCAGAGTCTGCACGGTCTGGCGCAAGGACCACACTCCCATCCACATGCTTGCAGTTTTTAGTGAAAGTGTGAGTGCTAAGACAATCACCACACAACCAAATACCCGCCTCATGAAGTGCGAGATCCAAAGCAGAAAACAGAGATAGGTCGCTGGCAATACGAGCCTTATAGGAGGCTTTCAGTTCGTCCGACTTAAATGTTGGGTGCGTAGATGAGTGATGAAATATGTTTTAGCGAAAGCCCCACCAACTCGTCCACCACAACTGTCACTCCCGCGCAAAGGACATAGAATTTTTCCAACACACGCCCGGGACATGCTGAAGAACAACCACAAAACCACAGAAACACACAACCCACAACCACAGGACACTACACTGCCCAGCAAAGCCCAAAACGGTCAAGCTACAGTAACCTGGCCAAACAAGAGCATAATTCCGGCACCAGACGGCACGGTACAAGCAGAGGAAGGTCCAAGGAGAAAACACAGCAGGAAAACGAACAGAAAAAAAAACAAAACACAGGGCAGCAGGTCGCCCAGAACAGAACAAACCGAGCCCAAACGGCCTGCAAACGGCCCGGAAGAATACGCACCAGATAAACCGAAACCAGGCAAGAAGAAGCGGCCGCGCCGCCGCACCCCACCAGAGCCGCCGCACGCCAAACAGGAAAAGAAACCAAAAAAACGGCCCCAAAAAAAAAACGACCCAAAGAAACAAAAAACGACCACTTACCTGTGAACGCAATTGGTCAAAAAAAGCAAGTGAATCGCCATCAGAGAGAGTCGATCAGAGAGGGAGAGGGCCGATCAGAAAGGGAGAGGGCCGTGAGGGCCGTTCAGAGAGGGAGAGGGCCGATCGGGCCCGATCGCCAGAGTGAAACGTTTGCTGCTGCTGTATTGTTTATTATTATTATTATTATTATTTAAAGCGAAATATATCTAACTTAGTAGAAATAATCTTTTTCTTCACTGTCAGAGTCATATACTTCCTCCGGAAACTTTATTTCCCACTTTATTTTATTAACTTTTTTATGTTTGGTTTGGCCTCAAATTAATCATAATTGATTACAACAATATTAACAAATATAAAAAGTATACTTTTATAATATAATTTTTAATTTTTTTTGGAACGAGTTATTATTAATTTGAGATCAAATCGGATATCAAAAAATTAAAAAATATAAACTGGGAAACTATAAAGCGCGTACGGAGGGAGAGAGTACTTATTTTGTCCTTTTTTTTTAAACGACAAATATTACAAATACTTCTACACTAGTAGTGCTATACAAATTTACTCCTATACCACCTTATTTATCTACATCTAAACCAACCTTATAACTCCGCCACTGCTGGGGATCGAACCCCGCACCTCTCCTTCAGTATCTCAACTCATTTCCACTACTTATTTTGTCCTTTAATTATTATGTTGGTTACTATGAAGTACTTTAACAACCAAGTCGTCGAGAACATCGAATCACTAAAACGTTTTCAGAAATGGTTAATTCACCACAGTAGCTAGCCGTTGGCTTCCAGTTATTATGTAAGATTGAAAATTTTGGATGAGATGGAATGACTTTAAATGTAGATTGTGCAGTTGGAAAAAGGCAATTGCATATATAATTTGATGAGAAAATTAATTTATTTGGGGGCTTGGCTTCTTCTCATGTGATGAGTTCTAAATGAACGTGACCAAGTTCGTAACCATCAGATCGTTTGATGCTTACATATTTACATATCTTTCCAGTACTTATTTTATCGGTCGAGTTGGGTACCAACCTTAACAAGACAGACCGAGAATTAATAGAGTAGTATGAAATCGCTGCTAAAACCTGTTAGAAATGGTGAATTCACCACACTTGCCAGCATGCATCGATCAATTTCATATATGTACGTAAGATTGAAAATTTTGGATGATATGTACTAATTAATAAATTCCATGACTTTAAATGTAGTTGGAAAAAGGCATATATATATATATATATATATATATATATATATATATATATATATATATATATATATATATATATATATATATATATATATATATATATATATATATATATATATATATATATATGTATATGTATATAATTTGAATTGATGAGAAAAACATTTATGTGGGGGCTTGGCATGGTTTGATTGGTTTCTCATGTGATGAGTTCTAATTAAATGTGAGCAAGTTCTTAACCAGTACCTCTCATTTGAAGTACATACATGGATGGATGGACCATTGGTGCTAAGTTAGTAGTATATTTAGTTAGGTTTCATGTCATAAAATTGAACTAGTCCATGTCAATGAAGATGATCACTACCCTTGGCCCCTAAACAACAACATTTGGATTAGTTCACATGCTTTTTGTGGATGTTATTTTAGGAAAATAGTGGTGTGTCTGTCCCTTATAAATCAATTATTTGGATCACATAAAAGAAAACGATATATTAATTGTACTACTATAATTATATTTATAGGCCATAGCAATTTGAACTTGTAAGCTTGTATAGGCGATCACACGCGACTAGTCGAGATACTTTGGGTTTAGGTGATGTTAAGGGACTTGAGTTCACTTAAGTAAGGTCTCGGGTTCGAGTCTTGTGAATGTAAAAAACACCGCTGGGAGAGCCGCCCCCTCAAAAAGGGCCCGGCAGTGCTCGGCTGCATTAGTCGCCAAAGTGGATACAGTATAAATCGAAAAAAAAAGTGTTATATATATATATGTGTGTGTGTGTGTGTGTTGGGGGGGGGGGGTGGTTTCATCATTTCTTAAAATGATATAATGATATGGTTAAATATTGTAAATGTCTTATCTCGATATAGTAATGCATAAAACAATTATATATTTTAGAGTGAAATTGTGTATATGACATTGTTATTGTGAAGGCAAATAAGAAACAATTCATGCATGTGCCATTACATAAATATATGTGAGGCGATGAAAACTGAGGAAGAGGCGTGTCTCTAAAGGTGAGGCTCTACGATATATACTCTTGAGGTTAAATATATTACTACGTTATGTATGGACTATGGATTATATCAGTCGAAATCAAAATAGTATAATGCATGACTAGTCTGTCATAAAATTGACGAAAGCTAAGCTTATAAGTTTTAACGAACATGCATATGAAAAGCAAACCATCCACATCTAGCTTTCTTTGTATTGTAAGTATCTACCGAGCTTCAGTTAGTGATGTTATCCTCAACTCGCTTAGCTTAACTTATGCTTAAAAATGATATAATAATTCACGGCCTTTATCGAGTCTAAAAAGATTTGAAAATGTGTTAGTGAACGCGCATTTTGCCTCCCATTATATAGTAAACTCAATGCAAATAGATGTATGTGGCTTATGAATAAATCGGTAAGTGCATGTTAACAGAAACTCAACGTTTGTTTATTTCTACCTGTATGGATTTTACAGTTTCTTTACAAGTATAAACAACTTCGTGGATGAGAATTTCAATCACGCACTCAACTATTTTTTTTAAACGATAAAATTTTTATTGATACGGAAGGAGCATACAGAATGCTCAAAATACACGGAAAACCGAGCACCATACAAAGTAGACCAAAGTGAGATATTAGAATCTAAAGTCTAAACCATAACAAGCAAATAAAGCTGCCAATGACCAAGAACAGAATATGCCAATGAAATGTGCATCAGCCGAAGAGACAACTCCCATACCAAAAGTTGCGGCCCTCATTTCATCTCCACATGCTCTCGGGTTTACTAGCCAATCCTCCAAGTGACTATATGATTTTAACTTCCCTTTTACTTTCAACCATGATCAACTCAACAGTTTAATCTTCTCTGGAGCTTGCCAATTAATGGGACCAAACCACATCATTGAAAATAGCATCATTTCTCGCTCTCCAAACCGTCCATATTCTTCCAAACCACAAAACTTGCCAACTCTTTTTCTCTCCCAAAACATGCAACTTTGAACTTAGCAAAGTTCACCAAAAACTCCTCCACATTAGATTCCAACTCCACCTCTATTGAAAGCCAAGATAACAAAGCCTCCTAAAGTTTTAAAGCAAACCGACATTCTCCGAAAATATGCCAAGAGGTTTCAACGTAACCCATACACCACTTACAACTCGTATTGTCATTGGTAAAGAAAACACCTATTTTATTCAAATTTTCTTTGGAGGGAATCTTATCTTGAATCAATTTCCAAGCGAAAACACACACTTTCGAAGGGATCAAGTTGTTCCAAATCTCCCATATCCATGTTTTTAGAGTAGCTCCTCATTCCTTTTTACTTAGCTCCAAGTAACCCCCTTTCGCAGTATAGTAATCCGCAAACTCCCCTAACCACACCGACACCTCTTCTCCATTTCTAGGCACTAGTGTCGATCTCACTAAGGATTGTAATTCCTCAATGATGCCAAACTCCCTTTCTCTAATAATTCTTGACCAATCCCAATGGAAGACCAAATCTTGACCATCCCAAGACACCCTTTCACATACCAAAACCTCTTGATTCAAATCTAATCTAAAGAAGCGGGGTAGGTCTCCCTTAAGCTCTTGTCGTTGTTACACCACCTTTCTTTCCAAAAGCTAGTGTTTGTTCCATTACCAACCTTCTTGAGGACATTCTTTTGAGCCGACCCGCTTGATTAAATCCTTCCACCAATCCGACCACAATTCTGTTTTCCTTTATGTTGGTGTCGGAATATGTCCAACCCCTAAGGGCGCCTAAGAGCGTACTAGGGCGTCATGGGCTAACCATGATAAAAGGGTCCTACTACCCACCACCATGGTCCTTCCAACAAGAGAATAGGCAAAATAGCCTAAGTCCTGGTCCCAAGGAAAAGGCGATCCTCGGACCATAGCAGCACTCCTTCCGACAAGGAAGAGCTAATAGCCTAAGTCCTAGTCCCAAGGAAAAGGTGGTCCTCGGACCATAGCAGCACTCCTTCCGACAAGGAAGAGCTAATAGCCTAAGTCCTAGTCCAGAGGAAAAGGTGGTCCTTGGACTATAGCAGCACTCCTTCCGACAAGGAAGAGCTAATAGCCTAAGTCCTGGTCCAGAGGAAAAGGTGGTCCTCGGACCATAGCAGCACTCCTCCCGACAAGGAAGAGCTAACTGGTCTCAAGGAAATTAAAGGGTGGTCCTCGGACTGTAGGAGCTTAATGTGCGTCCTACTACCCCGTCCTCTGACGGTACTAAGGCGACACACGGCCTACTAGCCTTCAGGCACCCGAAAGGACCACTTTACCCATGCCAGCCTTAGCCATAGGTCTGGGCCGTAGCCCATGGGCTACTCTTAATGGGCCTAAACCCAATGGAGGCTCAATCCGGACCAGACACTTGTCACGATCCTAGTAGTTCGGGCAATATTCTATTGCTAGTATAAATAGGGGCTCACCCCATTCAAGGTATGAATCATTCAATCATTACCACTTCCCATCACTCTACTTTCTCACTCTACATTTACTATGGAAGCCTACCAACTCCCTACACGTAAAGTCGTCCCTCCGGCTTGATCATTGACAAGCCGGGCTTGTGGCACTAACCCCCCCCCCCCTCTTGCTAAGTTAGATCTCAGGTCCTAGAAACAAGTATGAAAGGCACTTGAAGACTCTCGCCTCAGACTCTTCAGATGAAAGCATTACTGTCGCCTTGCGACGACGCTCCAGAGGAAAACACTAATTACCTATCAACACTTTCCCTTTCTCTCGCCTTTCTACATTCTCCCGCAACAAGCCATATTTGGATTCAAGAACGTTAATCAAAAGTTCCATCCCTCCCTTGATCAATCTCCATCCCCAACGCCCCATAAGGGCCAACTTAATAAAATTTAGGTCTTTCACTCCAAAGACCCCTTCCTCCTTTGGGAGACATACTTTCTCCCATGCATCCTGCCACATAATGTTGGTTGAGTAGTACGAACAGGAAAGTATCATACACTGGAAAGAACAATTAAATCTGTAGAATTGAGGGTAGCCCTCTCTCCTTAAGACTTTATTCGTCCTGCACTCGGTACTTACAATATCTGACGAACAGTCTCCCAAGATACGACTGCCGTTGAGAACGTATTACCGGTACAAGAAAAATACGAACTCGGATTGGACTACTTCAATATGGTAAGTAAAGCTTTCTGGAGAATATAAGAGAAGAAGGAAGATGGCAGATTGTTGTGTGTATTTCTGCACTGCTGAAGGGCGAATTTATAGGAGCCAAGTGGTGCAAACGAACAGACATAAAGTGAAAAGATGCGGCGAAAAGACACATTTTTCGTCAAGCATCGCACCTGTTCGCTTTTCACTTTTACTGAACGAGTAGAATTTGAATTTTTCAGGTAGGAAATTCTATTTGTTAGTAAAACCTGGACCAACCCGGTTGGGCCATTTCTAATTGGACCAAAAAACTAAAGTTAGTTTCTGACCCAAAAAGATAATATCTACCACTAGCTAGCCTTAGCCCAGGCCCACGACCCGCGACCCGGGCGCAGGCGGGTGCGCTTGGATGATTCGAGGAGCCATCTAGCTTCTCCCCCTTCCAAAACCATGGGCACCCCCAAGGGGTCCAACCCCTAGTCCAAGTCATGGCTTCTTATTCAACTCATTCCTTTTAATTCTAGCCATGTGGGATATCTCCCAACACCAACCTTTGGTATTCCATGCATCAACCAACACACTTTGAGATTCAATTACTCTTTCGCCATACAAGGAATTTTAGTAATTCTTTCTCAAGTGTCTTCTACTACTATAGTAGATTAATACACGATCGAGAAAACTCCATTTTCGACGTGTGGGGCCCCTTTGGTTGATGTACAAAGTCATGGATAAACCACTTTTGGTTAGCTAAAATTCCAACAATTCCCCACATGAAAGACAATTGAGGCTCACAGCACTACGAGGTGCTCTTAAGCTCTACATCCCACCGGGAACATTATTGCATCGGGGTAGATAGCTTTGGGATTTGAATCATCCCTAGTAGAATACCATCGGGATTTACTTGCCACACGGTGAACGCAATGTCTTGAAATGATTGGCATTTCTGTGTAAACGATGACAATGATATCAACACAATAATATCCTCTTATTGTTTCGTTCCGGCCTTAGCATGTCCGTTAAAGGCCCTGGACACACTTGGATTCTTAAGTGTTTCATTTTGAAGCGGCCAAACTTCATACACTTAAATAGGTGACCTCGTTCTAAAAACATTCTGTCTCACAATGTTCTGCTCGAAAGCTAAAGAAGTCCAAGGTACTTCTTCAGAGATCATTAAGAGCTTTTAATTGCTCAACCTCCACCCTTTTAGACAGTAAGCACTTAATATCTTTACCGGGAATTGCGCATGGAGTGAAAACTCCTAAGTGCTTTGATCAACTCGAAGTGCTCTTACTTCACGAGGTGATCCAACGGTCATTCACAATCCGTTTTCCACATTAAACCAAATTCTTGGGATCTCCAGTCAGTATGGTTGGGTTTCCACTGTGAATTTCCTTATATCATGGGTTTTAAGCCCATTCCCTTAGACAACGAGAAGGTTGATCTTTACCTAAAGCTTTTGTTAGCGGATCCGCAATGTTATTCTTTGATTTTACATAATCAATAAAAATAACCCCGGTAGAGATCAATTGTCTAATGGTGTTATGTCTACGACAAATGTGTCTAGACTTACCATTGTACATATCATTCAATGCTCTCCCGATTGTCGACTGACTGTCGCAATGTATTGCTACTGGAGGCACTAGTTTTTCCCACTTAGGAATGTGCTCTAAGAATTCGCGAAGCCACTCTGCTTCTTCCCCACATTTGTCCAATGCTACGAATTCTGATTCCATAGTTGATCTAGTGATCACAGTTTGTTTAGAGGACTTCCAAGAAACAACCCCACCACCTATAGTGAACATGTATCCACTAGTGGCCTTACTATTTCCATTTTCAGATATCCAATATGCATCTGTGTATCCTTCCAATATTGCCAGATATCTTCCATAATGCCATAATGCATTGAGAACTTCAAGTATTGTAACACTTGACGTAGAGCTTCCCAATGATCACTTCCTGGATTACTTGTAAACCTAGCCAACTGGTTGACTGAATATGAAATATCTAGACGAGTGCAGTTGTTGATATACACTAGACTACCAATTATCCTAGCATATTTCCCTTGGTCTACAGGATTGCCTTTATTTTTATCAAGACAAATATTCTTCTTCATGGGTATCTTTGCAATTGGCTGGTCATATGCTCCAAATTTCTTCAATACACCTTCAATGTAATGAGATTGAGATAGCATCAATCCCTCAGATGTCTTGGAAACTTTAATTCCCAATATTACATCTGCTACACCCATATCTTTCATGCCGAACACTTGTTTCAACATCTTCTTGGTCTCCAAGATTAATTCAATGCTACTTCCAATTATGAGCATGTCATCGACATATAAGCATATCATCACAAAGGATTCTATATCTCCTTTGACATAAATACATTTATCACACTCATTTATGGAGAAATCTTTTGACAATAACGTGTTGTTAAACTTCACATGCCATTGTTTAGGAGCTTGCTTAAGTCCATACAATGACTTGACAAGACGACATACTTTTTTATTTTGTCCTGGAACCACATACCCTTCAGGTTGTTCCATATAAATTTCCTCATCTAAATCGCCATTTAGAAAGGTTGTTTTAACATCCATTTGATATATTTCAAGTCCATAAAGCGCAACAATGGCTATGAATACTCTAATGGAAGTTATCCTTGACACAGAAGCATATGTGTCAAAGTAATCAAGACCCTCCTTTTGTCTATAGCCTTTAACTACTAGATGAGCCTTGTATTTATCAATGGTTCCATCTGCCTTATACTTACGCTTAAGTGTCCATTTACAACCCAAAGGTTTACTTCCTGGAGGAAGATCAACCACTTCCCAAGTGTGGTTGTGCAGAATGGAATTCATTTCACTATCTATGGCTTCTTGCCAAAGTGCAGCATCTGGAGTTGAAAAGGCTTCCCGGATAGTCTTAGGATCATTTTCTACCAAAACGTTGGTAATAAAATCAGGCTCTAAGTCCTCTGGTTTCTTTTGCCTTTTTCTTTTCCTTGGTTCAACATCAGGAATTATAGGCATCTTTCTTTTCCTTGAATCATCATGATTTACTTCAACTTCAATCCCTTGATTTGCACTCTCAGGTTCCTCTTGAATCACTTCATTGGAATCAAGAGGTTCTAGAACTTCTTAAACTTTTGTCACAAATCACAATGTCAACAATGACTTGATTGATCTGAAGAACCGTTTACTTCTTCATTTTTTTTATTACTCCTACTACTCCTCGGTGTTTTCGTATTGTGCATTCCTTATGCACCGTTGCATTGTATTTGTCTATTTTGTGATCAATAAAATCCTGGTGTTTCCAAAAAAAAAAAAATTAAACTTTTTTTTTTTTTTTTTTTGGAATAAAACTCCGCAAAAATTTTATTTCCAAACGTTTCAAAACAATGTCGTCGATCCAAAGATTCAGACGTAGCCACAACCAGGCCAAGTTTTCCAAGTATAACACAACTCTAACACAAATAGACACAACAAAACAATAGCAGCCTAATCTAAATTACAACGCATAACAGTATGTTGCTAAATGTTCATCTGCCAAGCTCCGCAGACGGAGTGTCTCCCTGATATCCTCCACAATTCGCATACAAAATGGTTTATGTGCAAACAGTTTATCATTTCTACGTCCCCACAATGCATATACAGTATATTTAAACTTCAAATATACTTATACAACTTTATAACTCCAATTATGCCAATACCAATTTATGATTCTCTTGGAAATCGAACCATTAAATTATCTTGTATTATTTCATCAGCACCCTTATTGTTAGAAAACATGATTGAATCAAACATAAAACACAGAAGAATTCAGAGGAGGATGAAGACGAACTGACAGGACGAATTATATATGGCGTTAGTTCGACCAGCAGTAAGGCACAAAAAGCAGGAACACAAAGAAGTGATACAGGGAATCAAAGCTCATGAGCGGGTGATTCAAACACGGAGGACCACCTACACCAACCACACCGGAGCCAATACAGTACGAAACAGAGTACAAGTTTGGAGAAATCTTATCCTCATGACTCAACCACAATTCTGGAAAGATCGATTAATTATCTCATTGATAAAATTACGTTTTCACCTGCTGTACGATGATGTTTTGATTGGCTAGAGTAATTTGTAAATTTTGTAGGTTTACAGTCTTTTCCGTGTATATAAGCTAGCTAGGTTTCATCTCTGTATTCTTAGTTCTTGTAGCCGCAGCCATTCACTGCAAATTCAATACAAAATAATCTTCATCCATTTTCTTTTCTATCTTCTGCTAGAATTTTAACACTTATCACTAGGGCAGTCCATGAACCCTTATCACAGATTACCTGGATACTTGTTGATTTTTTTCGTTTTGGTACTCCGTGAAATTTGATCGGCATCAGTGGTCCACAGCGTTAAGAGATTATTAATTTGTACATGAAGATATTAAATTCCTAATTAATAATGCGTTACGTGTTAATTGGGTTAGTTAGTAGAAGTACTTCCCATTCCCACTGTGCTAGCTAGCTAGGGTAGGAATGTACGTAGGATTATAAATAAATTCCCCAAATGCCTGATAATAATAATGCCTCGGTTCTCTCAGAATTGTCATGTTTTGATTTTTTTCGATCAATAACTTTCAACTTTGACTCCCGATTACTCTTAAATTATAATGATAAAGTATATTATGAAATTTTAGATTCTATATTTTCATAATATAATTTCGTTAAATACTATATCATTATAGTTTAAATGTAATTGTGAGTCAAAGTTGAAAGAGATGGATCGAAAAATGTTACACTTCTACTTCTAAGAGAGTAATAACACTCTCTCTTAAACGATCGGGGATTTTGTAAGGTGCGAGAGTGATAAAAATTTTGCACCTGACAATTACCTCAAGATCTTGATAGAATTTCAAACGGATAATGTACCTGATCGATTTAAAAAAAAAAAAAGAGAGAGAATTATTTATTTATGTTAATTATATTAGGAACCCACGGACACTATCCCTTCATTCATTGCGCACCGTGTAAACTTTATAAGTCTACACAAATTACGTAAATTTAGTTAAATCACAACAAATTTGCAAGAAACACAAAATAAAACATCATAATAGCATCGAAATTATTATACCAAGATCTTTAATTAATAGTAGGAAAAGAACAAAACAAATAGAAATTCTATCGTTAATAGCAACTTATCATAACAATGCATAAAGCATGTAAAATCTCATCAAGGCTTGACCCCGCAAATATTTTTGTCTAATACAAAAGGACAAATAAAATATGAAGATAAGGTGACTAAATGTTTTTTAATTTCTTCAGAAATAATCCTTAACCATCTGAGAAAATTAATTTCTCCATCAAATAAGCTTCTTTTTTTCACAATATATAGGACATGAAGTTACTTGTAACATACTATTAAAACTTAAAAGAGACTGGTTTATAGTAATATTTTTAAAAAAAATATCACTATTCATACATCACGATTTTGATTATATATTAATCATTATAACCTAATAAGTAATGCAGAGTTAGAATATATTAATAAAAAAGACAAAATTACATCTACTACCCCACTAAACACCCACTTTTCATCCTAGTCCATCTTACCAAATCAATTACATTTTAGTCCAGTCGCACGTCCGGTGTTGACTCTGGGGACTTGTCTCTCCGAATTTTAGACCAACCAAACACGCCCATAACCATTTTATTTTTCCTTTTTATTTTTTCTTTCTTTTCTTTTCTTTTCTTTTCTTTTTTCTTTTTTTTTCTTTTTTCTGTTTTTCATTTTACTTTTTTACTTTTACCTTTTCTTTATTTTTATTAAGAAAACATTAAAAAAAAAAAAAACAGAACTAGCCGATCGGAACTGGAAAGCTCCTCCAATCGGAGCTTTCCAGTTCCGATTCCTATTTCGATCGGAACTGGAATGTTCGAATCGGAACCGAAAAGCTCCGATCGGAGCTTTCACGTTCCGATTGAAACTGTACGATCATTTTTTAAATTTTTTTTAGTATTTATTTATTTTTCTTTAATAAAGAAAAAAAGAAAAGGATGGATATGAACAACACATGAACAAGAATTGAAACGCAAAAGTTTCATGTATCGCATACATAAAAAGTAACACAACCCAATTTATACACAGATTTGCAAACGGATATAAAAACTCAATTTTTTTTTTTTTTTTTTTTGTAATTTTTTCATTTTTTTTTAGTATTTATTTATTTTTCTTTAATAAAGAAAAACAGAAAAGAAAATAAAATAAAATTTGGGACTGATTTTGAAATTAAATTTTTGTAGGGGTTTGTTTTAAAATAATTTTTTAGACTATTTTGAAGTATTGTTAAATTACATGGGTTAATTTCTAAATAGTTTCTGTTAATATTGTAAAATTAAAACATTTGGGGTAAATTTGTAAGAACCGAAACTTCATGTTGTTTGGATTAATTCAAAATTAGAAATTTCATCAGGGGCGAAAATGTCATTTTCAAGGCTTAGAGCGTCGAAAGTCAAAGTCGTGAGTCAATCTGTAATTACGTTTAACAGGGGAGGATTACATAATAAAAAATATAGCGAGACTAATTTGTAATAACTGAAAATAGTAGGGGTACCAAATATAATATTAAAAAAACGCACTCGACTTAATTGAACGTATAGACCTACTAAATTTGTTTATGATGATATATCACCTGAATTTATAGCACAGCTAGTCAAACAAACTGAATATTAATAATTTGATAGAAAAATGCAAAAATTTAACACAGAATAGGGCTTCTTACATATAGCATATAGCACCCATGTTAATCACTTTTATTACAGATAGGTCCTCGATAGTCAAATAATTACATCCAACACCCATGTTACATGATTTAATTAGATGTAGATCCACGACCTTGACTTTAGGCGAATTAAAACAATGAAAATGCATTTTTACCTTGGTCAAATATTGAGTTTTGATTGAGGCCAAACAACTATATTTTTTATTAATTGCACATTTATTTCAAATATTTTTAATTTCACCAATTTGTCATTTAATAATTCAACTTAAGGTGTAACTTTTTTCAATTTCAAAATGTTCTCACATTTTATTGCAGAGTAACCCCAATAAATTTTATATTTTAAAATTAACCAAAAAAAATTAAAAAAAAAAAACAAAAAAACAAAATTGAAACTGCACAGCTCCGACTAGGTCGAAGCTCGGAGTTGTTAAGCTCCGATCTGATCTGGTCGGAGCTTAAAAGCTTCGACGAGATCGGAGTTGGTAGAAGAAGAAGGAGGAAGAAAGGAAAGAAAAAGAAAAATAGAAAAAGAAATGATAAATGGGGATGAACAGTTGAACGTCTTCCTGTTTCCACCACTAGTGGCTCCAATAAAATGCATAGTGTTTCCTCTGTCTCAGAGTACGTTAAGAATCATGGCAGTGAAAATGAGTTGAAATTCTTCTATTGAACGTAAGAAAAACTCTGCACGTTGTACAACAAAATGAAAACTGTGACTAGCTATTTATACTACTCGAACCCTACCTATCTTACTAATTAAAGACTAATGTACCCTCAATTTTTCTGTACATATATACGCCTGTATCTAATCCTAAACTAACTCTTTGTTTCTTCTCAAACTCTTCCGTAGTTTCCTGATGAACCTGGGACTCTCTTAACTTAGTAAAGCTGCAATTAACAAGTCGTTCCATACACGTTCTTTTGTCTTGAACGTCCTCACGTTCCATCATTCTTTTATCATCATCCAGAGCGTGTAGCCTCTTATTTCCTAATTGTTCTTTCTTTAGTCCAGATTCTCCTGCAGGTTCTTCATGATCCTGCTCTCGTTCTTGCTTTCTTCCTATCATTTCTTGAGACTCTGGTTCAGAATGTACAGTTTGAGGACGTTGCCAATTAAAAAAATTGTCAAGTCGTTAACCACTGGTGGGATATCATATAAGATTGACATCACAGGTATACACGATGGAAATTTAGTTTTGTATTTTTATTTAGGAAGTAATATTAAGCATCAAATCAGCTCTTATATGTAAGTATTCACCGGAGCTGATAGAAGGAGGAAGAAAGGAAAGAAGAAAAAAAAAGAAAAATAGAAGAAAAAGAAAATGATAAATGATAAGGCATGTTTGGAGGTATGATAATCAACAGTAAGCCATAAATTGGTCAAAGGAATTTGAGGAATTTTGAAATTTTGGACCTATATGTAATAGTTTGACTAATAGGGACCCAAACGTAATTAGGTTGTCTAGTAGGGGTGCTAGATGTAAAAAAATCCATAGAATAAGGTATAAATAACAGATGCCAGAAAATTATAAGAGTTTATTTCCTGATTCTATGAATGATCATGGCTTTAACAAGAATTTTGCAATAACAAGAAAACTTTGGCCGCTTCAATAAAAAGAGAAAAAGAAAACAAAAAACAAGAAAGTGTTCTTTTTGTCAGAACAAAACAGAACTCATGAATTGAACATAATTTAATTGAATAGAATGAAACTGAACTGAACAGAATAGAACTAAACGAATCTGAACAACTAGAATTGAACTAAAATAAAATAAAATTAATGAGTCTTAAGACGACGAAAATAGAGCCTAACAACGATTGCAAATGGGATGCGGGTTTATCCGAAAAATGCAGAATCCAATCTGCTAGGTGCGAATAGAAAAACGGGTGAGGATTATTTCTCCGGTTGATCCGTTCGCAATTGTCTGTCGACATCCACTTTTAAAAGAAGGAAAGGATTAGCATAAATTACAAAACCGTGGTCCTGAAAGTCTTCAATTCGGTGATTTCACAATCCATGAGGTCTATTTCTTTTATTGCATTTGCATGCGTCTCTCTGTCAATTCTGTTATCTTCTCAACCCATTTATATACGGCTCAAATCAAGATTTTTATTTATATATACTATTATGTAGATTAGGTTTGTTGTGAATCTTGAATAATAACAACATCTAACGGTGTACTTGTTTCAAGTATGATATAGCTATACAACCGGGAAGCATAGATCCATATTTCATGCCCACTGGTGTTAAATAAAGGGGAAAAAGAACTAACATTTTGATATGAGATACATGAAATATAAATAATCCATAATATTACACAAAGTTAAGTAATTAGATAATGTTATTTTATGATAGACTAAACGAGGAGGGTAGTTGATAATAACCGAGGCCGTAATAATTATTGGGTGTTACAATCTCTATCTCAGTTTTGATCATAATTATTTAGGTCTGAAACTCTTTTGCATAGCCATTTACTTGTAAATTCTCTTAAGTGAGTGGTTGCCTTTTGCGATGTTGAGATCTCTCGTAATTTGAGAATGTCTAATCAGTGTGACGGATTACCTCCAACGATCTTGGCGCGAATAAACATAATTTCGGAGAGATAAAGACTAAAGCTCGCAAAAATCAGGAATCTTGCAAGATAGAAAGAGTAACAATGGAGATCATAACTGTATTTATCAAACGGTCCGGTGAGAGTGACATCTAAGGTTGTTTGGTCTATATATAACAGACCAGGATCCTTCTAGGGTATCTCATGGGTCAAAGGTCTAACGGGCTTAGCCCAATAAAAGAATATTCTAGACTCCAACAGATAAACACAAAAGACTCTAACGGATAAGATAATTGACTCAACGATAAATCAACGGATAAACATAAATATAAATGGATAAGAATTAAAGATACTTTGGGTAGGACTTTCATGCACGCTTGGCGGCTATGTGACTACTTCTCTTGGATTATGTGGATCGAACGGGTTGACCGTGGCGCTTGGGCCATGTGAGGCGCACGGGTGGGAGGAATCTCAACATGCGATTTCCGGTCCGTCAGACAAGTGGTTGCCACACGCTTGTATCGTTCACGTTTTTTCAGTTAAATTGAAAAAGTACTAAGATTGGTTAATGTGTTGTAGTAAAGTGCCTAAATTGGACCTAACAACTCTAAAGTAACTAAATTGGACATCACGCATTCTGAAGTACCTTAAATGAATTTTACACCCAAATGGAGTCGTATACCAGAGGTGCAAAATTGCGAACAATGCGAAGGTCAAGTTCCAACAACATGATTTTAGATAATTTTCTCTAAGTGAGGTCCGTATCTTTTGTTCGATTCGAGCTATAATTGGTTAATATGATGGGAGCGATAAGGGCGGCTGAATGGTAAAGATGCTAGAGTAGCACATGAGATGTTGGGGTTCGAATCATGATAAAGTCACAAGGTGGTATATGTATATTTGGAGTTATAAGGTGGTAAATAAGTTGTGTAAGAAGTAAGAGTAGAGTGGAGTAGGAACTTCACTATGGACGAATTGTGATATCTATCTCTACCTTTTGATTAGGTAGAACCCACTTAGATTGAGTATGGATAGGCCTGTTATTTAAGCGCATCTACGAGTCTGTACTGAGCTCTTGCTCCTTTCTGTTGCTTTTAATATAAATGAAAGCTCTTTCTAAAAAAAAGTTATAAGGTGGTGAAATAGTTGTGTAAGAAGTAAGAGTAGAGTGGAGTTATTATGTCAATTCACAGTTAATGTTATACTCCGTAACTTAGGCTCTGTTCTCTTCGTCTGAAAATTAATTATTTTAAGTTCAGTTCATATCAGTTCAAATGCATTAAATTTAGTTCAGTTCAGTTCAGATTTAATTAATAGTATTTTATACTATAAATAAGTTCATTTTAGATTCATTCATTTCAGTCAGTTCAATTAAATTCAGTTTAGTTCAGTTCAGACAAAAAGAACAAAGCCTTATATGCCCCGTAGTTAAATAGTACTCCTATAACTTATGTAAATATTTTTTTTATATATATATTTGGTGTATGTGGGTGTTGAATGATGAACGTGAATCAGCTGTAATTCATTTAATAGTAGTATATGAGTATAAGAAATGAATTGAACGCGCGTCACAATTTTTTTTAGATTACGATGGACGGAGGATCGGAAGTCGGAACACAAAAGAGTTGCATGTGCCTGTAACATGGTAGGGACTAATTCTAATTCTATGTGTGACTATGTGTTATGTACCCATTCAAATGTTGAATATTATTTTGGAAACATGCATCTATCAAAATTTTGACCAATATCTTTTTTTATATATATTGGGATTCACATTTGCTACTCTTTAGTAATCTTTAGGTGTGTATTGGGTAAATCTCATGAGCTTAGCTCACACAATAAATTACAAATCACATGAGTACTCTTTAGGTGTGTATTGGGTAAATCTCATGAGCTTAGCTCACACAATATATTACAAATCACATGAAGCAGGTTAAAGTTAAACTGCGTACGACTCTAATCCAGAACAACATAATTACAAATTCTTGATTTTTTTAAACCAATTAAGTGTCAAGTCGTTCCGGATTTTGAGTCTCAAAAAGAGAGCGCACTTCCGTTCGTATTTCGGTGATCTTGTCACTCGAATCTGATACGTAAACGGATCCCTGCGGACGGCCGGGACGCCTTCCTCCCGGCGATACAATATATTACAAATCACATGAAGCAGGTTAAAGTTAAACTGCGTACGACTCTAATCCAGAACAACATAATTACAAATTCTTGATTTTTTAAACCAATTAAGTGTTATTCCGTTTTGGCGTTTTGCAGATGTATAGTGTAAGTGTTGTTCCGCTCTGCAGACATATTTAAATTCCTTTACCTAATACGATTAGCAGTTTTAATTTCTCATTAAATTTTTGTCTGTGCTACACCACTGTCATTTTTAATTTCCACATACTCAATAGTCAATATTAAGTTAGGTAATGATTGGCAAAAATTTAAAGTTATGTTTATAACAAAGATTAGATAGGGATTTCCTTCACGAAATTACGAACTAGTCGAGAAAAAAAAAACAGATTAAATAACCCGTAATAGCAGCAGATTTCGGATTACCTCCGTCGGATATCTCGAAACAATTAGAAATTAACAAAGTACTGAGAAAGGAAAAGAGAAGAATACTCAGAAGAACAATTCATAGTGACTTTTTAGTTAAATAAATAGATAAAACAACATTTGTAAGTGTTTAAAATTAATATATTCAACGCATAAAAATATTTATTCATATTTCATGGCTACGAAATTATACTTCACATGACATACCAAAATTAATAAATATATTTCTTCGTAATTACTTTATAGTTGGCCTTTTTGAGTTTTTTTTTTTCACAAATTACTTTAAATTACATTGAAAAATATAAATAATTTTATATTTATCATCAAAGTACTTTAAGTATAGTTTCACAACATTTTTATATATCTGTTTACAGTATAAATTAAAAGCAATTCGTTGTCAAAAATACTTTTAAAATTTTAATTAAAAAATTAATAAAAGCAATAGAGGATGAACTAATTATAAATTATTTCAAAGTTATAAAATAAAGTTTGAACGACACTTAAACATCATGATAATCGACAAAAGTGAATTTTGTACCACAACATCTAAGAAATTAACATATCTTGTTGATTTATTAAGAGTTTATTATTATATTTATTAACTTAGTGGTATTGTCTCAAAAGTATGATAGTTGAGGAGATTAATCACCAAACTTATTAGTTTTGGGGCATAGTCTCAGAAGAGTAATAGGTTGGGGGTTTGATCCAATTTTTCCTAACTATTATTTATCAACACATGAATTATACAAGTAAATCGGTGGAACTTATATACAAATTTAGAAAACTTATTTAGGCTTACCCTTCCTTTTTGGTAAAAAGAAGACTGATTTATTTGATCATATTGTTGATAGAGTAGTTAGTAAAATAGATAACTGGTACTCTAAATTCCTTTCTTATGCGGGTAGATCTACTCTTATTGCAGCAGTTACTAATACAATACCTTCTTACTGTATGCAAGTAGCTAAAATACCCAGCACTTGTATTAATAAAATAAATTCCTGTAATAAACATTTTCTTTGGAATGCTACTAAGGAATCTAATAAAAGAGCCAGAATTAGCTGGAAAACTGTTTGCCTTCCTAAAGGCCAAGGAGGTCTAGGTGTTAGAAATTTAGATGACATGAATAAAGCCTTCCAATTAAAGCTGACTTGGAAATTACTCTCAAATGAAGACTCCCTTTGGGTTAAAGTGCTTAAACAAAAATATTATCCTAACACAACCTTCTTGGAAGCTCAACCAAAAGTTACCCATAGTTGGCTTTGGAAAACCATCCTAAAGCTAAAACTTGAACTTCAGCAGGGTCTTTCTTGGGATCTAGGGGATGGATCCTCTATTAACTTCTGGTTAGATAAATGGTTAGGAGATAAAAAGCTAGCTGATTACTCATCAAATGCTAACCATCATGAAAAAGTTTGTGATTTTGTTTCTAGTGGTAACTGGGACATAAATAAATTAATAAGAGTGCTTCCCTTAGAAATTGTTGAAGAAATATTTGCTTGGCATCCACCTACTCCTAATAAGAAGGATAAACCGGTTTGGAACAGAACCAACTCTGGATTGTTCTCTGTTAAAAGTGCTTACAAAATGTTAATGAAACCGGTCTTACCAGCTTTACCTTGGTTAAAGCTTTGGAATCTTAACATCTTTCCAAGAATTAAATTCTTTCTGTGGACTGCCCTTCATAATAGATTACCAACAACTGAGAGATTATACAAGCAGCATATAATTGATACTCCTATTTGCAGACTTTGCAGAAAAGAAGAGGAAAACTTGTCTCATATTTTCTTCTTCTGTCCCTGCTTTGATGATTTGAGAAAAGAAATAATACCTGCTCATTTAAATCCTTCTTTATACTCCTTAGTGTTTCAGGAGAATACTAATCATATATCTCAAATTCTTATTTTAAATTTCATGTGGATAATTTGGAATGCGAGGAATAGTTTTATTTTTGCTAATAAAACAATTTCTTGCTTTTATCTAAGAAAAGAATTGCAGAACTTAACTAGGGATACAGTGGTGGGAAAATTGACAACACCATTACCAAAGGTAAGCATAAAGGTACCATGTAAATGGATGAAACCACCCCCAGGTAAAGTATGTTTAAATACAGATGGTTCCTTTCTTTCTGAGTATGAAGGAGCAGGTATTGGGTGTATCATAAGAGATGACAAGGGTGAACTTGTGGTGGCTCTACATGCCTTTGTGGGAAGAACTTCAAATAACACATCGGAACTACTAGCAATTAAAACACGATTACTTTTGTGTCAAAATCTCAATCTTCAAGATATAATCATCCAAACTGACTCCATTTATGCTTTTAATTGTATCAACAGGGTGAATCAAGTAGCATGGCAGCACAGAGGATTAGTCCGAGACATTGAGGAAGCCAAGATAAACAAGAATGTGACCATCAGTTTTGTCTACCGGGAAGGAAATGGTGTAGCTGATCATCTAGCAAAAAAAGGAAGTGGACTAGGAAAGCACCGACGGGCTAATTTTCAAGACACACCAGCCAGTCGTCTTAACTTCATATCGGATTTCATAAGCTCATTAGAACCTACTGTTTATTTTAAGAACAATTGCCCTGTGTGGCTCTCTAAGCTTTTATTTTCAGATTTGAACAATGTGGTGTACCGATCTGTTTCTCAAAACAGATCTAACTTGATTACTACGTAGTTAATAAATGACCATTTCCTTCAAAAAAAAAAACTTATTCAAAACTACTTGAAAGACTCAAAAGACCCCTAGGGCATCACATACGCCTATTATTAAAGGTAGGCCTGGCAATTGGACCGGATCAGTCCGGATTGGTCCGGTCCTTTATGAATCGGACCGGTATGGATCGGATCAAGTGTCGATCCGTGAAAAGGCTGGTCGGATCGGTTCCTGATCCGGTCCGGATCGAGGGTCCGATCCGCTTTTTTTTTTTTTTTAATCCTTACTGCTGGACGCTGATTTTTTCTTTTTCTCTTTAATTGTGGTAGTGGTAGACTTGTACTCAGCACATGATTCCATTCTCTTGCTCATCGGCTCATCCCCATTCTCCCTCAACAATTTTTTTTTTCTTTTCATCTCTTCCCTTTCACAACATGATACACTCTTCTTCCTCTTCTTCTCACACTCTCACTGCCGTCATTAGAGTCTCCCAAATTCCAAATTGGTAGTCTGTCCCAATAGAAGAAACCCTAATCCACTCTTAGTCTGGCCATGGAATCTTGTTTGGAGATGACAATTGTTTGCAGCGTTTTGGAAAATGAAAAAAAAAAGCTATCTTATCTTTTATTTCATAGTAATCTTCAGCCTGTGTTTCTTGTTCCTTGCTTTTCGATCACCACTGTGTTTGACTGTTTGCAGAGTTTTGGAAAGTGAAAAGGCTGTGGAATCTTGTTTAGATTTTTGATTGATTTACTATTTAGGTTGGGAAGGTCGGATCAGTTTTTGGTCCGTTTGATCCTTGGACTTTAGTCCAATCCGATCCGGACCAAACGGATCGTAAATTTTTTAAACCACCAGCTTTGAAATTGGTCCGGACTCGGATCGGTCCAGACCGGATCGGATCGGATCGAAATCCGTGGATCGGACCAAAATTGCCAAGCCTAATTAAAGGGATGAAGATTAAAATAGATAGAGTTAGAGACCATATCCAACAACAATATTACATGTACAGAGAGAACTGTGCGGAATGGAATTCCTACAAAATTCATTTTCAATCTCTACTTTTACAATTTACTACTTCAATGAATTTTTACACTGTCATCCTTATAAGTAGAAGAAATTTAGAGTTTTATGAACTAAAGTTTGGATCGGGTTGTTAAAAATTCAATTTTACATTATACTTTTGTAGACCATGGTGCACTTAGAGGGGTAGATGCATGGTCCGGATTTAAATTAACTCCATTGAACCACTCAATAATGGTGCCTTTTTAACTTTTTTTATAACAACGCAGAATTTTCTAACCAGTTCATATAAAATTAGGTTGTTTACATCCAATACCCCTACTTGGATCGGAGCTCTAATTGCGTCTACTCTCTATTAGTCAAACAATTACTTCTGGGTCTAAAATTTTGAAATTCCGTTAACCAACTTATAGTTTACTAGTTCAATCCAAAGAAGCCCTTAGCATTTTTTCAATTTTTATTTTCATATTTTTCTTTCGTTCTTCTTTCCTCCTTATCTCTTCTTGATAGTTTTGATACCGGAGTTGTACCGGCTCTGGTACAGGAGCTGTGTAAAGCTACTCCGATCAATTGGAGTTTTACAGCTCCGATTGACCAGAGCTTAATCGGAGCTGTAGAACTCCGATCTAAGTTGGTCCTATTGAGCTCTGATCTAATGGAGCTCTACAGCTCCGACCTGGTCGGAGCTTAACCACTTTAACCTCCGACCTGGTCGTTGCTTAACAACTCCTATCAAATCGGAGCTGGTCGGATTTAATTTGCCGATTCTGTTTTTTTTTAAATAATTTATTTATTTAAGGTTAATTTTGAAATATAAAATTTATTGTGGTTTAGTTTGTAATAAAATTTGAGACCATTTTGTAATTTAAAAAGTTATATGCCTCATATTGAATTATTAAGTATCAAATTGGTAAAATTAAAAATTTTGAGCCAAATGTGTATTAATGCAAAGTGGAGTTGTTTGGTTTCAGTCAAAATCTCATATTTGATCAAGGATAATAATGTATTTTCATTGATTTAATTCACCAAAAGTCAAGATTGTAGATTTATGTTTAATTAAATCTATCGAATATGGGTATTGAATGTATTTGTTTAACTAACAAGGGCCTATCCGTAATAAAAGATTCTAACAGTACAGTACGTAAGTGTTCCCTTATAAAATTAAAAAAAGAAAAGAAAGAAAAATCACTTAAAAAAAGTTGTACTGGCGATTTAATAAGGAAGTCAGGTAAAAAGTTTTAGCAAATCAAAGTAGATTCGATTGGCAACGGGAATTTAACCTGTAGTAGCAAGTGGATTGAGATTTGAGCATCTCAAAAACGAAGCAAGTTGAAACATAATCTATGATCAAATTCAGATCATATTCGAAACTGTGGTTACTGAATCTCAGCTGGTCCTTGTTCTGCACAACAGTTTCGCTACTCCCAACTCCCAAGTACGTCCACTTATATTGACCTTTTGATATTGCAATTTGCAATTAATTGACTATATTTATTTTGCTACAAAAGTGACCCCTAAAACTCAACTTTTTGGCCTCTTCTACAAAATACTTCCCCATATTTCACAATTAACTACAGTATTTATAAGTATTTATAAAGCCGTAGAGGGACTAACCCCTTATCCCTCTACTTCGTATTACATAGATAACATACTTAGCAAGACATTGATTATCGATTTATAGGTTATAGTTAAAACTCATTTAAGTATCATCAAAGATTATAGCTACTTTATAAACACTGGGTTCAAATATTCGTGAGTAGGAGTAGACTCTGCCTCAACAGATGATTGTCCATTTGCCATTGACAATCGTGCTTAAAAAAAAAGTCTAAATAAATATATGATCGGAGCTAGCACTTGTTGTTAATCTAATAAAAACTTGAACCACATGATCGTATTGTGTCATTTATTATTCCTTTACCACGAATAAATGTGTAACACAGCAGTATATATTTAATTGGATTAATTGTAATCCAGTCCTATATTTAATTGGGCATTATTATTATGAGAAAAAAGAAAAGATTTAAAAAGATGAAAATGAAGGGAAAACAGTTGAGGAGGTGCATGTGCAAGTAGGGCCTATGAGATTAGCAGTTGGTAGTTCAAGTTGAAGCAGTTGCATGTGCATTTTGCTACGAATTCATTGATCATTATCTTCTGTGTGTATAACAAAAATGTATTTGGATTTTGATTCAGTATCTGATCAGTCATGAATTCTGGTAGCTTGTCACTTTCTAACATACTAAATGCGCTACCTTACAATATTTCTCTATATATAACACCCTTCTTTCACAACTTCTCTATCATCACCACTCCTCTTCTCTATCTCAGCTGCAATCTATCAAACTTCTCCGCTTCCAAAATGGCCATGAATACCATCTCTACACTCTCCATTACTTCTCTACTCTTGTTCACATTCTGCTTGACCGGTGCATACGGTGACGGATGGGAAAGTGCACATGCCACATTTTACGGTGGTGGTGATGCGTCTGGCACAATGGGTAAGTTTAAACTTGTTGTATGTTTTGACTATAAAACAATCGTGGTACATATTAGTACCACATCATTATAGAATTTCAACGTCCATTTGTATAACAATCTTATGTAAGTTTAAACACGTAAATGTTCTTAAAATGACATGACAGACGCGTGTTTTAACGAGTTTTGTAAGCGATAACTTGAATGAATGAAGATTGAGACATTGTCTATGCACATGGTGGAACACATAACATTTTCATATCCATATATCACTAGACAACATCACAAGAAAATAGACTGGATGTCTCATTTTCATATAACTCCAGGACCACTTATTGACTACACTAGGACATGTCAATTTTCACCGAAAGAAACTCACTCAATTCATGAAAAGTGAACATTTCTAAACTGGGTGTACTTTCTTTACTGGTTCAGGTGGTGCTTGTGGTTATGGAAATTTGTATAGCACAGGGTATGGTACAAACACAGCTGCGCTTAGTACCGCCCTCTTCAACAATGGGTTGAGTTGCGGGTCATGCTACCAGTTAACATGTGCAGGCGACAGGTCGTGCCTGCCCGGCACCATCCTGGTCACGGCTACCAATTTCTGCCCACCGAACCCATCCCTTCCCAATGATAACGGCGGCTGGTGCAACCCCCCTAGGCAACATTTCGATTTGGCTGAACCTGCTTTCTTGCAAATTGCCCAATACCGAGCTGGAATTGTCCCAGTTTCTTTCCGAAGGTATGCCTCGTATTCCGGACCGAAATTCCAATTTTAGTCAAAATTAGTTCTATAAAAGTGAAATTACTCTGGCATTATCATCACGTCTTAACTAATGGACATTTTATATTAATTTCCAACAACATAAACAAGAAATTATTACATAATAATCTAATTTTGTTTATTTGTCTTTAATTTCAGAGTGCCTTGCGTAAAGAAAGGTGGAATAAGGTTCACAATCAACGGTCACCAGTTCTTCAACTTGGTACTCGTCACCAATGTGGGCGGGGCAGGAGATGTCCGCTCCATATCCATCAAGGGTTCTCGAACCGGGTGGCAACCCATGTCAAGGAATTGGGGCCAGAATTGGCAGAGTAACTCTTACCTCAATGGCCAAAGCCTTTCATTTCAAGTCACTACTAGTGATGGCAGGACTCTTACCAGCTACAACGTCGCACCAGCCGGGTGGCAGTTTGGTCAAACATACGAGGGCGGTCAATACTAATATCGATCGACATAATATCTAGGTGAAATACACAAATTACTATTAAAGAAAAAAAAAGTTTGTTTTGCTTAAAAGAAAAAAGGATTAAAGTCATATATATATTCGGTGTGATGGGCAATGGGAGCATTGGGGATCTACTGCTGTGGTGGTTTGCACCCGCTTAGGCCTATGAATACACGTATGAACAACAACGGTTTACGAGCATCTCATAAACCTTGTGGTTATAAGGTTATAGGTTTGATTTTTTTACGATAGTGATCGAATTCTCTTTTTTTGATGGAGAGATTCTTACAGACGTCGTAATGAATGGAAGAAGCCGCAAATTTTTATGTAACATTGTATACTGTAGTAGTATAAATCTGTAGAGATGTCAAAGCTAACTGATTCAGTACAAAACCTGAATTGGTGCTATTTATACTATACATATATTATTGATGATTATAATTATGGAGTATTATTATTTAGTAGCTAGCTAGCTTTGTCTTTAATATTTGCCTTATTTGTGATGTACAGTACTAGTGTTTTCATTGAAGTATTTGCTACTATGTGTTTAAAGCTTGGCTTTACTACCAAACCAAACCATAAAATTTAAATTAGTTGAAACATTGATGGATACAGCCACAAGTTTCAATTTGTAGCTCACGTTATGGTAACGAATTGATAGCCCCATGGCAGGACCACAGACTACACGTACCGTTCACAACTAGACGAAAACCAAATCGTATTAGACTATTAGTAGTGTGTAACGAAAGAAAACACGAAAAAGGAAAAATGAAAAAAAGATAAGGACTGTTTCTTAAAGTTTAAGAAACTACAAACAATATGTGTCGAGTTAGAACTAATTAAAATCCATGCATTCTCTTATGACCCAATGACTTGGTTTACGGTTTACACAATTGCCTCTATTTAAGGGCAAAACTCACAGCCTTACACATTTCATCTCTTAATTGATTTCAAACTGTGTGAGATGTTGAAACCCCTAGTTACTATTTTTTCTTCATTTCTTGCTTTGCTTTGGGATATTACATTTCGATTCTGTTTTACCTTTACCGCATTTTGATACTCTCACACTAACCTTGAACTTTTTATGTTTCAGTTTATTCACATTGTGTGGTGGTCATTTGAGCAGAATGTTAATGTTAACTATAACATTAATTAGGTCCGGTAAAAGAACGAATTGTTGTTCACATAAGTTTCTACGGCGGTCACAGCAGAATCTTCGGTTCTTCTCAACATTCACTAGCACGTTTTAAGACAGTTGGAAACGAAAAGTAAACTCACAAGTTCTTGCATCTTTGGTAGAACTGAATTTTCTGTTTAGCTTCGAAAATATCCTTTTCAAGATCTCAAATCGTTCACCGTTAGATTCAGGACAGTACCAGATCCAGAGCTCCTCATGATCAATAGCGTCCTCAATCTTAGGTCGCAGTCCCACAGCCCTTTTTACACCCGTATTCAGCCGCTCCCGGGTGCTACGCCATCCATTTTGTTTCTCAATTCCAACCAATCCTGCGGGTCATGTTCTTCCCAAAAGTTTTTTATTTCTCCAGGTTTGGATTTGCCTTTCTTATACGCCCGCCGCAAATCACCACGCGTATCGTGGCTTATTTCGCCATGTTTTTCGACCATGGATTGTGTTGATGGGTAAATTATCAAGTCCTTCTAATACGTTGTAAAGCGTTCCTCTTAACTTCAGGCTCCTTCTATTGCAAGTGATGTCCTGAAAATAACTTGAGGGGGAGATTAGTAATGGTTTTCCGGTTTGTCTAGTGATCAAACCGGGTAATCGACTTTACGGTTAGAGGGTTGAAAGCCACTCTAGTGTATATAGTATAAAGTAGGTCAGATATTGATTACATTTTGAGTTGAATGATGTCCACTATTTATAGTGTTTCCCAAATAGTGATAGGACTCCTGGGATTACGCCAAGTGTACGGCTATGATTGAATCTCAAAGCTAAAAGCCCATTAGCTGGCTTAATGAGTCTGGCCCACGTACCAAATTAGGGTTTATTCAGGGGCAAATATGTAATTTCACGCTTTTAGGAACGTTCCAGGATCCTGTCCCGTTCCTGCGTCCGACAAGGTGTTCGATACACGGCCCGACGTCCGAGGTACCGTCCGATATACGGTCCAATATCATTAAGCCTGTAAACGAATCGAGCTTTTTCGAGCAGTTCGAGTTCGACTCGATACTCGAAAATTCGAGCTCGAACTCGAATTCGAACAAATAATATAGTTCGCTATAATAAACGAGTCGAGTTCGAATATATGTAACTCGACTCGAAAGCTCGACAAACTACTCGATAAATAATAATTCTATATATAAATAAATAATATATAATTCTAATAAACTAAACCCTAAAATTCATTTACCTTTTTGCCTCTTCATTCTCCCTTTTGCCTCTC
This sequence comes from Plantago ovata, assembly GCA_028274465.1. Taxonomy (NCBI): domain Eukaryota; kingdom Viridiplantae; phylum Streptophyta; class Magnoliopsida; order Lamiales; family Plantaginaceae; genus Plantago; species Plantago ovata. The sequence goes on from CM051455.1 coordinate 129,598,000, forward strand.
CATTCATTTTATTTTTCTTTCTAGATCTGTTCCGTTACTCATCCACAATACTGTCCGGACACTACCTCCCGCCCTGCGCTACCACTCCGACTCCGACTACCATAATTCAGATCTTCTCCGTCTCTCGCTCTTCTTTGCTCTGAAATCGTGATCAGCCCTTCCCTACCACCAGGCACCAACTCCTACTCCGACTACCGAACTGTTCACATCGTCTCGGCTCTCGCTCTTCTGTGCAAGAAATTATCAGGTAAATCTCTTCCGATTTGTTCTCGATTTTTTTTTTTTTTAGTTTCTGTAGGTTAATTTTTCTGTACATATGCATCAGTAACTAGGAACATTAGCTAATTTCCTTCATTGTTCATTTTTGTTTTCTTTTCTTTTTACAGATTCTAGGCTGGAGTAGTGGAGTTGCAGTTTGCTGGATATCATAATTTGAGATTATCAAAATTCAAGAGTTATATTTTGATGGATTTATCCTTGTGTAATACTGTAATTAATGAATTGTAATTTGGTGGATGATCTATTTCCATTTGGAATTTACAATATATTGTACTGTTAGATGACTAACGAATTTTTACATCTTTATGGATAACTTACTTATGTTTTGTGTTATCTTGTGACTTGTGTTATGAAATTTTCATATGTGAGTTGCCAGAAATTTGAGTTAGAACTCGGGCTTTTGAGAGTTGTAAACCATTTCACTATAGCATTTTTCGAGCTAACGAGCCGAGCTTAATTCGAGCTTGATAATTTTCGAGCTCACGAGCTGAGCTAAATTCGAGCTTCTTTTAGTTTTGTGTAGAAAATTTAAAGTTCGCGAGTCGAACTCGAATAGTAAAAATGTGCGTCGAACTCGAACTCGAGTCCAAGAATTGAAACTCGTTCGAGCTCGAACTCGATTTCGAGCCCAAGTATAATAATGCTAAACGAGCCGAGCTTTGTCAAAGTTCGACTCGACTCGGCTCGTTTACAGGCCTAGATATCATGTGACCTTGTTCACTTCAGATGGGCCATGTAAAAACTTCCGTAGGATCCGACCAAATTGTGACTCGCGCGTCTCGTCCGATACCAAGTTATGTGTCGGACATATATCTTGAGGTATCGGACTTGAGATTTCGCCCGTTGTCCTTGGAGAGTCTCGCGCAATATGTCGGACCCGTGGTCCGAGTAACACCTTTCTGGGAGTGATCTTTTGTCGGACTAGGGCTTATATGCCGGACATGTATGCCCTAGTCGTCGAGGTAAATCGTCCCTTAGTTCGTACCGCGAACCGGACATAATCCAACATTAACATATGTCCCCCTAGTTTCCAAGTATCTTGGAACAAGATAGTTGCGTAACTATCAGTATAGTCCGAGTACCCTGCGAGTCGTACTATTATTTGTGGTCGAAAATTTTCTAAGTTTTCATCCGAGTTCGTTAGTACTCCAACCCTCCTCTTTTCATTCCATTCCCCCCCTCCCCTTTTTATAGTCCGAGTAATATAACACTCGGATTATAAAAAGGAGATATTTTGAAATTTGAAATGTCAAGATCCGGATTTTAGTATTACTTCTCTCGTCCGACTTAGGGCTTTCTCCAATCTGAGTAAGTCATCAATTTGCTCGACTTGATAAGCTTTTTCTCAAGTTTACTTCCGAGTGTAGTAGCTTCTTTGTCCGAGTAAGCCATATCAGTTATTAGCGACCTTGAAATAGCGACGTTTGTCTCGATTTTCGCGAAGTTTGGGGTCAAACTGTCTTTTCATCAGAACTTTTAATCTGGACCGTTGATTCCGACTCATCCAACGGTCAAGATGATTGCTGACGTCAGCGACGGTTCGTATTCCGGGATTGCCCTTCTATAAATAGGGGTTGATAAGCTCATTTCTTCACTTTTCGCAAACTGCAAAATTTCTCTCACTAGAAATTTGCTTCCGATCCGATAAACTCGTCCGAGTTCTGCATCCAGATTCCAACTTTCAACCTTTTTTCCAAGTAAGTTTCTTCTCGAATTCTGGTGCTTTTACTTTGCGTATTTTTTCTTTTTTTATCTTCCCCTTTTTCTTCTTTCCCCTTCCTCACAACGTGCTCTTTAACACTTCGAGAACTTAACAAAAAATACTAAAATAACCTCTCGGACGAAACCAGCCAATTATCTGATGTTTTTGTTCTATTTCTTCCTCCCTTCCTAGGATGTCCGAGAGAAGAAACGTGAACGAGTCAACTAGGTCAGAGAATGTCGACATGTCGGACATCGACATGGTTGACCTATCTTTCCTCGATGATGGCTATGTCGCGCCTCCATCTGCTAGTTTGCCCTCCAGTTCGGCTCCGATGCCCGAGCTTGCTAAATCGGATGGGCACCTTACCGATGCGTCCGAGGAGGATGATCTGGGTATTACTCGCCCAGATCGTCGTGACATTCTGAGCCGGAGAGAAGAACTCCCGGTTAGATCTCCTTCTCCGGTCCCTGCCCCTCCTACGAGAATTCCTCACGATATTATGATGGGGGCAGCGCGAGTTGCCGGGCATGCTTATCGGACATCTGAGCGGGTTCCTATGCCGCGCTCCCCTGATATTACGGAACCCTCCAGCGACTCGGAGGGTTCTTCGAAAGCCTTGGAGATACCGGGTCTGACTAACCCGACAGTGGTCTGATCTGTGAAACCTGTGAGCAGCGTTCTCCCAAAAGGTTTCAGATCTCAGACCGTCCTAGAGAGTTCTGAAGATGACGAGACACTGGCGAGCCGATCAAAGTGGGCTCCGAGTTCCTCGGGTGCCGGACAGTCAAATAGGGCCGGTTCTTCTGGGGGAGACGGAACCGTTCCTCGAGACCTGATTGGTCCGGATCTTATTCCAGCCGATCAAGATAATGATGAAGACGACGATGATGAAGACGATGATGATGAAGAGGCCGAAGAGGAAGGAGTGGGTCCGACAGGAAACTTTCCTCCAGTAGGCGTAGAGCTTGACGCTAAGGGTCGGGTTATAAAAAGAACCAAACGCGGCGAGTTGAAAGGTACTGAAGTGAGGCGGAACAAGTTTCCTCGGGCCGTTTCTGCAGTAACTCATCCCGACCCAACCGGTGAGTTGAATGAACTCGGGACTACTCCTACTTGTGCTTCGACAGTTCATGAGTCGGAATTGAGTCGAATCCGATACGAGTACTCTATTCCAGATTCTCTTGAAATAATCGCTCCCGATCCTAAGTATGCTTTTTACAATCCCCCTATCGGGTGCATGTCGGTCCACTTGATGTCACTTGAACGGGGGTGGCGAGTACCATATCACGAGGGATTCAACGACATCTTCAATAGTCTCGGGTTTAGCCCGTATCAACTGATTCCGAGTGCGCTAGGCACTCTCATGTGTTTCGGAGTTTTCTGCCACATTCGAGGCGTAGATATAAATTTCCGGAATTTTAACCAAATTTTCCGAGTTGCAATGAGTCCGGGAAATGATGACTTTTATTTCTTCAAGGCTCGGGCTGGATACGCCTTTATCTTAGATGCTCCCTCGTCGGCCGGTTGCAAGTGGTGGAACCGGTTTATTTTCGTTAGGAAGTTAAGGACCGAGAATATGTCGGACGTCGAAGCGATATCTCTCTTAGATTGGGGTTTCCCAAAAAGATTCTTTAGAGGTATGTACTCGGACTCTAGGCCGCTACTCAGTCGAGTAGACGATTGGGTAGCGAAGTTCAAGAAGGAAAATCAGACCAATCCCATCCGATACTATTATTTCGGACTTATACTCCAGTCGTTGCCTTATCTTGACGGGCTAACCGATCCGGTAAAAACTGGTGTGAGTACCAGTTTTGGTAAGTCTCTTTTTTTTTTTTTTTTTTCTCTGCTTTATTCTTCTCGGAACGTTTTGTATATCGGACTAACTTTCTTTGTTTCCTTTGCAGATTTTTGGCTTAAGTACATCATGGGTCGTATCGCTGCTGCGGCTCGGGCTAACAGAGAGAAGCAGAGACAGTTGGTTGAAGAAAACTTGCTAAAACAACAAGTTCAAACTCCTGCTTTCCTACCCGGCCTCTCTAACCCCAAAAATGCGGCCGACTACCACGAAATGGAGAAAGAGTCCGAGAAGGAGGGGACTTCCATGCCCGTGGTCCCTACTCCAAGGCCTAATGTCGGCCAGGCTAAGGGGCAACAAGCTCCGACTCCTTCTGCTCAACAGGGAAAAAAGCGGGCGGACCCGAAAGGCAAGAGGGTTGCCTCAGACCCGACTGAAGTGGATGGTGGCAGCCCGCAGAGGAAGAAGGCCCGGGTTGATGAGGTCGAGTTTGTCGATCTCGCGACAAAGGAGGGCCGAGATGCTGAGGTCTCGCGCCTCATGTCCATGGATGAGTACGACCGTGCTCATGATCTCGGACAAATAAGCCGACATGTAACTGTTCTTTCTGCATTATCTTACCAGTTTTTCGTCATCTCTTGTTTCTAACGTTTCTAACTTGTTTCTTTTCCTTTACAGCTCAACTGCTTTGTCCGAGCGATCAATGACTTGGCCGATAAGAGGCTTGAATCCGAGTCTCGGACAAAAGAGCTTGAAAAGAAGGCCGAGATGGCGGCCTCTAAGGTTGAGTCGTTGGAAGCCGAGATCCGCATGCTTCGGAGCAAGAACTCAGAAATGGCCAAGAAGGTAAGCACGGAGGCCTCGAAGCACCGGTCGTTCAAAGATTCGTTCTATGGAATCGGGGCTACCTTGCATCGCTTCCAGGAGAAGCTTGTGGAAAAGCTGAGATTTCCCACAGACGGCGCCAAATGTTGATGGGTAAATTATCAAGTCCTTCTAATACGTTGTAAAGCGTTCCTCTTAACTTTAGGCTCCTTCTATTGCAAGTGATGTCCTGAAAATAACTTGAGGGGGAGATTAGTAATGGTTTTCCGGTTTGTCTAGTGATCAAACCGGGTAATCGACTTTACGGTTAGAGGGTTGAAAGCCACTCTAGTGTATATAGTATAAACTAGGTCAGATATTGATTACCTTTTGAGTTGAATGATGTCCACTATTTATAGTGTTTCCCAAATAGTGATAGGACTCCTGGGATTACGCCAAGTGTACGGTTATGATTGAATCTCAAGGCTAAAAGCCCATTAGCTGGCTTCATGGGTCTGGCCCACGTACCAAATTAGGGTTTATTCAGGGGCAAATATGTAATTTCACGCTTTTAGGAACGTTCCAGGATCCTGTCCCGTTCCTGCGTCCGACAAGGTGTTCGATACACGGCCCGACGTCCGAGGTACCGTCCGATATACGGTCCGATATCATGTGACCTTGTTCACTTCAGATGGGCCATGTAAAAACTTCCGTAGGATCCGACCAAATTGTGACTCGCGCGTCTCGTCCGATACCAAGTTATGTGTCGGACATATATCTTGAGGTATCACCAATGAGGTCTAGCTCAATTGGTTAGACTGAGGTGTCATGACACTAGAGGTCATAGGTTCAATTCTCGCCAAGTGCGAGATTATTTATAGTTTATTACTAACTTTGTAATGCTACTTGTGAAATTGTAATGGTTCGATTATTAAAAAAATATATCTTGAGGTATCGGACTTGAGATTTCGCCCGTTGTCCTTGGAGATTCTCGCGCAATATGTCAGACCCGTGGTCCGAGTAACACCTTTCTGGGAGTGATCTTTTGTTGGACTAGGGCTTATATGCCGGACATGTATGCCCTAGTCGTCGAGGTAAATCGTCCCTTAGTTCGTACCGCGAACCGGACATAATCCAACATTAACAGATTGCTCTTGCTTTTTGCCTCTCCGCCGATCACGGCAAACCACACCCGTCCATGGCCACAATCGATCGATCCCAAATTTAGTGAATTTTTTGGAAATTGACAATTTTGGTCCCATAGTTTTATGATTTGGCAAATATATGCTTGTTTTGACTTTGAGCGATGATATGACGAGTAGTCAACAAATCAATAATGCCACATCATCTGATGACATAATTATATTTTGCATGACGTAACAATATGAAAATATATAAAAATTAATTGTAAAATGTTACATAAATATGTCAAATAGCCTCGGTTAATTGTAGACAGAGATGCAAATTACGTTCATGATGAATAATCCAAAGCTTATTCATTATTTTAGCTCTTACAAGCAAGAATAAATTACATCTTCAATTTAATTTGTATAGGCAAATTGCCATGGTGGTGGCGAATCGCTCATGCAACAGGTAGACGGGCCTGATCCTGGGGAGTTCGCCTATTAGCGAGGCATTTCCAACTGAAACAGGGACATGGTGGTGGCGAATCGCTCATGCATTGATTGGGCCCTGATGGAGGAACATGGAACCCTTTTGGAAGCATTTGGAACCCAAGTTTCTCTTCGGTCGAAATTAATAGCCTTGCATTTGCACTGTTACCAGGTAGTTCTTGCACAAGCAGCAGATATGCCAGCACAAGAAGAATACGAACAATCTGCTGCGTAGTCATTTTTTTGTTTTAGTTTTCTGATTTTGTTTTGATTTGATTTTCTTCTAATCATTTCTCATGGGCGGTTTAAATAGGGGATGATGAAGATTATATACATTCAATGATCTTTTAATAGTACAGGATATAGTATACACAAACTTTATTATTATTATTATTTTCTTGTCACTTTATACATGAGAGAATCCATGGTGTAATATTTAAAGTTGCAATATATTTGTGGAAGGCATTAACATTACTTTTCTTTTTCCATTCTATTGACTGTATTTATAAATCTTTTCTCTCTTTTTTTAGGGATAAATCTTTTCTTTCCATTACCTTTTTGTTGATTTTGCTTACAATTTTCCATTTCATGTTCCGTTGAGATGCAAAATTATATTACTAATGTATAAAAATTAAAGGATATAAAGTTTAGAAATTTTATCCAACATCAACCTTATCTGTACCGAGTTCATAAAATCAACTGAATAACTAAACTAAAGACTAAATAACCATAAAGTACTACGATATTCCATAGCAGACTACAAGTCAACTAACAAATTGAGCCTTAACACGAACTGAGCGGGATGGAATCCGTGCAGTGTACTTCGATATTCATAGTGAAACGTGCAAACCATACATCCTCTAGTGAATATTGGCACATGGGGTTTGGTCGTTTTCTTGCATGAACGGAACAACAACAGAAGAATAAAGCACATTCATAGTTGACAGATCGAAAAGGGAGATCAGACAAAGATAGACATCGTCAAAGAATCACCATCGTTATTCAGAAGAAAAACAATTACAACGTAAATAACAGGCAAAGCCTAAAGCCTAGGACACTTGCATAAGATTTTACCTGAACTATATATACGGTAACTAGAACTGTAAACATAAATATTAATCAACACACCTTAATTATCTCTACGGATAAACTAGAACATCTTTATCTTATCCATATATACTGGTCTTATGCATAAATATGCTGGATGATTCATGCTATTAGATCCGCCCAACAAACTAGCCACGACCCAAACGTACGTGTTGAAATCCCTACACCGCATCGTCATCCACTTTCCTGTCCCGGCCAAGCACGTCTGCGTCACCGGCTACTTGATGGCCCCAACCCTCCCCCTTGTCGTGCTTGTATCCCAATCCCTTTCGACTCACGTCTCCATAGCTTGCATGATTGTCCCGTCCCATGCCTAAGATGTTTTCTCACTACAAGAAATCAGACAATTAGCGACGGATCGCTACACTTAGCGACGGATAAGGACGAACTGCGCTCTAAGCTCAGTTCTTGCATCTGGAGACCCAATCCGGCTCTAGATTAGCGACAGATGAAGTTTATCCGTCTCTAAATGAGGGACGGATGAAGTTATCCGTCGCTATGTTGGTTGACCAGTCTCGTTTATTTAGAAAGGAAAAAAAAAAAAGAAAAAAAAAATACTTATCCGTCACTAAATCGTTATATACAGACGGGGAAAGGTTTCTTATTCCCCATTTCTCCATTTAACCATTGTTGTTCTCTTCTCCTTCTTCTCTTCGCATTTATTCTCAACTCCACAAAACTCCACCATTCTTTGCAAATTTTAGCTCAAATCGAAGCTTATCCAACAAGGAGTTCGAATATCTATCAAATTTTCAGCGATCTGCACCGATTTGAGAGGTAATAAACTAGAACCCTAGATTTTTGGGGTTTCTCCAATTTTTGCCCAATTTGAATGAATTAACCCTAATTTGTTTATCACCAACTAATACTCGTTTCTTCCCTCTTTTTTTTTTGGTCGGTTTGTTTGGTTGTTTGCCACCAGCTGCTGCCGCGTCTTTTAAATTTGTCGCTAAATCCGGTTTTCCTTGTAGGGTCTTCAATTCTCTGCTTGAATGTTTATCTTTATCATTCAACTCTTCTACCACATTGAGCTTCAACTGGCCATCATCTGGAACTGGTTCCCACCATTCCGCACATAACCTGCCAGTGCCAATATTACCTTCTTCGGCGACTTCTCAGCTTGTGTGTATAATATCATAAGCTTCTAACGTTGATTTTTTTTCGAACTTTGATTGCAAATTACTCCTACATTACACATTCAAAAAATATAATAAAATTATATTATGAAAGTAAATCAAGTATATTTTTCTAATATAACTCTATTATAGTAGTAATCATGTGTAATATAGGAGTAATTTGTTGTCAAAGTTCGAAAAAAGGTCAACTTTAGGAACCTTATTATGGAACGGAAGGATATTAACCTACTCTCTCTGTTCTTTCAGAAGCTTTTTAGTTTGACTTTTTCGGTCAACAGTTTCCAACTTTGACTGCCAATTAATTTTAAACTATAATGATAAAATGATAAAGTATTTTCTTTTTAAACACAACATAAGTTTTTCTTTTTAAAAAACAAAAAAAGATTATTTTGCATGAATTAAAAAATATGACGGGATTTTCATTTTACACATTTGATATGATGGAAACAGTGGGTTGCCTTTTGCAAATAAATAAAAGTAAGGGTCAATTACATCTAGGTGATGTTTTAGAAACTTATTTACACCTTAGTGATACTCAAAATCTTGTTTTCAAAAAAGTGATGTTTGATGTGGTATACCCAAAATGCCCCCCCCTCTCTCTCTCTCTCTCTCTCTCTCTCTCTCTCTCTCTCTATATATATATATATATATATATATATATATATATATATATATATATATATATATATATATATATATATATATATATATATATATATATACACTATTTAGTACTTCAAACGAAAATACATCAATTCAGACACCAACAAATTTTGAAACCACGTCAGTACCATTTCATAGGCACACCAATTTCAGATTTTCCAATCAAATGGAGGTACATGATTGATCATCCAGGCTCGAGCAACCCAATTCCCATTTACGATAGCGCAAAATCGACTAGCTTGCCAAAATCTGGTACTTTTTAATTTCTTGGGCAAATCTATATTGTTTATCTTGTTTTTGTTACTAAAATCTTGTTTCCTCTTATTTATGATTCTAATTTGTATTTTTGTAATTGGTTTCATGTTGATGTATCTCATATGGTTGTGTAATTCAGCTGCAATCGAAGTTTGCTTGGGAGGAATCATGTACCATATAGTCTTCCTCCTCCATGCATTGAAAAGAGTAGAGGTTCATGCACTCACCATGGATTTTTGGCTATGTTGTAGTCAACAAAAATTGAATAAAATCCTCGTCGAACAGGCCGGCTATATTACAATCTCGGAGGACGACTAATACATTACGGATCAAACTTATGAGTGAAATTTCCATGCATATTTATGAGTCATATTGTATGACAACTACATCATGAATATAGTTTTGTTTCAACATGGGGGCAAATTGTTCACTGGAAGACAAGCGTGATTTAGTCGATATTTGATAGATATAGTTTTGTTGCTTAGGCTTGTCGCATTTTATGTAACTTCAGCCGATATTTTTCGGACTATAATGTATAATAATGCTACAAGATTTTCGGGACTATACACATGTTAATTTTGCTTGGTATACGATTATCAATTGTATTACATGATTTTTTGAATGTGTATATACATTTGTTCCATTGTTTTTTTGATCATGAAATATACATGATTTATCAATGATGATACATGATTGTTTATGTGAGTATACACCACTACTTTGGAGTATATGGTACATAATTTCTGGTATTATAGTAAATTAAACTTTTGTCACTTATATGTAATAAAGTTTGAATTTACTAGTGATTAGTGATGTAACAATGAATATTGATGACATTAATAAGTAATGTCATCAATTATTGATGAATATTAATAAACTTTTGTTGAATTATTGATGAATTGTTGAATTATATTAATAAGTAATAAGTAATGTCATCAATTATTGATGAATTATTGATGAATATTGATAAACTTTTGTCTAACATTAAGTTAGTCAACGGTCAACTATGAGGAGTTCAGTGAGCCCACTCTACTCTAGAGTTTTCCGCACTTTCTGCTTCTTCTCCTCACCAACAAATCCTGCAAACACCTGCCGCAGATTCTTCAATCACCACCGTCAAATCGCTGCAATTAACCACCAGCTATTGAGTCCTATTTCCGTCATTTCAACAGCATTCTCCAGAAACGAGCGGCTAATCGCAGCATCTAGGTATTCGAAGATGTCGAATGGCAGTCAGGTGGTGGAGCTTCCGTTATCGCCGTCGAGCGTTATCAAAATTCAGAAAGGAGACATTACTCAGTGGTCTATTGACGGTTCTTCTGACGCCATTGTAAGATTTCGAAGATTCTCTACTTTTCCTTTCTTCATATTGTTGTGTTTCTATGTTGTGGTTAGATAATCATAATTCGTCAAATTATTATGTTGATTTTGGCTGATCCGCATTTCAATTTGCTGAAGAATGATCATGTAGAATTGCAGTGAAGATAGATTTTGATTTTAGGGAAATTTTCAGATAGCTATGTTTTTTTGCCTTTGTGTATTATAAGCTGGTATCACTTGCCTTTAATTCTCAGAGTAAGAGAAATCTATACTGATATTATTATAGTGATAAATATGAGGTACCGTTTAAATTTTCGTTACGTGAACGAAATTTATGTGTTTTTTGGGCTTAAAGTCAGTCTTCTACCTTCATAGGTGAATCCTGCAAATGAGAGGATGCTTGGAGGAGGTGGAGCTGATGGAGGTACTTAAACTTTTGCCAATATTGTTTTGGTATAGCATACTTTGTTCACCATCTTCCTAGTTTCAGTTTCTCTCCTGTTAATTTTTTGAAGCTATACATCGGGCGGCTGGACCGGAATTGCGGGCAGCATGCTATGAGGTCCAAGAAGTTCGACCTGGAGTAAGGTGTCCCACTGGTGAAGCAAGGATTACCCCGTGAGTGTTCCTTTTGGTGGATTTAGTGATTGCTATGTTGGATGTTGCAGACTTATGCCACTTGTTTTGTGCTAACAACTCGTATTGTGTAGAGGTTTCCGATTGCCTGCTTCTCACGTCATTCACACCGTTGGACCCATTTATGATGTAGACAAAGACCCTGAAGCTTCTTTGAGAAATGCATATAGGTGCTTTTACTTGGCTTGCTGCAACACTTTTCTTGGATTTTTTTTTATCTGGCACTTATAGTTTCCCTTCGTATTGCATGGTTCTTGTTACAGCAATAGTTTGTGTGTTGCCAGAGAAAACAACATCCAGTATATTGCTTTTCCTGCCATTTCGTGTGGTGTCTACAGGTACATTGTCATCATATATAATTATTTCCTCAAGCAAACAATTTTCGAAACATTTCTATACATTACTGGATGCATGCTCACTGGTATCTTTCTCCCTCAACATCAAAGTTCAGGTTATTATCTTTGTACGAGCTTACAGATTTCTTGTTGTTAAACTCACTTCTACTCACACATAACAACTTCACAATCAGATATGAGCATTTCTCGTCCCAGAAGCTCGGCCTGAGTATATGTAATTTCTGTATTAGCATGCCACAACTTTTAATATTCGTCTGTTTAAAAACCTTGATGTCAGCATGTCACTTGTGAAGGTACTATGTATTGTACTGTTTGCCAATCGTGAGTCAAAATGGGTTGTTGGATAAGTGAAAATGGCCCATGAATGAAAACTGCCTAGGGGAGAACTAGTAGTGTATTTGTGCTAAAAAGTAATCCATAAAATGTCCTTCGGTTTCAGGTATCCTTATGATGAAGCTGCCGCAGTGGCCATCTCTACAGTTAAGCAATTTGCTGACAATATCAAAGAGGTACTTATGTTGGAAGACTGCATTGAGTTTGTTGTGCTGCTACGTTTCTTGTACATTAGAATTTGAGCAAACTATATTTGCTTGCTTTATGGGCTGTGGTACAACTCACAATATAAATTAGTGCAACTTTGTTCTACACAATGTTTCTATGGTGTTACCTACATTTCATGATGCTTGACTATGTTAGCACTGTCTTTAGAAATCTTTGCATCTAGTTATGTAACTATCTAGATGAGTTAGTCACAATATGGGGCATAGATGATTATGACTCTTTTGTGTGACTTAGATTTTTCTGTGGTGTTACGTACATTTCATGATGCTTGGCATTGTTAGCTCTGTGTGGAACAATCGTTGCATCTAGTTACAAATAGTATATGGATGACTTAGCTCTGTGTCATTGATTATAATAACATACATTTTCTTTAGGTACACTTTGTTCTGTTCTCGGATGAGATTTATGATGCATGGTTGGAAAAGGCCAATGAATTGCTTCAGAACTGAGAGATCTGCCGACTTCTGAGCTCTGTGGATTATATAGATATGGCATGGGGATATAGTTGCCAGTTTGTCATCCAGGAAATTTAGAAGGCGGCGTATTTCATTAATATGGCATAGAGACACAACGTTGATGCAAAATTTGTAATGCTTTTTAGGTTCATGTCTTACTTAACTGTATTCAAGGCAGACTATAGTATTAGCTAGTATTCGCGTGTATCATATGACTTGGATATAGTAAACCATTTGGCTCCTGTAATAAAGTAGCTGGACATTGACAACTAAGAAATCACTCTTGAGCTTTGACCCTGAGCTTTCTTCACCAGAAGATTGACACATCAATCAAGGTCAGCTATTCTCTCCTTGTTTTCTCTCATAGTAATTTACATTATTGCTTCCAATATGTAAATACCTAACCCTGGAAATATAAATAAGTGAAAACCAAAGAAAGGAAGAAACTGGTCAGGGAATATCACTACTTTAGTTAGTTTACGACAATTACTAAATGTGGCTGAGGAAATGGAACTTCATCCACCTTAAATGCTTGTGATGCTTTGTAAATGTTAACAAACCTAAGCTGTTTGGCATGAATCTTATATTGTCTATGCCCCCATCGTAAGTTCGTAACTGTAAAAGGCCTACAATGTCTTAGACAACTTCTATTTGCAGCTTCCTACATTTTTCATACACTTACTGAGAACCACCTGCATATCTCAAAGTAAAGAAGGCCACATCATACTTTACAAAAGGGTTGTAACTTAAGATTAATTTGGACCGGAGCCATGCAGTTGTCATCTTTAAAGTCTGTATGATAAACTTGGTTAAAAAAAGTAATAGTGATAATGGAACAAGTGATGGATCAAAAAGAAAAAGAAAAAAGAAGGGAAAAATACAAAAACCACAAGAAAGATTTCAACAAATATGTATGCTGAAAATAAATTTCCATTCCAGGTAAGTTATACAAGCAAGAGATTCCGAAATAACTAAGCATCAAGAAACTGTTGACAATTAACAGTTCCAAGTACAAACTTGGAATCTTGAATTACAATTGACTGGATCTAATAATAATCTTTCACGCTTATTGCCGCCGGTAGCCAACTCTGATGGTGAAGCCAACATCTTCCTTTTCTTGGCAGCAAACTGATCATTAATCTGTGATGACTCCTTATCTTGAACCACCGATGATGTACTGCTGCTGCTGTAATCGGAATCCAAATAACGGTTGATAGTGTTCCTCAAAGTCTTGTTGGGCAAAAGATAGTCAACAAGAATATTGGTGGCACCGCAGACACAAGACAAACAGTTGGATACAATGTGATTTTCTATATATGTGTAACAGAAACTGGCGAAGCAACACTTGCTTGTGAGGACAGCATCTTTCATAACATGTTTGCACAATGGACAATGTAGCTCCGGTGGAATTACTCGTTGTTGTTGTGATGACGACGATGATGGATATGCAACCGATATCTTGCTGCACGACACTGTACAAAATTATCTCAAAAATCCTAACCAACCGTTTGGGGAGGGTCATCAATGCAGTTATCAGCGACAATCAGTCTGCTTTTGTACCTGGGCGTAACATACAAGATAATATTATTATGGCTCAGGAGCTGGTGAAAGGGTACAACAGACAAGGCATATCCCCGCGATGTATGGTCCAGATGGATATGCAAAAAGCCTATGACACAGTTGAATGGTCTGCGCTAGTGGGGATTTTAAAGGAGTTGGGTTTCCCATTCCAATTTGTACAGTGGATTATGCTTTGTGTCACGGCAGTGTCCTACAAATATTCTATCAATGGTGTCCCATCTAGATTACTGAAGGCCAAAAGGGGTTTACGGCAAGGGGACCCAATCTCGCCACTACTCTTTGTTATGATCATGGAGTATTTACACCGCTGTTTACAACAGTTAGAAGGCAAACCGGACTTCAATTTCCATCCTAAGTGTGAAAGGCTAAAAATTGTTAACTTGTGCTTTGCTGATGATCTTATGGTTTTCATGAGGGGCGATCTTGGGTCTGTCGACCTCCTCATGCAACAATTTGATAAATTCTTGAGCTCAACAGGGCTTAAAGCCAACCAGGGGAAATGCCGTGTCTTATTTGGTGGAGTGCATGCTATGGAACATGATTGTATACTGCAACGTACTGGATTTGTAAGGGGGGAACTACCGGTGAAGTATCTCGGTGTTCCACTTTCATCCAGTAAACTTACGGTAAATCAATGTCAACCACTAATTAACAAGATACTGAGTAGAATTTGTCACTGGACTTCCAAGCTACTGAGCTATGCTGGTCGCCACCAACTAATTAAGAGTGTGATATTTTCTATGACAAACTACTGGCTTCAGGTTTTCCCACTCTCGAAACAGGTGATACATCATGTGGAGATTATTTGCAGGGTGTTTTTGTGGAGTGGAAAGGAGAATCAATCCCGTAAGGCACTTGTGGCATGGGACAAAATCTATGATCCCAAAAGCTGTGGGGGACTTAACATTATTTCCCTGGAGTAATGGAATCAATCACTACTTGCAAAAATACTATGGAATATTCATAACAAACACTACAAGGAAAACTGATTTTAGCGACGGACTCCATCCGTCGCTATAGGTTAGCGATCCGTCGCTAAACACCAATAGCGACGGAAAGCCAGTCGCTAAATAGGACGTCGCGAAAAGTGGCGTCGCTAAAAAATAAAGAGACGGTTAATATTATCCGTCGCTATATTGTCGTTGACCAACATAGAGACGGATGACTTTATCCGTATCTATAAATAGCGACGGATTATGTTATCCTTCGCTAAAAATAAGGGACACGTGTCATTTCCTTGCGAGGGGAATTTGGCGACGGATAAACTAATCCATCGCTAACTTCTTTGATTTTTTTTTTTTTGATTTTTTGTTTTACTAAATTTATGTGAAAAATTGTTATTTTAACTCAAAATTGAGTACAACTAACAAAATATATACGATTGATTCATTTTACGATAATCGAAATTTCAATAAAAAAACCAGAAGTGTACGTACAAAGAAACTAAAAGGTACGAAGATAATCATTACAATAAACGAGAATCCTAAAATGTACGGATAAAGAATAACAATCCTAAAAAGCACTAATCCTACGGGCTCTCCACTAACCAACCGACCCCTTCAGCCGTCAACGCCCCATCCCTATGTGCCTGCTCACGGTCACATGGTTCTGCCACGATTCCAGCCACAGATCCCGATGCTCCGGATTGAGGTACTGAACCCATTCTTTATGCCGAAAGTACCTTTCCTTGGCATAATAAATCGAATGCCTGTGAATCTTTTCCGCCCGGATGTTGAATACCCTCAATATCTCCTCCGCATTGGCAGGAGGGACATAGTAGTACGTATTTCTGCAACACAACAATCCCACAAAAAATCCCACATCAGTGCCCCACAAGAACAAATAATGTGCGTACACGTATGTACAGTAAAGATAATGACCCAAGAATAGATACTATATGCAATGCCTCAAGAATAGATACTATAGCCAATGCCCCAAGAATAGATAATATAGGCAATGCCCCAAGAACAGATAAACAAGTAATGTACGTACACGTATATAATTAAGGCAATGCCCCAAGAATCCAATATAGAAATATTCAAGTAAAGATAGTAAAGTACCTGGAATTCTTCCCACAAGTGCTCCTTCAGCTTTTTATATTTTCTATCTTTCTCAGTTAGTTAATCATTTTTATTTCTTTTTGCTTAGTTAATCATTTTTATTTCTTTTTGCTTATTGAGTTAACTATTAAGCATTTTCAGAATTTTCAAAATTGAGCCAAATTAATAATTGAGTTACAATAAGGAGTAAGGAGTAAGCAGTAAGCATTACATTTCCAGTAACCTAATTAGAGATTCGAACTACCCTAAATCCTAAATTAAAAATTAACAGTGAAGAAACCTAAACCTTAAATAAAAATTAACGGTGAAACCCTAAATAAAAATTAACATACAGTAAATCAAATTTAATAAACTGAAATTAAAAGTATGGGGAAACTCACCAGTAATGGAGAGGCGCCGGCAGTAGCGGTGGAGGTGATGGAGAGGCCGAAGAAGAGGCGGCAACAGCTGGTAAAAAAAATGCAACACAAACGGACCAAACAAAAGAGGGGAGAAACGAGTATTAGTTGGTGATAAACAAATTATGATTAATTCATTCAAAATTGGGCAAAAATTGGAGAAACCCCCAAAATCTAGAGTTCTAGTTTCTTACCTCTGAAATCGGTGCAGATCGCGAAAATTTGAAATATATTCGAACTCCATGTTCGATAAGCTTCAATTTGAGCTAAAATTTGAAAAGAATGGTGGAGTTTTGAGTAGTTGAGAAGAAATCCAAAGAGAAGAAGGAGAAGAGACAACAATGGAGAAATGGGGAAGAAGAAAGCCTTCCCCGTCTGTCTATAACGACGTAGCGACGGATGAGTTAATCCGTCGCTACGTATTTTCCTTTTTTTTCCCTTTCTGAATAAACGAGTTTGGTCAACCAATATAGTGACGGATAAGTTCACCCGTCCCTCAGTTAGAGACGGATAGACCTTATCCGTCGCTAATCTGCAGCCGGATTGGATCCAAGAGGCACGAACTGAGCTTAGAGCGCAGTTCGTCCTTATCCGTCGCTACGAGTAGCGATCCGTCGCTATTTAACGACGGATTCCATCCGTATCTAATGATCCGTCGCTAAAAGCTGTATTTCTTGTAGTGAAAAGCGACAAGCTCTGGGTTAAGTGGATCCATGCGTATTACCTCCGGAACGCCTCCATACAAGAGCTCCCCACTATGTCGAATTTCTCCTAGACTTTTAAACAGATTCTTAAGAGTTGCCAGAGGATCTACGAATTACAAGAATGGTCAGAGTGCCTTGTGAAGGGGCAATATGTGGTCAAGGAAATATTGGTCAGAAGAGTAGTTTTACCTTCAAGACTAAAGATGGAAAGCTAGAGGCCAACATGGGAGGAAAGTGGATTGTTCATGAGTTCTCCATCGATCATACCGATGTTGTTTTATGTGAGATTACTTGCACCACCACCACCAATGACAACGTTGTTGTTGATGATGATCATCAGAGCAATCCTACTCCTGATGGTGGTAGGAAAAGGAAATCTGTTGAGACGACGACTTTGGATTATTTAGATGATGATGAGTCTGCAGCAGGTGTTGTGAGAAAGAGTCAGAATTGTACTCAAGAAGAACAAGTTTTGATGACGACACCAGATCAATCAACCGGACAAGTTGTTATTGAGGACCCAAATTTGCAGATGTGGGCTCAATTTTTATTTGGGTGTGAAGATCCACTTACGCAAGAGCTTCTCAATAATGATAATATTGGAGCGTTGGTCGGAGGCAATGATTATAGTTTGAAGATGCCTCTAGATCCTTCACAAACAAACTCAAGTGCATTCGTCAAGAGACAATTGTCTTGTCCAGAATCAAGAATCTCCGTGATCATCCCCAACAACAGTACTATTTCCTGATCAGGATAATAATAATTATGGTTTAAAGAAGAATAGTAGTACTGGAGCTGCCGTTGGTTTGAACAGAGCCTTACTTTCCAAAATTTACAGTTCATAATAGGATAAACACTTATAAAATAAATTTAACATAATTAAGAAAAGGCTTCGTAGCGTGTGAGGCATATCTTTTATAAAGGAAGAAGTGATCCATAAATAAAAAAGAATTACAAAAACAATAACAATGTTTCAACCAAAATTATGTTGAATACAAATTTCCATTCCGTGTAAGTTCATGTAAGTTGTTGTACAAGCAAATAAAACAAATAACTATTTTAACGGTAATTAAAGTCTGTTCGAATCATTAAATAACTCTAATCTTCGGAGTCAAAATACAAATAAAGAAGTAAATTTCTTGATTTCAAATTAACCCGGCCCATTAGTAAGGCGTTTACTTGAGGCTAAAGATTATTTCCTAATTTATACTACTATATATATATAACAGAGCGAGGTTGATCTTCTTCTTCTTCTTCAGTCATTATTAGTAGTAAGGTTTATTGAGTTGAGTCGACCGCCGTTTGTTCGTTTTTCATCATATAGTTATAGACAAGAAGAAGACGAGGAGATCGACAACAAGAATGTCGAATTTTGTTCTTCCTCTTGGGTATAGGTTTGTTCCATGGGACCAACTCTTGATCCAACTCTTGAATCTTTTTCTTGACAACAAGTCCAAAGGCGAGCCCTTCCCTGCTGAATATCCAATCCTGGAGAAGCAATTATTCGGAGATAAACACCCCTGGGACTTGTTCTCTCAAACCGATCCATGGCAACATACCGACGACAAGAAGAAGACCATCTATGCTTTCTGCCACTTAGCTTCTCTCGGTAAGAGACGAAAGTCGAGAACCGCTGGATCTGGATTCTGGGATGGTAAGACCAAGACGGTTTGTATCAAGAATTCAACAGGGGAAACCATTGGTTACAAGAGGAGTTTCACCTTCAAGACTAAAGATGGAAAGCTGGAGGCGAACATGGGAAAGTGGATTATTCATGAGTTCTCCGTCGTCGGTCACAGCGACGTTGTTTTATGTGAGATTACCTGCACCACCACCAATGACAACGTTGTTGTTGTTGATGATGATCATGATCAGAGTTTGTTGGTTGTCAATCCTATTCCTGATGGTGGTGGTAGAAAAAGGAAATCTGTCGAGACGGCTTTGGATTTCAATGATTCTGCAGACGTTGTGAGCAAGAGGCAGAACTGTACTCAAGAACATGTCGACGATCAACAAGTTTTGATGACGCCAGATCAATCAACCAGACAAGTTGTTATTACCCCAAATCTGCAGACATGGGTTCAATCGCCGTGTCAAGATCCATGTACGCAAGAGCTTCTTCATTATGGTAATATTGAAGCGTTGTTCGGCAATGATTATAATTTGGAGATGCCACCACAATCCCAGCCATGGTTCAGTAATCAAGTGTACGAGGGTGCATTCGTCAGCAGCGACAATTGTTACAAGCAGGATCCTCCTGTCCAGAATCAAGAAACTCCGTCATCCCCAACATCAGTACTATTTCTCAATTATGGTATAAATATTGGAGGAGGCAATGATTATAGTTTGAAGGATCCTTCAGAAACAAATTCGGGGGCATTCGTCAGCGACAATTGTTACAAGCAGGATCCTCCTTCTGTCCAGAATCAAGAAACTCCGTCATCCCCAACATCAGTACTATTTCCTGATCAGGATAATTATGGTGGAGGCGTTGGTTTGAAGATAGCATCATCAACAATTGAAGACCAGATGCCAAGCTATATAACTGCTGATTCATGTAGCGATCAAGTGTGGAAGGAGTTGTTGGATGAATTACTTAAAGATTAAATTGTACGTCTAGCTGCATGCATGATAGCTAGCTAGTAGCCTATCTGCTCTAATTTACTATGTAATGTTGTGCAAACATTATTTTGTTGAATGAAGTCGATTAATGTTATGTAATGAAATTTCCGATTATGGATAGACAGAAATAATACGTACCAATTGAAAAGTGGTATAAGGCTCAATATAGTGTATACCACATTACAAACCCCATTGCATACGTTGCTCCACGAATGGCATCTCTGTTAGGACCACATGGCCTTTTTGAGGTTAGCATATCATATGATGTATCTAGCTGTTCCAAAGGTACAGTAGCTATGTTAATGATACAACCATAGATTGCAACTTGAGGAAACCTAAAAGTTTATGTTGCATAAGCTCTATCAAGGGAACTTGTTTACACAAGTGACTTCAGTGGGTATATCAATAAACTTTCAAGAAATAGGGGAGGACTAAATGAAATTGCTTAATAGTCAGCAACTTTAGTTTCCACTATGATGGAAGTAAGAATTTAGACAGCCGGGTAAATAGGAGAGGCATCTTACGTCGTTGTTGGAGAATCAGAACATGTAAGCAATTGCAACAGCCGGTGCTCTTCCCAAACCAGCCGGACAATGAACATACACTCTTCCTTTCCCTTCAGAAACCGCCCATTCCAGTGAAGATACAGCTTTTGGTAGACCATTCCTCAAGGAATCTGGGTTGAAATCTCTTGCCTGCAAATAGGATATTATCAGTTGGCTATCGATATCTAGAAGTTGGTACCCATATTGAAGAAAATTGTGATCATTTAGGAAATGCAGACATTTTACATTTAACAAAGTGCCATAAAGTTGGAATGAACAGGACTAGCTTACACATGTGACGGATTCCAAGCTGTTTAGTTCTGTCTATAATTGATTGTAGATCTATTCCCCAGTAATCAACATCTTTGTCCTGCTGCAAGTTGAGAATGTAGGCGACATTCTGTTCCTGTTTAAGATGATCGATGTCTTCTACTTTCTGAGGTTGCGAGCCAACTATTAGATCATCACTTATCAATGTGTAGTTCATGACTGAAATTACACACTTTTTAAGTTCAACAATTTTAATTTTTGTCAGTCATGCAAAACTGTACTAATTTGCATGTACCTCTGCTATCAATATGTGAATTGCATTTTTGGTCCCTTAATTAATGGTCCTTCATGGATTTGGTCCCTACTTTTATTTTTGCACATTTAGTTCTCTGGACCGTATTTTATACGTAGTTCATACGAGTCTTACAAATCTAAGTCCTTTTATTTTTGAAAAACCTCAGAAAAGTCCCTATAGTTTAATTAAATAAAACAAATATCCAAAAAATAAAAAAATAAAATTGTTCCTTTTTATTGTTATTTCCTTTATAATTTATATTTTTATATAATTTTTCAATTTTGTCATTTTTTATTATTATGGTTTAGTAATTCATTGTCCCATCAAATGTTTATTTTTGTATAGTTTTGTTGATCATATTTTTCGAATGTTGAATAGTAATTTGAAGAAAATAATATTCAATCTTGGGGCTATTTAATATAATTTTTACAATAAATAATTTAGAAATTATTTGAGAACGAGGAAAAGTGCACAAAATCAAATTAAAAAAATTTAACCTGGACTCATGAGTACTATATAATAAAAATAAGTACTTCATCCGGAAATATAATAGGTTTACACTTTATTTTTGTTACTTTTCGATGTCCGGTTTGACCACAAATAAATAATAACTCGTTAAGAAAAAAATAATTTTAAAAATTATATTTCTTTTTAATAATTGAACCATTACAATTTCATAAGTAGCATTACAAAGTTAGTAATAAACTATAAATAATCTCGCACTTTACGAGAATATTATAAAAGTATACTTTTATATTTGTATAATATAACTTCTAAAATTAATTTTTTCGTAATCAATTATGATTAATTTGAGGTCAAACCGGACATAAAAAAGTTAACAAAAACAAAGTGTAAACCTATTAAGTTTCCGGAGGAAGTACTATTTATTTATGTCACACTTTAAGTTTAACCCCTTGACTTTTTTTTCCAATTATTATGAAAATATAATAGCTTATATTTTGACTCGTTTGAATTTGAAAACTTACATTGTTATTGTTTGAATTATTATGAAAATATAATAGCTTATAATTTTCAACTTTAGTACCAAAAGTTAAAATTTATAAAGCATTGTGGAGTAGTGTAGATAATCTTGAACATTTACGGTCTTTTTATAATTTTATTTAGGGGTAATTTTGATGTTTATAAAATATTGAGGTAAATTGGTAATAATTAAACTTATGGGACCAAAAATGCATATACTATTTCGTATAATTTGATGTATTTTGTGTATAAAGGACCAAAAGTGCAAAAACAAAAAAAGTAGGGACCAAAACCGTGAGGAACCATTAATTAAGGGATCAAAAATGCAATTCACTCGTGTTACTTTTAAACTTTAAAAGATTTTGAAATATAGCTCCCGATAATAATACTAAGCCAAGTCAAACATATGTGTGATACTATGAAACCTACGAAGATTTGTTAAACCAATCTCGATTGTGTATTGGCGGATCACACATATGATATACGCCCCCAAAAGAGTCCATCTCGACCATTAACTAACGAAAGTTCAAGAACTCAATTACATAAACCGGAAAAGTTGTCAAACTCAATACAATGAAAGGATCTTCTGTCGCACACAATGTATAGTTAACAATTCGGTGAAGGATCTCGAAAACGAGCAACATACCTTTCTACGCATCGTGATGACTGGCAGACCCGAAGCGTCAAGCATGGTTTCTTTTTCAATTGCCAAAAGCTACCATCAATTTCCAGAACCAGAGCTGAATGTTGATCATCTCCATAGTTTTATTAGTGATAAAGGAACAAGTGATGCATCAAATATGAAAAATTACGAAAACAATACAATGTTTCAACCAAAATTATGTTGAATAAAATTTCCATTCCATATAAGTTCATGAAGTTATACAAGCAAGAGATTCCGAAATAAGTAAGCATCAAGAGAAACTGTTTACAATTAACTTGGAATATGGTTGCGACAGTTCTAAGTACAAACTTGGAATCTTGAATTACAATTGACTGGATCTAATAATAATCTTTCACGCTTATTGCCGCCGGTAGCCAACTCTGATGGTGAAGCCAACATCTTCCTTTTCTTGGCAGCAAACTGATCATTAATCTGTGATGACTCCTTATCTTGAACCACCGATGATGTACTGCTGCTGCTGTAACCGGAATCCAAATAACGGTTGATAGTGTTCCTCAAAGTCTTGTTGGGCAAAAGATAGTCAACAAGAATATTGGTGGCACCGCAGACACAAGACAAACAGTTGGATACAATGTGATTTTCTATGCATGTGTAACAGAAACTGGCGAAGCAACACTTGCTTGTGAGGACAGCATCTTTCATAACATGTTTGCACAATGGACAATGTAGCTCCGGTGGAATAACTCGTTGTTGTTGTGATGACGACGACGATGATGGGATCCCTTGAATATTAATGTCCTCCATGGGTTGAGAAACAGCTCGGATTGACACGGGAATTCTGGGAGGTTTGGAGTTTCGCAAATCGAAATCTGGATCACCATTCGTTGGACAGTGCTGAATCAGATGTCCTGGAACGTTACACCTTCGGCATCGATAACCATCGGGGATAGCAGGAGCAGGCGTAGTAGTAGGCCTTATATATACGTTACTTTTCTTGGGAAATCGACCGAAACCACCACGTTGTCCGCCTCTAAAGGCTCCTCTGTAGCCTCCTGATTTATAAGAAGCATCAGGTAGTTGAGCCATATGACGCTGATAATCCGAATCGACACTTTCTAAAAACTGTCTGATCAACTCATCCTCCTCTTCTCTGGTGAT
Organism: Plantago ovata; assembly: GCA_028274465.1. Lineage (NCBI taxonomy): Eukaryota > Viridiplantae > Streptophyta > Magnoliopsida > Lamiales > Plantaginaceae > Plantago > Plantago ovata. The sequence goes on from CM051455.1 coordinate 129,621,924, forward strand.
CATCTCAGCCAGAGGGATGATGGGATCTTCTTTTTTAGCCGCAGTAATAATATTGGAAGAAGAAAACATGTTGATGTTTGTAGTAATAATCTTGACGGAGTAGTCGCTCTTAAAGGATCCCTCTCTCTAAGCTATCTCTCTTTTTGCTGTATGTAAAGACAAATAATTAATTAGTGTAGTTAGGCGTATATATATATAAAATACCAGGAAGGTAGAAAACTCGTTTCCTAATTTAGTTAATATAAACTCCTTCTCCTACGCTGATTTGCATTTGCATGCTGTAATTTACTTGTTTAAGCTTCTTTCCTTTTATAAGTATTTTCTTGTTTAAGCTTTCTTTCCTTTTCCTTTTATAAGTATTTTGAACGGCCGAATGAAACTTGCGGGATATCAACAATTAATAATAATCGAATTAACTCGAATTGGGGAAAGACAGACTCAAGAAGGCAAAGTTGTACCTTAGGGATTAGAACAGTACCAACTGCATTAGGTGTAGTACATTTACTCTGTTTTTCCATAAATAGGAGATACTATAGTTAGTTGGTTCATCTTCTTCACTTCTTCATTTTCACTCTTCTAATTAAACGGCCGTATCTGTAAATTCTTCGATCATTCAACTCAATAATACAGATTCAATTTGGTTATACATTTATATATATATCTAGGCTTTTCAATGGGTTGGGTTGAACCCAACCCAACCCTAACCCGATTAAAATTCGCTCCTTACTTATAAGTGACGGGTACGGGTTAGGTTAAAACCCGAACCCATATTATACCTGTAATTATAAGACCCGAACCCTAATCCAACCCGATAAATTGGCATGAACCCAACCCGGATAAAACCTTAGACATTGTCGGACCCGTTTCCCGACCCAGCCCACCCGACCGGGCTATGACCCGAACCGGTCAGAAAACCCGACACAACCGGATTTTTGACATGACCCGCTGCCTGACCCGACCCGTGTGCACATGACTCATTCTTCTTCACCATGGCCAAACTTCAAAATGTCATTACGACTTCTTTTGTTAACGAAATCGCATGATTCTAACGACATTGGATTCGTATAGACGTCTTCTACATGTTCTAAATTACCGTTCGAAGTTTCATCGCCTTTTCGAGAATCCTCCATTGATGACTTGAAGCTTTTCGAAAGCTCTATACAACTCCGTTTCTCAACCAAATTCAACGATTCTTTCGTTGTTGAGTCCGTCTTGACCTCCTCTATCACCTTTGGGCAACAAACAATCAATTTAGAACGAAAATTCAAATTCAAGTTGAAACTTGAATTTAAATTCGTTCTAAATTTATGGTTTGTTTCTCATGGATGATAGAGGAGGTCAAGACGGACTCAACGGCGAAAGAATCATCAAATTTGGTTGAGAGATAGATCCGTACGGAACTTTTGAAAAGCTTCAAGTTATCAATGGTGAATTTTCGAAAAGGGGATGAAACTCCAAACAGTAAATTGAAACGTGTAGAATAGGTCAATACGAATCCAATAGCGTTGGAATCATGCAATTTCGTTAAGAAACGAAGTCAAAATGACATTCCGAAGTTTGGCTATGGTGAAGAAGGTGTGAAGACGGAGTCCGGGTTATTAGGGTTTTAGAGATCATAACCCGTACCTGTTAAGTGGTTTATATATGTATTTGACCCATGTTTAAATTCCTCACATTGCAATTGGCCCCGATTAGGTCAAAGTACTTGGGCTCGATGCTCACAATAAGAAAGAAGGCTTGGAACAATAGTGCAATACTATAATTGTAGAAAGTTAGAAACTAATGTAAAATAGATCTCTCTATAATATTCTCTAGAATATGGTAGGTTAGTAATGATGGTGAAATGATGTATAATCCGCCTGCTATAAATATTAAGGGTAGATATTTCATTCGTAAATCAACAACCAAATAAGACCAATTGGAAGGTGAGAAAGTCTAGTAATGAGCGATTAATTCGAATGTGAGAAAGTCTAGTAATGAGTGTGGAAGTCCTAAAGCAATGTTGTAAGAGTTGAAACAAGGAGAAGCTTAGTTATGAACCGGCTGCAACAAAGGAGAAAATTTTTAAAAATCATAAATATTACTTATAATTTTACTTACGGTGTGAATGTGTGTGAGGGAGAGAGAGATGGAGCCATGGAGGAATAATTCGAGGAACAATTTTGTTAGAGTAGACAGTACAAGTTTGATAAGATCAAAGAAGCATAAGGACTGATTTGAAAAAACAAAACTTCTGGACTGAACACTACAAGAAAACAGTCAAACAGTGACGAACAAATTCCGTCACTAAAGGCCTAAAATTTGTCACTAACAGGGTTAGTGACGGAATTCGCCCGTCACTAAAACCCTCGTCACTGAGACAATCCAGTGACGGAATTTCAGTGACGGAATTTTTCCCTCACTGTTTCCGTCACCACAATTTGGTCATCCTTTCGTCGTCTGAGATGTGTAGAGACGGAAATATTTCCTAATTATGAAATCGTGTGATCATGTTAACACTTTTAGCACAAATTACAAACAACCATTACAACTTGTACATTCAGTTGTGTATAATAGATAGAGCAGAACATGAAACTCTCCTTTCATCTGATTTTGCTCTCATTGTTTCCTACTTGTAAACATTCAATTCATCTTCAATGATATCAATCTTTCAGTTCAAGATTTTGTCTGTTAACTGAACTTAATAGCTAACACGAGTGAGTATTAGGCAGAGCACGCTGATAGTATAACTTATAAGTGTTGGTCTATGGCAATAAATCGATCACCAGATTCCACTTTGGAAAAAAAAAAAAACTCAAGTCCTTAGATAGATAGCTACTCCATGGTTTCATCTTGACCAATGTAAAATCTCGTAATTTTCACTCTTGCTTGCTGCAACAATGCCTCTAGACCATGGTTGCTACTTGCTACTGATTCAATCACATGATCATAATCGAAACTAATACACTGTACCTGCAGATGAATATACGTACATATAGCAACACAATTAGTTATTATTGTCATTTTACAATCTTATCAGGAATATGTAAAAGCTAGATAACTCATACACTGGAGTCCTATACATTAAGGCTCACCAAGTCAATGGTCAGAACTTTCAAACACGGGGCGGTGTGAAGTAACTCAAGTAGTGCTTCAGTATCACAACGATGGAGATAAGCAAAGCTCTTCTAGATTACAAAACCTCACAAGAATTGATATATAATATACCGAAAGCTTAATTGAAAGAGATCAAGCAAATTTGAGAAAGTAAAACAGGGGAGTAAAAAACAGCAATGTTTAATTAGACAATAGTTGCTTAACCCTCAGGAATGTAACTCTTCAACATCAACAGAGTCAATCAATCTATGTATGTAGTTGACGTGTATTTTAGTATCGGATAATGTTCGTGTTTAATTATATTGAAAAGTGGTGTAAGAACCTTACAAGTTTAACTCATGTCTTTAAAACATGATATATGTTGTTGGAAATGTACTTTTATATATATATATATATATATATATATATATATATATATATATATATATATATATATATATATATATATATATAGTTTTAAGGTTTTCACTATAGTTTGTCACTTGCAAAAGTCAATTAGAAACATTTGAATGCATTCATTCATGAGCAAAAGACAAATGCCACGATCCATATCATTACATAACTAGATAAGCAAAAAATGATCGACTCCCATGTTTCCCATGTTGTACACACTACGCCCCATCATTTCTTTTCAGCAGCGATTCTTGTGATTATGTCAAATGCAGTGTTGAATTGACCATTTGTAGGCTTGTTGCAGACAAAGCACTTCTTATTTTTTTATGATGCTTTAATGCACAGTGCTGGCAGAAATTGTTAATGTTGGATTATGTCCGGTTCGCGGTACGAACTAAGGGACGACTTACCTCGACGTCTAGGGCACACATGTCCGACATATAAGCCCTAGTCCGACAAAGAGATTACTCCCAGAATGGTACTACTCGGAACATAGGTCCGACATACTGCGCGAGAAGTATGTTTCCAAGGAACATGGGCGAAAGTTCAGGCTCCGATACCTCAAGGTATATGTCCGACATGATTGAGTATCGGACACTCCGCGCGAGACATGATTGAGTCGGCCGCTATGAAAGTTTTACATAGCTCAACTATAGTATGTATGACCACGAGATCTCGGACGGTATATCGGATATGATCTCGGACCCCGGTCCGTGTGTCGGACACTGTGTCGGGTACAAGAACGGGACAGAATCCTGGAACGTTCCTAAGAGCGTGAAATTACCTTCTTGACCCTAGAAAAACCCTAATTTGGTACGTGGGCCAGGCCCATTAAGTCAGCTGATGGGCTTTTAGCCTTGAGATTCAATCACAGCCGTACACTTGGCGTAATCCCAGGAGTCCTATCACTATTTGGGAAACACTATAAATAGTGGACATCATTCAGCTCAAAGGTATTCAATTTCTATCCTACTTTATACTATACACACTAGAGTGGCTTTCAACCCTCTAACCGTAAAGTCGATTATCCGGTTTGATCACTAGACAAACCGGAAAACCATTACTAACCTCCCCCTCAAGTTATTCTCAGGACTTCACTTGCAATGGAAGGAGGCTAAAGTCAAGAGGAACGCTTTAGAACGTATTAGAAGGACTTAATAATTTACCCATCAACAGAAATAATGTTTACAACTCGTCACAACAGGATCAACAAATGGCTCTCTACAAATGAAACATGCAAATGGAAGTGCATCCTCATCTTCATCACTTGCTTCACGACTGTCCTCGTCATCATCCTCCTTCATGGCCAACTTTCGAGCCCTTACCTTCTCTTTTTCGTCCCACTCCTTCTCCAGCAGCCAACCCGACTTATAATCACCATGGTCATGCATAAACTTGCACGAATCACCATACCCACAATAACCAGTTTCTTTGTAATCTTTACAAATGTCGGGCTGATAGTCAAACCTGGCAGTCACCCTTATGTGGGCAGAGGCTCTAAGAGGTCCGTGAGAGCCACCAGCTTTTTCACTAGAAACAGTTTGCTCCCGCCGGAACCCAGCTTTAAAATCAGTATATCCATGCAGGCCTTTGTATAACTTGTAAGAATGTGAATTGATGACTTCTCATTAATCACCAAGGATATATATATACAACGAAATCCAAGGCATCGATTCACATTCCTATCTCTACATTGTCCTATGTAACTCCTATGTTCTAACATAACTTATCATGATCACCACCACTAGTCTTATTTTTACCTTTCATAGCCTCTTCAGCTTGCTTCAGAACCATCTCTCTAATAGCCCGAGCATCCCTGGAGAAGTCAGCCTCAGTCTCCAAGGTACGTAGCCGTTGTTATCATTATGAACTTGAATTTCTTTGGACGACTCATATTCAAAAAAGTTGGATTTTCTTTTTCTTGTTTCCTCCTGAGGTGATGACATTATTGATCTCTTAGCTAGTCCCCTGCTCTTATTACCAGTTAGCTTCTTAATCATCGAACCTTCCCCATTAGAATCTCCATCTTCTTCCACGGCTCTTCTGGAGCAGCTCGTTTTCTGAAGTTCTTGCACTTTGACGGTTTTCTGAAGAAATTACACACTTGAGATTGATAAGACACCTGCAGTTGATCACCACTCAGGGTAGGTTGTTCCGACTCATTAGCCATAGTCAGGGGCGAGGCTAAGTGAGAGGGTACCCCGTGCGCCACACGGGTTGGATTGACAAAGAATTTTTTTTTAGTAGTAATATTTTAATAATTTTTTGTTTAACATACAGGTTGGAATATTTGGAATGAAGATTTAGAGTTCCAATTTGCAACCAAGTCTCTAAAAGCCAATAAATTGCACAAGTGACAAGTCCAATCCAATTAAAATTCTTGCACCTTTTCTGGATTAAAAGTAAAAAATAAAAAAAATTGCACTCCTTTTGTTAAATACTCCTATGTAATAATTTCATCCTTTTCAAGTGAATTTTATTTATAAATTATTTTTAATTTAAATTATAGCAATATATAATAAAATTATATTATGAAATCTTACTCCGGCCAATTAATTTTACAAAATAATTTTATTATGTTTTTTCTGGTATAATTTTTACATAGTTTATAGTCAAATCGAAAGTATGATCGTTAGAATTTCCTTTAAACATAAAGATTCATTTATGTCTATCTTTTTTAAAAAATAACCTGAATGTATATATATATATATATTTTTATTTTATTTTAAGATTGTTAAGTTTGACACACGGGTTGATAAAAATTACTGGCTCCCTTAGCCATAGTCGACATATACCAATTTTGGGAGGCCAAGTGTTACAAGAGAATGGTTACGGTGGCGAGAGACTGAGGGTGGAGGATGAGAGATGGGAGGATATATATAGGAGGCGAGTAAAAGTTGGGAAATTTGTGCCACCGTTTGTACTTTCAGCAACTTAGAACAATTGGTGTTTATCTTTTGGCATGCGTCGAGGATCAAAGAAGGATTTGTCGCTGGTTTATATAGTACCTAAAAACAAGTAAGGAATTGGAAATTAACTAGGAAAAGGTTTATAAAACTAAATAATAATAAAAGGAAATATAACTAAACTAGGAAATAGAACTAACCAAACCATATTTAAGTACTGAAGTAATTCCTAACTCTAAGCGTAAACTTGGTACTCTTTTCTGATTCTTATCCGGATTCTTATCACATTCGGTAATTTTTTATTTTTTAATATTTTTTTTTAAAACGGCAAAATAATATTTGTTAAATAAAATACACAGCATAAGAAATGATCGAGAACAACTACAAAGATGAGAATAATATGTTCCAACTATCTAGTAGTATCATATTATGACCTGCTCAATGCAAACTTGATCATATACATAATATATGAGCTGATTCTAGTAGTGAACAATGCGTATAATTATAAGGCTATAAATTTATAACCATACTGTAATTGGGTTGATTTGGATTCTGTTTGTTTATCAACTGAAGTATTCTCTATGATTTACTGATGCAAAAAAGGGACATGGTTGGCTAAATGTTTGAGAAGCTATAAAAATCAAAAATATATTGATCTTTTTTTTCTTTCCAAAATAGTTGTAGCGTTAGTAGAAAAATTATAGAAGGTGTAGTTAGCGCGTCAGAGGTTGTGAATGTAGCCTCGTTATCCACACTTCAGGATTTTCCTTCTAATTCCAATATAGGCCGGCCTAGGTATGGTGAGAAATAGCCATATTAGTTGTTATGCACTATTTCCCTAAAGACTAGACAACGCCTTGTTTCAAGGAATTGTTGATGTTGGTGGAGATGAGGATGGGATCACGGAGCGGCGGCAAACGTTATGTGTCACCGAAGATAGTAGTGACTTTTGCAAGATCTCTATGGGTCGCAATGCTGCAGAGAAGGCCCAGTCAAGTGGATTAGGTTCTTCCTCTTCCAGCAAGTCAAACACTGATGAATTAGTTGAAAGGTTCAACTTATATATTCACAGAGGAGTGAGCGAGACATATAAAAGGGAACATGAGCAACAATTATTGGAGCTCGTAAACAGAAAAGTTGAGTTTAGGGAAAAAGATAGGATGCTTTAAGGCGTGGATGAAATTAGTGGACATAGGTGACAATCTTACACCGAAATAGGAGTCTAGGAAGATGAAACCTTTTAGCAAGTTAATTGATGTGTGAAGTGTGAAATTCAACTCTAAAAAAAAGAAAAAAAAAAAAAAAAGTGTGAAATTCAACATCTTTGAATATGGTTGTTGGAAGTAAAAAAAAAAAAAAAAAAAAAAAAATTGAAATTCGACATCTTTGAATATGGTTGTTGGAAGTGTCGGATCATGCACTTTAATTTATTTTAAATTTGAATTTGAATTTGAACTTACATTTAAATTTCAATTTCAATCACATTTTGAATTTGAATTCGACAAAGTGAATCACATTTCAAATTAATGTTGGTGATTTTAGTGTCATCAATTCATTTTAGTAGTAATGTGATTTGCTAGAGACTGATGCGATCTCTCGTTGAGGCTCGGAACAAGTTCGGATAGTGCGGAGTGCACGCTTGTTGAGCTAACGAGTTATCGGCCACGAATACGAAGCAGGGGTCAAGGGGCGCCCCCTCGCGGGGTTGCAAGGGGCGGAGCCCCTGGCTGGGGTCCAAGGGGCATAGCCCCTGGCTGGGGTCCCGCTGTACAGATGCGCCCCTTCCCTCTTCGTTTTGTACTTCTATATATTGAAGGAATCAGTCTCCTGAACAGATACGAAAACTATTACATCCTCTCTACTTTCTGATCGAAATTCATATTGTCTGAATTAGATTGCCTTCTTGGATTATCCCGGCAAGGAATTCGTCAAACCCAGGCAACAAATTAGGGCCGAATTATCTTGTTTGGAAAGTGACTACACGATCCATTGAAGTTTTCCAAAATTATCACAACCCTACTATATTACTAACAATTAAATTTCAACAAATTTACTTCCTCCGTCTCGATCAAAATGAATCACATTTCAAATATGATTTTGTTATTTTCTTGAATGACCTTGACAATTTGTATGATATCATATTTCTTCAAATTCATTAAGTTCAGTCCAATTCTATTAAATTCAATTCAAATTTACTTAGTTAGTTAGTTTTATATTATAAATAAGTATTGATTAAGTTACAGAATATAATTTTATTATATTTTTTGTTATGTAATTAATGAGTAATTTGTGATTACACTTTATTAAAAAATCAAGCCTAGAACTTTTTATGGAACGGAGAAACTATATGTTATATTTGTATAATAAATTATTAGATTAAGTTAATTATTTCACTCAAATATTAATTTTTCTGTTCGAAAATAGATTTAACACTTTATTTTATTAAAAACAATTTAGTGTCAAATTGATATGAAATTAATTTTAAATTGTAATATAAAAATAATTAAAATTCATAACCCTAGACAGAAATCATATTCCCTCCGTTCCATATAAGTTTTCTAAGGTTGAGTTTTTTCGAACTTTGACCGCAAATTACTTCTACATTACATAATAAAAAAAATAATAAAATTATATTATGAAAGAAAATCAAGTATATTTTTTTAATATATCTCTATTATATATTAATCATATGTAATATAATATAGTAGTAATTTACTGTGAAAGTTCGAAAAAAGTCAACTTTAGGAAGCTTATTTGGAACATAGTGGGGTATTAAACATTGATTCACATGGACCATAAAAGGTCAATAAAATGGAAAACTATATAAAATGGGATAACTGAACTGAAAATAGAAAGTAAAACAACTTTGGAATAATTAGGGGGCAAAACTTAAGTCAAGAAGAAAGAGGGGTCCAATGCATAATTTAGTCACAATAAAGAGAAAATAAACATTGAACAGGCCGAGAAAACAAGTTAATATAAGAAGCAAGTGAGAATAGACACGTGTTATTCATCCGAATAGAGCATACTCCTAGAATAGGCCCTCCGAGCCGGTCAAATTCCTAAATTGAATTTTGATCCCTAAAGTCAGAATAGACACGTGTTATACATTCAGTCATTCATCCGACATCGGAACTGAGTTGTCCAATTATAGCGGCGGCGGGGACTTGTTGAATTAGATAGATCGAACAGAGAAAGAAATGGGGCTTGTATTTTGATTATCGGATTGCATCTCAAAACACGGTGATTTTTCATTTCTGCTGTATCCTAATCCATCTAACTACTGTCTCTCTCATGTATGTATGCATTTTGCCATTGTTAAGGCATTAGGTCTTGACTGTGTATTTATTTATTTACTGGTAATGATATTTATGCATTTTGTATCGCGTGTGTTTCTGATCGATTTAATGTTGCCTTTTTATCGGATCGATTCAATTTGTTGCCATGCGTTTTCATTTGTATCCAGCTGTGGGATTAGGAAGCTGAGTTTGATACATTCATGTAGACAATTAATTGCACCATACAATAAGGTTACTTAGGCCCGTCTTAACTGTAAAAGGCCTACTTCATCTATCCTGGCACAAGCTTCTCAGTTTGTTTCATTAATTTTAAATCATAACGAAAAGATTTAAATAAAACAATATGATGAAAGTATAATCATTATACTTTGCATGATATAATGATCTTAATGACTTGGGTAAGCACTTAAAACACACAACAAGCAAGAATGGGAATTAGGTTTATGACAAGAATTCAATAGACGAAAAACAGGTGTTCCATGTAATATTCAAGTAATAAAATTGACAAAATGGTTAAGGATTGAGAACAGGTTCTGATGATGAATAGCCATGCTGTGTACGTACATTAGTGGGCAGGAGGATGATGTGGCAGCTTTGGATCCGGAGCATATGGAGTGGAGGGTAGATTGGATAATGAAGTGAATGGTTTGGAGGAGAAAGAGAAGCTGGGGGTAGGAAGAGGAGATTGAGGAGCAAGGTATTAACTTGAGAGATGCTGAAAGGATTAAAAAGGGAATTGCAAGCTGTGGAGTGGTGGTATATTGAGGAACAGGGGTCTGCCATTACCGATTGGGAGGAGAAGTGGAAGCTTGGTTCTAAGTAACACAGAGAATAAGTTGATGGACCTCTGTAATCAAGCTATAATAAGGTTTGTCTTATCATACCTTTCAAGTGTTTTTCAGTCATCCTTAAATAGTTAAATATAGAGGTCTATGGTGTAGAAATGCACCAACTGTGGTTCTTTTGGATGAATTTGGATTTATTGAGTTGTTGCCATGTCAAAAGTAATTGAGCATTGTGTATGTACCTTTTTAAGTTTTATGCATTCATGGCAGTCTCAGCTATACAACTTTTTGCCGCATGATTCACAACAGAGCAAGTAAATTAATAGTATTTCTAAGTTGTTTTTATCAATGCGCCAAAGATTCTTTGTTGATGCAGTCTGACATTGTATATCCTCAATTGTTGGTCAATGATTTCATGTAGCCCATTTCTAATGTACTACTCTTTCGAATGTCTGTAAAGAAGAACTCTTAATACTTGACGTTTTGCTGCAAGGTCAAAAAATACTTTGCTTGGAATCATTTTTTATTTCTTGGAGTAGGCACTGCCACCGACTTTGGATCTCTGTAAAAGAACTGATTCTTTGTTGGAAGGCTTTCTGTAAATATTTTCTTTTATTATGGCAGCTAGCTTTATCTACTGATTTTGCAGGTTGAAGTTTGGGAATGGATTACAGTATCAGTTGGATGCTAATGTCTCCCACCCCATCTGAGAATTTGGGACTAGATTTGAAGTCCATAAAGCCCGAGAGTGCTTCTTTTCTGAGGACATAAAAGGAAACTTAATGGGGAAGTTGCAAGAATTGATCTCTCTTTAGAAATAGTTGGGTGATTTTGATGTGAAAATTGCCAAGCGAAATCAAATTGTTGCCTATCAGTCTCACATTGACGGAGTAAGTACCTGCATCTGATCTTGCCATGTGCATTCATTTCTTAATTTCCCATGCTCTGGGTGTATGCTAATATGATTATATGATATGCATTATGCCTGAAGTGATCTGATTATTCATTCCTGCAACTACAAGTAGCTCTTAATGGGATTATGTGTTTATGGGATCTCTGGTGCCCCTATTAGGCACACACATTGATATATATGCTCCAACTATCTATCACTACCTGATAGCTTGAACCCATTATGACCTTCTCAATGCAAACCTGGTTATATACATAACATATGAGCTGGTTCTAGTAAACAATGCCTATTACCATACTATAATTCGGTTGCCTTGGATTCTGTTCATATATCAACTTAAGTATTATCGACAATTTACTTGTGCAAAAAAAGGACATGGTTGGTTAATCTTTGAAAAACTATAAAAATCCAAAATATACTAATTTTTTATCCAAAATAACAGGAGTAGAAAATTATACAAATACTAAAGATTAAAAAAAATTGGCTGTAAAACGCTATTGCACCGACTAGATAGGTTAACGACTTAATGGTCTTATCTATGCCATTAGTTGAAGCAGTGTCATTGAGTCGGGCTGATTTAGTCGAGCAGTTACTAAGATTTGAAGATAGACTATGGAGCTCTGAAGTCTTCGTGTTATAGATATTAGTTTTTACACTTAGGGGCCGGATTAGCATTAATCATCCCGGAGCAGTGCTAGTATCATGATTATTTTGGGTTGCTTTACAATCAGTTTTTAATGTGTTGGCTTGGATCATGACATGAGGCACCCTTGTACAAGTCGTTGACAATTTTCCTAACTTCTATTTTGCAGCTTTCTACATTTTTCATACTCTTTGCAAACAATCTGCATATCTCTAATTAAAAAAAGGTCTCATGATACTTTACAAAAGCTTGTAAGTTGTAAGGTAGGATTTGGACTGGAACTAAGAAACTGTTGATTTGTCATCTTAAAAGTGTTAAAATAGGAACAAGTGATGCTTAAAATAGGAAAATTACAAAAACAATAAGAAAGATTTCAACCAAAATTATGTTGAATGAAAGTTCCATTCCAGGTAAGTTATACAAGCAAGAGACTAACATAACTTCGAATATGTTTACCACTGTTCTAATTACAAACTTGGAACCTTGAATTACATTTGGTTTTATCTATTAATCTTTCACGCTTATTGCCGGTAGCCAACTCTGATGGTGAATCCAACATCTTCCTTTTCTTTGCAGCAAACTGATCATCATTGATCAGTGACGACTCATCTTGAACCGAGGTAGTTCCCCTGCTGTTGTTGCTGCTGCTGTAATCGGACTCCAAATAACGGTTAATAGTATTCCTCAAAGTCTTGTTTGGCAAAAGATAATCGGCAAGAATATTCGTGGCACCGCAGACACAAGACAAACAGTTGGATACAATGTGACTTTCTATACATGTGTAACAGAAACTGGCGAAGCAACACTTGCTTGTGAGGACAGCATCTTTCATAACATGTTTGCACAATGGACAATGTAGCTCCGGTGGAATAACTCGTTGTTGTGATGATGATGATGTTGACGATGATGGGATTCCTTGGACCACAGGTTGAGAAACAGCAGCAGGACCCCCTGAAGGAAGAGCACAAGAGTCGTGCTCTGTAGTTCGGATGGGCATGGGAATTCTAGGAGGTTTGGAGTTATTGAAATTATCGAAAGCAGGATCACCGTTTGTTGGACAATGCTGAATCAGATGTCCAGGAACGTTACACCTGCGGCATAGATAACCATTCGGAGCAGCAGGAGGTTTGGAGTTTCCTAAATCGTAATCGGGATTACCATTGGTTGGACAGTGCTGAATCATATGCCCAGGAACCTTACACCTGTGGCATACATAACCATCGGGTATAGGGATAGCTGCAGGAGTATGTGTAGGCCGTACATACACATTAGCTTTTCGCCCGAATCCAGCAGTACCACGTCCGCCTCTAAAGCCGGTTCCGCCTCTGTAGCCTCCTGATTTATAAGCATCAGGTACTTGAGCCATATAACGCTGCCAATCCGAATCAACAGATTCTAAAAACTGTCTGATCAACTCATCCTCCTGTTCTCTGGTGATCATCTCATCGAGAGGGATAATGCGTTCTTGTTCAGCCCCAGTGCTGCTGGAAGAAGGAACCGCAGATTCTGGAATATTATCATAAAAATCTTCTTCAAAATCAGAAGAAAACATTGAAGTAATACTCTTGATAGGGAACCGAACAGAGTAGAAACAGTCTAAGCTCTCTCTTCTTTACGATGTAAAGGAAAATATGAGGGCGGAGAGGGCTATATATATACAACAAAAATACAGGGAAACTCGTTTCCTAATTGGATTTAAACTATCCTTATACAAACAACTCCTTCTCCTGCGCTAATTTGTAGTACGTTTTTATATTTCCTTTTACAGTCTTTATTTTCCATGCGAAACTATATTCATTATTTATTTAAAAAAATTGTCATCAGTCTCCAGTTTATATACCCATCAAATTATTTTTATTATTGTTATTGAATTTAATTTAATAACCTGCTCAGTTTTTTAGAAAAAGTAAATGTGGAAGTGTTGCTTTCTTCCTTCCGCAGCACACTTTGTTCTTTGGACTTCGGAATGACATTCCGGGCAAACATAAGTTTTTGGTGCCGTCAAACTCATACATAATGTTAACTTTAAGTCCATTTTTCGTGAAAATTACATATTTGGTCCTAGAGTTTCATAAGTTCTAACAATTTTTGTTCTAAACTTTCGACAAAATTCCTACTCCAATTTTGTTCAATTTTTTTTCTTGGATTTATTTTGTGCTTAATTACAGCCTTATATCCGGACGACTAAATTTTGTTGGGTTTATAGATTTTACTCATCTTTTAATTTTTAATGTTTTTTATTTAAACATGTGTAATATTAATGTCGATTTTCCATTATAAGGAGTCTTCACAGGATTGTATTATAGCTTCAATCTCCATCAGGTGACACAACTAAAATTTTAAAATATAATTTTGTTAGATATTTCATTATTTTAATTTAACAGTAATTTGTGACTAAAGTCAAAATTGTTGACAAAAAAGAAAGAAATTAAATTGGATAAATATTAATGAGACAAAAGGAGTATAATTTACATAAATGTACTCCCTCCCTTCTTTTAGATATTTCCTCCGAAAACTTTAAAGAGTCCTATTTGGCTTTGTTGACTATTTTAATGTTCGGTTTGACCTTAAATTAATCATAATCTATTGTGAAAATATTTAACAAAATGGGTTCGATGGCTCTTTCTTCACCATTATCTTCTTCCTTGTCGTGGTGGTCTTGCGGTGGGATTGGTGGTGGATCGGTGGCGGAGTTTTTGCAGGAGGGCGAATCGGATTCAGGTCCGTTTAGGTGGTTACTGTTGCAACAGCAACCGATTAGGATTGGGGAAGCTTCGGCTGGTAGGGTTGGGAATTCAAATTTTGTTTTTGTTGATCTTGTGCCGATACTATATATATGAATGAGAATCAGTTTTTCTTTCCATTGTGTCTATAAAATTTAGTTGGATTGAGAATAATAGTTTGATAACCCATCGAATACACTTAGCATCTGTTTGCAAAAAGTTTATTGGCTCTATCAAAATATTCGATATTTTATTTTCACATTTTTTTAAAACAATATCTGAAAACAAGTAATGAAAGTGGTAACCTCTTTAGGAGATAAAATTTTAAAAATAAATTTAGATAGGAATTTATATAGAAACTTTCCTAATTCAGTCAAGGTCCCATAATTTGCATTTTACCTTAGGCCCCGATTCAGGTCTATTTGATCTTGGGAGGGGCCCCCTCACCGACACTGTCAGGGGCGGCCCAAAGGCTGTGCAATAAGCCCAACTGCACATGGTCACATTTCCCTTGGGTCCTCGAGGCCCAGTATACTAAAGCCCAACTTCTGTAAAATAAAAAAAATAAAAAAAATTAATTTAGCTGAATTTTCAGAAAACACACGAGACTTTTCACCTTCTTCCTCAAGCAAGCCGTTTTCTGATTTCTTTCTCAGATACTTGGTCGGGTCAATCAATCGAATTTATCCCTCTTTCTTCTCAACCTCCATCAATTTCTCTATTTCCTAAAATTATCGTTTGAATTTCAATCTATATATATACATCATGTTTTGCAATTTACTTTTACCCAATTTCAATCATCTTTCTATTATTTTGGTTTACTCTACTCATATTAAACAAGAAAACAGTGGAGATTTGTCAAAGTTTTGATAATTTCGGTCTATCTCGGTTGTGGGCATCTTTGAATTTTGAAGGTATTTACTTCATTTCATCAATACTCTTATTTGAATTTTTAGGGATCGTGGCTTGTTTCTGCATCTTTGAATTTCAGTCTATCTCGGTTGTGGGCATCTTTGAATTTTGAAGGTATTTACTTCATGTCAAAGTTTTACCCATGCACTATTTTGCCTCCATGCCGCGGCATCGTGGCTTGTTTCTGCATTGGTGGCCACGATGCCGCGGCATGGTGGTTTTTTTTTTATTTTTTAATTTTTTTTTTTTTTGATAATTATAATATGATAAGATGAACTAAAATTAAAACAAAATATATTTAATAGTTTATTTGAAATAACTTACATCAAATTTAAACACATAACACAGAATCATACTCACTATAGAACGAGTTCACATCAAATTTAAAACACAAAATCTAACAAATTGAGATGCAACAACCACACAACACACAAACATAAAATGCATGAAACTTAAAACAAATAAGACACACGATTGATGAAGCTCGCACAATCAATCACTAACACCTCCAGATATGTTCCATGAGGTCTGAAGTTAGTCGTTCATGCGTGTTGATGCTATGCATCTGTCGGTTAATATTCATGTACTCATTCAGAGAGTTTATTGTTGATGTCGTCCTTCGAATATGAATTCCACGATCGAAATCCTCAACGTAAGACCTTGTGTCGTCCTCAAACTCTTTCCTCAGGCTTTCCATTTCACTTTCATAGTTTTTGTATGTGTGGCGTTCATCCTCAACTATCATATTGTGGAGTGTGATGCAGCAATCCATGATCTTACGGAGTGTGGACTTGTTGTGAGCAAGAGCCGGGTTTCGTATTATTGCAAACCGTGCTTGCATAACTCCAAAAGCCCGTTCCACATCCTTACGGCAAGACTCCTGGAGCTGAGAGAACTTTGATTCTTTATGAGTTATGGGATTGGGGATGGCACTCACAAACGTAGCCCATGCTGGATAGATACCGTCAGTTAGGTAGTACGGCATGCTGTATTGATGGCCATTCACCGTAAATTCCACAGGAGGTGCAGTGCCGTTGAGAAGATCCTCGAACACTGGTGAACGCTGCACGATTGATAAGTCATTGAATTTTCCGGAAACTCCAAAGAATGAATGCCATATCCAAGTGTCTTGGGATGCCACAGCTTCTAACACAAGGGTAGGACTTCCACATTTCCCTTGGAATTGACCGTGCCACGCCGTCGGACAATTCTTCCAAATCCAATGCATACAGTCGATACTCCCAATCATGCCCGGAAAGCCTCTTGCCTTGTTGATTGCTAGAAGTCGCCGTAAGTCATCTTCATTGGCCCTCCTCATGTAGGTTGCGCCAAACTCTGCAACCACAGCGTCACAAAAACGCGAGAGACATTTCAAAGCCGTACTTTCACCAAGGCGACAATACTCATCAACCGAGTCAGCACAACACCCATAAGCTAGCATTCGAATGGCTGCGGTACATTTTTGGAGTGTGGATAACCCTTGACGGCCAGCAGCATCTAGCTTGCAGACAAAGTAATCATCTTGATGCACAACACCAGCAACTACTCGTTCAAACAAGGCCCTACGCATTCTGTATCTGCGTCGGAACTTATCTGCATAAGGAGCGACCTGACCAAAGTAATCACGCTCTAGTAGCACGGCACGTGAAACTCTTTCCCTGTCAATATATTTTCGCTTCTTCTTTGAAGTGTTTTTTGGTTGTTCTTGTTGTTGATGTTGTTGGATGGAGTGCATCATATGGGGTATGTTGTTCATTATGAACTTTTGAGCTTGTTTAAGGTATTCGAGGAAGAGGCGGAGGATGCAAAATTCAAACTTTCATCAGACGATGACGAGCTTGATGATGAAGAGCTTGATGACATGATTATTTTAAACTTAAGAAGTGGATGAAGGGTTGGTGTATCTAAATTAAGTTCCAGAGTTGCATTATATAGACATGGATGAGACACATTGCCTCGGATATGATAAGATTTTTGAAGATAAGATTTTTGGAGATAAGATTTCAAAAGATAAGATAACATGCTTAGTCATGGCTGAGTCAAATTGCATAGGATGCCTCAAGTAGTGTTATGATTCCTGCCGAATTCAAATTCATGATATCTGACAAAGTAAAGTTCTGATTCCTGACAAAGCAAATTAAAAAGTTGTTTGACTAAAAGTAAACTTTTGATTCCTGACAAATTCAAATTCAAATTCAAAGCAAATTCATTTCATTAGAACGGATACATGGGAAATGAAAATACAAACAAGTCACACTTACGGAGTTGAAATAACACAATGCGAAAATTAAAGTACAAACACGCCACACTTAAATGCCTAAACAAACACACTTAAACACTTAACAAACACACTTAAACAAGTTTCACCACTCAATTTTCGGAAACAATTCGGCTCTGAGTGCATCTGCCACTGCTCTCTGCTCGGCATTCAAATTATCGTAGTGAGGCAACAGATCCATCAGGAATTTCATCCGCTCATTCCTCAACTTCTCCTCTTTCAAGTACTGGTCCTTCAGTTTCCTGGCCTCCCTCTTTTCCTCCTTCTCCCTTTCAAAGGCGAGCCTGCTGTTATGAGCTTCCTTGTCCCACTCAATCCTCTGTCTTTCATACTCAAGAGCCTGGGGATAATTACCATTGAATTGCACCCATCCCTCACCTATCGTCTCCATTGCGGAGTTGCAAGAACTTCCACCTTGTGCCATCCTTTTCGCCTTGTCCCGACCCATAGGGCGTTTCGGACTCGAGACACTGTCATCAACTAAGTGGTATCGCTTCGTCCCACTACTGCCACCTCCCGTTGACTCCATTCGTTCATCCCCATCTACATCAACATCCACAGTGACATTGTTTGGATCTTGCTTCTTCTTCAAGTGAGTCTCCCAATTCAAGTACATTTCATACATCGGGTACGACTTCACAACATCCCACTGTTTAAACAGATGAAAACCAGAGCTGTACAGTGTGTTTTCCTTGTGAAATTCCTGAGCCGTGTTGATCACATCGTCGTTGTTGAATCCACTACGCTGGCCAACTGCACTCACATCCCTCTCATAACAGCCAAGCCAATTATTAATTTCCTTCTTCATACGGTCGACTCTTTTGCGCATTGAATCTGGAGTGCGGTGGATAAGTCCGGCGTGCAACCCGTCCGCCCTAGCCTCCTCATACATTTCATGAACCTTTTTGAATAAAGTAGCATACCTCTGGTTCGTACCGACGATAGGATCTGAGCAAACATCCATATAGCAACGAAGGAGAACCAAATCTTCCTTCTCGGTCCATTGCACGTTCCGTGGTGGAGCCTTGGCGTTTGTCGCATAAGTGGCGGCCTCCTTCCCTTTTCGGCTACGACCCGTTGGCTTTGGCTGATTTTGGGGCTGAGTCTCTGCAACGAACTCAGGAGTTTGGGAGAACATTCCCGGTATTTGAGACTGAGGAGATGGGAAATTTTGGGTGTTTGGCTCTTCGGGCTCATTTTGAAACAAAGGGCGAACGACATTCGGGGAGGTAGAGTTCAACAACGGTTTGCGAAGTTGGCTCATGAGCTCTGCGTACAACTCTTTCTCATATTCCTTCATATATGCAAGAGTTTTACGAGTGTAAAGCTGACCGTTGAACTCCATCTCACCGGACAAAAAAATGGAGGGTTAAGGGGGGTTTTGATGTTAAGAGTGTATTTTGAGTTTAATTAAGAGAGAAATGGGAGCTGGAGATTGGGTGCTCCAAACATAGCCGAGATTGGTCTCTATTTATAGATCTCGAAAAAATAGAGCTGTTGGTGATTTTTATTTATTTTTTGCATTTTTATTTTTTGAGTTATAGCCGTTTTTGTCCGTTGGAGTATAAAAGCAAATAAAGAAAAAAAAAAACAAAAAAAAATAAATTAAAAGGGACCATTGAGGGGCTGCCAAGTGGCAGCCCCTCACTATTTCAACACCGCGTCGTCTCACGACGCGGTGCTGAAATAGCACAGACGCCGGGGCTGTTGCCCCGGCGTCCCTGCATCGGTGCGGCGGGGTGATGCGGCGTGGGACGCCGTGCACCCACGCCGGCACCGATGCAGCGAGTCTTAAAGTCAGAGCCGCCCCTGGACACTGTGGGCCCATGAGAAAACCATGTGATGGGGAAACCCGACTCCCAGGATTGAACTGGCGCCCAATTCCCGAATATATGTTTGGACTGACACAAAATTCCCTATACAAATTACAAAAACCCTAATTTTACCAGTTCCGATTTCACACAGCCGGTAGAGATGGCGGACATTCTTCCTCAAGCAGCCGTTTTCTGATTTCTTTCTCAGATACTTGGTCGGGTCAATCAATCGAATTTATCCCTCTTTCTTCTCAACCTCCATCAATTTCTCTATTTCCTAAAATTATCGTTTGAATTTCAATCTATATATATACATCATGTTTTGCAATTTACTTTTACCCAATTTCAATCATCTTTCTATTATTTTGGTTTACTCTACTCATATTAAACAAGAAAACAGTGGAGATTTGTCAAAGTTTTGATAATTTCGGTCTATCTCGGTTGTGGGCATCTTTGAATTTTGAAGGTATTTACTTCATTTCATCAATACTCTTATTTGAATTTTTTAGGGTTATTGTATTTTCCTAATTCTTGGTAAATTATTTTTTCTAGGCACTTGTTGGTTGTTGATGTCAAGACTGGATTGCTGGAATATGTGTTGACTGATGACCTTTGATTTCTTATTGCTTCTCTGCTACTACTGTCCATCCCAGGAAGTTACCTCTACTTTATTCTTTTAAACTTTCTAGTTTCAATTTGTTACTTTGTCAACTTTCTGATTCTGATTTGAGTTATGCCTCTGAAATGAAAATTTGAATCTAAAATTTGTTTCTTAAAAAAATATTATATTTAATATTAGTACTTTGGGCATCGTCTAAAATTTTGCACAGGACCTCTTAAAGTCAGAGCCGCCCCTGGACACTGTGGGCCCATGAGAAAACCATGTGATGGGGAAACCCGACTCCCAGGATCGAACTGGCGCCCAATTCCCGAATATATGTTTGGACTGACACAAAATTCCCTATACAAATTACAAAAACCCTAATTTTACCAGTTCCGATTTCACACGGCCGGTAGAGATGGCGGACATTCCAACCGACATTATAAAGGAAATACTCCATCATGCACCAGTGGAATCCCTGTTACGGCTGAGGTCCGTTTGCTAGCATTATTGACGATCCTCAATTTGCTAAACTTCATATGAAACATCATGGAACGGGCCAAGGTTGGGTCCTCCGCGTAAGCATGTCTGGTAAGCTCTACTGGTTACCCCTGAGCAACTACCTAAGAAACAATGTAGGATACGATGACTATATGAAGAACGTACCTCCCGTTGCCCTTGGTCGTAATATCTCTTATATCCGTAGGTTCCCTTTGCCCAGTTGTAATAGCCTAGTTTTGATTTCTAGTAAGAAGAAAGTATATAAGGTCTGGGCAATTTAGAATCCTTTCACCGGTGAGTATTTGAAACTACCTAGTTACAAATTTCCAGATCAATCTTAGGACCAAAATCGAAGTGGACTGAGACTTAAGGGACTAAATCTGCAATTAACCCCTTAAGATTGTGATACAAGGTTGTCGTGGAATTTATTTTCACCCAATTGCTTACTTGAAAAAGAAAAATCGGGTTCTTATCCAATACGGGGATGGTAAGTTTGCGTGGTATGATGTGGGGAATAAATATTTAAGCAAAGTTCCTATGAAGGTCAGACAGTTCACGCCATTTCCTGATCGTGATTTTGCCGCTTTTGACGATATGTACAACACTGAGTTCACCCAGGTTATACCTGCTAGCCTTATTCGCTTCAAGAGGAATGTTGGTGTTGTTAATGAGGGTCTTGCTTCAGGTGGAAGGAACAGAAAAAAGTGTTGATGTTGAAAAGTAGGCCTGCAGGTTTCCAGGGATCCCACCATAATAATTAATGATTAGATGTTTGTTTTTTTGTTTTTTTTTAATCTATTTTTATTGCAGATTAGAACGTTATTGTTTGTTAGTTTTCATTGGGTTTGAGCTTTACGTGTGTTTCTTATAAGCGAATTCTAGGATGAGTCTGTATGATAATGAAAGATGGGATAGGAAAGAAAGTGGATAAACCAGATGTTGAAGATGATACTTCTAACTAGTGGTTTTAAGGGTAAATGTGGATGAGTTGGTGTTATTAGTTACTACTACATTACTTAAATACTACTAGAGATCCTCGTGGAAAGTTGTTTCTGCAAGAGTTCGTTGGGTTCAATGAAAACAAGGTTATTTGCTTATTGTAACTTCCATCTAGAAAAATCTTGGATAATGCAACTCATCTTTGTTTTTTATGAGTTTGGTTTGTTAAGTGAATTACAGATCTTACGAATATAACAGGACAGAAGAATGACTTCACATAGTAGTTGTTAATTAAGAAAATATGTTCACATAGTAGTACTAGTAAATAAAATATATCAATGGATTGCAATTTATCTACCAAAAGTGTAATGTAATAGTAGCATTATTTTGTGAAAATTGTAGCTGTCCATATTTCAACTTGAAGTTGCCAAAAGTTCAAAAGATACAGTGCAACATGTCAATGAACATGCTGCAGATTTATGTATATGCTTATGTCTACCGCTTGCTAAAAGAATACTTTCGTGAATAATCACCTCAGAGAAAATGCAGAACGAGACTATTGATATAGAGAGCAATGCGATTATTTCCAAGTCACATTGATTGCTTCACTGTATCATATACTATATCAGTATATCTTGTTAAGTTGACATGGAATCTAAGATACAGGACTATAATTACTGATTAGATAATTTGTCTTCGCAGAAACGTTAGATATAGGAATTATTCTGGAAGGACTCTGTTAATCTGTTAAATCTTGAATCCTCAGATATTTTGATCAAGCAGGTCGGCAGCTGCATGCGTTTTTCCTGGATCTTGTTTGCACTGTTGAGTTTGTTTAGTCTCAAATTGTGTTTCCTACACTACTGTAAAAAATAGTGGGAATCAGCCACTTTTACGTCATGGTGTTTGATCCTTCACTAGGTCACATGGCTTGTTTGTGTCAGCTTTATTTGTGCAAGTAAGATGACAGGGAACGGAGTTTCTGTACATGATAGTCTTAACTATGCTAAATAGGGTGAGCCGGTGCAATTATAAAGCATTTCATCGCAATCATGGCATTGTGTTGTTAATCTATGGTTCTAACATTCATCTGTTTCAAAACATTGATGTCAGTATGTCAGTTATGAAGGAACTATGTAAAATGTGGACTGTTTGCAATTGGTGAACCAACATGGGTTGTTGGATAATGACCCATAAATAAAAACCTAGACCCGATGTCAAGCTAGATACTTAATTGACTTATAAAATATGTGTATATTACTTTTATAATTCTAGTATACTAAACATATTTTAAAAAGTAAATGTGTCAGTGCCCTGATTTTATTTTGAGGTTTGCCCTATACTATTGTGTTACGTATCTGTATTCGTGCTGCCTAGGAAAACAACTGCTGTATTCGCGCTAACAGTAGGCAATTTATCTAATATAAGATGTTCTTTGGTTTCAATTATCCTTATGTTGAAGCTGCCACCGTGGCCATCTATACAGTTAAGCAATTTGCTGACACAAAGAGGTACTTATGTTGGAAGACTGCATTGAATTTGTTGTGCTGCTATGTTTGCTGCTGACAGTTGTTGGTTTGGGTGTGTTTGTTAATTTAGTTGAGATCATAAGATAAAAGTTCTTTTGATAAATAAGAAGTGGACAGGTGTAGAGGATGATCAGGGACAGAATGGCCATCCTCTATGTTTAATTTTTGTGCTGAGTTTGAAGTTGAAGTGGCCTCTGAGGTTCTACTTCAGGTCGTAATTATTTTAGTATGTTTTTTGTTATATTTTGTTGGTCTAGACTCTAGACATTGGATTTTTATCTTTTTGGTTTTGATATTTGCCTTGATCGATGAAAGCTGCTTGTTTTTGTGTTTCAGTTGTAACTTTCCAAAGGTTTGCTTTATTATCTGGTTAAGAATTTGTGGATTCATAAAGAAGCATCTTCTTGGTTTAATATAGAATCTAATACGGTTGATATCCCTTCTTTATGGTTTTTATAAGCACCTTCTCGTACCTTCTAACTCTTGATTATCCCTATTGAGATAGACACTCTAGACGATAGGTTGACCAAAATGGAACTCTGTCCATCAATCCTTTTTCAGACATTTATGTAAGTGTTTTGGAATAAATAGGTTTTGAAGTCGGATAGTAAGATTCAGTGATAATTGGTACGCATGTCAATTTCTGTCATATTCGCATTTATATTTGTTAAGTTGATTATTTCTTTTTCTAATTCCGATTTGGAATACATCATTCGACTTTGGTTGTCTAAAGTTGCAATCCCTTTTTTTACATTGTTAGAGTAACGTTTTTACGTTAATCTCCTTATGGACATTATCCTAATTGTATTGGGATTGTTTTACCTTAACTTAACAAAGATCGAATTCAAGAAGGATATACATATCAAGAACGAGAATAGAGTTCTAGTTGGATTCGTCATGTTCAGGCAACTTCAAAGTAGAAGTTGACTAGGAAACTACTTCATCAATGTGAACATGTTTTGGAGTTCTAGTTCAATTAGAAGAGATGTTCTAATCTGATTCAATGAAGACTTCCACACGAAATTCAAGGGTGTTTATAACACTATAAATAGAGTGCCAAAGTCGACATTGAAGAACACACACAAGAACGATATATGTTCAGTTTTGCAGATTACACTTGAAGTTGCTCAACGCCGGTTTCAACGTTAGTTGTTCAAGTCTTTTGTTTGTAGTCTATTTACACAACCTGTTTATATATTCCTCGAGGGAGTATAGGTGAGTTGGTTCTCATATAGATTAGATAATCTAGGTTGTGTTGTGTCGTTTACTAGATAAATAGGTGAGTTCGATATTCATTGTACTCAACATATTGATCTAGTCGTTTTTGCTAATAAAGCATCTAGCTGTGAATAACAGTTAGAATAAAAGTTTATACGTGTGTCTCTTTACCGCTGCTTTCATAATCTCTGTGCACGTATTAGTTTATATTGCTTTATTGATTGACAGGTTATCGAAGTTGTCGTTAACGTTGCATAAACTTTATAGACAACTTTGCTATCGTTTTTCAGGAATACCAAACGTACTCTGTAGGAGTTTTAGATTCTGGTCTAACTCTTATTGTTTTAGAGTTCACGTGTTTTATCAATTGGTATCAGAGCTTGTCTCTATTTACCTCAGTGATCTTACAGGTACACGATGGATTCCAACTCGTTGCTTAATCCTAATCCCAACGTAGGGCGTATGCCAGTGCTTGATGGCTCCAATTATGCTTACTGGAAATTGAGGATTCGAACCTACCTGAAGTCTGTTGATGCTCAATGCTGGGAAGCCTGTCTCAAGCATTATGTTCTTCCTTTGAAGGAGCCTGATGCCCATGGAGACAAACTTCCTGTCAAATATGCAGATTATACCCCAGCTCAGAAGGCGGAGTACAACAGCAATGAGAAGGCTCTTAATATCCTTTTTACTTGGGTTGATACTCATATGTTTCGTCTTATTTCTAACTGTGTTTCTGCGCAGCAAGCTTGGGATATTCTGCAGAGTCATTGTGAAGGTGATTCTAGTGTGAAAGACACTAAGCTACGTATGTTAGCCACAAAGTTCGAGAGACTCAGGATGGAGGAGGATGAGGATATTTCAACCTACTTTGCCAAGATTATGGACATATCCAATGAATCTGCCCAACTAGGAGAGGTTATGCCCAACAAAACCTTGGTACGTAAAGCTATGAGATCCCTTCCCCCTAGGTTCAATATGAAAATTTCTGCTTTAGAAGAAAGCCCACAGTATAGTACTATGGACCTTACTTCTCTTATGAATATTCTTAAAACGAATGAGATGAACATCATAGATCAGGAAGAACACTATCAGAAATCTTCTAGTGCCTTTAGAACTAACGTTGATCTTGATAATGATAGTATTTGTCTTGAGGATTTTGATGAATCTAAGTCAAAAGCTTATCTTGTTAAGAGAGCTCATTCCTTGTTTAAGAAGTTGAATAAGACCAAAGTAAGTAGTGAAGCCCAAGCCAATGTTTTTAAACCCCGTTCTGCTTCTACTTCCTCTAAGCCAAGCAAAGATTATTCCAAAAAATCCTATACTGAGATCCCTAGAGCCGATTCCAAGAACTTTGATAAGATTCAGTGTAGAGCTTGCAAAGGTTGGGGTCATTATGCCAATGAGTGTGCAAATACTCAAAGGAAGGTCAAGGGTACAGCTTTTTGGGTTGATTTGGACGATGAAGAGGGTTTTGAATCTGAAACAGATGAAGTTATCTCACTCTTTGCGGCAGTGTCTGACAATGTTGACAGCACAGTTGACGCAACTGCTGTCTCAACATCAGATGAGGTAACTATCTCTTCTTTGTCTTTTAATAATCTTATAGCTAATGTTGCTGATGTAGATATAGAAGCAAAGGAGGAAGACGCAGAAACTGAGGATGAGGATGATCAGACAACACATGAGGAAGCCTTAGTAGAACTTCAAGAGATGGTTGAAGCTTTACTAGCCGATGTTGAAGCAAAGGAGGATCTGATCAAACGCCAGAAAAGCAAGATTGAAATCTTGCAGACCACTGTCACCAGTCTTGAAGTTGCCCTAACAAAGAAGGACAAAGCATTCGAATCTGTAAGTGCTAAGTTACTCAAAGTTGAGGGAACTTTAGGTAAATATACTAACTCTTCTGATCTCCTTAAAGAATGTCTGAATATTAGTTCAACAGGTACAGAAGGTGTAGGTTTCAAAGAAAAAGTTGTGAGAAAGAAAGGCCCCCCAAAGTTTCCATTAGGTCCTAATTTTGTTAAATCAAAAGGTGATTCTGAAGTTGACACAACTGAAGGGTCATTCAAAAAGAAAAGGATCTATTTCTGTAGTTTTTGCAAAAAGCATGGCCATCTTAAACCTTATTGTCATGATTTTCACAAAACTTTTTCAAAGAAGAAAACTGCGCTGTCAATGTTGCCCGAGACGTTGCCCAACGACACAGACAACGTTGATGTCGCAGAACCCTCTGAAAAACTCACAACTGTTTCTGATAAACCTGAACCTGAAACATTATCATGTAATGTTGTTTTGTCTGCTGTTGATACTAACTTTGCAGGTACATGGTATTTTGATAGTGCCTGTTCCCGTCACATGACTGGAAATTCGGACTATTTGCAGAATATCTCACCAGTGAAGGGTGGTATGGTAACCTATGGTGGTGGTTCCAAGAGTAACATTCTTGGTAAAGGTGTTTTGAATGTTGCAGGACTTCCAGCTCTTAAAGATGTGTATCTTGTCGATGGCCTAAAAGCCAACCTGTTAAGTATAAGCCAGTTGTGTGATGATAATCACTTTGTTAAGTTTAACAAAGATGCTTGTACTGTATACAATTCTGCAAACAAATGTGTGATGACAGGTTTGAGATCTGGAGATAATTGCTACTCAACTGGAAAGGAGATAGTGTGCAATCAAGTCAAAGTTGAAGATGTTGTGCTATGGCATCTGAAACTTGGTCATGTTGGCTACCGCAACATGGACAGAATTTGGAAGCTTGAAGCTGTGCGTGGTGTTCCCAAACTACACCAGTCTGGGAAGATGGTTTGTGAAGACTGTCTTAAAGGTAAACAAACTAGAGTTTCTCATGGTGTTGTCCCAACTTCACCAGATCGACCTACAGGTACGACCTCTTGTTTTGAACTTTTACATATGGATCTTATGGGTCCAGTAGAGGTAGCTACGATAAATGGTAAGAAGTATGCTTTTGTGATAGTTGATGATTTCTCTAGATACACTTTTATCTATTTTCTTAAAGAAAAATCTGAAACTATTCAATTCTTCAAAACTTTTTACAACATGATTCGAAATCTTTATAAAACCTCCATTAAAAAGATTAGGACTGATCATGGAAGAGAATTTGAAAATTCTTTGTTTACTGATTTTTGTAATAAAACTGGTATCTTCCATGAATTTTCTGCACCCAAAACCCCTCAACAAAACGGGATTGCAGAACGTAAAAACAGGACTATTCAGGAGATGGGGAGAGTTATGCTTAATTCGATGAATGTTGCTAAGAGGTTTTGGGGAGAGGCTTTTAATACCGCATGCCATGTTATAAATCGTGTTTACTTAAGGCCAGGAACCACTATGACACCTTATGAGATTTTGAAGGGCAATAAACCCAACTTGAGCTATTTTCATGTCTTTGGTTGTACTTGTTATATTCTGAATGACAGGGATTATTTGAAGAAACTAGATTCTAAAAGTGATAAAGGTTTTTTCCTTGGCTACTCGAACAATAGTCATGCCTATCGGGTGTACAATCTGCGGCTTAAGACTATTCAAGAGTCAGTCAATGTTGCTTTTAATGACTCTACTAGTGTTTCAGATAAATCAGAAGAAACAGGTACTTGGGATTATGTATATCTTCCAGCCAATGAAGAATCCGACGTCGAAGTTGTGTCAACACCAGTCGATGTTGTACCAACTTCGGAGACGATTGAGCCAAGTATCTCTACAGAAGGTGGACCATCCACTTCAGACACCACTGATGATGGTGATGCACTCCGAACAGATGAGCAGCAGGATATTCAGACTGCTCAAACACCTGTTACACCAGTACAGGACAGAGTTGATGAAACTTTGGACGATGTTGCCTCAACTCCGTCAGGGGACGAGGACGATACTCAAGATGCACCACCGGAACCATCTTCTGAGTATGGAAAAGGCAAAAGGACTGCTGGTAAGAAAGTAGATTACAAGGAACTTGCTGGTTTGAAGTCAAAGGTGGCAAGGATCAAGGCTATATCTCACTTAGCCCTTACTTGTCAATGTTTACTCGATCAGTCAAACCCGGTTCAGGTACGTGCTTCTTGTTTTGTATCCATTGTTGAGCCTAAGAACTATAAAGAAGCTTTGCTTGATCACCATTGGATAGAGGCTATGCAAGATGAGTTAAATCAGTTTGAAAAGAATAAAGTTTGGACCCTAGTTCCTAGACCTGTTAGCATGAATGTTATAGGAACCAAGTGGATATTCAAAAATAAAACTGATGAATCTGGTACAATAGTAAGAAATAAGGCTAGACTAGTTGCTCAAGGCTACACTCGAGTAGAGGGTGTTGATTTTGATGAAACTTTTGCTCCAGTCGCAAGGATAGAATCTATTAGACTTTTACTTGCTCTTTCTTGCTATTTAAATATAACCTTGCAGCAGATGGATGTTAAAGGTGCCTTTTTGTATGGCATCATTGAAAAAGAAGCCTACGTTGAACAACCTAAGGGTTTTGAAGATCCTTTTTATCCTCACCATATTTATAAATTGCAGAAAGCCTTATATGGTTTGAAGCAAGCACCTCGTGCTTGGTATGACAAGTTAACCCAATTTCTTCTGGAGTTTGGTTTTACTCGTGGTGCAGGTGTCAGGACTTTGTTCGTGTTGAAATCAGACAGTCATATTCTTATTGCTCAAATATATGTTGATGACATTGTTTTTGGTGGAACTCACAAGCCCTTGGTGAACAAGTTTGTTGAGGCCACGAAATCCACCTTTGAAATGAGTATGATTGGCGAACTTACATATTTCCTTGGTTTACAAGTCAAACAGGAGTCAAATGGCCTTTTTCTAAATCAGTCCAAGTATGCAAAGAACCTCGTGAAACGATTTGGACTTGAGAATGCAAAACCACTGTCCACTCCCATGCGCACATCCACTAAACTGACGAAAGGCGGTGTTGGCGATGACGTTGACCCAACTTTGTACAGATCAATGATAGGCAGTCTTCTCTATCTTTCCGCATCCCGACCAGATATCCAGTTTGCAGTTTGCTTGTCTGCTAGGTTTCAATCTGAACCAAAAACCCCACACCTCAATGCTGTGAAGAATATTCTCAGGTATGTCTCTGGTACTGTTGACCTTGGTATATGGTATACTAGAGAAACAAATTTACATCTTGCTGGGTTTTCTGATTCTGATTGGGCTGGGGATACTGATGATAGACGATCTACCAGTGGAGGATGTTTCTATTTGGGAAATAACTTGATTTCATGGTTTAGTAGAAAGCAAAATTGTGTGTCTTTGTCTACTGCAGAAGCAGAATATGTTGCTGCAGCTAGTTGTGCTACTCAACTCTTATGGTTGAAATCTATGCTAAGTGATTACTGTCTGAGGTCAGAATCTTTGATGCTATTTTGTGACAATCTGAGTGCTATTCATATTGCCCAAAACCCTGTACAGCACGCCAGAACTAAGCATATAGATATTAGACATCATTTTTTGAGAGAATTGGTAGAAGCACAAACTCTAGGAATAGACCACATTGATACCAATAACCAACTTGCTGATATTTTCACTAAACCTTTAGATCCTGATAGGTTCCTAAGCCTTAGAAGGTCTATAGGTCTTTGCACTCTCTAGAAAAGTCTAAGTTGTTGGAGAAGTTGTCGACACGCCACGGACAACTTCAGTTTCTGCATGTGGCGTAAATTTGTATATTTGTATTTACTTTTTATGTCGTGTCGAATCAGATATGTGTATATGTTACGGATAGAGTGAACATGATTGCAAACTTTTCCTCAAACTTTCAGAAAAGATCTGGTACAATTAGGTCCTTGTTGACACCTGAAATTTTTGCTCATTGTTGCATGTAATACTCTCCTGGAGCTTGAGCAACTCAGTAATAATTGATGGACAAAGAGTCTATTATAGGACTAAGTTTCCTACTATGCATATGTATGCTTTTTAAACAGGAGAAAGAGCACATAGAGGCCTTGAATTCTCTATTGTAGCTAAACAAGTGCTAAGATTATTGTTGCTCAATCTTTATTGTGAATCGTTGTTATCTCTCTTGCTGGTCCGGTATAGGGCATGATGACGTGGTTGTGTCTAGGTCGTGCAGTACACACCATGCTGTGGTATCTTCTTTCAGAATTTATTCTGCGGCACACCACGGATTCACAATCCTTATGGCAACTTTGGTTTTAGCTTTCTGGCAATCTTTGGGTCTCACGTGTCTGGATGGTTTGGAAAAACAAAAATGGCAAAGCTCTGTGCTTCATGCCCCTTCGCCACTAGGCACTGCTTGAGATTTAAACAAAGACCAGAAATACTCTGTAGCTTGTTTCAAACGTCTTCAAAAAAAAATTTATATTCAGGTCATTGTCACAGGTTGTATTCTTTTTGAAAGATCTCAAGTATGATGTTGAGTTCAATGTTGTGCCAACTTTGTCTGCAACATCACTGTTAATATCTGATTCAAAGTTTGTGTCTTATGTTATCGAGTCTAGACTACAAATTGTGTGTTATATGTGCTTTTAGTATCCACTAAGGGGGAGTGTGCATAACCTTTGGTTTGGTGGGATTTTATTTTGGTTTTTACTTGGCAATGATTTTTGGTTATTTTCAATCTAAAGTCACATCCTTCACTGGTATGTTTTCTAAATTTTTTTATCTCAATTCTGCTCAGATTTAGGAAATTTTGCATTCCTATTTTTGTTTCTCTGTTATTATATATCTTGTGTACTAACATTGTCAACAGAATTGGAGATCATGTTGAGAAAACTTCATCCAGTGTTTAGCCAACAAAACCCTTTTTTTGCCCATTAGTTTTTTAAATCACTGTGTTTTGACCTTTTTACCCCTATCACCTATAACAACTTGAAACGACAGAAACCCTTCATAAGCCCTTCACCGTGTTTTGCCCATTTTTGTCTTATTGATACTTGAATCTCTCTTAAACTCCCATCAATGCATCCTTTGTCCACAACCGCGTAGAAACCCTTTAAATTCGTCCACAGTTTCGCTTCCAAACACTCTTTCTTCGACGAATTTTGGCTTGCTCTGTTTTCACCACACTAACCGCCGATTAGGAACCCTAGTTTTTACCCCAAATCTTCCAATTCTCCCGTGTTTTCGGTGCTAAGTTGTTTAACCTTCAAAATTTTTTTTGAAATTTCCCCAACTTGCATCTCAATTTTAGAATGGCGAGCCCAATTGATTCCTCAAAGACTCCCACCGTGTCGGTCGATGAAGATGATATTCCGATTGCGTCACTAAAACGGAAGAGGTCTGCTATGGAGGAGATGGAGGTCACCCCGGGTTCTAAATCTAAGGTCACGGCGCCTTTGTTTGATGATGTTACTGACACGGAGAAAACTCCAAGCTCTGCTGACAAAGTTGCCTCCCATGTTGATGCACCTTCTGCTGGGTCAGACTCCTCTGATGAGTCCTTCACGCCTCCACCTGAGGATGTTGTTGAGTCTACAGACGAGGAAGCCATTCCTGACATTCCTGAGGAGTTTGAAATTTCAGGTGATGACTCTAACTTTGAGTCTCCAGCATTTTCTGATCAGTTCTATACGGAGGAGATTTCTAAAACTTGGGATAAGTTTGTTCATCGTACACCACTCCCTGAGCATGCCATACATCTTGCTGATTACGAAGCTCAAAATTTGGTTGCTTTTCTGAAGTCTAGAGGTCTGTTTTCTACTGTGGTTCACTTGTCATCTTTTAGTGAGGTTTTGATGAAGGAATTTTATTGCAACTTGTCTGTGCATTTTGCTGACAACTCTCACCCAAAGTATGGCGAGTTTTATCTTCGTGGTACTGTCTACAAGATGAATGCTAGGAGATTGAATGACTTTCTGGAGCTACCTAATGTTAGTGAGCGGCCTGTTTTAAGTAATCAAATGGATGAAGTTGCTACGGCTATCACCGGAGGGAAACTAACAAAATGGCAAACCGAGTTTCCTGTTTCTCGTCTCACATCCTTCATGACTGCAATACACAATATCTGTGTCCGCAATTGGATCCCTACCACCAATCATACACAGGTATCTGCTGAACATGCTTGTTTGTTATTTCAGTTATTGAATGGTTGGCCCATCAATTGGGGTGAACACATTATGAAAAAGATGGTGAAGACGAAGAACATGAGTTCGACTGCTACTATGGGTTACCCTTCCTTGGTTTGTGCATATGTCAAAGCTGCCGGTTACACCCCGTTGAAGAAGGATAAGTTTGTTGCCAATCATCATGTTTTACGCATTGCTCCAGCCACCCTGTTGGAAGGAGGCTCAAGGTTCAAGCATTTGCCTTGGGTTGATCTCTCTGCCCCTTCTGCTGATCCACAAGGCTCTGGTGATGACAATGTTGAGCCAACTGTGCTCGATGTTGAGCCAACTTTGGAGCAAGTTCAACGTCTGCCGCCCTCTGTTAAGGCCATGTATGATATGCTTGGGAAACAGCTTGTGGATAAGAGAGCTGCTATTCTCAAGGCCAATGAAGAATTGGGTGAGCTCTTGGAAATGAGGAGGACTTTGCTTCGCGATAATCTACCCAAATAGGGGGAGAAGGATTAGTCAGGATTGAGGGGGAGTTTCTGGGTTGGATGGCTTTGGTTTGTTTTGAAGATAATGGTGGATGAATTATGATGCTGCATTCTTCTGTTTTGCGAGATGGATAAATTGTTTTGGATGCTACAATTGCAATGGATATTAGTTGTTTGGTTAGAAGATTTTTGGTTTTTATAGACTAGTCATATAATTGTGATTAGCCTGTAATTAATCTTCTAAGCAAATTTATGAAGTTGAAGTTTCCTGATGAAGTTCTAGAGTTCAGAGTTCTTTTTCTGCATTCGAAAAGATTTCTGCAATCAGTCTTCTGATGTTGGGGTTGAAGTTGAGTCAACCTGACTAATCGCAGTATTTGTGAAGATTAAGGTAAAAAGGGGGAGAATGTTAGAGTAACGTTTTTACGTTAATCTCCTTATGGACATTATCCTAATTGTATTGGGATTGTTTTACCTTAACTTAACAAAGATCGAATTCAAGAAGGATATACATATCAAGAACGAGAATAGAGTTCTAGTTGGATTCGTCATGTTCAGGCAACTTCAAAGTAGAAGTTGACTAGGAAACTACTTCATCAATGTGAACATGTTTTGGAGTTCTAGTTCAATTAGAAGAGATGTTCTAATCTGATTCAATGAAGACTTCCACACGAAATTCAAGGGTGTTTATAACACTATAAATAGAGTGCCAAAGTCGACATTGAAGAACACACACAAGAACGATATATGTTCAGTTTTGCAGATTACACTTGAAGTTGCTCAACGCCGGTTTCAACGTTAGTTGTTCAAGTCTTTTGTTTGTAGTCTATTTACACAACCTGTTTATATATTCCTCGAGGGAGTATAGGTGAGTTGGTTCTCATATAGATTAGATAATCTAGGTTGTGTTGTGTCGTTTACTAGATAAATAGGTGAGTTCGATATTCATTGTACTCAACATATTGATCTAGTCGTTTTTGCTAATAAAGCATCTAGCTGTGAATAACAGTTAGAATAAAAGTTTATACGTGTGTCTCTTTACCGCTGCTTTCATAATCTCTGTGCACGTATTAGTTTATATTGCTTTATTGATTGACAGGTTATCGAAGTTGTCGTTAACGTTGCATAAACTTTATAGACAACTTTGCTATCGTTTTTCAGGAATACCAAACGTACTCTGTATGAGTTTTAGATTCTGGTCTAACTCTTATTGTTTTAGAGTTCACGTGTTTTATCATACATCTGCAACAATCTAAACCACCCCGTAAATCACCAATATGATGTCAAACTAGCTATTCATGTTTGTTTTCAACATTTTCTATAATCTGTTTGTAATATATGTAATCTGGTGATAGAATGTGAGTGGTTTTCATCAACTCTCTGTCAATTTGTGTTGCGTTGTTTACAATTTAAACGATTTTGATAAATTTATCTCATTTCTGGTTGTGCTACCATTTTCCCATCTTTTTGTTTTTTCATTTTGTCGTTCATTCTTAAGAGACCCCAAGCTTTAAATGGACAACACATTTATTCTACATAGTGGCATGTTACTTCACTATTTTAGCTGTTCATTTCTGCATTTTGTGGACAGATGGCCGGTACTTTCTACAGATCTGAATTTGAAAACCAAGCTTCTCTTTCTGTAATTCAGATGATCTTATATAAATTAGTTTCTTTAAAACTCTCTGTTCTTTGCTGTTATTTATTATGACAAACTCTCATTGCTGACAGGCCGAAAAGGAATTGAGCTCCAGCTGGATCCTCATGAGGGCTGGTAACTTTGGAGTACCTTCGACAAGTGAGTGGCTTAATAGTCTCTTGGATCCTGGCTTTAAAATTGGAGTTGGAAACATTCTAGATCTCTGTGAATGATTGCCAGATAGTTTTTGCAATATTTCATGTTGCCTTCTTAGCAGAGGCCTTTTGAAAACCGCTGAAGTCAAAAGTTCACATCTGTTGATAGTTCATACAATAATGTACCAATTTAAAAAGTCCTTTTGCTTTAGGGTGGTTTTTTAGGTAATGGAAGTAAAACTGGAAATCTAAATTTGAGTTCCAAAACTTCATTAAGGGAAAATTTGTGTTGATTCCCCCTTATCTGGGCTTGCAATACATGTTCGAATTGAGGAAGAAGAAGAGATGATGTGTTTATAGTGATATTTTCTTTCCAAGCTATGTTTATATAACCTATTGATAATACCTACAGAAGTTGGCAGACTATGCTATAGTAGTAGGCAGCAACGTCGTATATTAAACTAATTTAAGGTAGACGAATGCTTGAGGTTACAGCATTTTTCTCTTGGATAATATCCAATCTACCTAAGACAAAGTGACGAACTCTATTGTTTGTTTTAGCATGGTCCTCAACTACGGTCACTCTAACAGCTATATTTACAGTTCCAAGCTTCTTTATGATTTGTTCTTATATGTATTTTGAGTTGAGTTTCTTCAGTTCGTACTTTGAATGTGTATTTTCGCTTGTTCTTTCATCAGCTGAATTAATCTGATCCAATATTCTCTTGCTTTTTGTGAAGGGATCAGTTTCTCTTCTCTTCGAATGCTGCTGAAGCACTCAAATGGGCTACAACTCAAAAGAACCACGAGGTACTTTACTTGTATGAATTATAATACCAATCTTGTGGATGAGATATGGAACCCAAACAGACATATAAGAGTGCATGATTTGAAATATGTGGTGTAAACGTGTCATAGAAGCTGGCTTCCTTGAGGTCAGAATTGTATGGTTCTGGTTCAAATTCGATTGTTATCACTATTCCGGTTGAGATTGCCTGCCTTTTGAACTTGGTAATTCACTTTCCACTCATGAACTTCATATTATAGAGAGTACTAATTAATGTCTGGTCAATCCAGCATTATGAAATGGAGGCACATGTCCATCTAGCAAGTTTCCTTGAGAGTCAGATTTATCTTCCTAGCTGCAATGTAGGTTAACTCGTCCATCTGATTGCTTTGCTATACCATTAATTATCTAGATTATGCAATATTCGTTCATGAATTCCTACTTTAATTTATTTGATATTTGCTTGTTCTTAAAAGCATGTCTGTGTTGCTTGCGGCGCGATGTGTTAGTTGTAGCCGAAACTATGGATGTTTGTTTCATAGATTTACTACTGATTGATGATAATGATGGCCCTAAGACGAGGTTGAGTTCGATTGCATGTCTTCTTGATTAATTAATTTCTCAAACCTTGAGCTTCACTTGTATCATGATGGTCAATGACTTTGGTATGCAAAGAAATATGTTGACCGGCCAGGGTGATTGTAGCCAACTTGAAATGTAAATACACCAAAGTGTATCTGGAAGTTATGTAGCTTTATTAACGTAGATTGTACTCTATATGCACGTTTACTTGATCTATTTTGGAAGTAGAAATTTTTCTTCCATCAGTTATTATTGAAGTGTGATTATATATTTACGTGTAGTTGACAATATTATCATTATTGCAAGTCGACCAAGTTACATTTGTGACAAGAAAGCTGGAAGTAAAACATGGTGAGGCAGAGTTGCCTTTTGATTATGGGGTGCATGTAAGACCTTGAGCTTTTCGCTTCCAGTTTCAGACAAGAATTTATCTATTTATTTATTTATTGTTCAAATGTTACAATATGGCAAATAAGTATTATTTTGTATATCTGAAGTGTTATTGGAAATGGAAAATATTATTAACATTCACAGGCACCGAGTAACTTTAAATTAATTTTAAATCATAATGAAAGGATAAGTAAGAAAATATGATATAATTTTCTGAATGACTTGGGCATGCCACCAAAACACAGAAAGAACAAGAAAGTGAATTAGTTTTACGACAGGAATTCAATATACAGAAAACACTTTCTGTATATGCTTTGTACATTAGTGGGCAGGACGAGTATGTGGCAGCGTTGGATGTAGAGCCCGTGAAGCAACATGCAGAGCGGAAGGGTAGATTGGAGAAGTGAATGGTTTGGAGGAAGCAGCCAAGGATTTGGAGTTGATATTGGAAGTTCCGAAGGTGCCAAGCAGCAGGGAGGTGCTAGAAAAGGATAAGTCAGTAGTGGAGAAGGATATCACCAAATTTCATGTGCTGATTGAGTGGTTGGATGGGACGTTAATGGATACTAGGAGGAGATTGGAAGAGAAGAAGGTGGCAGAGGGTAGGAAGAGAATATTATAGAGCAAGGTATTGACCTGAGAGATGCTGAAACGATTAAAGAGGGAATTGCAAGCCTTCACTCAGTTTGAATCTCAAAACATGGTGA
The DNA here is from genome assembly GCA_028274465.1 of Plantago ovata. Lineage (NCBI taxonomy): Eukaryota > Viridiplantae > Streptophyta > Magnoliopsida > Lamiales > Plantaginaceae > Plantago > Plantago ovata. The sequence goes on from CM051455.1 coordinate 129,659,258, forward strand.
ATTTTCATTTCTGAATGTATCCTAGTTTATCTATCTACTCTCTCTCTCACATGTATGTTGTATGTGTATGATTACATATGCCTTTTTCCATTGTTAGGCATTAGGTTTTCAATGTGGTACTGGTAATCATTAGTTATTAATTTGTTTTGCTTATTCATCCTTTTAATTTGTATGTTAAGAATGTGGTGATGTGTACTACTTTTTTTGGAGGCAGAATGTTCAGAATTTGATGCCATTTTTACTGCTTGTGTTTGATTATTCAGTTGCCTTGTTAATTGGGACGACATAATATTATATCAATGGTATTGTACCTCAGAGCAAATGTAAAGGAAAAAGGCAGAATAACCGCTTACCCTTCTATCAGATCCATTGAATTGGTTGCTATGTGTTTTCATTTTGAAGAGATTTATATGTGTCTGTTTAACTCATATGCTTCCTGTTGTATCCAGCCGAGGAAGCTGAGGATGATACATTCATGCTGGAAATGGCACAGTATCATTGGAGATGTAAATTTCTGGAGAATCAATCTCAGCATCAAAAAATTGGCGTGAGGTGAAGTAGTATGCTTATCTTCAACCTCAGTTATACATATTTCTATATGCAACATGCAATTTGATTGAGATTAATATATTTAAGTATATGAGCTAGTCTATGCCAATGTCTTTCCTTACATGCACTACTGAACATGTTCAAGCTTATGGGGTACTAATTTACTAGATTGTACTATGTGTATATGTGCATATACATAGGCATGTTCGTGTTGATTACATTTTACATGGTAGCAAGCAGACCTCGTATGCATATGAAATATAGTTTTGGTATTTAATTGGTCAAATTTTTTACCAGCTCTATAAAAATTCTTTCTAGTTTTTTTTGTTACGTCTGAAGAGATGATTTAATTGGAAGTTCAGTTAATGAATATGCAATCTGTGATCTAAAATACAACTTATATACAGATAAATAAGTTGCTTCAACATGATAAAAGAATGTATAATGATCACCATTTCTCTTGCTGTAAGCACATAAAAGTGGGTTCACACACATGCTTGCCCCCATATTATTACTAAACCATTTCCACTAGTTCAATTGTTATAAGCACATACATCTCTATAAGTAATATCACTTGCACCAGATTACTATTAAACTTACTATATAAATCATTAAGGGACTGTTATCTTGATCAGCTTAAGAGAGGGGTTTCCACATCAACTCTGCAACCATGTGTTTCTTGAGTTAGTACCTTTGCTCTGCTTGCTTGCTGTGTCCAGTCTGTGAAACCAAGAGTGCAAATCATCATGCATGTACATGAAAATTGCGCTGCTGCAAGCCCAAACCACAGTCCAATAAAGCCCATATTGAATTTGAAGGCCAAAAGAGCAGCAACTGGTAAACCGATAAGATAGAAAGAAATGAAATTTATACGAACACCCATCTTTGGCCTAGCAGATCCTATCAAGATCCCGCATGCAGATGTCTGTGGACTATTTCCTAGTTCACAAAATCCTAATATGGGAAGAGTCATTGATGTCAAACGAAGAATCCCTGTGTCACATGTAAACAATTTACCCCAAACATCTTTCATTGTAGTGGTTAAAATAAAGGCCAGAATTCCCCATGCGACTGCCAGAATGAGTCCAATAATACTTGTTTGCTTAGCCTGTTCAGGCTGATCTGCGCCTAACTCATGGCCTACCTGTATTGACAAACTTGAACTCAAGGAAGAGGGGACTACATACAGTAAGCTTGTGGTTTGTATTAAAATGCCCATTGCAGCAACATTAGCCTGTGGGTTGCTTAATAGACTGCAAAGAAGTATCAAAATTTCATAGCACCACCACTCGAGGCACACTGATATAACACTTGCCCCTGCAAGGCTCAGTAGTGGTTGCCAGCCTCTGAAAAATGTGCTAGTTTCGTCCCCTCCCCAAGGCCGTAGTGAAGTTTTTGAGAGAAGAAGGTAAACTAGCAGACCCAGATCTACATTTAAAGTGTTCCATGCCGAGGCAAGAGCAACACCTTTCACTCCCAAATTTAAGTATACAACAAGGAAGGAGTTAATTGGATAATGAAGAAGCATGGCACAAATAACTGAGATGGTAATGGGTCGATTAAGATTTTGTGTCCTTAAGAATGTTTTCAAGGGATGGAAGTGCGCCTGAACAATCAAATCTGGTATGGAATACTGTATGTAGATCTTAGCTACTGTGGCAATGTTCTGGTCTTGGCCTAACCATAAAAGGATAGGTTCCATATTTAGCCACAGTAAAGTGATCGGAAGAACTGCAGCTAAGAGGAGAAAGAGTGTCTTCCTGTATGTTTGTGTTAGAACTTCCCATCTCTTTGCCCCATAGGCCTGATAACATATTGGTTCCATCCCCATGGACAGTCCTTTGAGGACAGAGTAACCTGTGATGTTTGCAAAGCTAATCGACAATGAACCCCCAGCTAGTGCATTGTCCCCGAGACGGCCCAGGAAGATCATAGATATGAAGGACTTAGAATACATAATCAAGCTTGTTATAATGATGGGCCATGCGATTTTAGCTAACGGAGTCAGCTTTTCTGCAGCCTGCAATAAATGAAAGCATTTAATTAGACAAATATTTATCAATAAACACCATAGGCGAAGTGTATATTTTTGGTTCTGTAAAACAGCATGGAATTAGTACCAAGAGATTGAGAAGCATGGCACTTATTAACATATCTGTGAAAGATAACCTTGAGATCTGAGTTCACTTCTTTGTATCCGCAAATGATAATTATTGGGGCTAGTATATGTTTTGATCTATTTGATATCTGAGTATTGTTGAGTTGCACTTCAACAGTATTTATATGCGAGGCTATGCGCTCATCAAATGAAAAGCAGTATCCTGTGGAAAAAGTGAACTGGAAACCTAGAGTCCCAGACCCTGTGCACGTGTAGTATCTTTCACATTCGAGTATATCTCCTCATAATCATGACAGTCTGGGATGAGTTTTATTTGCTCACGGAACACAGCGTGGTACATCAGCTACTTTTATAAAACTGATGCCATTTGGTGTTTTGCATGCTGCACGCTCAGCTTTTCTGTTATAGTAGTAAATATTAATGTTTTGCTTTTCCATTTTGACACTCTCAAGAGTGGTAATTAGGTTTACCAATTCAGTATAAGAATCATAAGCAAGTCTAATAGACCCTCATATTCATGATATGCTAGGATGACTTTTATTTTCTCACGGAAAATATGGTGGTACGCCAGCTACTTTTGCGAAACTGATGCCATTTGGCGAAAATTTCTGTTATAGAAAGAAAATATTTGTGTTTTGTCGTGGACTCGTGGTTCATGTGTTTGTGATTTTCAGTTTTAGCATTCTATTGGACTTGAGATGATGTTAAGGTAACTAGGTAAGAAGTGAGACACGCAAATGCTTACCTGTTTCAGAAGATGAGCTTTGTCGTGGAAGAAACTTCCACTTTCCCATTCATTATGGTTATACTCAGTGTTGTCTTCTTTAACCTTGAATGAATTATCTTCTTGCACTACCTGGAACTTGTAAGGGCAGCACATTGTAGGTGTAGGAAGTGTAAGGACTAAGGAGCACTAGATCGAATAATATGTTTTGTGGGGAAAGTAGCTTGCTATGAGTTAGACTTTGGCCAATGGGTCTCTATTTAAAGCTTGGAAAAACTTTGTGGGTGTAGATTTTATTGAGGTTCACTCCCTAGTGTTTGCAAGTCATTGCTGTCATCTTTGATAATCTATTAAATTTGGTCTTGGGCAGTGTATGGCGTTTGAGATAGATATCTAGCATAGGAAAGCTGACACTAAAAAAGAGCTGAGAGAAACTAGATTGAATTGTATTATATATTTTCCAAGTGTCCTGGATCTTTTTTGCCTACTGCAGTTTTATGCGTTCAATTTCGTCTGATTCAGTTGTGCAGGACCTAATTCTAAGATCGTTTCCCTACAAGTCATTCACTAGAATGCGAGAATGACCACCTTGTATGATCCTTCTGTAAACGAGTCTTTTTCACTAAAGGAGGAATATAGAAATTCAAGAAAATGGTAGCATTTGATTGGGACAAAGTTGAAGATTGTGGATTTACATATTAGGACAAATCTACGACAAGGCATTATGTCTGGATGATTCTAGAGAACAGACAAAATTTGCTTGGAATTAGCCCAGTGACCAATTCCAATTATTTGTGTGCGAGTTGTATTGATGGAATGCAGTAAAAAATATTCTCTTGAAGCTTTGTCAATGTTAATTGTTCCAAATTATTTATGATTGTTTACAATCATTGTTGTTGTTCACCATCAGCACAAGACTACTCCATCTACATTTCCGAACTTCTTTTAGCCACAAAACCAGATATCGGTGAGATTATCCCATGGTATTATTAGCTGTTGGTTTCACTCTTTATTTTCTTATACTATATACTATTTGGTAAATTCTGATTTGGTAAACCTATCTGCTATACTATTAGTATCGTTAGTTGTTATGTAGGAGTAGTACTTTTGTTCTTTGTGTTGGCTAATTATGTATTACTAATATTTTGGCAGGTGGCTAAGAAAGTTTTGACCCCTATACCCTTTGGTTTGTTATTCTTTGCAATCTTCGATTTGCCCCTTACATTTTCAAGTTTGGTGACTTGGTTTCCTAGAAGGTCATTAGAGTGTTGGAGTAGTAGTACTTAGTATGTAATTTAACCTCTTTACGAGGGATTTGATTTGAAGGAGCAAATCGCGATGACTTCTAAACTTCAGGGGAGAATTGTTCACATGTAAACTTTAGGGGACACTTGGCACAAATAGCCAAACTTTCATGGCAAATATTTGTATCTTTTAGGTGGCCTGATGCTTTGTGAGTCTTTCCTGCAAGTGCTACCTGAAGAGTGTTTAATTTGTGAAATTGATAACTGAACAAGCAGAATTGTGAATGCTCTACAAATTGTCTTTTGCCTATGGTCCATTCATATTTGTTGGTTTCATAGAGTAAAAGAAGTTCTTTATGTCTCTTCAATTTTGGTTTTGTTTTGGTAGGACGTGTTTAGTATATGAGTAAAGTATTATTCAGTAGTAGATAAATCCGTGTAGGGTGTGTTTAGATGGTCGCAAGATTATGTTTCCTTGATCAGTATTACGCGTTTTATGTAGTGTGCTACTGTGGAATAGGATAAGTAAAGCAGGATGTGTTTTTAGTTTTTACTTCAAAAAAAAGGTTTATGCCTCATCAGGAGTGAAATTTTAAGCAAGGGGAGAAGTAGACACTACTGTATGACTTGCATCTAGTCATACAAGCTGAGCTTCTTACGGATTTCAAATTTCACTAGTAATTCTCTGGGCATGGCAATTGATCCAATTTGATCAGAATTGAACCGGTTCATCACGGGTTGGATCTACCACTTACAGTCCATGTCAAATCCGAACCCAGTAATAAGAAAGATAAAAAAAAACTGACCGAGGTTTCACTACATGTTAGATTGGACTCCAAATAAACACACAGATATTAGGAAAAAAATGGTGTTGGTGATCAATGTGAAAGGAATTATATATGTGAGTTGTGAGTGACCACGAAAACAATAAACATAGTTTCACCCATTTTCCTCTGAAACAGGCACGAAGGAGAAAAGAGTCCATTAATACCATTAGTTGTGTGTCACGACGGCCAGGAGGAGTCGTGACAATGAGTGGCGAGAAGGACCATACCTTTTAACTTCTGATTTCATTCATTCCATTCGACCAGGATCAAAAGGAATTTTTTTTCTTTGATTTCTATTGGGATCCACTTTAACAACTAATCCAGCTTAGTGTTGTTAGGTTGTTTTTTAGGGTGCAACGTTATTTACATTCACAAGTCTTAACTAAAAACCTTATTTAAGTGAACTCATGCCCGTTACCATTTGAGCCAACAACCGTTGGTGCGAAAAGTTTTAAAATATTAGCATACACGTGATCCTTATGCCCAACAATTAGTATCAGAATTGGTTAGCTTTTGATTAATTTAGTAACTGAATTAACAACACACATGAAAAAATTTGTTGTAACTTTGCACTATGAGCATGTTTGGTTTGGTAGGAAATGGAAATGTTTTGCTAAAATGTTGGCACATTTCCTTGATTGGTTTGCTAGAAATGTATATAGGAAATGTGCGAAAGCGGTCAGACCGACATTTCCTAGTTGTTAATCGGAAATGTAGTTTCCATGAATTTGTGCTTCAAACTTCAAACATTTCTTATTTCAAATTCATGGGAGGGGGCATGAAATCTATTTTGGAAATGTTTTCACATTTTCCCTTTTCCATTTTACCCTCCGAATTACACATGATTTTCTTCAAACTATCCTCAAATTGCCATCAAATTTACATACAATTTTCTCCACACTTCTTTCTTTTCTTCTTTTTATTATTTATTCTTTTTATTCATGTCATCTCATCAAATTACATACAGTTTTCTCCACACTTATTTATTTTCGTCTTTTTATAATTTTCTTCTTTTTATTCATCTCATCTTAATTCTTTTCTTCTTTTTATTATTTTCTTCTTTACATATAGTTTTGTCACACTTCGTTCGTTTCTTCTTTTTATCCATCTCAACTCATCAAATTACGTACACTTTTTCCACACTTCTTTCTTTTTTATTCATTTATTCTTTTTATTCTTTTATTCTTTTTATTCATCTCATCTCATCAAATTACATACATTTTTTTCTCCATACTTCTTTCTTTTCTTTTTCCTTTTTTATTATTTTCTTCTTTTTATTTATCTCATCTCATCAAATTACATATAGTTTTCTCCACACGTCTTTCTTTTCTTTTTTTTTATTCTTTTTATTCTTTTCTTCTTTTTATTAATCTCATCTCATCAAATTACATACATTATTCTCCACACTTATTTCTTTTTCTTCTCTTTTTTATTCTTTTCTTCTCTTTATTCATCCCGTGCGACACAAAATCTAAATTTTTAGTATTGCAATATTCATATTTTATTGAGGGCATACATGCTAGTTTGAGTAGTTGAAGTGTGTTGACTATTAGAAACTTTTTCTGTACACTTATCAAGCCCAAACAAAAGAAATGAATAACAAGGAGAGAAATATATCAACAAACACGCCATTTGCTCTTCAGACCCAGAAAGGCAATGAAATAAATTGTAACACACAGAGGTGCCACAACCAAGTAACCTTGGAAAGAATCGAAACACACGGGTGAAGAAAAATTTCTGGCTTCGCCCTGATTTTAGCAAACCAATCATGGAAAAGTCCCACATTTACTACTACATTTCCTACTTGAGGGTTTGGAACAGATTTCCTAGAAAATGTTGGTTTTACTTTTCCTAGTCCAAATCAAACAGCCTGTAGGTATGTTTATCACAGGCGTAAAGAATATAGGCGTTTTTCATTCATATGCATATTCACGTTTAATGTGTTTGATCATCATATTTGTTGAGTGTTTGCATGAATGCATTTTAAAGCCACCTGTAAGGGGTTGATCGAATTTTGATGTTGAATGCTCGGGTTAGGATCTTTAGAATTTCTAAATTTGGTATAAGCTGCAATTTCTGCAATCATATAATTTCTTATAGTAGCTAGATTTTGGTTACTGGAAGAATCGTCCCCTAAGAAATGGATACTTGGATATCATTGAGTATTTGAATATATTTGTAAAATTTGAGTTAGTTACAATAAAATTGATTCCTAAAGAAAAAGTTAAGTACCCTTTTAATATGGAGTTTCTTACATCTAAACTACTGTTAGATGTTTCACTTACTTTTTGTCCATGCTAGTTCAAATCTTACATCTGGACCCCAATATCTATTTAATTGCATTTAAATACCAATTTGACTTGTGGCGAAATAAAACAAATAAAGGACATTTATATAGGCCTCGTTTGATAACTTGAGATCAGATTGACAAAAATTAAGACTCCAATCCACTCTAATCCTAAATTTACAATCTTGCCTAATCTAGTCTAGTCTAGTTGGTTGTTTGAAAGGTAAAATTGATCTTAAGATTCAACATATTTTGTTATCTAATCTACCCATTCATGTCAAAGAAGATATGTAGACAAAAATGCAATGATTCTATACCTCAAAATGGAAGCTAAAATAGGCCTACCTTCGGCTAAATTTCAGGCAGCAGCTATTTTCTTCCAAAACATCGACAATACAATGGAAGCATCAAAGTAAAATATTTAAGGACAATAACAACAAACTTAGCTAGAGAAAATGAAAACGATATCATAATATGATCCAATCGACTAGTTAAGACCATTGCCAAGCCACTCATTAAACATTTGTTGTGCCATGTTATCACGGAAGTTTGTCCATGCTTGCGAAGGCTGAACCACTTCCACATATTGACCTTCATTCATTCCTAGAACCCCTGCATTTTGTCCATCACCAAACTGTTGTCCTTGATCTAGTGGATCACTTTCCATTTCAGTTCTTATAAAGTTGTCCAGCAAACAACAAGCCATAATAATATGATTTTGCGTTTCCAGGGGATAGAAAGTGTTACTACGCAACACAGCCCATCGCATCTTTAGCAAACCAAATGCACGCTCTATAACATTCCTAGCTTTTGAATGCTTCATGTTGAAGTATTCACGATAGTTTTGAGGTGCTGCGCTACCAGCATCCCATTCCTTCAAGTGGTAGCGCACACCCCGATATGGTGCAAGAAATCCTTCTCCATTGGTATAACCTCCATCACAAAGGTAGTAATGTCCTGCATTTATTATGAAATGTCAATACAAATAAAACAAAAAACAAAAAAATAATCATAGTAGTAATGAACGAATAATAACAAAACATGTACAAGGAAGTTGAAGTGCACCTGTAGGTACTTTGAGGCCATTTGGTCGAGTTATTGCATCTCTAAGAACTCTCCCGTCTGCTGCGGATCCCTCCCAACCAGATAGCACGTACACGAATTTCATGTTAATATCACAAACTGCAAGTACATTGGTTGAGATGTCTCCTTTTCGACTTCTGTAGCTGGCACGTTTGGATGCGGGAACCCGAACATCAACGAATGTCCCGTCTAGAGCGCCTAGACAAGCCTGCAAATACAAAATATAGATTAAATTAACTCTGAATATGAAAGCATCAGTATAATAAATCATCTAGATAATATTAAGTTACCTGGAAACACCTCCACCTATAGTCATCGCAACCATCGTCGATCGCAGTGGGGGTGGAAAGGAGAAGAGGATATATCCTAATCAGGGAACCGAGGGTTTCTTTGAAATACTTACTAATTGTTTGGCCAGAACGCTTAAAATCAAACCCAACCACGCGAATTTTCTTATGATGAGCTAAGACAGACAAGAAAATTGCTACCTTTTCCATCAGTGGAACATACATACTATCATGAAGCCCTCCTGAATCTCTTAACAAGTAACACAGGTTGCAAAACGCTCTCCTATCCATTCTAAGTAAGTTAAGACAATCTCTATCGCTTTGTAGGACAACACGACGCAAATAACTCCTGTGCTCACCTACCAGACTATTCATCCTCCAAGTTCTCTTATCTACATGTGTTATAAGCCTATGTCTCCTACTAGCCTCATGTAGGACCAGCATAAGAAAAAACAACAATGATGACTGAAACATATATTCATGAATAACAATCAAAGTCACAATTTTCAGCCTCCAATCCATATCGATTTTCACCTTCTCTAACTGCAATATTGCAAAACACAATTCTTATACAACATTCTGAAATATAACATGGATTTATACTCAATCCCTAAAAATAACAACCCAGAAACTGCAAAAGGACTTACAGTAACAAGAAAACCAAAAATCAAAATCGAAAAAAAGAACACAACTAAAAAAGATTACTAAGAATCTAAACCACAAAAAAGAGAACTAATTCAGACATGCCATTAAAAGAGAAACTTAAATTTCAGAATCTACATAATTTCTCTTGGAGTTAAAAAGAACAAAAATTTATTAGTTTACCATAGAATAAAATGGAGTAACGAGAACAAGACTAAGAAATTCTAAGATACCTTTTTTTTTCTTGATTGAACTTCAACTCAACTTGTATATGAAAAGATGAATTAGGATGTGCCTTATATAGATCTCAGGATCCTGATGATGATCCTTGACCAAAACTCCCGCCACAAGAAAATAGAGATCGTGGTATACATCGTGTTGGAGAAGAGAAAGAATATGGAGGGAACGCCCAATATTTTTCGCGGGAATTTGGATCGGTGTTGAGCCATGATTTTGGTGAAACTGTGAAAGAGAAATAGTCAATGAGGAGATAATAAACACGGCAGATAATGTAATTGCTGGGTTTTAGCCGAAATTATTATGCGGCTTGTAATCTGCTCCGAGCCTAACTCCAAACCTAATAATCTTATTTGGGCCTATTTGTGTTTTTGTATCAAACATTGGATCGGGTGGTATAATAATCTTATTTGGGTCTTATTTACCCCTATCAAACGAGGCCATAATGAATTGAAGAAGATGATTAGAATGAAGAAGAAGCATAAAAACAGGATTTTAACAAATGCATTACATGTCCTAGAGGACGTAGACATGGAATATTACGATGAAACTCTGAGCGAGTGGCTACCTTTTCGACAAGGAGCTAAGAAAGCTGTGCATGAAGGAGGAAAGTTTCGGTTAAGGCTCGAATAGAAGCTACCCTATTTGATTTCGAATGTCTACGAGTATCATTTATCAGCCATCCATTTTTGCATCATTTATAATAATCCTATATGTCAACTCAGATGATTTAGAATAAGTATGTCAACTTAATCTTACTAATCTAAGAATTTGTTGGTGATTTTAGTGTCATCAATTCATTTTAGTAGTAATGCGATCTGCTGGAGACTGATGCGATCTCTCGTTGAGCTCGGAACAAGTTTGGGTAGTGCGGAGTGCACGCTTGTTGAGCCAACGAGTTAGCGGGGTCGAGGGGCAGCGCCCCTCGCGGGGTTGCAAGGGGCAGCGCCCCTGTACGGGGTTGCGAGGGGCAGCGCCCCTGCGGGGTTCCAAGGGGCGTAGCCCCTGGCTGGGGTCTCGCTGTATGTAATTTGATGAGCGTTGGTTCCAAGGGGCGTAGCCCCTTTTTTGGAACGTTGCAACTCTTCGTGAACGAGCAGGCTTGTTCGTGAACTAACGTGACCTCTCGTTCATAACACTTCGTTCTGAACAGATACACCACTTCGTTCACACCTTTTCGCTTCTATTTATTGAAGCGATCAGTCTCCAAAACAAGTACAACGAAAACTCATACATCCTCTCTACTTTCTGATCGAAATTCATATTGCCTGAATAAGATTGCCTTCTTGGATTATCCCAACAAGGAATTCGTGTAACCCCAGCAACAACTGTAGGGTCGAATTATCTTGTTTGGAAAGTGACTACACGATCCAAAGAAGTATTCCAAGATTATCACACCCTATATTACCAACAGAATTCTGTTTTACTAGTAATAGTATGATGAAGACGAATGCTTAACTCAGCAATAGAACTGATAGTTTTTCCTTATAGTATTGCAACATATATATTGATATTCCTAGAATATGTCACGCCACAAATGACGATTGTTTCTAAGCCAGGATCATCTTGACTTGAGCTTTATACTTTTGATACTAATTTGCAATTTCATAAGTAATCATGCACCATCTAATCTTACAAATATCACAAGGCAGGGAAAGAATAGATCAGATGCTTCACTCGCTTATAGCTGTATATAATAAGTATAAACATAGTTATCAAAATGGAATAACGATTTTCTTTCTATCGCCGCCTTCGACTCTCATAAGGAGATTCTTCGGTTTCTTTATCCTTCAAGAAATCCATAAAAGCAAGGGAACTGAAAAGGAAGAAACCAAAACCGCCAGATGACCAGCCACCAGATGACCAACCGCCACCTCCTCCCCCACCATTGCCATCATCACGGGGTGGAAATCCTCCATCGCCATCATCAAATTCATGGGGTGGAAATCCTCCATCTCCACCAACATCAAGGAGGTCTGTAGACTTGATTGGTGCATTTGTAATTGTAGATGTGGGCGACTGCTTTGTGACCGTTGCAGTTTGCTCAGCGCCAGAATAACATATTAGAGAAGAGCGTTTCTTTTTTGAACCATGAGTAGTAATGCTTAGTTTCTTCTCACTGGGCTGCTGGAAATGCGTACAGAGTGGTCTGAACTGAAGAGTACGGTTAAAGATGACATTCTTCTGTTTGTTTATACACCATTCTTCAGATCTCACGGTGTGAAGCTGCAAAGTAATTGGACTGGCAATAGTGGACATCTCACCTTCTGTGGAGAAACATAATTAGAGGTCTTCAATTATTAGTTGGATTAAAAAAGATTCGGAAATTTCAAGGCTACTTCATAAATTTCTATTTTCTCAGTTAAGAAAATATGAGATTATTTTTAGCCCAAGATAGAGACACCAACTGCTTGTTAGTGGTCCTAAGATATATAGAGACACCAATATGTTGGTAGCATGATCTACGTGAACAAGCCAGCATACATACAGAATTTACAAACGGACATATCCAAATCATGTAATTATAGACTAACATGTAACCATCAATATACATATATTTCACTTATTACACAACACACACAGAAAGCACATAGACCTGGACAACAGATTGCGAGGATGACCACAATTTACCAAGTAAAGAAAGAAAGAATTGAATAATCTGACATCTTTATTATCACTAGGAGTCTAGGATGACCAAAATTTGGTATGAAAAGTTTACAGCAAACTAGTGCAGTACAATTTAACGGAGCACAAACATACTGAAGAGGATTTCTTATGCATGTACTACTATGCAATGCTTAAACATCAGGAGAAAACTTGTTCATGCCCCCACTAAAAAGACCAATTGTCACAAGAAAATTGGTTTAGCTTTCATATCTAGTCACAAAACGAATATAATTAGTGTATGAATCTACTTGTGATCCTGCCATTTCAGTATGTTCATATATATAACAATTAGTCAATGCCCAAACTATACTCATTCCCAACATCTCACACTTCCTTCCTGCCACTTATCAATAGTTGAAAGAAGACTAACCAAGCACAAACCCGAATTAAACCATACTATTAATGTAGTAGTTTCTAACAGTGACGTTATCCGAATTTGAAATCCCATTGCCACTCCCGGTACTATCCATTCTTATAAGCGCAAACCGACTCGTTACTCTCCGTCACCGCGAAACCAACTGTGTACTAACAAGATATTGCGGAAACAGAAATCAGTATCAAGACTCCAAAAGTACCATAATAGGTTCAGGGCTTATTTGATCTCTGTAACAAAATTCAATCTTATTCCAAACTAACTTCAACAAAAGCTTCTAGAATCACGACAGTAATAGCCCGCAAGTAAAATAAAACGACGTGAAAGAAAACGTAAATCAATCGAAGATCACACGAAAAACAAACAAAAAGAGGAATAAATTGAATGAGATACAAACCTTGATTTTGCAGTAGACCCTAGGTCTATTCTATAGTCCCTCCTATCTTTTTTAATTTATTCTATACTCCCTCCTATCTTTTTTAATACACCTAATTCAATTTATTGATTTTCTAAAATTATAACATTAATTACAAGATTCAACCCAATGAGATACCTATAAATGATATGAAATTCTACTACATGCATTAACTATGCTCAAATTTCTTCTTGAAACATGCAAAACGAAAACTAGTTTTCAATTATTAAAAACTGAAGGGAGTAATAGTGTAGGCCATTAATTGTGGTTGACGAGTCTATTCAGTAACACCTTAGAATCTAACTCTAATCCACGGGTATATTTTGCAATATTTAGAACATCAACGGTGCTCAAGAGGTCTATTTTACAATAATTTAGAACATTAACGGTGCTTGAGAGGTCTTTTGCAGTATTGCACAATACAGTAATTTACAACAATAACTGTGACATTGTGTTTTACGAGTCTATTCCACAATTAGAACACTTGTTCGACGGATCTATTCAACACTAATTTAGAACATTAACTATGCTCAACGGATCAATTTCACAAAAACATAGAATATTAACAGTGTTTGATAGGTCAATTTCAAAAAAAATTCCAAATTGCTAACTAAAAAATATTGAACGTGGACAAATCAAATTAATCTAAGGGGCCCGTGTCTTCCATCATCATCATCTGTCACTCGCTACTAGTCGCTAGTAGTTCCCTGAGAACATTTCTTTTGAGCGAGGAATAGAATAACAAACAATGGCTCTCCGAAACCTAATCACCAGAAAGGCTTTCCCAACATTGCCCCTAGGGTTCCGTGGCCTTCAGACCTTCACTCTCCCCGATCTTCCCTACGACTATGGCGCCCTCGAGCCGGCAATCAGCGGCGACATTATGCAGATTCACCACCAGAAGCACCACCAGGCCTACATCACCAACTACAACAAAGCTCTAGAGCAGCTCGATGCTGCCATTTCCAAAGGCGACGCCTCCACGGCTGTCAAATTGCAAAGCGCGATCAAGTTCAACGGCGGAGGTATAATTTTATCCTAAATGTTAACAAGTTCAATTCCTGATTTGCTATATATTTGGTGTGCGATTGGAAGTTCTGTGACTGTGGTGAGTTAATCAATTGGCTATTAGAGTTAGTAATTGCCCAAATTGGTAACTCTGAAAAATGAAAATTCGTTGAAATTAAGTTTGGGAATATGAAATGAAATGGTATTAGTTTGGGAATATCATTAATTTCAGTGAGATTTGTATCGAATTTAACCTTTAGTTTTCACAGGCCATGTTAATCACTCAATCTTCTGGAAGAATCTGGCTCCTGTCCGTGTAAGTATGAATGTTAGCTGTCCTTCAGGTTTTAAAATATGAAGAAAAAAAAAATTGAAAAATAATTTTGAAGCTGAAATCAAATTCCAGGAAGGTGGCGGTGAACCGCCCAAGAGTTCATTAGGATGGGCAATTGACAATGACTTTGGTTCCTTTGAAGCTTTGGTACAAAAGATGAATGCAGAAGGTGCTGCTCTGCAAGGGTCTGGTTGGGTGGTAAGTTTGCTGCATCTTTTTGTCACGATCATCACCCTGTACGTCTACGATTTTCAACATTGTTGTTTGCTGGTTTCTTTTACTTATTCACGTTTTAATGTGTAGTGGCTTGGTGTGGATAAAGAATTCAAGCGCCTGGTTGTCGAAACAACTGCTAATCAGGTTAGTGATGTGACATTTGCGGTGTTCTGACTTCTGAGTGCATGTATAGACCCCGGTATTTATGTTTCATGCTTGTTGGGTTTGTTTTTACTCCACTGTGGTGGCTTAATAGTTTGGTGCTTAAGCTCAATCACTCTATTTTTTAAATGTCTTATAATGTGCGGCTTATTTGTGAACGATATCTAAAACTTGCGGGGATGTGCAATTTTTGGAATACATTTGGTTTGCCATCCAGAAACTGACACATCCCACAAGGATGTGCAAAACATGGGAGATATATATAGAGTATATGTTTTTTTTTAGACAATTGTTTCTCAGGTTTTTAATTGTCATGTAGTATAAGGCAAAGAAACTCCTATCAAGAGATTGCATGAGTATTACTAACACTGAAACACAAAATTTCTCTACTATTCCATTGCTCATAAGAAAATAATGGACCATCCATGATCCATCATCTCAAGTTGGCCATCTATCCGTAAAACTATGCATATTAGAATCTCCATTTCACTTACACGTGAATAAAAATTATGCATTTGTATGCAAATCGGAAATGTGGATACATGTTAATGTTAGGACCTCCCAATATAATTCATTTGACATCATTGATGGTCCATCACTTCCTTTGGAGTCTTACTGAACTTGTAGAGTTCTCTGACCATGTTTGTTTGGATTGAGTGATGCATACTTCTCAGTAAAAATAGTAATATTACAGATCAAATGCATGTTGGCCTCCAGTGATTTACCTTTTTTAGAGAGTGAACAAGACTTTTGAAAGTTGTTACTTGGATGCTTGTAAAGTTTCAAATACATTTCCTTTGTGGTTTTGCTTCATTTAATCTGTGGTTCTACTTTCTACTTGCTATACAATAATAGGGGACTGCTGAAAATAATGAAATTAAATTTATAGTTTCTATCTCACCATCTTCTGTTGCAGGATCCACTGAATACAAAAGGACCTAGCTTGGTACCTCTAATTGGCATTGATGTCTGGGAGCATGCTTACTATTTGCAGGTATTTCATGTCTTCTCCAGTTTAATTGGTTATTCAATATCTCTAGCTCAATTAAATTTAAGTTTTATATGCTGATAGTGGAATCCTCATGCAAAAGCACATTTACTCTCCCGAAAAGAACAATGCATTGGTTTCTGGAGGAATATGGAAACTTACATGCAAAACCGCAGAACTGTAAAACTGCTTGTTTTTTATTTCTATTTTCCGAATCTGCTAATACATGGATATGGTGTTTCAATATGCATTATAGCATCATTGATTGTATACTTGGTTATTTCTCATTGTGAACATCATTGATTTGTGCTTCTGACTTCAATCCTGCAGTACAAAAATGTTAGACCAGACTACCTAAAGAACATATGGAAAGTTATAAACTGGAAATATGCAAGTGAAGTCTATGAGCAGGAGTGTGACGTCCATCCATCACGTTAATGTTGCTGCGGTTTGTGTCTTGTCTTTCGTACTACTATGGAGAGGCCAATAAATTTGTATAGCTACACTCACGGCGACTCTCGCTTCAGGGGTTGCCTCTTGTTGCTGTACACAACGATATGTACCAACTTTTGAGCTTGTTCATAAACAGTTCTTATATTTAAACTATATAGTATTGTGTGTTTACTAAGCTTCGAGGCTCAGGAATGCCTGTTTTGACCAGTACTTTTGTCATAATTTCTAGTTGATGCCCTTTCTGATTTATTGATGAGTAATGGCATGAAATGTGGCACTCTGCTAAAAGAGCCATCTCCCTAAAACCATTGAAAGAGCTAGCTAGCCAGCCATTTTCATCTAAAACCCTTGGCCTTGGTCGATGTCTCACACAGTGCTTTTCCTGGAAATAAAGCAAGCAGCCGTATCTCCCAAGAAAGTGGGGAATGCAACACTGGTTTAATGATGTTTTATCTCCCAAGAAAGTGGGGAATGCAACTCTGGTTTAATGATGTTTTATACGGTAAGACATTCTTCTAAGTACGTTCTAAATTTGGCTAGACTTGCTGTCGAATGTAATTGCAGAAGTAAAACCAAAGGGCATAGGGCTGATTCTGAATGGATTGTAATTTGTAAGGGTAGGGTTGATTCTGAATGGATGATAAGTTTCTACTAGTAGTATTAGCACACCTTGTCCCTGCGCAGAGAGCCATTATATTGTCTGAAAGAGCTCGTTTTTCTTTCTAAAAAGTAAAAACTGTGGTCACTCACTCACTCATCTCTGGCTGAAGCGCAAAAAGAATCCCCAGGCAGCTCACCCATGCAAAACAAAAGGTCGACTGTGATTGGAATGTGTTCTGTACCAATCACACACCTAGCTAGCTAGTATTCTTCTCTACTTGTTTTAAAAGCCCTTTGAGGCATAAACCTTTCTTCTGAAGTGAACCTCCTCCATAACATCATGCTTGCCTAATTACTAATTAAGTGAACATACATGATTCTTGCGACCATCTAAACAAACCCCATGCGGCTTTCTTTACTCCTGAATACTAGCTGCTACTTTTATATACTCCATACTAGACACATTCTACCGAGTGTAGAAACTACAGCAATTCAGGCACTAGCTTACTTACTACTACTACACTAATAATACTAATAATGCTACTTTTGGCTGAAACCAACATATACAAACAACGAATCCACTCGCAAAATGCAAAAATTTGTGTACATCATTAACAGTTTTACTTGTTCAGTTATCCATTTCACAAATTTAAGACTCTTTAAATAGCACCTTAATTCAATAGAGGTTAAATTACATATATACGTACTAACTACTAAATTCCCAGGATATCACCAAGCTTGAAACGTAATGGGGCAAATCGCAGATCACAGAAAACACTAAACCGGAGGCATACGGGTCAAAACTATACTAGATAGGTTTCCTAAATCAGATTTCACCAAGTATTATTAGTATAATATAAATAGAAAAGCAACAATTTCAACAGTAGTGAAACATCCATTATGTTTATCACTGCCCCGAGGCCCGAGCACAAAGAGATGAAGCAGATATTTATCACTGCCCCGAGCATAAAGAGAGGAAGCAGGCAAAACCAATTCATCGCAAGCTAGTATACAATGTAATCGCAATAGCAGACAAGAGGTGAGTTAGAGGATGCCACCAGTTACTCTAAAATTTGTAGTAATACAGTATACGGATTCCAACGCACGGATCACCCAGATCGTAGCCGCTAAGTCGTGGACCAGCTGCCTTGAGGCTCTATTAGTGGGAATTATCTAGAATTTTCTTTTATTTTCTATTTATCTTTATGTTTATCTGTTGAATCAATGTTGAGTCATAATTGAGTCGCTGTCTTTATTACCAGTTAGAGTTTAGAGTGTTCTAGGTTGTTCTTTTTGTTGGACTGAGCCCGTCAAGCCTATGGCCCGTGAGATACCCTAGAAGGTTCCTCGCCAGTTATATAAACCAGTCAATCGTAGCTATCACTCTCACCGAATATCTTTACTTACAATGTTAATTGCTAATAAAGGATGATTCCCAATGTTCTCTCTGTCTGATATTCTTTCCTTGTCGCAAGACCATTCTGATGTCGTTGTTCCACTTATGCAGGCAGTGGCGAACGCAAAAAGTTTTAGTCACGGGGAGCAACTTTTACTTAATGAAAATATGTGTACGTATAATTTAAAAATCCGTATATAAATTTAAAAAATCCATAAAAGGTAAAAATAAAAATACATGAATATATAATAAAAAAATATGCTACATATCTACAAATTCATCATCTTTTTCTAGTAAATTCAAATTTCATTTGTTTATTTCTAGTATCAAGGTATTTATAATAAATTAATAGTTTTAGAATTGAAGAAACTGCAATTCAAAATTAAAGAAACATTAACGAAGTTGTAAATGAAATAAATAATGAGGAACTCCTGTAAAAATCATAATTTTCCTAAATAATAATAAAATTCACACCTCAACACATGGTAAATGAATATTTATTTTAATTATATCCAAGAAAAATTTAAATTTTTACAAGAATTATTTCACATAAATAATTACATACATAGGAGTATGTTTTTCAGACGATACTAAAAAAGGAATAAACTAATATACATATTATTTTAGAATTTTAATCCAGATAACATTTATAAAGTCAAAGTAAATAAATGTAAAATAATCTAAACTAAAATCTATATAAAAATAATATCAATAGTGTTTAAAATGTTTTGTCAAGAATAAGAAGAAAGGATAAAAGAGAAGTATGAAAATGGGACATAAGAAAGGAGGTGAAAAAATGGGACACAAAATAGAGAGAAAGTTGGTTCTTGAAATCACGCAAGCTAGATAAAAGTATCAGTTACATACCAATTCAAATTGTGCAGCAAACTTAATATATAAATGTATAGTAGCCAAAAAGAATTCTGGAAAAGGGCAGAATAGTAATTTCAGTGGGAAAATCCAGGGGCAGCAACTGCTGCCCCTTGCGCCTACATGTGCTCGCCCCTACATGCACGAACGAGACCAATTCCCCCTTTATGTGCCAGATTTATCTGGAGGGCTCATAATTCGCGCGTACCATGGTGAATTACTAATCGACGAACAACAACATCAACCCTCTAAAACTCAAAAGTCACAATAGCATTTCCTCCAACGGTCATAACAAACTGAACATTTAAGCCTCCCTTAAGAACAATATGCTGCAAAAGAAAAAATAAATAAATAAATACTTGAAAATAGAACACCAAAAATATAATAATAGGATTATAGCACACTATACCTTTGCATAAGGAAGAAAATAAATAATCGCATAAAAAGAAAATAAATAATCAAACGCATAAAGAAGAAAATAAATAGAATACATACGCAACATTATCCGTATTGCACTTTTTAGGGCACGAGAGCTTTTGTCTATAACGACCTCAATGGAATGGTTCCAGCTCTTCAATAGAATCAATATACTTTTGCAGAAAATAGTTTCACCTTGGATAGTACGAGTTATCTTCCGCAATTCTTCTTCACCTCCGTTTTTCCCCTTTGGATTCCGCATCATTACAATATTGTTCTAGCTTGCTGATCTTCTTTCTCAATTTCGAAAACTCGAGTAGGGTTTATGAATCAGTCATCTTTTTCACTTTCTTAGAAGTCGTCATGATAATCGAAGGTGATAATGACACAACTACAGAAAGAGCAACTTCTATCTGGTGGTTCCTGTTGGAGGTCCACTATGTGTGTCTTGCAGGTTTCTAACTGGTGGAACTGATTTATTTGTGCTTATGTTGATGTTCGAAGTTTTATTATTTGAGGATCAATGGTAGTAGAGAGAGATGAGAGCAAATGAATTGTTTTCATCGGAGAAAATGAACTTTTTCACTTAACCACTTCAAACTGTGAAATTATTGAAGAAAATACAAATGTGCATTTACTTTTCCTTCGGTATAAAAGAAATATCAAAGCCAATAGTTAATATAGTTGAATCGTGACAAGTGACGATTTCAAAATACAATAATAATGGACAACCAGTAGATTAACTTCATCATGTCTGAACGGCATATTTGTTATTATTTGTATCTTTTATTATTTCGTCGGGGCCCAATATTTATTCCAATTTGGACGTTTGGTGACTTAAATCGCATATTATATAAGTGCAGTATGATTCGCGAACTCAATTCTCATCATTCCTCACTCCTTTGACACTGACATGACATTACGCTATCCTCAAGTCCTCAAGGTCATACATACACAGTAGAGCTCTTTCCTTAAACTTCACTTTCCTCTACCTCAATTACTTTGCCATGACACCATAGGAGGTAGTATTCGACTTAAAAAGAGTTGGTGTTAGTTCGGAACTGAAAGAACCAGAATGTTGTTATGTACTTCATCCGTTCCATAAAACTTTACCCATTTTAATTTTTTTAATTAACTTTTAATTTTTACTACAAATCACTCTTAAAATATAATAGTGAAATATTTAACAAAATTATATCATGAAACATTACTTTCTAAATTTTCATTATGTAATTTTATTATGTATTTTACAATTACGAGTATAAGTTAATAGTAATTTGTATTAATCAAAATTGAAAATCAAAATAACCTTGTTACCTCTAAATAAATTTCAGGAAGCAAAATCAAGGGTTCAGTGTTCAGTTCAATTCTGTCTTTAAATTATTAAATATCTTACGACTATCTTCTTAAAACTACTCTTTGTCTTTTAGGTTTTTTCTCTTTTGTATTCACTAGTAAATAGTCCGTCGGTAACCGACGGATATAACGAAAATAAACAAATTGTGTGGAATTCAATTAAACTTTACTATAGTCATGAATTAATCTTATAAAACGATCAATGTAAACTATCAAGTAGGGGTCTCCAAGGGAAGCCGGTCTTACTTGGTCTCATACCCTTTCACGATCATGAATGTAAGACGTACAGTAAAAGTTGCGCATTGACACAAACTTCATTACCTGACTTCATTCGCATCAGTAGCTTTTAATGGGTTCTCCGATGGTCCAAACCTGGGTCCATTATATGACCCATTTTTTTGGACCGTAACACATAATCGAACCCATCTTGGACCCATAAAATTGTCATTTAAGAAAGTATATAGACAGGGTCCGTGAATGGGTATGGTATGGGTTCATATTTAATAGTATGGGTGGGTAGGGAATGGATGCTACCCATCACATTGAGATCATATTGTTCTCGTATGGACACTACCCATCCCATGACATGAGGTCGAACACAACCATTATTCTTAAATTATGACCAAGTAATGTATACTTAATATGATTGTGGTATCAAATTTTTAATTTCTTTACTTTTTCTTGATAGAAATTCTCGTAATAATCTCGTGACCGTTTCTCAGCGTTATTCAAAAATTGTTTTGCACCCAACACAATTATTATTGTAACCCTTATTGAGACCCGCCTGGATCCCATAAAATTATCATTTACAAAAGAATACATGACCAGGCCTGTGAAGACGTATGGTATAGGTTCATATTTACTATTTTGCAATAGTGTGTGGGTACTGGGTAGGGTATGAAGTATGAACAGTACCCATCCCATTGAAATCATATTGTTTGGGGAAGGAGTATGGACACTTTCCATCTTATGACATGAGGTCGAGCACAAACATTATTCTTGTAATGTGACCAAGTAATGTATACTTAACTTAGTATGAGCATGGATCAAAATTTTAATTTCTTTACTTTTTCAAGATAGAAATTCTCGTAATAATCTCGTGATCGTTTCTCTACGTTATTTTGAAATTATTTTGCCAACATAATTATTATAATTATAAACCTTATTGAGACCCGTCAAACACCTTTAGAATTCTAAAAAATAATGCGAATAGACCCATCGAACGCAGTTAGAGTTCTAAATTACTACGGAATCGACCTGTCGTTTATATTTTTTAACTTAAATTATTGTAAAATATACCCATTGAACACAATTAGTATTCTAAAGTATTATGAAATAGACCCGTCAAATACAATTATTGTTCTAAATTATTATGGAATAGACACATCGAACACAGTTAATATTGTAAATTATTGCGGAATAGACTCGTCAAACACACTTGTAACTTTTCATGGGACTTGAGTTGATCCAAATACAGACCCACATATGACCCTATTGATGACCCATTTATTAATTTGATAGAAATTATTGAGAACATTACTAATTTATAATTAATCAAAAATATGGGCAATTTAAAGTATTAGGAGTACTACATTACACCCCTTCCCCAAATGCTCAACGCCAACGGAACACATTGCTGGACGGAGCATCTACTTCATGTGACGAATTGTTTGTGCGTCTCACTGGGGAATGGGGATCATTTTTCTTTTATATTATACCAATCGTAATAATCAGACCATTATCGTTTGAGACCCGATTCTCTGGCCGAACACAAAAATCTTATATCAAATTGAGAGTTATGTTACTCACCATAATTGCATTATTCCACCATCCTTCATAAATGTAGGATTTACAGTATTACATTGTACAATTAACATGCTCTGCGTTATGCCATCTTGGGTGGGGGTAGCTCGATCTATTAATCTCGGGACCTACTATCCGTGCCTCTATAACTTTTGCCATGATATGAAAGTTTTTGCTGAAAGACTTGGCATAAAGTACTATAGCCGATTAACCCATGCAACTTGCGGCTTCAACTTGCAAGTAACTTCAGACAGTTTTATTATGGGAATATTATAATTCTACTACTCTAGTACATTAACATCTATGTATCATTACCAAAAAAAACGGGCATCTATATCATTACCCTATCAATAGCAACGCAGCAAAAAAATGATAAAATATATTTTCCGTCCTCGAGTACATTACAAACAACAGACACCAAGGACCCGTTCCAACCGGATTACCTTAACATGCTCGCATTAAATTTTAGTTCTCTCTTCCGTAGCAATACCAGCACAATATATCTCCCTTGCATAGGGGACAACTTGGTCACAGAAGACTCGGCGTAAAAATGGTTTCAAAGACACTGGCAACTCCAAACCATGACAAGTTCATCTGCGTCTTATTAATACTGAAAGAGCACATAAACATTTCGGAAGATATTTTCCATAGAACCATTGGGATTAAGCTTAGAACATAGATTAAATCAACTCTCAATATCAAGATGCAACAATATTACACCCTCGGCCAGGCATCCAAAAGCACTCATCTTCATATAAATGATAGCTATTGACCATAACTTTATTTTGAAAAAAATATGAAACATGTGACTATAATCTTGCCAAACATAATTTTCTCAATCCAAAAGTATATTTATGCTTTTCGCAGAAGCCGAGTGTAGTAACTTTAATTCTTCCTTCTTGCTAAAGTAATCCTTTAGTCATTTAGTGAAGTGCATTTTGAGCCTAGCTAATCATTTGTATTATTAATCACCATGAATTACAACAAATAAATTAAAATTCCACTTACGAAATAGAATTTGTGGAGATGAGATACCATTTAATTTGCAGTATAACATAATAAGAAAAAGAAAAGTCAAATCTGAAATGAAAATTTGCAAACATAATAATCCGCATAAACAGAGAAATAGAACCACAACGTTTTTAGAGAAGCTCATGTTGTGTCTGAGGTGTAAATAATGCCCACAATTACATTTAAGACTAAAAATCACATTTTCAGAATTGACTATGCATTATTTACAGAAATGCCATAGGCACAAAAAGTGCAAACCAAACATGGCCTAACTATTTATTTCTTTTTCTAATTATTTTTTCTTTTAAATTTTTTATTCCTTCAAATTCTTTTTTCTTTTATTTTTTTTCTAAACTTCTTCTTCTTCTCTAACTCCAGTAACGTAATAATTATTCAGGTACCGGAGTTGTGCAAGCTCTGGCAAGGAACTTGCAAAGCTCCAGATCGGAGCTTACATGCAAAGCTCCAGATCGGAGCTTACAAAGCTCCGATCTAGAGCTAAAAGCTCCAGGCCGGAGCTAAAAGCTCCAGATCGGAGCTTTCTGGAGCTTTTAAAGCTCCGATATGGAGCTTATTTTTAAGCTCCAGATCGGAGCCTGCAAAGCTCCGATCGGAGATTTGCAAGCTTTGGCCGGCCGGAGCTATGCAAGCTCCGGCCAGAGCTTGCTGGATCTACGGTACCGGAACCGGAGCTAGAGAAGAAGAAGATCAGTTTTTTAAATTATTTTTATTTTATTTTATCATTTTTAATTATGTTATTTTATTTTATTTTATTTTTTTTAAATAAGGCTGTTTGGTTGCCCAAAACATTGAATAAGGAACAGTGCCTAGAGCGTGAAATGGTCAAGTTCGTGGTCCTTTTTGTAATTGATGGCATAACGTGGTTCATTATGTTATTAGAGCCGATAACGTGATTTAAAAAGTTATGGACCCTGTCACCATCTACCGGTTCCATGTTGGGCATGGATTCGGCACTTCAAACGGGTTCATCATGCATGAATTCGAGGAATTTCTTGTGAGAACACTCGGTGGTGCGATTAGGGACATCCAGCTGAGGATTGGGAAAGGCGCAGGTGTTGTTAGGATTGGAGAACTGAGAGGCGGGGAGGAGAGGAATATTCCGTTGTATCTTGGTGAGTCGGGACATGTGTATGTGGAATATAGCTATGTAGAAACAGGTGATGAATGTGTTAGGATAGGTGAAGTTGTGGTCGGTTTGAGGGACAAGAATGAGAGCTCTGATGGTGTATTAGTACTAATGGGAGCGAGGATGAGCAATGCAGAGAGTTGGGAGTACCATGACACTTTTATGGCTAGGAGATGGGCCAAGCATTTGCATGGATATAGATTGTAGATTTTGCTGTTTCTGTTGTACACGATGTAGTTTTATACTGGAAATTATTGATTTTATTTATCAGATTGAAGGTTTGCCAATTTGGTTCAATGTCTTATTGTCAAATACCAACTGTGTCAGTCGATATCAAGTAACCATGTACACTGGCCCCAGTGCACTCAATACTTGCATAGATTGAATATTGATTTAGACAAAATTGTAGTCACTCACCATTTAAATCTTGGTCACTAATTTTTTTTTTTTTTTTTTTTGAGAATAAATCTTGGGCACTAATTGATGGCTCTAAAATGACTCAAGTCCCTAGAAATTTAGGGAGAATAGCCTTCTAATTGAACTGATTTTCCACTCTAGCCTATACAATTATAATTTAGATTTAATATATCCGGTGCAAAATTGTATAACAAAATTCATCTTTAACAATCAATCATGAATGTAATCATATACAGAGAAGTCGCTATAGAGCAATGATCCATTCGCATAGTGTAGCATGTAATAACAAACATCACAGAAGTAACAAGGATTCGAAAGTGCCCATTTGTCGTCAACCGTTATCTTTTGTGCAGCGTAAATCTTGCAGACAGAGCATTTTGCCCTACGGAACTTCATCTGATAAGTGATTAGTGGATAAGCTGCTTGGTTCTGCACATCCTCTGGGTCAAGTAGCCTCATATCGCGAATGACGATTACATGTTTGCAATCCCCCTAACACACCAACATTCAACAAGTTTACGTACATACTCATGATAAATCGTGCCAAAATGGGGCAACCATAGAAATACCACTAAATGTGTATCTGGAGATTATTAGCTGCTGTCATATCCATTCTGGTTCAAGGCCCATAGACCAGACCAAGTATCTATAAGACTTCACCCCATGTTGCCATGTTGGGTTCGCACATGATTTCAGTTAAATTGAATATCATAAATCGTTCCAGAAACTTCGTTTCAGTATCAAGTCTGAAACGAGTTCTAAGCATGGTGCAAGGACAACCATCCTCTTTTACCTACTTATAATTTATAAATCGGTAAAGCTTTGTGAAAAAGAATAGGAAGATTGCACTGGTTGGAATATAATAGTTTTTTTATGTATTTTCTTTTTAAAGGAGGAGGAGGTTGCACCAGACCACCAGTCCCGTTATGCAAGCCATAACATCCTTTATGTTTTTAAAAACACAAGTGTAGATTCTATAGTAGTTGCATAATAAAATAAATCAAGTGTCTTTATGTAAGTTGCATGTGTTATTTTACCACTCATGCATGAAAAGACTTCTGTACTTTTAATGTTCAGGAGTTAATATCCATGATCCAGGCACAGACACAAAAAAATTAGGTTGGTGTAAGATGATAGAAGCACATCTTCAGTGACACATGATAAACCCATGGAGAAACAAACAAAAAGGGAGCGAAATTGAGTGCAAACAAGAAGATAATTAAGAACAAAAAATGGAATTTACCTGATGACAATAGAGGTATCCAGCACCAAGACGAAATTCCATGTCGCAGAATCTTGTATTCTGCATGTGAACGGCTTTGAATGTAGGCAAAGGCTGTTTTTTACCGACAGCAGACGATGTCTTCTTTTTCTGCTGCTGCTTTACTCCACCAGCAAGAATAGTTTCCCATTTTTCAAGTGCATCTTTCTTTGAGTTTTCGAGCCACTCAAATATCGTCTCACTGTAGTCTATTGAAGTGTAATCCCTCATATCATTGTAAAAAACATCCTGCAAGCACAATTTTATTTTAGTAAAAGTTATTAGGGGATTAAGACAAAAAAAATTTAGCGATTCAGAAATATACCTCTACTAAGAAGTATCCAGAAGGATTATACTGCCCAGCCTTTTTCATTATTTCATCAGTCAAACAATATATCTTATCTTTCAATCCAGTTAAAAGTTGCCTTCCCAGAACTAGGAACTCTTGAGTCTGCAATGCTTAAGAATAGGACCATGAGTAGCAGCCCGATGAGACTGAAATAGAAAAACTGTAATCAAACTGAACAGTAATTTACCTTTATCCATTTTTTCCTGCTGTGGTAAACTTCAACACACAAAACAGTCTCCGGAGATCCCATTGGTACATTATCACAAGTATTTGCGCATTTCACCTGGTATAATACTAAAAGAGTTAGTATTGCAAACAACATAGGATGATCAAAGTAGACATAAAAACATTGTTCCATAATTTTTAGCTCAAGTGAGCTCATATCCCATGGCCTAAAGAATGATGGTGAAGAATTTGCTTATGTATACATGTAAAGTAAATGATCAAATCTGAACATTTTTCACGCAGAGGCCCAAGAAGAGGTGTATAGGCACACAGAAATAAAACAAGGAATTGACGATACTATTACATCCTGTAACAATTTTGATGCACTTGCCACTATTACCCTTGCTAATGAGTCTAATCCGTTAACCACCTGGGAAATGGGGGCATGCTTCAAACATCAGACTTCATTATTATTTCTTACTAGTTCTTACTTTTTTTTTCCCTCATTCTCCTTGTCCTTTTCCTTCCCAAGATTCACTAATCAAACATAGAGTCATAGATTCCAGTCAGCCTTTCCGTGATATATTCAATCCAGTTCCATTTACTTCAGCCTTCAGTGCAATACTCAAATGATTCCTTCTTACAATATTCTAACTTTACGCTTTCACACAGAACTTCCTAAGTAGCAGCCGTAGCTGTTGTCTATCCAAGATATTTTTAAATTAGCTTCTTCTCTACTTCTCTGCATATCAAAACAGGCATGGTCTAATCTATACTAAAACAAATAACAATGATCAGAGGACATGATAGCATCTATAAAAAAACAGGTCACTTGTACTAAAGCTTCACAGACGAATTCCCTTCATCTTTAATATGACGTATAGCATGAGCTCAACAGATAAATCTTACTGAATATAGCTTGGCAATATGCACCCAAGTATAGTATACCCATGGCAACCGAATATATTTTGTTTAGTTGCTTTAGTTAATTTGCATAATCCAGCAATTTTGTAGTGATAAGAAATTCATATGCTAATCAATCAAAACAATTTTTACTTATCATGCAGAGCATGATTATGAGCCAAGATAAATTATAAGATACATTACTGTAACTAACCATTGTTGAATCACATGTAGATTTTAAAGTGCTTATCCTTCTACCGCTCTCACAGATAGCCTCACATTCACGAGTCTTGCTGCCACCACTGCACATAAGAGAAGAGAGAGTGAGGAGCAATATAAAGTATATACAACAATGCACGGTATGCACCAACTTATCAAATTTATGCCATTAAGTATAAACACTTCCAGTTTAAATGCTGCTTACTTAAATGAATGCAATCTCACGGATAATTTATCCTCTTCTTGTTTTTGTTTAATTCTGGCGAGTTCTTCCACCTTAGCCATATAGCTTTCCTACAATATGAAAGGCCAGAGTGAGAACATTTACTGGAAAGTAAAAGTAGCGTTCACAATAGCATGTATTCTCACATTAAAGGAGTTGTCTCTTTTACTGCTACGCTTCCTCTTCTTTGGATTTTCCTTAGGCTTCTGCTTCTTTGAAGATTTTCCTTTTGGTTTCTTCTTGCTACGCGTTTTGAGAGGCGAGAGATTCAATGTTTCACTAGGAACAACTGCCTGTGTATCCCTTTCTGAATGCTGTGAACAAGCATCAGCACTAGGGGCACTTTCTTCGTTAGCCCCTTCTACAGTTTGCAAACAAGCATCATCACGAGGAATGAATGGTCCAGTATCCTTGTCTAGATCTCGTGGACAGGCATCAGTGGCAGGTATACCACTCCCATCCAATAGCTTGCTGTACAATATAAAAATAGAAATAAAACATAGCAGCTAAGATAGGATCCGGCACATGAAATTTTGAAGGAATACAGTCAGAAGTAATAGAAGGAAACACTTGTCATGGAAAATACAACTATATATTTATATGGTATGAGCCCGATAATAAAAATAAATAAAAGAAAAACTCGATTCCCTAAACTCTTACTCAAAGATGATATGTAACATGTTCCAATTGCAGTTAACCTGGACATAAAGAATGAGAAGAATTACAATATATGCAAAGACTGCTGAAAGGTGCTAGAACAGAAAACATAAAACCTTAGAATCCTGTATCAGCTTAGCTAGCATGTGAAGATTCAAACAAACAAAATCTAATACTACCCAACCAGAAATGTAAACCAAAATTTTGAACTATAGGAGTAAACCATTACATGACTTTCCACCCCCAAAGGTACATGTACCCATGTCCAATATTTTCAGGACATGTCTGATTGGTATTCTGTAGATTCACACAAAAGACAAATATTAAGCAAATTCAATGCTACCATGAAGATTAAAAGAACTGGTTTTGCACACGGAAAACCCTTTTTCTTATTCAGTAAGCATCCTGCTATTCTGTAGTCCTCATTTCATTGACTAAGAAAAAAATCCTGATAATACCAGACAAACAATCTCCACATCAGGGTGAGAAATAAAAAAGCCTGCGTCAAGATCTTGAATATAGCATTAAGGTGGCAAGATAAATGAGTTCAGAAATGGAGTAGGGGTCAACAACTAATGCCACTAGTTCAATTGATTGAAAATTTCTAATTTTAGACCCATGTCAAACAAGTTAGCAAGTCGATAACAAAGTTTTTGCTTAGTGTGAATCGGCGCGCCGGGTGGGGGTGGGTTGGGGGGGGGGGGTTCAACTTGCCAAGTACTGAATGAAAAATCAAAAGAGACTAAATGCTATGTTACTCAGATATGTGTTAGTTCTTTTCAGATTCTCATACATTATCCTTAACAAATTCAGAATTATAATCAAACTTAACCTTGCAAAAACCAACCCTTCTACTCCCTACCATGCAGTTAAAGACCACATGCCTAACCGTAGTCACCGTTAGCACCGGAAAGACTTAGAATCTTGCTTTAAAGGGTAGAGAAGTAAATCTCCGAGACTCATTGAGTAGAAACAAAAATGGTCCACATTACAGCTAAACTATGCAAATTGAAATGCCTGGAATGTAAAGAAGTATCTTTCTTAGGTAGTTAGATTCAGATTAAGAAAAACACCTATGCAGACAAGTATTGAGAACCTCTTTTACTTTTGACCTACGAATCAGAAAAATCCTTATCTCAATGTATCACTATAAGATGAACAGTGAAAAAGTAATCAAGTATGACAAAGTGATGCAAACCAGAAGACAGGAAACAAAAAGGTGGGGTTGCCAGAAATAAACACATCCAAAATGACCATTGTTGTTCACATAGAATGGATAAGCAAAATCAACTGCAATTGGAACATAGTTCATCAAAGTAAGAACTTTGGCTGACCTGGCATTTAAGTTCTCTTCCCTGTCTTGTGAAGCACCTACATTCAACTCCCCACCCTGTGGTTGGAACAGGAAATAGTTTATTTGAATAATGACAAATCTTGGAACAAAAGAAAATAAAAAAGAAAAGGAAAAACAATGAAGAGTACCTTGAAAGCTTCTTCAAATGCTTTTTCTACTAGTTCATCCTCTGTAAATATCTTTAGATCATTAACCCTGCGATATAACATTTGAGGTATTAGATTGCTTACAAGCAATTTTAGTTATAAAACAGTACGATGTTCGAAGTAAACAAATTTATGTTTGAGTAATCACAAACAGTTATCCCGCCCGCATACATATACTAAAAACATCAAACAGAGAAATGGTACAATTACAGCAATCTCCACCCGTCTTCCACTACCCTGAAGGAAGTTTCTGGAATTCATATGCAGAAACCATTCCTGGGTCATATTTACTATCTCCCAACTAATATCAATCCAGGAAGGCTGATATGAAGAACCTGGACAAAGAAATAGAAATGGGATAAAGGGATAGCAGGTAGCTGGGTGACACCTATTCATTACGCAAAAACCTAATTTAATTAATTTCCAGAAATTGCAAGTGCAAGAACTAGCCGACCCCCCCCCCCCACACACACACACACAGTTACTGTTGAAATGTCTTGGATATGAATACTCCTTCTTAAGGAATAGTGTCTATTTGTTAACTATATATATAAAAGACATTATTCAAACCATAGCCGCCACCCAGCTTCTCCAATGCCAGACCACTTTTTTCTGTCGCAATTGTGGCTGCTCTGGTGGCAACACTAAACCCATTAGGTGCATGGGTTTTGCCTTATCAAAATATGTATACACAATATGCACAGGTATCAACTGCAGTGATGGAAGTTCGCACTTGGTGAGAAAAAGAAGATTAGGAAAGGAAGCAATGCTTACAAAATTTCATCATCCCATGCATCTGATGATTCACCAGACAGCTCATTTTTCAAATTCTGCAGGAAGGTAAATACATGCTTAAGTAAATTAATCACAGCTCCAGATCAAATGGAATCTTAATCTGAAATGGACAGTGCCCAGCATCAATAAAAACAAGCATTTTTACTGGGTGGGATACCTGAAGTTCTTGATACATGGATGTCTCGAACTGTGAAACTCTTGTGAGTGGACCAACCATGTTGGAAACATAAAGTGGGCCACCGCGTGGAATTGCAACATAGTGGTCGTCTCCACCCTCATGATGACCCGTCAACATTATATCTAAGGAAGAAGCAAAAAAGACATGTATCATTGTATTGGATAGAGTTACATGGAGATCTATGAATACCCTGATCTTAAAAAAAAAAAAAAAAAAAAAAAAAAAACAAGTTACTATGTGCTAAGCACGTTAGCAACGCTCATTTATAGTGCAAGATTAAAAAGTACAAGTTCGTAAACTAACCACGCACAATGCACTGATGCAGTGACACAACGTGAGAGTCATGTAATTACTATTGCAAGTGTTACTTGAGAAGATATCAATCAGAACATTCATATGGATATTGATCTCCAAATAAACACCAATAATCGAAGCCCAACGTATTATGGGTAAACGTATTAACATAATTAACTTTGAGCTATGAAACAACTTTAATGAAGGCCCCTCGAGTATGAAAACTACATTAAGATTGCACCAAATAAGTAGCTCTTCAAGTCCAATTCTCTACTGACAAAGCCCATCCACCAGTGTCATAACCATACACCAGTGTCTACTATATGTCTATATGATACTTAATTTAATCCAACATTTAGCAATGAATGAATACTACTATGTTCAATTATCCCACACCATGCTACAAGTAGAACGTCACTACTAAAATGAATGAGTTAGTTTAAACACAATCAGAATATTCAGCAATTAAAGTAAAACCAACAACTCTTTTTTATACCCAGACTCCACTTTCCCCAAATCAATACTAAAACAGCAAATTCACCATTAAATTTGAGTCCTCAAAATTCATAATCAGAATTGAAGCAGGGATACCTGTACGGATGTACCGTGAGAAAGAAGGTGAGTCGAAGGGTGGCCAGATTAGAGGGTGCCGGCCGGAAGATACGGTGTAGACGCCACGAGAAGAGAGAAGGGTGGCCAGATTATGTCATGAGTTGATTTAAGTTGTAGATTATTTATTGCACGAGATTGAGTCTATTGTTGGCAGATTTTGGTGGGGCAATGGGGTAAAATGAAGATTCATTGGGTAGTTTGGAATGGATTATGGCATAGTAAGAGGGATGGTGGTATTGGTTTTCGGGATTTGAAATTTAATTTTGCAATGTTAGGAAAGTAGATTTGGAGGATTTTACGGTTTTTGAATTCTTTGTTGAGTAGAGTTTTGAAGTCAAAGTACTTTCCACATTGTGATGTTCTTGAGGCTCAAGCTCGGTCGACTTCTTCTTTCACTTGGAAGAGTATGTGTGGGGCTTTAGATTTAGTTAAGGCGGGGGTTAGGTGGAGAGTTGGCAATGGTCTAAGTATTGATGTGTGGCGAGATGGGTGGATCCCTAGAGATCACGGATTTAGACCTTATACTCCTGATTTCTTGGGCGTTGGTGAGATGACAATAGTTGACCTCTTGAACACGGATGGGAGTGGGTGGGATGAAGCGTTGGTGTCGTCTTTATTTTGGGAAGAGGATGATTTGAGTATTTTACAGATTCCTATCTCTGATAAAAATAGGGATGATATGCGTGTGTGGCCTTATTCAAAGGGTGGAGTTTATACTGTAAGTAGCGCTTACCATCTGTCTAGGGAATTGGCGGTTTGTGCACCCCCACCCCTAGAATGTACATTGCACCCCCACCCCTAGAATGTGCTGCACGAACCGCCAATTCTTCCTTCTTGCTAAAGTAATCCTTTAGTCATATAGTGAAGTGCATTTTGAGCCTAGCTAATCATTATTAATCACCATGAATTACAACAAATAAATTAAAATTCCAGTTACGAAATAGAATTTGTGGAGATGAGATACCATTTAATTTGCAGTATAACATAATAAGAAAAGTCAAATCTGAAATGAAAATTTGCAAACATAATAATCCGCATAAACAGAGAAATAGAACCA
This sequence comes from Plantago ovata, assembly GCA_028274465.1. Lineage (NCBI taxonomy): Eukaryota > Viridiplantae > Streptophyta > Magnoliopsida > Lamiales > Plantaginaceae > Plantago > Plantago ovata. The sequence goes on from CM051455.1 coordinate 129,693,103, forward strand.
CAACGTTTTTAGAGAAGCTCATGTTGTTTCTGAATCTACCATGTCCTGCCTCCAAGTTTGAAGAAATTGTAGACATTAAAAGTTATTATGAGGACTAAAAAAACTGCAACTCATTCACCTCATGCTCAGATAACTGAGAAAATTATTGCAAATAGCAAAAAAAACATAATTCTAAGAGGCTCATCAACATGGGTTAATTTTTTTAATTTTTTTTTTTTGAATATCAACATGGGTTAATCTTGTAGGAACTAAAATGAGCAATCGGTAAGACTGATTCACAAAATCAAATCAACAAATGATGGCAAGGAAGGTATACTTGGCAAATGTCCATAGGTTCATAATATTAAGGAATACTGCAAATAAGAAAATTCTCACCCCTACCGCACCACTGTAATACGAAACAGTTTAGACTATGACGATGGACCACAATTTTCCCATTGGACCGATTCATCAATCACTGATAAACGATTTATCATTGATGGTACTGAGAATCTATGTAATTAGTTGTCGATTTTGAATTTCCGATTTACGCATTTGAATTTTCAAACCAGTGGATGCAGCAGAAAACACATTTACATTTACAATAAGGTGAACAATATTAATAGAGTAATTTTCAAAACACAGGCGGGAGCATAAAATCAATTTACAATAAGGTAGACTACCGTAACTGTAATGAACTCTTAAGCAAGTAGCATAATAGGCAGAATGTATATGCAAATAAGCATGGATATAGATCGCATCTGGATGTGAAATTGACAGGCCTAGTTACACTGAATTGATTCCTTTTGAGTTTTGACGCTCATTTTGGTAGTTTGTTTAGTCCAAACAACTTGGTATTTTAGCTAAAAAAGAAGTAAGACATCGGTGGTGGAATTGAATCGGTCAGTGGAATTTTGAGATTTTATCGGTGAACATGATTATACTACTCAATTGGTTCACTTTGATAATGCTCAATTTGGTAGTTTGTTTTACTTTCTTCCTCCCAATGTTTAGAAAAAGAAAAATTTATAGCTACAGAGCTCATTGTTGTTGGGGCAACTAGTTCTCCTAGTATTGTAAGAAATATATGTAATATTGTAATTCGTAAGTGTCATGTATGTAAGATGATGAATCAATGAAACTAAACATATATCTCCGTGTCAAACCCTCAACCTTTTAAAGGGACAAGGACTTGTAATCAGTGGGGTCCAATGCCCCTCCACTGCCGTAAACAATACCTCGCTATCGAGTGCCGACAACAGTTTAGGAGACAGCCATCGCCATTGAGTCAGTGGTCTCACCTCTCACTCAGAAGTGGAGAAAGGGGAAGGCAACCGCAAACCCTAAACTTTTTTTATATATATATTATAGGTGTATTTGTCACCCTTAGAGTCTTCGTTAGTATATTTAGTTAGTCATATTATCTATAAGGCTTGTATTTTACTATATCCCACCATCCTATTTTAAAATTATGACTCCGCGCCCTTATCACTTTAGGTTTGTACGGGCGCATTATTGAGATCGGAGCCTACTCTGTCTCATATAGGCATGACAATATGAGACGGATCTATGGATTTGATCCGAACTGGTTGAATAGAACGCGGATCCGATCCGCAAATTTTGGAATTGATACAGCATGGATCCGAATTAATGATGGACTGGCGTGGTCTCAGACTGTATTCCACGGAGAGAATGTAGTAAACTATGTGACATAGTCAGAGTGGAATAGGCCTGAAACGTTTCTTTGTACTACTACTAGTGATATTGAATAGGAAATAAAACAAGGGTAAAAATGTAAATCTACATAACAAAATGTCGTAATTATGTACTAAAAATGATGCCATGATGGAGTACAATGGTACTCCATTTTTCATACTAACTGATTGTTTGTTGTACTGCACATAGACAAGTCCAAATGAACGTCAAAAAATAAGGAGGAAACGTACACCTCGTGGGCAACAAAGTCACCTACTTATTATAATCATTGGCAAGAACAACACAAGAAAAAGTTCACCTAGAACAAACTCTAATACCATCGATTTGTTGTTGCTGAGAACTTGAGCTATGGCTAGCCGTGACTTGCAGAAGCTAACATTGCCCGATCTGCCCTACGATTACGCCGCCCTTGAGCCGGCGATAAGTGGCGAGATCATGCAGATTCATCACCAGAAGCACCACCAGGCTTATATCACTAACTACAACAACGCCCTGGCACTGCTCGACTCTGCCATAGCGAACGGGGATACTCACACCGTTGTTAAGCTGCACAACGCCATCAAGTTCAATGGAGGAGGTCCTTTTTTTAATTTTAAAACCTCCGCTGAGATATGAAATATGCGAATTCATTTATATTAATTCTCTAACCCTTCTAACCCTTCTGATAGATTACTATTCATTTACCTATCCGAACTTTTAAAGTCATCATGTGCTAATAACTGGATCATTAGTTAAAAGAGATTCACCAGATCTATATATTGGTTTCAAATGCAAACCTTAAAGTTACCTGAGTCTAAATTCTTGTGCATACTATTAGCATATAATCATATTGTATAGAGCATTTGTTCCTCCCTGAACTCATCATGTAGTGTTGTTTGGCAGGTCATGTTAACCATTCAATCTTCTGGAAGAATCTTGCTCCTGTAACTGTAAGTCTGCTTGTTCTGTACATCGAAACTAGCTAATAGTTGAAATCTTTGAGTATGTTGATGAATTTTGTGAAAGTAACTGAAATCTTGTTTCAGCAAGGTGGTGGTGAGCCTCCACTGGGAGCTTTAGGCGTGGCAATCGACAAGCACTTCGGCTCCTTAGATGCTCTCATTCAGAAGATGAACGTTGAAGGTGCTGGTTTACAAGGATCTGGATGGGTGGTAAGTCTTGTCTTCATGTAATAAGCTTAATTACTGTCCTTGTTTCCATTTATCTAAACTTAACTGATTCGTTTTTGCAGTGGCTTGGTGTTGACAAAGAGCTCAAACGCCTGGTTGTCGAAACTACTGGAAATCAGGTTAGTAATACATTTTACAATTTGGTGAAATGAACTGATCAGTTTCTGACTTAATCGGCTTAATCGGCTTGATGGTTTGTTGTAGGATTTACTGACGACTAAAGGAGCGAATTTGGTACCTCTGCTCGGTATAGATGTTTGGGAGCATGCTTACTATTTGCAGGTAGGTATCGTCGAATATTTCAAACAAGATCGATGTGTTGAGGAAATTCTTTTGAATTGATTCTCTTAGGTTTCTTAGCGTCGGTACTGATGTATTCTGTCGGTTGCTATGCAGTACAAAAATATGAGACCGGACTACCTGAAGAACATATGGACAGTCATGAACTGGAAATACGCCAGCGACATTTACGAGAAGGAATGCCCTTGATCTCAAGTGGTTTCAGTGGTTGGCTTGTTCTGTACTGTTTTGAGACTTGAGAGTCGATAAATTTGCGAATAAAATGAACTGTAGGACGAAATACGCAGTCCTTTAGGTTAAGGATTGTTTATTTGTAACTCTATTTTATCATATGGATTTGAACTTTCAGCTTGCTTATTATCTATCTACCTTGCTCCAAAGTTTTACATGATCTTGGATTCTTGTTGGCATATAAATTGTAAACAGAGAGCTCTTTTTTATGTTGAAAGGCATTATTATCTAACTATAAGTTCCCACCAGGGCAGACAAGACACAAGTTAACCTAAAGATTGCTATGATCATCTAAACTAAACTACATATGAATGATCAATTAGTACTTGCATATCTGGACTCCGGTCATACAAACATTAAGCTGGCTATCGCAGCTTCTACTCTGCCAGGGCAGAGCAGTTTAAAGTGCTCCGCCACTGGCAGAGCTCTGACCTGGAGCAGTTTTGCTTACATGGAAATGATAACTCGATCTCTTATGTACAGATTCAGAAGCTTTTAGATACCTTGTTTGCATTGTATTTACTCTGTATATTAGGCTCACTAGCTCAAATGCTCAATATGAGCATATAGCTCTGTTTTCTGCTCAAAGCATTCACTACATCTCAACTGAACTTTAAGGACACATGTTACTGTAACAATACCTCAAGACTGATGATGTCATTTATCCTACAAATTTACGTGTGATTATAGTACAATAGTAGATGCATACCAGGACCATCGAGCTTGAAATATAAGTTAGCTCCAGATTTTGCTGCCCTGGATGGGAGTTTTTAAGCACCCACAATGTAGTGGTACGCAAATTATAGGCGTGTAGATACATCCCAGCACTATATTAGCCACGTACTTTGTCAGTGACCACCAGAATTTGCTAAAAGAGGGGGCTTCCTGATTCCTAGGTGTATAGAAGAGACATAATGTCCAAACTGGTGAGCTTCGTGCTTTCATCGTGCCTTGGCCAGGCACAATACTACTTTCGATCATTGTGCTTCGGTGACAAGATGCAACTTCTCCTCAGTAATCGATGCTTGGAGATCCGTCACAATCCTTACACAATCAACCATAGAACAGTTTGTCTTTATAGCATTTGAGGTGATATGAGATCTGCTCGCAGCATATCCTTCCTGTAATCAATCATACAACCATCAGGAGGGAAACTCTAACAGAAATGAACATTCTGGAAGTGAGACGAGAGTATGCGGGAAGTACCTTGTGTAGTGTATGCAACACCATATGTAGGGGAGGGGAATTAACCTTCGCTCGCCTTGCAACCTGGCGAGTAACAAACAAGAAAATGGATTGGAAAGTGTTGCACTTTCACCTTTGCAATTAAGCATGCATAGTCGATGATATCATGAAATTTTCCTTCAAGATACTCTTTGATTGAGGGGGGAAAACCATAATGTGATAATTTTGATCCTTCTTGAAAAACCATGAAACTTAAAAGCAGGGTGATGACATGAGAAATTCCAAAATTTAGAGACAGAAGTATAAAAAGGCTAAGGCATGAGAGGGTAAGGTGCAACTTTCTCTTGTTTGTTACTTGCAACCTTCTACAATTACCTCATCCAATTTGATGTATCCAGGAGGCAATAATGGGTCACTTTCATTGATCATCAGATTTATCAGAGTTTCAAGATTTTTTCCCGTTCCATTTCCAATCCAACCCCATTGGTCAGCCAAATTTAGCATCTCTGTAAGAGAGGATGCACAATGAAGAGGTCCTATCCACAGGGGTCCGGAAACAACAAGTGAACTGCGAACCTGTAAATGGCAAAGATATAAACACAATTTCGAATCAACTAAGGCTATGACACTAAGTATATTACACACGAAAAGAAATGGTGTTAATAGATGTGTTCAAGTTTTCATTTGTTATTACTTAATATTAGCCTCCAATCTAAATTCTGCTGAAAATCAAGCATTACTTAAGAGAGGGGGGGGGGGGAAAGGGATCGATCAGAATGAAGCAGGAAGTAAGTACATTACAAGAGCACTTCATGTCCCCTAGATCATCCCATGTGAATGCCATAGAATTTCCACATTTAGGGCAGTAGCTGATGAAACCATAATGACTGTTACAAAAGCAATTGCAAACAATCAAAACATAACCCGCAGGTAGTAAGGATTGACAACAGAGAAAAATAATACAACCTCTTCATATTAAACTTCCCACGCCTAACTTGGAGCATGGCTCGAAACACGGGGCCATGGAATGAGTAGTATGAGAAAAGAGGCACAACATGATAACCCAACACAGAAGCTTCTCTCACAGCTCCACCAATAAGCATTCTCAAACCAACTTCGTTGGAGTAAGGCATATGCTTGATATATGCACCATATGCAGCCAAAGTCCTACGAGACCAAAAAACATAGCTTCAACAAGTCATACTAAACCAGAATTGAACTAACAAAACGATCACATTCAGAAATACAACATAAATGCCCTTAATGTACATAAATATAAACGCTTCCACCTAGACATACAAGTTGGATATTAAAACACAGATTCAACCAACAAAGATGAAACTCAAGAATAACGTTCCTAATGTATAACAGACAAGTTCGCCATTTGCCATTCTTGACATCAAATAGATAAATACGCATACAAATAACCACGTTTTAGAAAGCTAAACATTTCTTCATATGTCTGAATATCACTCAACGACCTAAAAAATGAAGCCTTTTCGGCATAAACACACTCTCAGCTAGCTCATCTTTCACAATTAACCATTCGACCTGTCCTCGTTGTCATATTCATAATCAAGAAGATAACTATCAGATACAATGAACCACCTCTTAGTGAATGGTGGTTACAACTCACTACTCACTGTTGAGGCTGATGACCGCCGGAAGAAAATCCATCAGTGGAAGTAAGATACAACATCCCATCCAACTTAACAGCAGAGAAAGCAGCCCTCAAGAAACTGGAGTCACTCCCAAAAGAATCCACATCAATCAAATCAAAGTAATCCCTCTCCAAATAACACTCTGTCAGCACCCTGCTAGCATCAGAATGCTTGACCACCCAGCTCTCTTTCTCCCTTCCGGCACTCCCCAAATTCCGGGCAATAATGTCAGCATAGTCCGGATTGGCATCATTGGCCAAGACGAAGTCGGCCTGAGCTTCAGCTAGGTAACGCAGAGAGCGAACTCCGCAGCCGCACATTGCGTCGAGCACCTTGAGTGCATTGTGGGATTTCTTGTAGAGAGCGGCGGAGAGGACGGCGAGGTCACGCCCCATGGAGCTCTCGTGGCGGAAGAATGAGTCGCCGACGTCGAAAGAGACGGAGCGTTCGGTTTGGGGGTGGGATTGGCAGCATTTGGGGATGGATTTTGGAGAAGATGAAATGAGAGTGGTGAAAGGGGATAGGGGTTTAAGGGCTGTACAGAAGAACAACATTCTCTGTTTCTTTCCAATTTCACAACTCTTACTAACTAACACCAACTGTTTTTAACTCAAAATAGAAAACAAAAATAAATAAATAAAACAAACGGAAAAGAATATGTTAATAAATGAAAGGAACGGAGTATGAATTTATCAAGGTAATGCCAACTGCTAATTTATAGTATGATTTTACAACGACTGGTGCCAATTTTTAGATCATATGGAGTAACTAATGAATACGTATTATATGTAAGGTGTGATGAATAAGAAAAGAGATCGAATTATTAGCGTAATGGTAGAGTACTTTAGGACTTGAGGTCGAGGAAATTGAAGTTTAAGGAAATAGGAGCTCCATATGGAGAAGTATGAACTTGTGGACAACGGTCGCTGAGGAATTATGAGAATTCAGATCGCGCATCAAACTATAATTTATATAATACACAATTTAAGTCACCAGAGTAATAGAAGATCAAGTAACAAATATCTCGTTTAGACCCAATGAAGTTGATATACTGGTTGTTCATTATTATTGTATCTCGAAATTAGCACTCATCACGATTCAACGTATTTTAACCTATGAAAATATGTAATTTGATCTTTCTATTATAACAAGCGAAAATTGGATGGGCCAATTTGTGAAGTGAACTTAGTTGAATGAATTCGGATTGTGCATGTGCCGTTGGAGAAAAATGAGAAAGGAAATCATCTGTAGTGGTTGCTTGGACTGGTTAAGTTTATTGAGCTTGCTATTGCTTATCTTCAGTCTGTATTTTTTATCACTTATGGACGTACGAGAATGAAGAGGTAAAAATAGTTCAACCTTGACACAAATCTGTAATCAATTAACTCCAGTACTCAATGCAAAATGCTAACAGAATTATTATTTATCAAAATCAGGATCGAAATCCTATTGAACTGGTACAATCACTCAATGCAAAATGCTAACAGATTTATTATTTATCAAAATCAGGATCGAAATCCTATTGAACTGGTACAATCACTCAATGCAAAATACTAACAGATTTATTATTTATCAAAATCAGGATCGAAATCCTATTGAACTGGTACAATCTGTTATTTATTCTCAATAACAACCTTTTTCTTCAGCATGATCAAAACGGGCCACCCAGTAAATAGATGTCACCCAATTTTTGCGAAGTGAATGTGGGACTGATCAGTCAGCCGACCACAATGATTTCATTTCAGTGCATATTGGCCCCCATTTTGTAACTTATTTTCTTAATTGTAATAAAAGCGGCCGGTGTGACTTTTCTAGATGTAATAAATGGGGTAAAGGGACCCATTTTGTAAAAAATGGGTATGAAATGTAATGTAAAATCTACTAAGTTACATTAGTGGTTGAGACATTACAATTTAAGTAAAAACATATTACCTTTTTTATCAACAATTTTTTATTTTGACTAGATGAACTAATTCTTATCTTTTTAGAAAACTGATTTGTTTAATTTATATATAATGGATGGCCTAATTAGACATGACAAGTTATCGGGTAGACTACCAATATCTTCGGAGAAATTATTGATGCATATATACAAAGCAACTTATATAAACTTTCTATTATGTCCTTTGTTGATCAAACGTGTAAGATTTTATTTGTAAACTTTCCTTATATTTATAATAGTTTCTAATATTTTCTAATTGATTGCTCCTTTAATAATAGAAAATCCTTTAATGTTTTACTTTTTTCAACATGGATGCTAACTTGCTTTCCATCTTTTCCCTTCGCCATTTGTTTGACAATTCGAGCATTATTTTCTAACAATTTTCTTAATTATTAAAAATTTTCCATGTTACATTTTTTTTCTTTATCTGGTACTACTTATATATATTAATTAAATAAAATTATCTAATATACAATTTACTTAAAGAACAAATGATTTTCGTTGTTGAACAAATTAGTACTAACTACATAATTTAGAAACAAGGATATATAAGTAGTACTATAAGTTTATCAAAGTATATAAATGTGCATTTTTTTTTAAATATTAGAAAGGATAAAGCATATTAAATCATTAGTAACTTAATGTATGACAACACAATGCACTCAAGGTTAATTATATGAGAAATAAATAAGTAAGAAATAATTTGTATGTAAATGGAATAATCGAGAAGTTTTGTTTTTTCTTTTAAAGATAAATTAAAATTCATTCAAGAGGCGGTACAATTGTTCAAAGAGGTACATACATGTCAAACACGAGGCATATTCCTAGAGATATCAAATGTTACAGCTTGTTCAATGTAATGTGGATAAAAGTCCCACTCTTGCGCATAAAAACCTACGCGCTACATTGTACGGGGTGGGAGACATTGCATCGTTGGTGCGTTCATAGGATTTACTCTCTTCCTTAGCCAAAATATCCACTACTTGATTGGACTCCCGGTATACAAAAGTTAGTTGTATCATGCCTATAGAGCAATACCCACTGATCACCGGCTAGTGCTTCCACTACAAGAAATACTGGTTTTAGCAACCACCTTTAGCAACCGATCGATCGGTTGCTAAAATTAGCGACCGATCGGTCTTTTAGCGACCGATAAATGGGCCCTAGCGACGGATAAAAGGAAACGCCTTAGAGCGTACTGGAACTAGCGACGGATGAGCCATCCGTCGCTAACTAGCGACGGATGGGCCCATCCTTCGCATTTATTTAATTTTTTTTTGTTTAATTAATCTGGTCAACATGCTTAGCGACCGATGGAACCATCGGTCGCTATTGCATATTTAAAAAAAAAAAAAAAGATAAAAAAAAAAGATAAACTTGCGACGGATGAGTGTATCGGTCGCTAATTAGCGACCGATCGCTTTTTTAGCGACGGATACGCCATCCGTCGCTAAAAAAACTGTTCATCATCTCCTTCACCGCCGATCGATCGGACAGAACTTCAACCCATTTCTTTCTTCTCTCTCGCGGCTCAAATCTCTCCTCCCCTATTTTCTTCATTTCTTCACCATTTCCATCAATCTTATAGTCATTTCGAAGCACTTTCATCAAGGAACAAGTGTAGCTATTCAATTGCGTGATTATTTGCCCATTTCTTCCGCAATCAAAGGTATATATTTCGAACCCTAACTTGTCTAAATTTTAGTATTCTTCATTTTTTTTTCAATTCATTGAATTGTATGGATTCTACTAGTATCTATTATGTTGTGTAGCTCAAATTAGGGGGGATGCACAAGTTTTAGTTGGTGAATTGATAGATTTGGGATGAATTGGGTATTTTATAGTTGAGTTCGATTATGTTTGGTCAATTAGTGTAGTTTTGTTTCAGATATACTAATTACTAATTAGATTTGGAAATTGTATAAGTATAATGGAAATATGTGTAAATTATTGTGTATTGTAAGTAGTTATAATAATGGAAAAATGGAAATTGTATAATTATAATGGAAGTATAGATAAATATATGTAATTATAGTATATTGTATAGATAAATATAAGTAATTATTGTTTTAAAAAAACGTAAGTATGAAGGAAATAACTCGATCATAGGTAAATTTAAATTAGAAAATATTGGGAGTATATATAATGCAATGTAAAAAACTGATAATTAAAATGAATAATCGATGAAAAGATACGTTAGCCGCCGCAATGTACTAAACTTCTATTGGCCAGGTTTAGCATTCAATTATGAATCCCGATCGTACTTGGATGTACAGTAGGATTGCAGATGGAGTACTTTTGCCTACGTTTGTACAAGGGGTCAATGCATTTGTCGAATTTGCATTGTCAAAATCTTTGTATTGCAGATGCCACGACCCAGGAGGCCACGTTACCTGACCCCGCAGTCCCAGAGGGATGATACCGACGGAGAGGACACCGTGCAGGGCTCACAGCAGGGCTCCCCTACTGTTTTTGGGACTCCACCTGGGTTGAGCAGGGGATCGACTCCTCATTCCTCCCTCCACGACCCGTGGGCCCACGTTCCAGACGACGGTTGTCCCTTTCAAAGGCCGGAAGATGGTCTTATGTGGAATGGTCGCCCTGTCCTTTACCCCAATGGAGAGAAGTAAGTATAAGGCATTAACTGATTTATGAACTTTTAATATATATATACCGAACTAACCTTGTCACTATTGACTTACCTGTTCTTCACAGGTTGTATGGGGAGCGCGCTGCTAATGTACTCAGTGCGATAATACGGAACAGAATGGTCCCACCGCAAGAGGGTGGCAGCCAGTGGCATTGCATCCCGGACCAAATTAAGGGAGAGCTCTTCGAGGAGCTGAGGGTGAGTTAATAATCGTACAATAATTACCCAATTGTTTGTGTTGTGAGTGGTATGTTAGCCACTTTGTGTGAGTGGTATGTTAGCCACTGTACTTGGGTGATATGTTAGTCACCATTGTTTTAGTGAAATATAGGACAATGTGAGTGGTATGGTAGCCACTATATTTGAGTGGTATGTTAGCCACTGAACTTGGGTGATATGTTAGTCACCGATATACCTGAATAGATGTTGTTTTCCCTTATTATATATTTGATACATGTTAGCTCCCCTTGTTATACTTGAATGTTTTTTAAGTATTCACCAACGTATGTGTTTCGATGTTTATTTGTAATTGTGTAGAAAGAATTCTTCCTTCCGAAAGCATTGCTGATGGATCTCTGGTGGAGCTTCAACTCTCACGGTAGTGCCCTTTACAAGTGCATGGTTCATAACCTGAAGAAACTGTGGATAGAAAACCGTCCACGTACCGGTGATTGGCCCGGAGATGAAATTTGGGAGGCGTGGAAGGTGTATTGGGCTAACGGGAGAGTCCAGGCGCAGGCTGACCAGAACACTGAGAACCGGAAGAAGCAGCCGAATGATGGGACACGTACCCTGGTGACACACCGTTTTGGCTCTGAGTCGATCGCTACAACACATGTGAGGCAGAAGGTAAGTATATTAACTTTGTGAATTCATCATTCTTATACTTGTTATTTACTTGCATTTCGAACTTTCAAACTAAGTATATGATGCTTTCATGTGTCATTCAGTTGAAGGATAAGGAGAGTCTCCTATTCACCCTGTTCTCGAGATCTCAGAAGGCCAAGAACGGACAGTGGTTGTGTGACGAGGCCACAACAATTGCGGTAAGTATCAACAATACATGTGTTTATTAAATACTGATGATTTCATAACTAATTAACAACATAACTAACACCTTATACTCTTGATTTATAATTTCAGACGGCCTACGAGGACAGGATTCGTGATCAGGATCTCACTGTTGAGGAAATGAATGCCATTTTCCTCGAGGTGAATCCTCCAGACGAGAAGGGCCGTCGCTTGGGACTGGGGAGTGCAGCAGCCGTCCCTGAATTGGACTCGAGGCCGACTCGTCGTTCCCGTGCCAGTACATCTTCATCATCTTCAGCAGCAGCAGCAGCTTCCGCTCGAGAGCAGGCCCTCTTACTTCAGTTGTAGGAGAGGGATGAGGAGGTGAAGAGGCTAGCTGCGAAACAGGCTCAATATGATACTATGTTTGCTCAGCTGTATGCGAAGCTGGGGATGGATCCACCTACTCCATGATCCCCTATCCTTTTCGACTCTATTTACTATTTTCTACATGAATACTGTGTACACTATCATATTATTTTGGATTAGTATTGTGTACGTATGATTATTATTATATGTATGGAGGGTTTTGGTACATTTATTATGATTTTTTTGGATTATTTTTTGGTTTATTTGGTCTATAGAATTTCTGTAACATGTTGCTTAACTAAACAGGTTGCATTTGATTTTGGGTCGAATTATTATATCTAAAAAATTAAAAAAAAAATAAAATTAGCAACCGATCGGCTCATCCGTCGCTATACCCCGCGACGGATGAGTTTATCCGTCGCTAAAAGTCCCAGACATTTAGCGACGGATAAGGCCCATCCGTTGCTAACATTTAGCAACCGATGAGACTCATCCGTCGCTAAAAGTCCGGTGACTTTAGCGACGGATAATTCATCGGTTGCTAAAAGTCAACCTCATTTTCCGTCGCTAATCCGTCGCAAATTCGCGACGGAAATTTCATCGGTCGCTAATTCGCTAGCGACCAACGGTTTAGCGACGACGAATTTATCCGTCGCTAAAAACACTGATCGGTCGCTGGCGAATATTAGCGACCGATCGGTGTGGTTTAGCGACGGATTGTTCCGTCGCTAAACGTCATGTTCCTTGTAGTGTTCATCCGCCGGTCCTGGATCCTGTGAAAACATTCCACAGGTACATAGGATCAGTTTGTGTGTAGATATGTGTGAATCATTTCTCAATTGCAGACAACAAGCCATGTTTTACAACAAACATTTCTGCCGTCTTATTGTCCGTTCAACCAATTTGGAACAAGCATGAAGAACTTGGCCTAGATGGTTCCTGAACACATAACCAGTCCCTGCCAGCCTTGGATTATTTTGAGAAGAACCATTAGTGTTTAACATAATACAATCAACATAATCAAAATAAAAAATAGAGCAATTAAGGAACAAGTGCGAACTAGTTTCAGGTTCTATCTTACAAAGAGGACATGTAGGATTAGTGAGAACGGTTTTAGAATACAAGAACTCGGAGGTTGGTAACCTGTCGTGAGCAAGAATCTAATTAAAGAATTGTATTTTGGGAGTTGTTTTCATCTTCCAAATCCTCTGTCATGGAATAATTGGACCAAAGAAGTTATCTTTCATAAGTAAATTAAAGGTCGATTTAAAGGAGAAAACTCCGCGTTTGTCACCCCAAGGCTATTCTATCTAGTTCGCTTGTGTCAGGAAAAGCGTACCCATGATTTCCAGGGCATTGTTCTCAGGTATGTAATATGTTATTATATAATCGTGAAGTTGCATGTTAGATTATTAAGTATATAGGAAAGAATATATTTTTTTTAAAAATGGTTATCTTACATATTTTTTTACAAATAAAAGGCAAAAGTGAGAGATAAAAGAAGTTACAAGCCACAAGGTAAAGCATTTGTACCTTAACTTGGAGGACCCCTAACTCCGAATCTAATTAAAGAATTGTATTTTGGGAGTTGTTTTCATCTTCCAAATCCTCTGCCATGGAATAATTGCAAAGAAGTTATCTTTCAGAAGTAAATTATAGGCCGATTTAACGGAGAAAACTCCGTTTTTGTCACCCCAAAGCTATCCTATCTGGTTCGCTTGTGTCGGGAAAGGTGTACCCATGATGTCCGGGGCAATGTCCTCAGGTAAGTTATTGTATAATTGTGAAGTTGCATGTTAGATTAACTATATAGGAAAGAATATTATTTATTTTAAATGTTTATCTTACATATTTTTGACAAATAAAAAAAGGCAAAATTGAGAGATAAAAGAAGTTACAACCCACACAAGGTAAAGTTTTTGTACCTTAACTCCGAATACCACTTTCGTATACTTCACTCTTTAAGAAGTATTTATGAACAAGATCTCGAAACCAAAACGCACACCAACTGTTTGTTAATATTCCCCATCCATTTTCCATTGCTTTCTTGCCCAAAAAGAAAAAGCAAGATGATGATCAGAGTCCGAAGCCGCGACGGTCTGGAGCGTGTCTCGATCGACACCGCCGTAACCACCGTCGGCCAGCTCAAATCCTCAATAGAGTCTCAGCTCCGAGTCCCTTCCAATGCCCAACTCCTCTCCACCAACCAAAATCTACTCTTGGCTAAAACCCCTAACGATTTGACCCAATTTACAGACATGGCCAACCCCAACACCAGCTTATCCTCCCTCAAAATTGCCCACGGATCGATGGTCTTCTTGGCCTACGAAGGCGAGCGAACTGTTCAAGGTCCTGCTTTTAACCCTGCTGGCTCTTTTGGTAAGAAGATGACTATGGATGACTTAATTGCCAAGCAGATGAGGGTTACACGCCAGGAGAATCCGCATTGTGAGCTTGTTTCATTTGACAGAGGTGCTGCCAATGAGTTCCAGCGTTATGTTAATGATACCCTGGTTTTCGGGGTGAAGCGGGGTGGTTTTATGTATGGGACAGTTTCTGAAGTGGGGAAAGTTGAGGTTGATTTTATTTACGAGCCGCCGCAGCAGGGGACCGAGGAGAGTTTGATCCTGTTGAGGGATCCTGATGAGGAGAAGTTGGTTGAGGCTATTGCTTTGGGGTTGGGGATGAGGAGGGTTGGGTTTATATTTACGCAGACGATTAGTCAGGATAAGAAGGATTATACGATGTCGAATGCTGAGGTTTTGCAGGCCGTGGAGTTGCAGGCGGAGGGGGATTTGAAGGAGTGGGTGACTGCAGTTGTGAAGCTGCAAGTGAATGAGGATGGCGGTGCTGACGTGCATTTTGAGGCGTTTCAGATGAGTGATATGTGTGTTAGGTTGTTTAAGGAAGGTTGGTTTGATAGAGAGGTGAAGGAGGAGGTTGTTGATCCTAAGCTGTCGAGGATGACGAAAGATGTGGTGGTTGGTGGAAAGGATACCCGCGATGTGGATAATGATTTCTTCTTGGTGGTTGTGAAGATTGCTGATCATCAGGTTAGTGTTCTGTGGTGTTTGTTGTCTGTTATGTTATTCTCATTGTGAAGATTTAGCCTTTATCTGTAGTTGGATTGTGTGCAACTTAACTGACTCCATATGTAGTATATAGTTCTGTTTCAAGTTATTAGATGAAGCTAAGTTGAGGCTGACCTTGGGATGTCAATGACTAAGGTTAAATTGCTTAGGATGTCACTTAGGTTAAACTGCGGGTTAAGGGTGTCTGATCCAGTTGAAATTGTAATTTTAAGGATCATCACTGGGGATTAGATTACCTTGAAACATATTCTAGTTGTATAAGCCCCAAAGCTAAGGTTGAGCATTAGCTGATCAAAAGCTAGAATCAGCAGTACATTCATGTCCTCAATGTAGATAAATCAGACCCATGTTAGAGAAGTGGTATTGCTTCTTGATGTAAATGAATATGAGAGAATGGTGGGCCATAGCTTCTTCCTCCTCATATATGAAAGTTTCTCCAACTATGAAATATGAAGTCATCTTTTTCAGATCTACCATTGGTTCTCTTCTTGTTTCCTTCTGCCTCTCCGCCTCTAGTATTGCAAATTCTTGGGCTAGGGAAGCATCCCTTTGGTTTCTGGAAAACAGTAGTGATGCATATCCATTGCAGTTCACTATGGATCATCTGAAGACATTATATTTTGCAAGAATGTATTATCAGCTACTATCACATTTAGGCTCAGGAACTTGTTTCATTCCGAGAGAATTTGTGAAAGAGAATTTGCTAACTCTGGACCCATATATCATATTTGTGCCAAGCATCTTAACGAAATTTTCACAATAAACTCATCTTTTCTGAATTTATGTGAGTTACAAAATTAGAAGAGAAATTTTTGATGATTTTCTTCCCATTATAATTTGAAGGGCAGGGCATACTTTGTGAATCTTGGCTTCTGGAGTTTGTGAAGCTTACTTTCTTTATATTCTCATTAAACGTGTTTTCTGGGTCATAATTATCTTTTTCCAACACCCCTGTGATATGCACAAGATCATAATAAGAATAAACACAATTTATTGAGAAAGTTGCAAGAATCAGCAACAATGCATCTTACAACTAAAGTCAGACCTTAACCAGGTATCTAATCACCCAAGACAGGCCAAAGGGGCCTTTAATACAAATCTTTCAAAAAGAGTACACAAAGTTCACTTTTTTCTTTTACCTTGAATGCTTGAAGGAAAGCCTAAAAAAAAAATTAAAAATTAAATTGCAGCAGATTCTTTTTCCAAATAATTATTTTTTTGGTTTCTTGCTGATCAATAGCACTATAGCACCAGCATGCAAACGTCTGCACTTTATGTTACACCAACTTTGTGACTATTTCCAAGTATTATTAACTTTCCTTGTGCTTTGATTATCAGTATCCTCACATACTGAAATGCTCTGTTTTTCTTGTCAGTCATTGTTATTAGTTTTAGCCTTGAATCTTGTTAGTCAGTCGAAGGATTATATACCTTTTCTCTGGCACTAGACTCATGTGATCACGCCCCAAAGATTGAGGCCATGTATGAATGTCTCACGTACTATACCTTTAGTTTTCCTTCTTTTTTCTTCCTGCTAGCTTGTGTGTCAGCGTCACGTATCTTGTATGTTATTCACTTATTCTCATTTGGCTTTAAATTTCACGAGACATAATCTGCAAAATGTATTACAGTTGCTTACGTAACCTTCCTGTGATAATGCAGGGTCCACTTACATCAACATTTCCGATTGAGAATAGGATCACCCCCGTGGCAACAAGGGCATTGAAGACTCATCTAGATCGTGCAAAAAGCCTCCCGTTTGTGAAGAGAATATCTGACTTCCATCTACTCCTGTTGCTCGCGAGATTCTTAGACGTAAATTCAGATGTTCCTGCCTTGGCAGGATATGTACAAGCTCAAGCCAGTATTCCTGAAGGATATCAACTTCTAATCGAGTCCTTAGCTAGTGCTTCTTGAGCAACAATGGTCCATATCTCACTGCAAGTCCTTCTATGTAACTTAAGCTCTCGAATTCGTATATCATCATGCTATTAGTTGTTTGGGTGATATGGTTTTTCTCTTTTGTATTTTTAACTTATAATCACTTATTTCCCCAGTTAAGTTTGATATGCTACCACTTTCGCTTCCCTCATTTTTCACCTGGCTCGTAAAATTTTATCATTTAGATTCTTGTTTTTCCGATAACATGATCATCGAATATTCGAATGGTTATAATAACATGATTGTTGAAACAAAGACGAAGATGAAGGCTCAGTAAGTAGAACGGGCCCAAAGTCGGTGAACTTGGGAGATCGCAGTCGCGTAGATTTTTATTCTAGTTGTAAATAATAATGTGTTTAGTGGGATTTTAATATCTTATCATTCAATTTATATAATTCAATTTATATATGATCTACCATCAAACGGACTAATAAGGTGACCGTTAAATAAGGTGACCGTTAGTGTTAACTGATCATTCACTTTAATTTTTCATAACTATTTTTCAAAACTATCTAAGTTAGTTTCAGTTTTTCAAATTCACTTGTTATAATCAAATCATTCTATTTTGATTAAATAAGTTGGAATCAGTGATAAAGTCACACCAACATTTTATGTTTTTTTTTTTAAATACTTACTGGAATACCTTATCAGCTTTAGTCACCTTACAGTATTCACTAACCACTAGTTACTCTAACTTATTTGTTCGTTTTACCAAACAAAACAGGACAGAAGTCCAATTCTTATGACGTAGGAGGAGTTTTACGTTAATTCCCATTAATTGATGGTGTTGGTTTTAAAACTTTATTTCAAGCTGTGGTGTTTTGCCAATTAGGATAACAAGAGGGGCATGTTTCTAATTTGACCCTTCTTCCTCAATAAGTCTCTTCCCTTTCCCTTTCATATTCCCCCAAATTTTTGCTCCAGTGTGCCCTAAAAAATCACAATCACTTCAAATCCGTGGGCGGCAAAATGCAGCAGAGTGGGTCAACATCCGGATCAGAGACGGAGGTAACATGGGAGGATCAGCAGAACATCAACAAGTTCGGTCGACTGAACAATCGCCTCCACGATTTGGAAGACGAAATCAGAGCCGCCAAAGAAACCAACGAGAGCCTCGAGGATGCCAGCAACGAGCTCATCCTCACCGATGAAGACATCGTCCGCTTCCAAATTGGCGAGGTCTTTGCTCACGTGCCGAGGGATGATGTGGAGAGTAAGATTGAGCAGATGAAAGAGGCGGCTGAGAAGAACTTGGACAAGCTGGAGAAGGAGAAGGAAGGTATAGTCGCGGAGATGGCCGATTTGAAGAAGATTTTGTATGGCAAGTTTAAGGATTCCATTAATCTCGAGGAGGATTAGTATTATTATTATCAGTCATGTTTGTTTGTGTTAGTATTATGAAATGTTTTGCTGCTTGTGTACTATTTTGCTGAGGACTGGTTGAAAATGTTTGCGTTTTCGTTTTCGCTTATGGTTTTATCGTTTCGAGTTCTTGTAGTTGTGAAATGTTGTTTGTTTATCCCTGTTTTGAATGCTGATGGCCAGCAGGGAGTGGAAAGCAGCAAAGTTGGACCATTCCAGGTAATTAGCGTATGTCCTTTTGGTGCGATTACTTTGTTGCAATTCTAAATGCCTTAAATCTAGTTTGGTTGATTCTGGAATATGTCATATAGGTTAGCAGTTGTTGCCCGTGGTGATGCGTTGTGGGGTTATTCAGTTGGTTACCAAGTAATGTGCCTTGTGTTTGGGGGTTGTTGTCTATGACTGATATACTAATGTCAAAATTGAAATAAGTTGTTTTCTTCTCTGTAATCAAAGTATAGCTAAAAAAAAGTATGAGATTTAGAAACAAGTAGAAAGATATGGTCACCATTAACTTGTGTATGTAGTACGGTTAAGGACCTTTATTTGATTGCAAGTACTGAATAGATTTCATACATGCTCTACTAGCTACTACTACTTGCTGATATGTACTGATATGGTAGTGAGTGCCCTGTGAGTTTCACTTACTAATGCATTTATACTGTATTTTATTTAGACAATACTCGTGACATATTGGTAGATGATCCGGGTGTAGATTAGCTCTTATGGTTGGGGTGTAGTTTAGCTCTTATGGTGAAAAAAAAGAAGTTTCTAATATCGAAGAGCTAGCTGTCCATCCCAACAACATGGTAATAGTAAGATACTACTGGAAATTTCTTTAGTGGACTTGGTCAATGATGAATTTCATAGACCTTATGGCTATAAATATGCCACACAAGCAATTAAGAGTGGTCCCACATTATACTCAATGATGTGGTGCTATTTAGAACTACACCACATAATAATTTCCCGATACTACTAATAGTATTCTGTTACACTTGTATCTCCAACTCCCCTACATTGGAGTTCTTACCGTGCGGGTGTTTTTGCAACCCTTTGGCTCTCTTGTTATGCGTTTTAGGTTGCTTGGTTCCCTCCTCTCTACCTTAGAGTCTTACTTATGGTCATACTTTAAATTACTTGCCACTTGGTGGATTGATAACCTTGTTCTCCTTCCGGCATAGGGTGTAGGAGTTGAGTATAAGTAAGACTCGGGGTCTTGATGGAAGTCGACTTGTTTTGGCGTTGTTCCCGTTTGGTGAGGCATTGTGGTTTTGTTGTTACGCCTCTTCCTCCTTGTCCTTGGGTGCTTGACCCCGGTGTTGTGATTCTAGCCTGTTTTGTTTTGTTTTGCTAGTTATCGGTCGTATTGTACTAACTTGAGCTTCTACCTTCCATCCTCGTGATTGCACCCCCAACCATTAGGGAAAATCATCTTTAGTTTTGAAGTACTTGTCAACGAAAGGTATGCCCCCTTTTTTGGACTTGACCATGAGTTGGTGGTACAACTTGCAATCCCACCGGATCTTGGCCCCTCGCTAGGGAGATGGATATACTAGGGGGAGGGGGGCAAGAATGTGGTGGTCATAACGGTTTTGGGGGTTGTTGCTTGTTAGTCGTTTAGGTCTCGGTTGTAATAGTTTCTTGTCGGGGTGCATTGCTTATGCACGTTGCTCTTGTGCTTTTGTACTCTCTTATCTTTCGTAATTAATAATATTTGGCCGTTTCAAAAAAACACTTCTATCTTCAACTCATTGTCTTGTGTCTACTAACAAGACTTTGAAGGATACAATCAGAAACTGATAGAGAATTTAACTAGTAATAATGAAAATAATAAAAATAATTTGATGGGTATATAAATTATAAACTGATGACAATTTTTTTTTTTTTAATCATGAGTATAGTTTGGCGTCTTTATTTTGGTAAAAGGAAAGTCGAAGATGAAAGGAAATATAAAAACGTTTTAGCGTAGGAGGAGTTTACAAACTCTTCCTCCTCGGCGGCCGAGTTGCGATCACCGTTGAGGGATAGAGGCGGGTTGCGGCTCCCGCTGTCACGCCGGTTGCGGCTTCGGCCGCGTCGCCGCGGGCTATGGCGGCTGCTGCGCCGGCTGTCTTCCAAAGCTCCAACTCGCGACATGAGCTTCTTCATGTTTCTCAGTGTCTCGTCCATCACCATGCGGTTGGACATGCCAGATGTCATGATCAGAGGTTGTTTGCGGAAGCTAGGTCTCATAGGGTATTCGACGTGGCTCTAGATGCCAATTGTTAGGCCCCGTGATTCACAGAACAGAAAAGATGGATATTTTGCAAGGAAAAGAGTAAATCTCTAGCACGATCACAAGATCACGCACTAGACAAGCAGTTACACAAGAATAATCTGCCTATGAAGTAACTAACACAAGAATTAAATTACCTCAGGGTTTGTGCACAAGAACACCAGAGCTTTCGACTCAATCAATATTCAACTATGAAAACAATGAAAATAGTACAATGCTTAAATAGTAAAGATACGACTTATTGAACAAGTTTTTGCTCTTATCCGATAAGGCAGAAATGTGAGATTTAGGCAATCTAATCGGTCCTAGAATCTATCTCCTAACCTGTGCTTGTCCAATAAGTTAACTGACTCAATAATGGAAAAACTTGCAGAATAAGAAAAAGAAACCTAATCAAACCCTATAGCTATCGCGGAGACATGGGTGGCGCGGATTAGGGCGCCGGCCGCGTGGGCTAACCCGGGGCGGAACCTGGGCCGGTGGCTAGGGCCCATTAGACATTTGTTGAAGCTGCATGCAGTTGGCTGCCCCACATTGCGAGTTGCTCTACCAGAAATTTGTCTAGTCTTTACTAACTGATTATCGAATAAGTAATAAGTTTAAATGCTCTTTCATTAAATGGTGAAGTCTTTGTAACAAAATTCAGCCGGGCATCACCAGAACTGATAAGAAATGGAGTTCAGTCAAAACGGTTTCTAAGCACATGATTCGAAAATAAAAAAGTCGTGCACTTCGTCCCAGTAGGCCAAGGAATTGACTCAAGGAATGTCAGCTCAAACAAGTTAACACAATGCGCTATAAGGTCCCTAAATATAGTGCAAACCTCATACTCCCTCTGTTATCTCACAAGCTTCATGATTTGACTTTTTTCGGTCAACAGTTTTCAACTTTAACACCCGATTACTCTTAAACTATAATGATAAAATATTTAACGAGATTATATTATGAAAATATAAAACCTAAAAGGTCCCTAAATATAGTGCAAACCTCATACTCCCTCCGTTCTCTCAGAAGCATCCTGATGTGACTTTTTTCGGTCAACAGTTTTTAACTTTAACTCCCAATTACTCTTAAACTATAATGATAAATATTTAACGAGATTATATTATGAAAATATAAAACCTAAATTTTCACAATTTAATTTCTTCACATACTTTATCATTATAGTTTAAGAGTGATCTGGAGTCATCAAAGTTGCAAGTTGTTGACAAAAAAAAGTCAAAACATGAAGCTTCTGAGAGAACGGAGGGAGTAAAAAACATGCAGAAACAAGATGTGCATTTTAATCAGTTCTGGTGATCCCTAAAAATTGAGATGATATTATCAAAGCAGTAACACCAAAATAATTAGAGCATTCCTTATGGTTGGGGCTTAAATAGAGGTTTTTAAATATTATTAGCCTAAAAAAAGGTCCTCACAAATGAAGTCTCCAATGGTTTGGAGCTTATTTGAAGTTTTATTGTGGATCCCACATGCTACATGTAGAGTAAAAAGGGGAGAGAATTAGTGCATATTAGTTGGAGTTTTCCTTGTGGATCCCACATTTGGGGCTTCTTTCGGGGCTAGCCTCTAAGAAGCCCCTATTGGAGGTTTTTTGGGGCTTCATTTGGGATTAAAGACTCAAATAAGCCCCAAATAAGCCCCCATAAGGAGTGCTCTTAACAATATACCAAAATAATTGCTGACTTCGCCCCTAGATCTTCATGTATATTAAGTTGATCTTTAATGATATTACATTTTTCAATATTAACTTTGTGTTGCGCGAGCTCTGGGCTTTTGCGTTTGTTAGAATGGATTTTAACGTGATTTAAAATTATAATTATTATATATAGATATATGTAGGCTTTTGAATGGGTTGGTTCAACCAACACAACCCGAAAATTTAAGAAACGGGTTGAAACCCGAATCCAACCCGAAAGTGTATAAAATCCAACCCGTACCCGACCCGTTAATAATTAACAGGTACGGGTTGGGTACGGGCTATGATTTCTAAAACCCTAATAATTCGAACTCCGTCTTCACACCTTCTTCACCATGGCCAAACTTCGGAATGTCATTTTGACTTCGTTTCTTAACGAAATCGCATGATTCCAACGCTATTGGATTCGTATTGACCTATTCTACACGTTTCAATTTACTGTTTGGAGTTTCATCTCCTTTTCGAGAATTCACCATTGATGACTTGAAACTTTTCAAAAGTTCCGTACGGATCCATCTCTCAACCAAATTCGACGATTCTTTCGCCGTTGAGTCTGTCTTGACCTCCTCTATCATCCATGAGAAACAAACCATAAATTTAGAATGAAAATTTAAATTCAAGTTTCAACTTGAATTTAAAGAGATACAAAGCTTATTCATTGAATTTAGTATGATTAAGCAAATAGCCTAAACGTACAAGCATACCTGCAGAAACTCTATTTCTTCTTTTTCCACAACCATTTTCCTAGCTGCATACTTGGAACTTGGAAGTTGTTGAATTTCATTACGGAGCATAACATGCAGAGACTCACAGATTATGCTTAGTCTGTGTAGAATGATGTAGCTAGCCTAGCTTGAGAGTGATCAAGTTCATAATCGTACATTTTTGTTTGTAGAATTCCAAATTATTGCCCTGTATTTTCAGTCCTAGCAGCACAGAATAGAAGAGGTATTTATACTTTTGCTTCAAGGAATTATATATGTTTCTGAGCACTTATAATTATACTCTCATGTCAATTATTCATATGATTGACAGTTTGTTCAAGAATTAATTCACTTATTCATATGTTACAAACATATAGTCGCTGAAGAATAATGATACCATTAATTGTAATACTTGGCAATAATCAAGCTCCAAGCATGAATGATATAGATCTCAAGAGGACAAGAAGTGTGAAGGTTTTAACTGAGAAAAAAAAATGAAATGGCCGAAGTAAGTATTATTTTGCAGGGAAACACAGATGCACCCCGGTCCATAAGACATGGAGATCATGCTATTAATTTCCAAGATAAGGAATACTCATAACTATTACTTATTGAAACAAAAACAGTGTACAGCAGTACAAGTACATCAGTCGACCATACTTCTCCTCAGGCACTAGTACTGATGTTGGATATGAGGGGATTTCTTGATTCTGGACAGAATCCTTGCAATAATTATATTGTTGGCCGTTATACGCTTCACAGCCAGAATATATCCTGGAATTGACTACGCATTCATCGTGTCACTGTTAGTAATACTTAATGTTATAGAATCCAAGTGATTTTCTATCACTGTTCACCAGTTTTTTTTTAAAAAAAGAAGGTATTTTTCATGTAATTTGTTAAAAGATGGAGATTAATTGCTTCCCTGTTTCTTCTTCAACAAATGTTTGCTGCTTCTAAAAAGACCAGGAATACTACTCAGTAAACTCAAACTCATGAGTCATGACATAACATAAATCGACTTCATTCAACAAAATAATACTAATGTGTGTACAACATTACATAGTAAATTAGAGCAAGAGGGAGAATTTAATCTTTGAGTAATTCATCCAACAACTCTTCCCACTGTTGATCACTTACGGAATCAGCAGTTATATAGCTTGGCATCTGGTCTTCAATTGTTGATGATGCTATCTTCAAACCAACGCCTCCACTATTCTCTAAACCATAATCGTGATCCTCAGGAAATAGTACTGATGTTGGGGATGACGGAGTTTCTTGATTCTGGACAGCATGAGGAGGATCCTGCTTGTAACAATTGTCGCTGACGAATGCACCCTCCTACACTTGATTACTGAACCATGGCTGGGATTGTGGTGGCATCTCCAAATTATAATCATTGCCGAACAACGCTTCAATATTACCATAATTAAGAAGCTCTTGCGTACATGGATCTTGACACGGCGATTGAACCCATGTCTGCAGATTTGGGGTAATAACAACTTGTCTGGTTGATTGATCTGGCGTCATCAAAACTTGTTGATCGTCGACATGTTCTTGAGTACAGTTCTGCCTCTTGCTCACAACGTCTGCAGAATCATTGAAATCCAAAGCCGTCTCGACAGATTTCCTTTTTCTACCACCACCATCAGGAATAGGATTGACAACCAACAAACTCTGATCATGATCATCAACAACAACAACGTTGTCATTGGTGCAGGTAATCTCACATAAAACAACGTCGCTGTGACCGACGACGGAGAACTCATGAATAATCCACTTTCCCATGTTCGCCTCCAGCTTTCCATCTTTAGTCTTGAAGGTGAAACTCCTCTTGTAACCAATGGTTTCCCCTGTTGAATTCTTGATACAAACCGTCTTGGTCTTACCATCCCAGAATCCAGATCCAGCGGTTCTCGAGTTTCGTCTCTTACCGAGAGAAGCTAAGTGGCAGAAAGCATAGATGGTCTTCTTCTTGTCGTCGGTATGTTGCCATGGATCGGTTTGAGAGAACAAGTCCCAGGGGTGTTTATCTCCGAATAATTGCTTCTCCAGGATTGGATATTCAGCAGGGAAGGGCTCGCCTTTGGACTTGTTGTCAAGAAAAAGATTCAAGAGTTGGATCAAGAGTTGGTCCCATGGAACAAACCTATACCCAAGAGGAAGAACAAAATTCGACATTCTTGTTGTCGATCTCCTCGTCTTCTTCTTGTCTATAACTATATGATGAAAAACGAACAAACGGCGGTCGACTCAACTCAATAAACCTTACTACTAATAATGACTGAACAAGAAGAAGAAGATCAACCTCGCTCTGTTATATATATACTAGTATAAATTAGGAAATAATCTTTAGCCTCAAGTAAACGCCTTACTAATGGGCCGGGTTAATTTGAAATCAAGAAACTTACTTCTTTATTTGTATTTTGACTCCGAAGATCGCATTAGAGTTATTTAATGATTCGAAGAGACTTTAATTACCGTTAAAATAGTTACTTGTTTTATTTGAACTTACACGGAATGGAAATTTGTATTCAACATAATTTTTGGTTGAAATATTGTTATTGTTTTTGTAAAACTTTTCTTATTTATGCATCACTTCTTCCTTTTATCACTAACTAGGATATGCGTCACACACTATGAAACCTTTTTTTAATTATGTTAAATTTATTTTATAAGTGTTTATCCTATTATTTTTTCAACCCAACCCATTGAAAAGGCTAGATATATATATAAATGTATAACCAAATGGAATCTTTATTATTGAGTTGAATGATCGAAGAATTTACAGATACCGGCTGTTTAATTAGAAGAGTGAAAATGAAGAAGTGAAGAAGATGAACCAACTAACTATATATAGTATCTCCTATATATGGAAAAACAGAGTAAATGTACTATACCTAATGCACTTGGTACTGTTCTAATCCCTAAGGTACGACTTTGCCTTCTTGAGTCTGTCTTTCCCCAATTCGAGTTAATTCGATTATTATTAATTGTTGACATCCCGCAAGTTTCATTCGGCCGTTCAAAATACTTATAAAAGGAAAAGGAAAGAAAGCTTAAACAAGAAAATACTTATAAAAGGAAAGAAGCTTAAACAAGTAAATTACAGCATGCAAATGCAAATCAGCGTAGGAGAAGGAATTTATATTAACTAAATTAGGAAACGAGTTTTCTACCTTCCTGGTATATATATATATATACGCCGAACTACACTAATTAATTATTTGTCTTTACATACAGCAAAAAGAGAGATAGCTTAGAGAGAGGGATCCTTTAAGAGCGACTACTCCGTCAAGATTATTACTACAAACATCAACATGTTTTCTTCTTCCAATATTATTACTGCGGCTAAAAAAGAAGATCCCATCATCCCTCTGGCTGAGATGATCACCAGAGAACAGGAGGATGAGTTGATCAGACAGTTTTTAGAAAGTGTCGATTCGGATTATCAGCGTCATATGGCTCAACTACCTGATGCTTCTTATAAATCAGGAGGCTACAGAGGAGCCTTTAGAGGCGGACAACGTGGTGGTTTCGGTCGATTTCCCAAGAAAAGTAACGTATATATAAGGCCTACTACTACGCCTGCTCCTGCTATCCCCGATGGTTATCCATGCCGAAGGTGTAACGTTCCAGGACATCTGATTCAGCACTGTCCAACGAATGGTGATCCAGATTTCAATTTGCGAAACTCCAAACCTCCCAGAATTCCCGTGTCAATCCGAGCTGTTTCTCAACCCATGGAGGACATTAATATCCAAGGGATCCCATCATCGTCGTCGTCGTCACAACAACAACGAGTTATTCCACCGGAGCTACATTGTCCATTGTGCAAACATGTTATGAAAGATGCTGTCCTCACAAGCAAGTGTTGCTTCGCCAGTTTCTGTTACACGTGCATAGAAAATCACATTGTATCCAACTGTTTGTCTTGTGTCTGCGGTGCCACCAATATTCTTGTTGATTATCTTTTGCCCAACAAGACTTTGAGGAACACTATCAACCGTTATTTGGATTCCGATTACAGCAGCAGCAGTACATCATCGGTGGTTCAAGATAAGGAGTCATCATCACAGATTAATGATCAGTTTGCTTCCAAGAAAAGGAAGATGTTGGCTTCACCATCAGAGTTGGCTACCGGCGGCAATAAGCGTGAAAGATTATTATTAGATCCAGTCAATTGTAATTCAAGATTCCAAGTTTGTACTTAGAACTGTTAATTGTCAACAGTTTCTTGATGCTTAGTTATTTCGGAATCTCTTGCTTGTATAACTTACCTGGAATGGAAATTTATTTTCAGCATACATATTGTTGAAATCTTTCTTGTGGTTTTCGTATTTTTCCCTTTTTTTTTAAATTTTATTTTATCCATCACTTGTTCCTTTATCACTATTACTTTTTTTAACCGAGTTTATCACACAGACTCTAAAGATGACAAACTGCATGGCTCCAGTCCAAATTAATCTTAAGTTATAACCAACCCTTTTGTAAAGTATGATGAGGCCTTCTTTACTTGGAGATATGCAGGTGGTTCTCAGGAAGTGTATGAAAAATGTAGGAAGCTGCAAATAGAAGTTGTCTACTAAGACATGGAACAAATGCTCCTCATGTCATGATTCAACACACAAAAAACCTGATTGTACAACAACCCCAAAATAAACATGATATATTAGCTGAAAATAATAATCAGTACAAGACTCCAAGATGTACATACAAATACAATTAGGGCCTCTAACAAGGTCTGAGAAACTGATTCGAAACTTCAGTTAAGACATACAAACTTCTCAAACCTGAACTAGAACTAGTTTTGAAGGACAATCATTTGTACATGGCTGCCACGGCACTGGTAGTTTCTTGGAGATGATCCCTCGCCTGTGCAATTCTTGATCCAACATGTTCTTTATACTTTGAAACCGAATTAATCAATTGGAATAGCTCTCCAGCACAGATATTAACTTCTTTCTCAATTTCAACAGTTGTTTCCTGCAGCTGTGCCTTCGATACCTTTAACCAAAGCATGTCAAATGACAAATAAACACATCAGACTTTCAAGGATGTTGCTTTGTCTTGGGAAATGGGAGTAGAAAGAAAAAAAAAAGGAAGACACACTCTCCATACACAAAAGAGATTACAAGTCTTATTGATTGAATTTATGATTAAGCAAATAGCCTAAAGGCCCTAAACAGGCATACCTGCAGAAACTCTGCTGCTTCTTTTTCCACAACTGACAATTTCTGGGCCTCCATCTCAAGGTCTGCACCCATTTTCCTAGCCTCTGCTGCATACTTAGAGATACTTTCCTGGGATCTTTTCTGCATTACGATTTTCTGTGCTTCAACCTGAGTAAATCAAAGCATTGAAGGGTATTTCAGCTATTATTTTTCTACATGAGACAACCATGTCATTTTTTTCATGCACCACTAAACCATAGGGGCTTCACAGTAATGTTTGACGGAAATAGCAAAATTGTTAGAGAAACCATGGGTAGCCAGGTAGATGACCCCAGCAATTTAATCATTGTAAAGTTGATGGTATTGAGATCTGAATTGCAAGTAAAATCAGTCAACTCAGTGATTAACTTGCGCATAATGGATGGTTTTACTATAAGTAAACCCAAGTATAGTACATACAGTAATAAGTAGGAGTATTGTTTACTAGAATCAGCTCATATATTATATACATGACCATGTTTGCATTGAGCAGGTCATAAGGGGTTCAAGCTATCAAGTAGTGATAGATAGTTGGAGCATATCAATGTGTGTGCTTAAAAGGGGCACCAGAGAACCCATGAACACATAATCCCATGAAGAGCTACTTGCAGTTGCAGGAATGAAAAAATCAGATCACTTCAAACATGATGTATATCATATGTTAGCATACACCCAGAGCATGGGAAATTAAGAAACAAATACACATGGCAAGATCAGATACAGGTGCTTACGCCGTCAACATGAGACTGAAGGGCAACAATTTGATTTCGCTTCTCGGCAATCTTCACATCAAATTCACCCAACTGTTTCTGAAGAGATATCAGTTCATGCAACTTCTCCATTGAGTTTCTTTTTACGTCCTCAGCAAAAGAAGCAAGCTCCGGCTTTATGGACTTAAAATCTAGTCCCAAGATCTCAGGTGGAGTGGAGCCGTTAGCATCTAACTGAAACTGAAATCCATTCCCAAGTTTCAACCTGCAAAATTACTAGTTAAAGCTAGCTGTCATAATCAAAGTAAATATTTACAGAATGCCTTCCAACAAAGAATCAGTTCTTTTACAGAGATACAAAGTTGGAGGCTTATCATACTTCCAGAAATAAAAAAATGGACGCCAAGCAAAGTATTTGACCTTCAACAGCAACATCTCTTAACAGAGATCCAAACTGGTTACACATAATCACCGAGCAACAATTAAGGAAAAAATACGAAAGAAAACAATGTAAGACTGCATCCACAAAGAGCCTTAAGCATGTTGATAAAAAACTAACTTAATAATACAGTTCATCGAATTGCTCTATTGTAGTAACTCCTTCAGCAAAAATATATATAGCTAGCACTGCCACGAATACATAAAAGGGTACATGCATAATTCTCAATCACTTTTGACATGGAAACAGCTCAATATATCCAAATTCATTCAACAGAACCACAGTTTGTACATTTATAAGCCATAGACCTCTACTTATGGCATGCACCAAAAAAGAATTTCCAAACAAGGTAAGGACAAAAGGGTTTTTTTTTTTTTTTAACCAGCTAAAATAATTTTATCAAGGATAAAGAGCACAAGAAATGCTCACATAGCTTACAAACATGGTAAGCACTAAGCACAAAAGACATGGATGTGAGTTAAATTCGATCCTCTTACAATTAAGAATGACTGGATAACACTTAAAAAAGGCATGAGAACACAAACCTTCTTAGAGCTTGGTTACAGTCCATGGCCAGCTGCTCCAGGTCCTTAAATTTATGACTTATGTTAGAATCAATCTCCCACTTCTTCTCCTCCCACTCAGTAATGGCAGCCTCCAGTTCCTCAATATCCCTCACCACAGCTTGCAATTCCCTCTTAATCCTCTCAGCATCTCTCAAGTTAATACCTTGTTCCTCAATACTCCTCTTCAACTCCTCGTTCTCTTCAAGAATCCTCTTCCTACCCTCCACCTTCTCCTCCAACACCTTCTCCTTCTCCTCCAATCTCCTCCTTGCATCCATCAACGTCCCATCCAACTTCTCAATCAGCATATGAAACTTGGTGATATCCTTCTCCAGTACCGACTTTTCCTGCTCTAGCACCTCCCTTCTACTTGGCCCCTTGAGCATTTCCACTTTCGCCTCCAAAACCTTGGCTTCTTCCTCGAAACCGTTCACTTCGCTCTCCAATCTACCCTTCCACTCTGTATACTGCCTCAAGTGATCCGCATCCAACGCGTCCACCTCTTCGTCCTGCCCATTAAGGTACAAAGTATAGCCATTCATCGCATACACAATATCTTCCCCAACCTGGAAACTATCCTCGGAGCTCGTCGTGTGCTCCGTGTACTTGATAATCTGCACCAACCAGTGAATAACAGTAAGCAAATTAGGCCAGGAATGCGGTGTTCCAGGGGCACGGAGTGCGGATTTATTCAATTTGAAAGGACATTTCATAAATTTCATTATGCTGATTAGATCCTCGTCAAGTTTCTGCGAACTGAAACCTAATCGCTTGACGAGGAATTTGAGGGTTTCGGTGATGTCCTTAGCGGATGGGAGAGGGGGTTTGAGTGAAGAGGGGAAGGACTGAGAGGCGAGGTAGGAATTGATGGTACGGAGAGCGGAGAGCTGGTAGGAGCGGTCGGAGATGTTGGGCATGGCGGAGGAAGCGGCGACGGTGCTGGTGAAGCTCGCGTCGGAGTCGCGGTGAGAGACGGGAGTGGCGAACTGCCAGTTGTCGATGGAGGAGAAAGGATTGGCGCTGGTCGGTGTTGGTGGAGGTGGACGGCGGTCTGGTGCCATGGAATCGCCTTTGCGTCGGCGGTTAGCGGCGTTATTCATGGTGGTTAGGGTTTGGTGGTGGTGGTGGTGGTGATAGTTGCCGGTGAGGAGTGTTTCTAGATCTGCTTCTTCCCGCCTAGGAATTGGGAATAATTTGAAAACTGTATAATTTTTTTTATTATTATTATTAATTAAAAAAACGAGCATGAGTAATGTTCAAAACGAATACAACATCGAGACCAACACCCAGCTTTACCGTGATTTAACACCGGTGGTTAAAGCTTTTTCAAACTTTTTTTCTGTAATATACTTTAGTTGTAATTTGCAACCGAAAAATATCAACGAAATCAAATGGAACATATTTCCGTGCACGGAGGGAGTACCAAATCAAAAGGTTAATAATTTTGTTTCTGTTTCTGTTGACATTTTTATAATGAGATCCTGAAAGACGGACAAACGTAAGGGTTATATAAGATTTTATTCTCTTCGTAAGAACAACTATTCAAGTATCACTCACTAACTCCTAACATTATGCTTATGCTGGTAGTTATTCAAAGAGTTTAAGGTTGTGTTTGTGATGGAGTGAAGATTAGATTGTAGCTCTTCGTACTCTACCGTACATCGAGTATTTATTGATTTTTCGATAATAAGATTTTATCGATTAAAAAAATTCCAAAAAAAGTCATAGTTGTCCCCAACTTTCTAAAATTATTTTAGATGACATTATATTTTTTTTCATGATTGAGTAGTTTCTAACTTTATAACATTGATTTTGCTCCAAAGTACCCCAAGCTTGCACACACAAACTCATTGAAACGTTTGAACGTCATTGCAACTTTTTGTAGATCCGATCAAAATGAAGTGAAACCACGAACCAAGCTGCATTGGTGATTCTAGTGCTTGAACCGGCACCTCTAACTTTATGAAATTGTAGTAGTATTGCTCCATAGGAGTGAGGACCCCCACGTTTGACGTAATTGTAATTTTTTGTAGACCCAACCAAAACAAACCAAAACCACGAACCAAACCAAGTTCCCATTGGAACCAAGGGGAACCAGGCGGTTCCACAGTTCCATGAACCACTACTTTCTTAAACCCTGGAACCGGCTGATCTCAATGACTAGGAAAATATAAGACCACACACACTACGCACTCTTTCATGATGAACTTTTGCTTCATGAGTCCATGTAGACAGATACTCATATGTATACATTAATAGGCATTTCCACGTTCGGTCAATATTCAAATAATATACTACTACAAAAGATGTTCTAATTTCTAGCAATAGGCTCACGGCTAAATAGCACAATACAGCACCAATTGCTTGCAAGGATATCATACATTACAATCCTGTTTGTACACTAAGAGATATGAACACAACCAAACCAAACCCAACTTAACCAAGATAACATATAGAAAGCTCATCTACGCCCCGTCTAATTTGAAGCACGAGAAACTGACGCTGGGGAGAAAATGTACATTTCACAGCCATGAGCATCAACTTTAGTGCTGAATGATGCCACAGAATTATGGGAAACGTATTCATGCTGCAATAAACAGAGATCATGGGGGCAAAGTTAAATTAAGGCAAAATGGTAGACTCGAACGGTTATGAATGCAACATGATTCAGATATTAACTGAACATAATAGACTTACTGTCCACAAGTCCCTAATAGAGACACTGGTAGAAGATTCCAGTCCAAGCGATTTCCACCTGGCTGTGATGGTACGTGGTTTTGAACATCGGTTCCACAGAACAACAGCCAAACGCTGCCCAGAAAGTGGACCAGCCCAGACCTGAAATTGTCCATCAAATTATGTCACAGAACCATAAAGCCAATGTATTCTTGGAAAAAAAAAACACCGAATTACGCGAAGACAAATGAAGCGTAGTAAAATAAACTTCTTTAAAATAAGAAATATTTAACAGAGGGTGAAGAAGACCATACTTGAGAGCAGCCATCTGGCCCATACGCGTAAACTTTTTTCCTTGTACCCCCAGAGGATCTGCAAGATAAATAAGAGCAGCTTCAGAAAGATACAGCGAGAATGTAGAGTTCAATGATATCGAAAATACAGGTAAATGGTCATGGATCGAAAATTTTCTGCCAAGTCAAATGTAAGTGCAACACAAAGTCATCTTACCTTGGTTTACAGCAATCACTTCCTCATTAGAAAGAATCTCAAATGTCTCAGCAGTCATGTTCCGTACATCACAGCCAATTAGAAGTGGAGACTGCCAAAACAACCCAGAATTTGTTTCATTAATCGCGCACTTGTCAAATACTAGTTAACATTTGAGTCACAAGATTTCATTATCAGTGATCAAGAAAGGGCTTCATTGGTGCAAGTATAAAAAAGTACCTTCATCAGAGCCCAAACACTGAAATGTGCTTTGTACTCGGGGTAGCTCATACCACCATTTCCGACTTCTAACATGTCAGGATCTGTTGTAAAGAGTAATACATGTCACAAAATGATATCGATAAACAATTCATATGAGTTCACATGTGTTGTTTCAATCGAGAGAACAAAGACTGTACCATTCCATCCACCAGGACCTGCATATGATGCCCACTTATCATTGAGATCAGCAATTGTAGTCATGCTAAGCAAAGGAGGAACCAGAACACATAAGCACAAGAATTCCCACAATATGATTACTGATTGTCAGCAAAAAGAAAAACATTATCGATGCTCATTCTCACAATACCTAGCCCATGTATCGTTGATATCATCAGTCGTGCGCCAACTGTTTCCAACTTTGCCGGCCCATAAAGCTGGGTCATTCACGCCCCTGCAAAATAAGTTGCAAATGTGATAGCATGCAATTAGATACTTAAGATTATACAGAGACAAAAGGTGAAAGAAAGAAAGATAAAAGGTTACCATTCACAAAGTGAATAGAAAATGGTACGTCCAGTTTCATTAAGAGCATCCCGCATCGGAGGATACCTGAGGAACCATGGACAATTAATTAGACCAAGGCATAGATGTTTAATACTTTTGGTATATGGAGGCAAAACAAGGCACTTGCCTTTTCTCTGGTTCAATACCCAGATTGAAACAATTGTCGTACTTCAGATAATCAACACCCTAAAGGAAAACAAGAGCAGGGGTGTCTTAGCCAAGCTGTATGTAATAAGAGTTAATCTTGAAATGAACTGAACTTTGATAATTGACACCCTAGATTCTGAAAGTCCCTTCTGGGGCTAACAAGTTAAGCATGTGTTGAACCAGAATACATCAACCAAGTACCCACACTTACGAAATGTTGAAAAAGAACTTCAACGCCAAGAGTACAGTATTAGATGCATCTTAGGAAGGAAAAAGAACTAACCCAAGATGCAAAGCGCTTTGCATCATCAGATTCATGAAAAAGTGAACCGGGACGAACTTGACATGTGAAAGCCCTGTGAATATCCAATTCATGAATCAATACGGAGGACAAAATATGCAATTGTATGACAAATATGCAATTGTATAAGCATTAGTCTACTACTTTGATTCAAAAAAAGCATCAGTCTACTACTTTCAAGATATTTGACATACCCTGCATCCGAGTAGATGCCTAGCTTTAGGCCCTTGGAGTGGATATAATCAGCAAGAGCTTTGATTCCTGATGGAAAAGTTTTGAGTCGGGAGCTAATTGACCCTGTACAATCCCCTGATATTTAGTACGGATAAAGATAAAGCACAACCAATAAGCTGTAGAGATGCTTATTTACCTTAGCATCACGTTCGAGTTCAGACCAGCAATCATCTGTGTTTCATTACAGTTACTAGTTAGTATATACCAGATCATGGAGTAATCATGTAAGGGAAACATGCCAGTGACAGTGAGTTACCTATATTCACGTACGTGTAGCCTAACTTCGCCAGGCCAGTAGAAATAAGTGCATCAGCTGTAAAAATCACAAAAAAAATTCAGTTTTCAGTGATATCCCAATAAGTTACTCCATTACTTAATAAAGTAGCTCAATAATACATACGAGCTCATTGATGCTAGGAGAACGTCCTTAAATAGTCCCATAATTTTAAGTACTCAAAATTATTTTTCAACTATTGTACCACATCATCAATTTGTGCAATTACATGTGCATCCCATTTTTACATGTCAATTATGCCTTAACCCCGTGTTCTCCAGAATTCAGACGTATCGTTGTGCCACATAAGCAAGCTTATGTGGTAAGCAAGCTTATGTGGTACGATTAAAAAAAAGAAGCGAAAATAACCTTAAAACTGTAAACTTTCCACAGTACCACGTGCTAATTTCGCCTTGATCCCCGTATTTTTCCAAACTAAATACGAAACTATCTAGCCGTACCAATAATCACCCGCTGTCAGATTTTAATTAGCTTGTTTTACCATCAGTAAGATGTTACATCTGACATCACACACAACAAACAACCTCTATTTCACTAGAATACATCCAAATGTGAACAAAAGTTGAGCATTGAAATATAAAGTACCCTACAGCACCCCACTTTCCAACTATGGTAAATATTAGAGTACCTTTCAAAACCTTAACAAGCCATTTACAACATAAGACACCTTTTGTACTTACTCATCAAAAGAAAGACCATGTTAGTTATCTTTATCAAATACTAGGATAACCTTGATGGAGAATTAAGATAAATATAAATGAATAGATTCTGCACATTCATCACCAATCAATCAATCAAAGTATTAAGGAGATACAGACAGTACCTGTTTCCTTGATAACATTTTCATTGATATCACAAGCAAAGAAATTCCAGCTGTTCCATCTGCCCAGCAGCAAAAGAAACAAAATTTATCACACAGTAAAAAATTCCCAGAAGTCCAACATGAATAAATTTAACAGGACCCAAGTAAAACCAACCGACAAAAGTTGGAAAAGAAAAGGGGTTAGGTGAATACTATACCCCATGGGAGGTGTCTGAGCGAGACCATTGGAGAGCTGAAGAGTGCCATAATTGGAAGTGTCAAAAATATTAGAGATGGGTTTTTCTTTTTCTCCTCCTCCACCTCTCAAATAAGGGTGAATTGGAATATCTCTTGCGATCACTGCGATTGAAATCGCATGTATATACACAATTGCAGTAATTACAGCAGCTCCCATGCCAAATTGAGTAGGTAAGAAGAACTAAGAAGAGGAATTGGATAAGGAAGAGTGTGGAAGCGGCAAGAATTTACGCCATCACAGACTGGTTTAAATAAGCAAGCACACAATAATAAAATAATAAATTTATTTAGAAATAATAAAGTTGTAGTAGTGAGTATAATTTATTTTTATTTTTTTTATATTATGTAAATAAACACTGTTTGTTTGGATTAGATACCTGAATTTGGTTGATGACTCGGATTTATGAATTTGGGTGATATGATTATTTTTAATTTGTGGACATTTTCGGCAACTTGTTCATGAATCACATTTGTTCGTGTCTTTTTGTCGTGCTTTTCCTTATTGCATGGATAAACATGAAAATAAAATTAAGGGCCCCTTTGCTGATTTACTACTACTACTACTAGGATTAAATTGGATGAGCCCATTAAGCTCATGAATTGAGACTTGAGAGGTGACCAGGTAAGGAGGATTGATTACTTGTCTTTGATAGTGAGTTGCACAAATTTATTGGTTATAATCTACAGAAAATTGGATAAGTTTGAGTACAATTGTCCAATGCTGAAGAAAATTACATCCGCTATAAACACTTCAAAATATTTTGTCTAGGGTTGCTATTCTAGTCGAGCTTTAATGAGAACTCAAATTCAACTTAACTCGTTAAGGCACGGACTCGACTCACTCGATAAGGCAATCAAACCAAGTTCATACCTAGTTTTATAGTACTTGTTTATAAATGAGTCGAGTCTGCAACGTGATACGAATAGTTTATGCTCATTATTTATATTTTTTAGTTTATCTTTAAATTTATAAATATATGTTATGTATATAGAAAAGTGTTCAAACTCATGTCGAACTGGATTTTTTTAACAATGCTCTCCCGTATTAGAAACTGTTCTTTTCGTCTAAATAGAACTGAACATAATTGTACTGAACTGAACAAAACTGAATGAAGTTGAACTGAACTGAACTGAATTTATTTGTAGTATAAAATACAACTAAGTAAGACTGAACTGAACTGGATGGAGCTAAATAGAACTAAACTGAACTAAACTAAACTGAAAATAATGAGTTTTCTTACGAATAGAAGAGCCTTACTCCATCTATGCAACTTCATGATTTGCTTAAGGGGGTGTTAGAAAATTGTGAGGGCGGAAAATTCTTGGACATATTTTACTTTTCTCCTTTACCTTTGAATTCTTATCAATGAATTCTCTAAAATAAGGGATCACACTGTTTGACTTTTTTATCAATGATTCATCTCGAACACTAAGGTCTGTATGCCTGAGTAGTTGAGTACCATTGTGATTATTTGCTTCTTTAACCACTTTAACGTTTTAAATGTTTAGATCATACCAACACCATAAAGTGTTTATCGATCCATATATGATATATATACCTCCAAATTTATGAGTGAGGATCAGAATAGTGGCTGAAAGAAGAAGATAAAGAATACAAGACTACAAGAGGCAAACTTTTGACTAGATTGAAAATCAGAAACTTTACAATAATGTACAAAACTATAAAATTGCAGTACTCTAGAATATATCGTGATCCTCGTTGATCAATAAATTCCAAACCTGTCGATAGTATATTTGTAGAGTATGAAGAGATAAGTTACGTAGTAAAATGAAATTCGTGTATATATATAGTTCAAAAGCAAATCCGCATTATTATAATTAAATTATACGTATGATAAAATGAGATAAGCTGCTTTCCGTGGACGGAATAATCTCGATGTTAGTCATCAATAATTTGCTTTTGTGTTTCAATTACTAGAAAAAGTGCAACTCATGTGTCACTTAAATCCATTTTCACAAGCAAAAACTGAGTGTGACTAATTGTTGCGCCAATATAATAAGTTATATTACTCGCAAATGCGACTCACTTGATTAAGATTTAAGATAGACCGCTATTACTAACTATTATCTTCATTATATGTTTAAATTTGTGTTTTCCTATGATTTTTTGCATTCGACTCTAGTTGGGATTTCAGCTTCGGTCGTAGTTAATTTGCACAGACTATCAGTAATATCGGGAAGTACCTATATGTTTTATATTCATTAATAAGTCAATATTTTTGTGAATATATATATATATATATATATATATATATATATATATATATATATATATATATATATATATATATATATATATATATATATATATATATATCGGGAAGTATCTATATGTTTTATATTCATTAATCAGTCAATATTTTTGTGAATATATATATATATATATATATATATATATATATATATATATATAATATATATATATATATATATATATATATATATATATATATATATATATATATATATATATATATATATATATATATATATATAGATATATATATATATATATATATATATATATATATATATATATATATATATATATATATATATATATAACTTACTTGGACAAATAGATAGATATTTTTTACCTTATCTGCAGAGATAAAATCTAATAGACTACGATCAATCTTCGCTTCTATATTTATGGTGTATTTTTATTTATTGTTTTCGTGTGTTCGATGTTGAACATTCTTCCCTTTCTGATTCATTATATATTTAAAGTATGTCCGGTTCCTTCCATAATGAACTGTGGACGAACATATTAGTCCCATTCCAATATCAACATACTCTATCACACTATGCGAGTCTCGTTGCAGATATATCAAATTTATGAATATATTTATGTTAGAAATTGATATATATATATGTGTGTGTGTAATTAAGTATATCTCATACGTCAAATTCCTCCCTGGCAGACACTTGGGTCATTCTAGTGACCTTAATAATGTTTAAATGATTTATTTAAGTCACAAGTAGTTCTTTTCAGTATCCAAATCACTGTTAATTTATGGATTAAATTAATCGCAAGTGTCAAAGATCAATTAAGACAAGCAAATTAAGTTGATCACTCAATTTCTGTTGGTAGTCATCATTTGAGAAAAGTCTCTGAATCCATATAAGCACCAATAGTAACGCTCGCAAATCAGGTTTTCGGTTTTCCAATTTGCTAATTATAACGATAAGATCAAATCAAGTTTCAATTCAACATTACTGGAGGACCTACTTACGGACTAGCTAGATCTACTTTAATACTATCACTAATTAACAGCCTAACAAAGCCACTTTATTTAATGTAAACTTAAGTGTCTGTCCCCTTTGATTTAACCATTAAATAATTTCACCCTGAATCGATCAAAACTCTGGGTGCAAATACTGTATGATTCATGAACAAGTTGCCGAAAATGTCCACAAATTAAATTTACCACACCACATTAATTTTCGCGGATCTGCTTGACCCGACCCAATTCCATTAAAACTCGCTCCGTTTTCTTCTTCTTCTTTCTTTCCTTCTATCTCTTCTTCCCCTCATCTACAAAACCCCAAAATTCACCGCTATCTCAGCAAACCAAATTGATGTGGTTATGGATTCGAAGTTTTATTATTTTAGGTTTTCTTTTTATTTTCTAGCAAGTTAGGTTTTAGTATTTGATTTCTTTTTCTTTTCCAGCAAGTTAGAATCTAGTATTTAAATACAGTACAGGGTCGAGCGTTATTTTCATTTAGTTATGTTTTGATTATTGAATGAAAAAGTTGAGTTTTTCTCACAAATCTGTCAATTTTCGGTATTTTTAGGTAGAATCAACGAACTTTGATAAAATTCATCAATTCTTTAGTATTTTGCGGAATCATTGAAGTTTTGATTATCGTTCTTCCTTGCTTGTCCATGTACGCTACATCACCTATGCTCATGACAAGTTAGAATTTCCGTCTCGGTCGTGCTTGTTTATTGAATATTCTACTTCTCGAAGCGCCTATCGTTGCCTGGATCTTCAAACAAACCGAATTTTTATCTCTCGCCATGTGAAATTAGTGGGGTCTAGGTTCTCTTTGACAACATCGCCTTCGTCTGAGTCTCCTCCATTACCACCCCACTTATCACTAGATTAGTTCTTACCTCCAACTCCACATGCACCACCCTGACTCATATGTTGAACCAAGCCCAGCTATTCCAGTGCCTGAATATTCTTTGTCCAGCGCACATGACACTAGTTTGGATCCTACGAGTTCGGCCGTAGCTCCATCCACTCCTATTCAGTCCCACTCTCCACCTACTATAGAACAATCTGTTAACCATGAATTTTCACAACCTGCAAATAAACATTAAAAGAGGCAAGAAAACATGGAACATGATTTTATTGATAACTTGTGGGTTACAATCTTCGTGGATCTCTTGATTCCTCTCTCTAATAGATATGAATTGGATTACCGGGGTCAAATGACTTGTTTCGGGTTTGATCTAACCTACAATTTGGTAGTAGGTGTTTGGCTTTGGAGTTTACCTACAATTTAGTTGTAGGGAGTATGATGAAGTCGTTTGTGACTCCATCTCTAACTATCTAGCTCTAGTAACCATCTCATATTTATAGGTTAGTGGTGACTTAGGGAACAAGCTAAATCATATCTTTAGAGATATGATATGATTCTCATTATCTTCTAAATAATATCACTTATTTTCGTGATAATTATCTCTAATTACAAAGAATCCTAAACACCAATAATTATCAAATTTTAGGTGTCTACACAACCATCTCAAAGTTCTTCAATGTCTTCACGGCAACAAGTTATTACTAGTCCTCCTACACCAATTCCATTGGCCATTCCACTTGATCGTGGTCCACGAAGCCTTGTTCCCACTCATACAATGCAAACTCGTGGTATGTGTGGCATATTTCGACCCAAGGCTCATGTTACAACAGTGCACCCCTTACCCGATGAAACTTCGCCATCATGTGTTTCTCGCGCACTAGCTTACCCGCAATGGCGTGATGCCATTCTGATGAATTCAATGCTCTCTCTCGACACGGTACATGGGATCTTGTTCCTCCTCCTCCCCGAACAAATATTATTGGGTGTCGTTGGGTGTTTTTCATCAAACGAAAACCGGATGGTTCTATTGACAAATACAAAGCTCGCCTTGTTGCAAAATATTTTCATCAGCGGCCTGGAGTTGACTATCATGAAACGTTTAGTCCGGTGGTCAAGCCAGTTACAATTCGAAGAGTCTTGACACTTTCTTTACTTCATAATTGGCCGTTTCGTCAATTGGATATTAGCAATGCATTCCTTCATGTTATGTTGTCTGAGCTGGTTTATATGTCTCAACCTCCTGGTTTTATTGATTCCTCTGCACCAACTTTTGTTTGTCGACTTCAAAAGTCCTTATACGACATTCACCAGTCACCTCGAGCATGGTATTCAACATTGAGCAATTCATTATTGAGTTTTTGGTTTTATTCTGTCAAAGGTTGATAGTTCATGTAACGACCCGACCCACTAACGGGCCGAGACCCAGCCCAACCGGGCCGGCAAGGTTACTCATGGGCGCTCTCCGGGGTGATATGTTGGCCCCACAGACCAATACGGGTTTTAATCCGCGCACTTTGTCCTCACTCGTGCGCGCACCGGGAATTTCCCAGTGGGTCACCCATCCTAGAATTGCTACAGAGCAAGCACCCTTAACTCTGAAGTTCTCCTAGGTGGATTCCCAAAAAGAAAGGTGCACCTTGTTGGTATGAGTAGCGTCCTCAACCCTTTTAAGCCTCTGAAATTTGGGGCGTTACAGTTCACTTTTTGTGTATCACAAAGATGATATTCATTTATTTGTGCTGGTGTATCACTCTGACAGTACAAAACAAGACTAAGCTACGTGATCTCAGTATAGTCAAATGGGAGCTCAACATAACCCATTGAATCTACGGTTAAGTTCTTGCTTAGTAAGTGTGCTATAGCTGATTAGCTTTGTAACGACCCGACCAATTCGGACGGCGTGGTTACACCTGGACGGACCCACACACGTCCCCACAGTATGATATTGTCCGTTTTGGGCATGAGCCCGCACGGATTTGCTTTTGAAATCACCCAAAAGGCCTCATACCATGTGAGAGTGGTGGTCTAACATATATACCCTTTATTCCAATCACTCTTAACCGATGTGGGATGCGCGGCATTACAAACTACCCCCCTTAAAGCCTCGACGTCCTCGTCGAGCGCCTTAAGTGGGGTGACAAACTGACAATAACCTTTACCAACCGTCCACCCGGTACGGGCTTTGGGTTGGTCTAGGCTCTGATACCATTTGTAACGACCCGACCAATCCGGACAACGTGGTTACTCCTGGACGGACCCACACACGTCCCCACAGTATGATATTGTCTGTTTTGGGCATGAGCCCGCACGGATTTGCTTTTGGAATCACCCAAAAGGCCTCATACCATGTGAGAGTGGTGGTCTAACATATATAATCTTTATTCCAATCACTCTTAAGCGATATGGGATGCGGGGCATTACAAGCTTCTCTGCGCACATGGACTAATTTTACCTCCACAAAACTTGACATCTGGGCTCTAAGTGTTGCATAAACTGTTCCATTCAGTGCTCGTGGATTGATTTCTGAAGTGAAACCTCTAGTAACGAGTAGTGAATCTCCTTCAATTATTACCTGGTCGTACCCAAGGTGCTGAGCTAGCCACACCACAAAGGTAACTCAGCCGCATACGCCTCAGTGGTTTCGACTTCAAGGGTGGCCACCAACTTCTTCCTTGCCCATGGCGGGAAAATTGCAGTTTTGATCCCCTAAGTGGACACCCATTGCAAATACGGTCCCAAGTCGAATAAAAAAATGCAAAAAAAAAAACCTAAATCGAGTTAGAGTACTTAATAATTCGCGATTTTGCTCCCTTGTGCCACTGGATCCTCTGACTAGGCTGCTGAGTAGGATTCGCGCGAATTGGACTCGGAAATTTGGTCCCAATCTAGTCCAGTTCGTTGAACTAATTTCCAGCCGCTATATTATCCCAAAATCGTAAAGAACCCTAATTCCCAATTATTCAATTACACCAATTTCACTAGAAATGA
The DNA here is from genome assembly GCA_028274465.1 of Plantago ovata. Lineage (NCBI taxonomy): Eukaryota > Viridiplantae > Streptophyta > Magnoliopsida > Lamiales > Plantaginaceae > Plantago > Plantago ovata. The sequence goes on from CM051455.1 coordinate 129,736,412, forward strand.
GGGAGAATTGGGTCTGTTTCCACATAGTGTGATTCTAATTTGCATATACATAGCATGGAAATCATTTGTTAGTAACACAAGAAGTTTTGGCCGAATTAGGCTTCTAAATCATAGACCATAGAGACATGAATACTAGTGCAGATACACTCGCGAAAATGAGTTACAGCCTTGCAGCGGGATGAAGATTTTCTTATCAACCACCTGAAGATTTATTGTCTTAATTTTGATTTAGTTTAATTACTATTTTACTTTGAAATCTAACTAAGGAGTATCAACTAATAAGTAAAACAAAACCAAAAAGGAAAAAATAGAATAAAAACTGAACAACAACAAATAAATAATAAATGAGTATAAATAAATAAGCCGAAAAAGCTTAACCCCACGTCACTACCTCAGCATCCGGTCAAAGCCGGATGCAATGGTGGTGGTATTGTCTTATTTTAAATTCTTTTTACATGTTCACAGTAGTCCTTTGACTAATTATATGTGATTAAAGAACCCTCAAAACTTAATTAGCAAGTTTGCACAAAAACTAACGGAGTATCAGTTGGCCACTAGTTGGGGACTGTCGTGCAAACCTTTCATATGTTTTGGGGATTTGGGGTTTTGGTGTGATCTTGATAATTGAGGACACATTGTGTTTATATATTTATCATAATGTATACGTCGGGAAAATTGCATAAATGATCCCCTAATTAGACGTCCCACGCAAATTTGGTCCTACTCATTTTAGAAAATACAAGTTTGGTCCCTCGGTTGTGTTTATACGTATTTACGTATTTACTGAGGTGTAGTGTTTTGTGTCATATGAGTGGAAGGACCAAATTTGCAACCTGAGCAGAAAATACTAAAATGAAGCATTCAAAGCATATAAGCCAGCTGCAACTTAACGTAAACATCTATTAAGGGAAATAAACCCATCCTGGAGATTGTCGATATTAGCTTCGTGGTCATGTATGTACCTGGAGATTGTTCCGGGTTGCATCGTCCTTGAATCGGGTACGGGTAGCGGCTCCTTGAGTGCGTCTTTGGCTCGTGCGGTCGCACCTGATGGACATGTGTATACCTTTGATTTTCCTTGATCAGCAGCGAAAATGTTGCAGCCGTATGGTGTTTGTTTTGTGCTCATTTTCTCCATGTATCGAACAAGTACAGAAGTCATGTGAAACTCTGAAATCAGATTTTACTGATATAAGATCCTTTGAGGTGCTTTTGCACTCGTATGAAGTTCGACAAGGAGACTTCAGAAGCTGGCAAGATATGCAAGTTTGGCATCTTCTAAGAAGAGGCAACGTTCTACAAATGGAGCAAACAATTCTAAGCCTTGAACTATCACATCAAGGGGAACTGGTGAGGCTAGGGGTCATACCGGTTATTTGACATTTGCAAGATTAAAGTGCACCATGTAAACTGTTTTGATTTGAATCTATAGCGGCATAGGTTTTAGCAAAAAAATAAAAATAAACCCATCATTAGTACAAATGAAACTGAAACAATTCTGATTCTAACAAACACATTACTATTACCTTTACCATTGCTCATTTTCGTTTTTTTCACAATTTCAACAGAATCTTCTGATTCTGAATCGCTCAACTCTGTTTCCGACACTTGATAGTCTTCATCTTCCTCCGCAACATAAAGAAGATATTCAATCTCCACAGTGGTCATGTCGAGTATTGAAACATCGAAATGTGATTTTCGATCATAGTCAAACACCAGAGAACATGACCAAAGCCCATTGAATAAAAATCACTAAATTTCTCCCCATCCGTTATGCAACCAAGTATCACCATCAAATTGAATCAACTTTATTTGCCTTAATGGTACACCCGTGATGGAATGGAAACGACTCAATGCCACCGGAATTCAGCTATGAGCTCTCACCATCCCACAATTTTATTCAAAATCTAATTTGGGAATTAGGGTTCTCGACAGAAATTTGGGGACTAAAACGAGACCAAATTCGAGCCCTAAAAGCGTATAAAACCACGTATTAGGACCGTATTTACATTTTTTTAAATGAGTTAGGATCAAGTTCGTGTGGGACGTCAAGTTAGGGGACCATTATGTAATTTTTCATGTATACGTCTAGTGCAATTTACCCTTACATGCCTGCTTAAATGCTCGGCATATTAGGTCCGGGATTTCTGGCTATTGTCCTTATCTTCAAACCAAACCTCCAGCTAGAGATGAGTTAACTGACTTTTGGAGAGGAAAAGATCGAATATTGGTCATGAGTTTCAAGTACTACTTTTTGCATGTATTTCAAAACCTGTGTACTCAAGTTTGACAAAAAATCAATCCCTTTTACACTAAATCACAAAAACACCTCCACTAAAAAGAAGCAAAATCTATGGGAGTTCACTACATCTCACATGATTCATACTACAATAATGACTAATGTTCAAAGAAATATTCCTCCAAATTTATTTTTGAATCACATGTTGTTTTGATGTTGTTTAATCCGTGTGACACACACTTACATAATATATGTACGTCACTACGTCTCACATTTGTGAGCTCCAAATTGATTGCTATGTTATTTTCAAGAAGCCGTTCTTTTCATCTAAAAACAATTATCTCAATTCAGATTCATTCAATTCAAATTAGTTTAGTTTTATTAAGTTTATAAATCTCTTCAATTTTTGAAAATCAGTTCAGATTTTTTCATGAGGAACTCCTAACATCTATTGAACGATGAATTACACACTTGATGTATGCATCTTCCACCCTATCACAAAGATAGACCAAGGCCGGCCCTACTTGTTAAGAGGATGAAACACTGAAAATCAAATCATTAAAACATTTCCTGAAAATTTCTAGCTAGCTAGCAGGTATATGTATGTGCAAGTTAAGTCGAGCTATGGAAATGGCAAATGAAGCAATGGAGTAAGCAATGTATATATCAAAAGAATTGAAGAAGACGTTCAAAATTCAAGTATAATGTTGATAGAAATAATCAACAAATTAGCATATCTAGCTGTATGTATTTACATGATGATTACATCGATCGACCAGTTCTGTATGACAAAAACAGAACTTATAATTGAAAAAAGAATTAAGAAATAATTTGGCCAAATTTAAGGAAACCTCCATTCTTGCCTACTTGCTAGCTCCACCCTGTTAATTCATTTTCTCTGCTAGATCTTAATTAAACGCGTCAATTTTTCGAGTCGTTCACTCCTTTGCTTGGTCCTGACACCGGTTTCTTTCCCTTAGGTAGCATGTTGAGGAAGAGTGGACCCTCCATTACTCCTGCAGCAGCCTTCCTATGAACTCCTGTCTTGAAATCTACCTTTACGGAGTTTGTTGCCGGTGAATGGACGTGAACCAACGGCCGGGCGGAGGCTAGATGGAGAGCAAACATGGAGAAGAAGACGATTGTAATAAGAAAGCAATTGGAAGCAGCCATGGGCGAAAGAAAGCTTTTAGAAAGTGTTTTGTATTGGAGAATTTATGCTTTGTTGAAATTTTATTTTTTGTGTGGAAAAAAGAGAGTATGGGGTCTATATATAGGGAAAAAAAATAAGTGAGGATGAAAGGAAACATGAGTTGCGTGCTGTTGAATCTTGAAAAAGTCAGCTAATTAATTAATCAAATAATAATTGCATGCATATTAGCAAGAAGAGAAAAGTCCGCACGCGCTTTAACAACCACGTGACGTTGGAGCGTGGGAACGCGTGGGTGGCTTTTTTTCTATTGTTTGCTTGTGCTTGTTTTGTGCGACTTCGACTTTTGTTTAATGGTTTCTTGCAATTTGGCGGAAATGTTAATTATTGAAATAATGTTATGAAATACTTCCTCCGGAAACTTAATAGTTTTACACTTTGTTTTTATTGACTTTTTTATGTTCGGTTTGACCTCAAATTAATCATAATTGATTACGAAAAAATTAATTTTAAAAGTTATATTATACGAATATAAGAAGTATACTTTTATAATATAATTTTTTAAATTATTTTTTTTCAACGAGTTATTATTAGTTTGAGGTCAAACCGGACATCGAAAAATCAACAAAAATAAAGTGTAAAACTATAAAGTTTCCGGAGGAAGTATATTGAATGTCTCTCTACTGTTAAACTAGGCCACTAGGGTAGACCGGGTAGTTTTAAGTTTAACTCAAGTTGGACACGCAAATGAATTTTTTCTTTTTACGTATAATAAAAATGCGGTTGAAAATCATGTGTCAATCGTAAATTATACTTTTAAATGGTCAACTTTTATCATGACTAACAACATTTATATACATTGATTTTAATTAAAAACTAAATTTTATTAGGAGGTTTCATCTTTTTGGTACATGCGTGATGCTCTTAGCGTCCATAATAATATCATAAACACAATTAGATCAACTATTATGTTTTGTGCCAAAATCTATATTTTTTGAGTTGACCAAATTCATTTTCTGAAATTATGTTCTCCCAACCGAATTCTGAAATTCGTATACTGAAGATGGAAAATAGTTGATAAAAAGGTGAAATAGAAAGAGAACTGAAAATTTCCAAGTAAAAATTGGGTGATTATTATGTTTCATTAATGAATTGCAGTTGTTTCCAATAGAAAAATAACATAAGCGATGCCAGATGAAACAAAAGTAAGGTATAAAATAAGATAAAAGAACCATCGTTCTTCTTTTCGACCGCGATCGACCAACAAGAGAAAGAATGAGTCTTTATCTAGCTTATATATATATATATGTATATGCGGTAAGATCTTAAACATTCGATCCACCGATTACAACCCAACGTTAAGTATTCGAGTCATCTATTCTGTTGCTTGGACCTGAGGGAGCTGTTGTTCCTTTAGGTAGCATGTTGAGGAAGAGCAGATCTATCAATCCAACCTTGTTATGAAAACGAACCAAGGGCACTGACTTTTCTTTACCTTCATGAGGCGGGGCGATTTTGACGTACTTCTCCGCTGAATGAACGGGAACCAATGGTCGCGCGGAGGCTAGATGGAGGGCAAACATGGAGAAGAAAATGATTGTAAGAAACCAACTCGAAGTCATGGGCAAAAGAGTTTCGAAATAAAGCTGTGAAATGGTTTCAATGGTTTGTTGAATTCTTTTCTAGGGTGTGAAGAAAACGAGTAAGGCAATATATGTAATGGATTTTTTTAGTGCAAACCGCTCAGTCAATTTATTGGGTGATTCCGTTTTACTTTACCGAATGAAGGACTTTAAGATTATTATACATATGGAGAATTTGGCTTAAATTTTGTAATTTTTTGTCAAAACTTGTTTATCTTCTTATTGATTTTGTGACTTGGTGAAAGATACATGCATTGACTAAATTACTAAAATTTGCTGATTTTTCATATCAGATAGAATTTAACATTTGACCTCTTTTGAAAAACTTTTATCCGTGATAATGTGATATTTATAACTATTTATCATTACAAATTTACGTAATTTTCCCCATAATTACTTATAAATTATTAGAATTTAGAATAGTATTAATAAAATCGTGTATAATGAAAGTAAACTGACTATACTGCTTTTTTTAATAGAAAAAATTGTTGCTTTGATATATCATCAAGAAAGCAAAGTCTACAAATCTACAATTAGAACAACTATTACTGCAGGTTCCTTGCTAATCAAAGTACACCAAAGCCTAAGGAATAACAGAGAAAAGGGTTTTAGTACCCTATTTTTTTTTTTAAATGACAAATCTAAGTATCCTACTTCTACTACTAAACTAGGCATTTACCATCTTATAATTTCAAATACACCTATACCAATCTTATGACTTTAATTATGCCTATACCACCTTATGCCCCTGGTGAGGTTCGAAACTATACGTCTATACTTCCATTAATCACCTTAAAATGCACTTTTTTACCGCTTTAGCACCCTCCCTACATACAATTCAACTATAATCACCTCAAATAATCCTCCGCTTTAACTCTGCTTGGATGGGAAGTGCATAGTAACATTCGCCACAAGAAGTATTTAACTTTCTATGGAACCTTCAAATGTCAAATAACATTCCAGCCCCTAGAAGAGGGTGTAGATACGGAACCTGCTGCGTTATCCACTTTCCTCATGGCTAAATGATACGCTGAACTGACTGTGTTAATATCTTTATCTAGCATAGTGCCAAACTTGAGTATCCTGGACAAAACAACTAGCAACTATTATTTTCAAAATCTCATCAACATCTATCATCCTGCCAAAATAAATAATCATGTGGCACATCCCACACATCAAGTGTTGATCCCCTAAGACAACAACGTGAAAATACTAGGGGGTGAATAGTCTTTTCATAATTTTTGTAATTTTTTGCTGTCTTATTCTATTTCTAAAAAACCTTGCACATTTTGTTCTTCAGATATTTGATACTTAAACATTTTATTTGCAAGAAAGTTATAAGTATCATTTAGAAAGTAAATGACATTAAGTAAGTAACTAAAAGTAAAGACACAAAGCTTTTACAGTGGTCTCTAGAGGTGGTGTAATCCTTCAACTATTCCACTGCCCTTTGCCAGAGATTTAAACAAAGCACTATATACATGTATGGGTTCACCTTACAAAATCCTATCTATACCCATTTGGATCCCTTCAAAATGTTCGCCCCTAATTTATTCCTTAGCATTCCCAGCTAAGTACTTCCTATACTCAGATCCCGGAGTTATTCCTTGGTGTAATCCATTAAGTATTTCCTCTGCTCAGCAATCGCAGAGTTCTTCCTTGGCAACCCAGCCAAGAGCGTCCTGTGCTCCTATGCTCTTGAGCTATTCCCCAACTTCCACCAAGTACTTCTTCTACTTTTCTTCCATGGATTAACTTTGTGACCATGTAAGTGAAGCTGATCTTCATCACTTGTAAGTGAATCGGGTCTTCTTCGTATTCTCTCATATAAATTTTCAGTTATTGAGACAAGTTTTAGATTTTACTTCATATACTTCGCAGTATGCAATGAGTAAAACTGAATCTGGCACAAGTGAGATATTTGCTCAAATTCATGGATCAATGTATTCAACGTCATACACTAATGCAACTATATATTGAGCGATATCTCATCTTGTTGGTGACTAGGACATGCACTTGTATAAACTCATCACCTAATCGAAATTCTAATAGTTGATCTAGGTTGACGAGTTGAACTTGTGTGAGCGAGTGTCCGTATCCAAATGCACATTATTCGAAGAGAATAAGCAAGAGTAGATTTATCTACAATGTATTTATGAATCACCATGGAAACTAATTGCACAAAATCCTTTTCTTTTGTGTGTCTTAACTCTCCTCCTAGCATGTTATTATACACTTCTCTCATCTTTTTGTTGAGTGTCAGTGTGTATAGAACATATTTTGCTAGTGTGTTTTTCAACTGAATGAATGTGTGCAAGTTATAACAAGTGTTGGTATTTATAGCGGAAGATGATAAACCCTTGGATAATATCCGGTGGGGTTGAGATGTGGTTTCACACTATTCATACCTACGTTTCACACTATTCATACCTAGGAAATAGCACTGTGCAATCACTTTTTTTGTAGCACTGTGCAGCCACTATTTTTTTTGGGTGGCATTGTGCATCACTATCATGTTTAGGAGGTGCGTGCTTTTGGTTCAAACTTTGCAATCTGATTTCAATTAAAGCAATGTACTACGCTTTGTCCTATTATCTCAACGACACATTCTAAGCAATATTATCTTCAAATATGACCATTACTCAGAGACCTTTGATTCAGTAGACAACATCTCATAAACTTGCTTTTAGAAAGCCTATTTCCTTAAGTTTTATGAACCTTGATTTCTGATGAGATAAATTCTCCGTCTTCATGAATCTTGTGCAGTCTTCTTGTCTTCAGAAATCTTCATTCCTTTATGCATGATGACTTCAATTCCGATTTTCTTCAAATATAAAATTACATTTAGAAACATAACATCATATACAAGATTTGCTAGACTTATTATACTAAGTATTTTTCCTCTCTGATAAGGTTCAAGTGAACTAAGAGTAGTACTTCATACCTTTCTGATACGTAAGATATGTCATAGGTTGTTGATAAAAAACTCTAAAGGAATTCCTAACATCAAGAGTATGGTGAAGTAGGAAAGAAACTTTTAAAGCCTGCATTACGCAAATCTGGATTTTTAATTTTGAAAGAATGGTGCCCAGGAATCCACTTATCTTCCCAAACACCAATATTCTCACCGTTACCCACTCTCCAACGTACACATTCACTAATTAATCTTTTGCTGCATATATACTCTTCCAGTTGAAGGATGAATTAGAGTTGGGAACGACATTCAGAATGTCGCCATTAGGAAAATATTTAGCACGAAATTACTCTCTATTGACAATTGAACCTGGTTTTGTAATAAAACACTTTGTTTTCCAATAAGAGCAAGATTAAAAGACCCTAAGTCATGAACACCAAGCCCTCTACCTCTTTTACTCTTACAAAGCTCATTCCAATTTACCCAATGCATTTTAAATGTGTCCCTGTTCCTCAATCCCCACCAGAATTGAGAGATGATCAATTATAATTATGTAATTACGGAGGTTAATAGAAAGTTTGAAGCAACTCATTACATAAGCTGGAATAGCTTGTACAATAGATTTTTAAGGATTTCTTTCCGTATTTCTTTTTGTACCTTGGACAACAATGTTTTTTTTTTTTTTTTTTTTTTTTTAAATCTACAGCTTATTGATTGCTCTGATGTTTAATCCAATCCGCACATAATTTGTATTGGAAAAAAAAAATCTGCCCCCGGTCCCAATTCTTCTACACAGTCTCCTCACAGCCAGATCTCTTAAACCACATAGGCTTGAATCTGAAACGATGTTTTGTATAACTTAAGTATACTTGTGTAGGTATAAGTTTGTATATTTTTTCGTTATAATTTAAAATTAATGTACAAACCTAAAATTTAAGAGAGTTTAAATGGATTGTAAACGATATACAGTATATTCATACTTTAAAGTATATCTTTTTCTTTATAGAAATTCTTTCATAAAAAAATAAAAATTTAAGAGTACTTATTCTGGATCGACCCATTGCAATATGTTCCGGTGGGTGCACTTGAATGGATAGCAGTCCCTGAGTTATCGCGTTGGTATAAATTATGGGACTTTGATCAATTAGTGTTTCAGCCACTAAGAGTTAAAACGTGAACAATAGGTCGTGTAAATACATAACCAACTAAACCATAGTAGTTGGTTTTATTTCATGCTAAAGATAAGCGTAATAATCTACACGAGTACACGACACATGATGACGTCTTCCGTGATTTGTCTGATGATATGCAACCATTCACTTTTGGATCCTTTATAGATTTCTTTCATTGTCCATATTTTAATCAAGATAGATATAAAAAAATTCATTAAAAAAGGAATAAAATTGACGGAAAATTGGTCCATCTTCGGAGCTAGCTAGACTGGAATTTGTACACTCCTACTTAGAGTTGAGTCGGTCGGAGTATATGGCTTGACTCGTTAAGAGTTGAGCTCGCTCGAACTCTATTTTGTGTTGTCATGGAATGTGTCCGATTAATAAAATTGGAATATATACAGCCTTGACCATATTGAAGGATAGTAGATGACAAGTGTACCGGTTGATTTCTCAAGTATTCTCTGGTCTCTACATATGCATCATAATTCATGAACTCAGTATTAATTTTAGAGTTTAGACTTTTGAGTATAACATTATGTCGTGAGGCACGCGCCATGAGAGTGCAAGTGATGGAAATATAAGTGACAGTAAGATGTGATGTCATAGTTGTTGTAGGGGTTGGAGTTTAGTAATTTAATAGTCGTACTAGTACTATCATAAAATCCGGTAAAGCAGCAAGACCGGCGGTGAACCGTTACATCATTAATGAGGCCAACAAAAGCCGGTTCGGGCGCGTCCAAACTTGTCACCCACGGAAAGTCGGAAAGTCGGTAAGTCAGGCGTGTGAATATTTGCCAGCTGCTTTTCACTCTCTCTCTCTCTCTCTCTCTCCAAACTGTTGCCTACGTGGTTCTCCGAGTTTCCCACTCTATATACGTCAGCAGCAGGGACGGTGCGTACTAGTATCAACTTTGATTTAGGGTCTTTGCTAAATCAACCTCTCTACAGTAGTAGACTACCCGCATTCTATTTACTGTATTATTATTTTATTATTATTTTTTTAACAACAAATTTTTAAATTTTATTAGAAATAAAAAAATATAAGAAATGTTTGTGAGAATAAACGAGAAAAATAAAAATGACAGAAAATTACATAAAGCTACCGCTCTTGAACACCTTATTGCTAAAACAGTCACATTAAAAAACCTCTTAAATAAAGGTCATTCTATTTTTTGGTGTCCTAAAATCCAATCAATTACTCTCCAAAAATCTCGCTAAATTGAATCTGGACTCCATTTTTCTCGCTAAAATGCTAAAATATGATGTTGTTGACATCTGTTAATTAATTACAAACTAATTATATATAACTATTTTTTTTCTAACTTATTAATATTTATATAAAAAAACTAATGAAACTAGTATTTTTGTTGCTGAAACTAATGAAACTAACATATGTGTTGTTGAATATAATGAAACTAGCATTTTTGTGTTCAGATGCTGAAACAAATGAAATTAACATTCGTGTTTGCCGAAATGAAACTATCATTTTTGTTGCTTAAACTAATGAAAATAGCATTTTTGTTGTTGAAACTAATTAAATTAACAGTTTATGATGCTGAAACTAACCTTAATAGTTAGTTTCAACTAGTTTCACCGGGTTTATGAAAGTATCTTTTGTTTGAAACTAGCTTCTATAACTAGATTTTATGTGTTGAAACTAACGTGAAACTATCTTTTTAGTTAAAGTAATGATTTATATTTTTATTTTAGTTTTCACATGTTTTAATTGTTTTTAGGTTAGCATAAATAAGTTTTAGAGTTAATTTAATCATTTTATAAAATTAACAACTAGTTTTAAATGTTAATTTCAAGAAAAATTTAAAATTAACAGTTAGTTTCAACTTGTTTCAGTCATTTTTAGCTAGTTCCAGTCATTTTTAGCTAGTTTCAGCTAGTTTCTGTTGTCGAAACTAGCTTCCGGGTGTCAAATTTGCTATTAAATCCAGTTGAGTGAGATTTTGAGGTCCATTTCTGTAGGCGGATTTCAAAAATCGTCACTAAATACAGTTTAGCGAGTTTTTTAGGTCCGTTTTAGTTAGTTTCAGCTAGTTTCGGTGGCTGAAACTAGCTTCCGGATGTCAACTTTGCTATTAAATCCAATTGAGCGAGATTTTGAGGTCCATTTTTGTAGGCGAATTTAAAGAATCTTCATTAAATCCACTTTAGCGAGATTTTGAGGTCCACAAGTTAGCAAGGAGAGAGCACTTTGTAAATGTTGTTTGAATGTGGTTTTTTTATGTTAGTTGTTGTTATTGGTTTATTTTCTGTATTTTCCCCTAAAAACAAACACTCCACCAAAGAGAATGGTGGTGCAACACCTGAAGTCACTACCCCAAAGTTCATTGTTAATGGACGATATCACGTCATCGGGGTGTTTTTTGCCTTAATACCGCGACGCATGGGTGTTTTTCTGCATTGTAACGGACAATGGCACATTGTCGTTCAATTCAAGTTTATCCGTTGCTACCTCTGTTGACTATTAAAAAGGAAAAAAAGAAAAAAAAATTAAATAAATACCTAGCGATGGATAAACCTATCCGTCGCTACGTATTCATATACAGACGGGGGAGTTCTTCTTCTCTCCCATTTCCCCCTTTCTATTTTCAAACCAAATCTCTAACTCCCACTCGCGAATCGGCATCACCACTACCATCGCTAGGACTGAGCACCGGTCCAAACCCGGACCGGACCGTTCCGGAATGGACCGGACTATTCGGACCACCTTTCACCCATTGCCGGACCGGCTATATACGGGTCTGGCCCGGACCGGACCAGACCCGTATATGTCCGGATTTCCTTGTTTAAAAAAAAAAAATGCCATGTTACCTTATACTGCATATCAAACCAAACTTCCAGCAAGATAAATTGATGCTAGGTCTAAATTTCCAGCAATTAAATCAAATAGCAACAAATTTAAATAAAACTTCAAAGATCTAGCACAAACAATACGCAAAACTAATTCCAAATCTCCAATGCAAAACTAAGTCCAAGTCTCCAACGAGTCACGAATAATCGTAAGTTTTCAAAGATTAAAAGACTACAAAAGTTGTATTTCTTGTTTTGTATCGTAAAGGTGAAAAGTGACTGGTAGGGTATAAGACAAACTAGGGTTAATGTAAAAAAGTTAAAAGAAAAAAGTGTAAAAAAAAATACGGGTCATCCGGGCCAAACTCGGAAATTTCCGGGTTTGGCCCGGACATGGGCAGATCCTATGACCCGGGGATCGGACCGTATGGGACGGTCCGGGTCCGGTCCGAACGCCGGGTTCGGTCCGGGTCTGCTCAGTCCTAACCACCGCCGTCGCGAATCGCCACCACCACTACCACCGCCGTCGCGAATCGCCACCACCACTAAAACGCTGATCGTCTTCTTCCCTTCTCATTCTCTTCTTCATTCTCTTCTTCTCTTCTCCATTTATCTCCATTGTCCCCCAATTGAAACCCTAGCATCTCCATCCCACCACCGTCGACCGCCACTACCGGAGCAGAAACCACCTTCCACCGTAGCATCTCCATCCTCTCGATCTATGCCCAACAGTAAGTTTCTTCCTCTCATTCTCTTACTTCTCAATTTCAATTTCATTTCTTAATTTCTCTCTTTGGGTGAAATTGGTAGATCGGGCCACCTCCTCCATCTTCTCCTCTCCGATTCAATCTCTGTCCAAATAAAAGGTTAGAACCCTAACCCTAATTTTTGGGACTTTTGATTTTTTTTGCTTCACTATGATTTTTCTAGTTGTAAATTGTTAGATTATATATGTTGTATAGCAATAATCAGTTTGTTCTTCCATTTTTTCGATTTCTTATTTAATTTTATAAATTTGTTTTAATTAATGAGAGACTGTTAATTGATTATATTAACTGTAATTAGTATAATATAGATTAATTCAGTTAAATAAATCTGGTTAAATTATGTTAATTAATTAATTTAATTATTTATATTTATTTTGAGTAATTTTGGTTTATTAAAGTAGATTGAAATAGATGTAATCTATCAATCTATTCTGGAAGTAAACTTTTACGATTTTGGTTAATATTTAATCATTTTATCAAGTGTGATGATGATATACATATATTAGTTTGGAAGTGTTGGATTAAGCTTACATTGGGTGATAACTAATACTATACGTTTATTGTCGATCAGTAAGCGTTTTATTGGTCTGCACCCATTGGTAAGCCTTACTGACATTTAAACGAATTGATTGTATTTAACTGAACACACCATACCAAACTAATAATATGATCATCGCGTGACCTACTAATAAATGGACTTTATTTCCTGGTATCCATAAAGTAAACATTACAAACTTTCCTTGCTTTCCGAGTCCTCGTCTGTACTTATTAAGTGGCAACTTATTAACTGACAATACGTTAACTAACAATCAAGACAATGAACTTCGATGGTCAAGCACAACCCCAGGGCGGCGACGATGGTCAAGCACTGCCCCAGGGCGGCGACAATGGGCTGCCTGTCTTGTCTGTTGGGCAAGGTTCCATGTAAGTTTTGTACTTAAAGTTTGTATTTAATTGTTTTTATATATAGTTGTGGGTATCCATATTTTTTTTTTAAATATTTGTTACAGGTTTCACCCGCCTGAAGCTAATAGAAAGTTGGGTAACATCATTCGTAGAAGATTTCATACGCTTCCAGAGCCAGGGAATGGGGGTGAAAGGTGGAGTACGCTTCCTATGTCCGCAAAGGAGCAGTTTTTCGAGAAATTGAAGGTACTTTATTTGTATTTAATAACTTTACGTCAGCATTCATGATGTTGGGTAGGCGGCGCCCATGATTATGTTAGACTGCAACCTTAGGTTATTGAGTAGGCGGCGCTCATTAATTAAGTGTAACATTTAGGTAAATTGTGTTTCATTTCACTTATGTACATTGAATATATATTGCAGTACTACTACTATATGCCTCCTGCTCATATGGAGGAGTTGTGGAATGCGTTCCTGGTCCGAGGATCTAGCATCCACATGCATACGATGATGAGAGTCAAAACTGACTGGAGCAAGGAGGGAAAATGGCCCCTATGGATTGACACGGCTTCTCGGCCGCTGTGGGAAGCGTACTGGAACCGGGACCCTCCCCTCATCCAGCCGCACCACCATGCTGGAGCTTTGGGTGTGGTGGAGAACGCAGAGGCAGAGGAGTAGCTAGTAGTTTTAATATTTTTAGTTTATGTTCGTACATTGTAGGATTGCATCTACGTACATTTTGAGATGCTCGTTTTTTATGTTTATGTTCGTACATTTTAGTATTTCTGTACGTACAATTTTAGTTTGTTGAATGAAATTTATAGTTTCGTACCGTCAATCATCGTACATAAATCTCTGGCGCATTCAATTTTAACTCGAATAAAAAACATAATTTGAAAACAATACCAGAAGTTAAAAATAATAATAATAATAATAATAATATATGTGTGTATATATATATATATATATATATATATATATATATATATATATATATATATATATATATATATATATATATATATATAGTTAGGACACATAATAACAGAATAGGCCCCATTAGACCAACAATTACATATTAGGCCATAATATGGGTTTTTTGTGTTGACCAACACATATTTACAACAATGCCATCAACTCATTTTGGACAAAACAAACAAGGCCTTAACTCAATAGTAAGGTGAGACCTAAAATGTAATTGTATTTGAACACTAACTTTATTATTTTCCGATTATATTTTTCTTTTCTTTCTTTTCCTTTATTCTTTTTTTTTTCTTCTTTTTGTCAACAATAACTTGTTTCCTACAAAATGTTATTTAAAAAAAAAATCAAAATTTTAAATGTAGAATTATTGTAAATACTAAATTATTGTAAATCATACACCAACAAAACTTATATTTCAAAACATGTCCCAACATTATTTTCAAAAAAAAGATCAATATTTTTTCTTTTTCCTTTTTCCTTTTTCCTTTTATATTTTTCTTTTTATAATTTCTTTTTCTTTTTCTCTTGTTCTTCTCCAAAAGCTCCGGTAGCGGAGCTTTGCGAAACTCCGATTATAGTTGTAAGCTCCAGATCAAAGTTGTGCAAGCTCCGATCTCGAGCTTACACGCTCCAGCTCCTATAGTCGAAGCATTGCAAGCTCCGAGCTGGAGTTGTGCATGCTCTAGTCGAAGCTCTTCAGAAGCTCCGGTATATATATATATATATATATATATATATATATATATATATATATATATATATATATATATATATATATATATATAAAAGGAAAAAAAATAAAGAACAAATATTGATTTTGTTTAAAAAATAATGTTGGGACATGTTTTGAAATATAAATTTTATTAGGGTTTGTAGAATAATTTTGTATTTATAATATATTTATATTTCAAAATTTTCATTTGTTTTTTAAAATAAAATTTGGTAGGAAAAAATAGCTTTATTGTTCATAAAAAAAAAAGAAAAAGAAAAAAAAAAGAACGCAAAAATAAAAAGAAAATGTGTGTTGAAATACAATTATATTTTGGGCCTCTTGGTAAGGCTTGTTTGGTTGTTCACAAATGGAAATTTGGATAGGCGAATTAAGCCTGGTTTGGTCAAATTCGACCCCTAATCTGTCATTAAAAATCTAATGGGGCCTATTCTGTTATTAGGTGTTCTAATTGACCCCTAAAAAAAATGGGCCCTATATATATATAGATATATATATAAAATATAGTGACGGATGACTCTATCCGTCGCCCTGAGCACTTGGCCAGGGAAGGACACGTGTCCCATCCATTTAGCGACGGTTAAACCCATCCGTCGCAAAATAATAGCGACGGATAATTTGTTCCGTCTCCATAATGGTCAACGACCACTAGGGAGACGGATAGGTTTATCCGTCGCTATTAGTTTGCGACGGTCGGGTTTAACCGTCGCTTTTTATTTTAGCGACGTCACTTCGCGACGTCCTATTTAGCGACGGACAGTGCGTCGCTAATCGCCTTTAGCGACGGATCGCTAACACATAGCGACAGAAGTTTTCCTTGTAGTGACGGGAACACAACTCAAGTGAAAAGGTAGCAGGAGGAGGAGGAGGAGAAGGTTGACGAGAAGTTTTATGAGCTAAATAAAGCTTTGTTGGATACAATTTTACGAGTCAAATTTGAGGTTCAGTGCTTCACCTAAGGTACGGATGGTGGTTATGGAGCTTGTTGCGCAATTGGAGGTTGCGAATCAATTCCGACTTCGACGGAATCCACTGAGTTGTTTCATGTGAAGTAAATTTTAGTGTAAGTTTACATACGATGACGAAAATTTAAAGGCAAAAAAAAGAAAGAAGAAGAAGATCAAGGAGATGAGGTGAAAAGAAAAAAAGATTGGACTAATTTAAGTATAATGTTAACTAAGGTACTTAATTGATACGTAGTATAATGTTAGATAGAAAGTGCAAAGTGTAATGTCATCCCCAACTTGACACACTAATATGTATATATCCATTGACGTATTTGTAATAGAGAAATAACTCAACTCAACCAAATGAGCCTTAATCTCTTTATTGATTCACAACTCAAAATATTACAAAGTATACCTTTTTAATTTAATTATTTTTATCACACATTTTTATTATGGGTCGTAGCAATAAACCAAATCCAACACACACATTATATAAATATTCTAAAAAAATCGTTTCAAAAGCAAACGAATGAATAATATTAAGAGACTAAAAACGTCGATTAAAAGTTGCGCGAATAAACTTAAAACGTGGGCTTATTTCGACTTACGAGTACTAAGCTCCTGGTCCTGGCCCATGAGTTTCTCTATAAGTTGCTTGTTCATATAAAAATCAGGTCAAATTTCCCCAAACCAAATTACCAGCAGAATTTTTTTTATTTTCTTCTCCTCTAAAATAATGGCGATGCGTCAGTATCAGTAACTCTCTCTCTCAGTGGTTAAAATCAGTACAGTGATTTAGCTTCGTTGATTGAACAGGTAAAAATTTGTAATGGTCGCGTTTTGTTGCAAATGCCAGATAAATTTGTTTATTTGTTAAATTAAATTTTGATTGATGTGCTCAATTGAAGTGAACTGGTTGGAAATTCATGGGGAATGCTAAATTCTGCTCAGTTACGGATTTAATCTTCCGTTTTGCCTTACTGTTATCCACAGCTTTTTATCGTTATTCCTAGTATTTGTTAAGTTGCGTACCCTTGTTTCAGAGACCTAGCTTAAGTTGAGTAGATGGGTTTAATTTAATCCGGAATTATATAGGAACAAGTAACTTACCTGGTAAAGAATCAAGCATGCTAACTCAATTGTAGGGTTGGAGAAACTAACTTTCCCTGCTTTCAGTTCTTACTATTCGCTAGGGTTCCTTCGATGCTAGGGGTGTGTGAATATGCACTTACTAAATAGTGGGATATCTGTATGATACATACAGATATCCCACACACACTTTGTAGTTTAGGATGACCTAAGTGAGTAAATATATTAACAATTTAAAATAAACAGATGCCTCATGGTAGGGTTTCTGTATCTTTCCTTTTTTTGTTTTTTTTTTGGTGATTTTTGAGTTTATAGTTTGTTATAAGGAAGTAAAACCTGCTGTCAATTCTTTTGTAATTAGAGATTTTCCGGCTGAGCTAAGTTTTCGGAGTTGGCAAAGTGAATTTTGGCACTACCAATCAAACTACAGTTTCGGATTAAGATAGACTTCGAAAAAAATGGCAACAATAGGAGCACCACCGGTGGAGAAACTCCAGCCGCCGCCAGCAAGGGTGGTGGAGCGGCTGAACCCGGCGGTTCAACAACAGCTAAACCTTGAGTCTGTCAGAACTCGCGCACTCAGCCTTTCCAAAACCATCACTAAGATTCTAGAGGACTTGGATGCCTTTGCACACGCCAACATGACTCCCAAATGGTACATTATATATACCTCATCTCTTTCATGTTAATTTGTTATTGTAATTGTAATCAATAGATCAGTTATACCTACCTAGTTTCCATATGTAACAACAGGTATGATGTTTTAGGGCAGTTCTCTATGGTCAATCTAGAGCTTTACAGAATCGTAGAAGATATGAAGAGTGTTTCCAAGGCTTTTGTTGTATATCCTAAGTATGTCACTGCTGAAACTGCTACAAGTATGTGTACTTCTTTCCTTTCCTTTCTTTTTCTACTACTCGCAACTCCAATCCCTCTATTGTTTTACTTTTCTTGTTATGTTGTATTTATTGCATTGCATGTTCAATGTTATAACAAACAGTGTTGCCGGTTATGTTGTCATCCAAACTTTTACCTGAAATGGAGGCTGCTAATAATACCAAGGCCGATCAGTTGTTACACGGTCTACAAACCCTTCCTGTTGCAGCACAAATCGACAAGTTAAAGGTGAATCACTAGTCCTACTCTACTGCTTGATACAAATATCATATTTAATGTATTAGTACAGAATTAATTCTCTTAATCACGATTCTCTTCAGGCTAGAATCAATATGATCGCAGTAGCATGTGAAAGTGCCGAGAAGATCATAGCTGAAGCGCGTAAAACCTATTTCGGTACTAGGCAGGGACCATTACTTCCCCCCACCATTGACAAGGTTCAGGCGGCAAAAATACAAGAACAAGAGAACTTACTTAGAAGTTCTGTCAATCATGGAGAAGGTCAGCACTTATTCTGCTCTTGATTGTTTTTTACCTTTCCGTTTCAAACCATTAAACTAACCTTCCCCAAACTTAAAAGTGGTGCACGCCGTATATGAAGTTATCGCCATCAACCGTTACTCAAATTTGATGACTGTAATATCAAGTTATTATGGGCAGTTACTTTGGGAAAGTGCTATCTGTAAATAATTTGCGTCAGAGGTTTATATAGTGGGCAGATGCTATAAGTGAACAAGAGACACAGTCCTATGTATGATGGATGTCTATGGGTTGGACGTGTCCTTATCAATACATATTTATGCAGATCCTTCTGAAATACGTATCCTTCCTTTTAAGTTATTACTCCCTCCGTCCAAGATAGCTTCCCATTTTATATTTAGTCAACAAAATAAGCTTACAAATAAAATGATGTGTCAAAGTTGGGAATTGTAATTGATAAGAGGGTATTATTTAAATGAAGAAAGAATAAAGAAATTTTTTGTAAATACCAAAAATTGAAACATGATGCTTTTATTAGGACAAAGTACAAACATGTAATATTGGACTGAGGGAGTAATTAGTCAGTAGTTTAGGGCGGAGTAGAACTATGATCAGAAGAATGAATCATAGATATATCTGTGTGCTGATCCATATCCTGTTTTATGGGATTTTTACGTATCCATGTATCTTTCAAGAATATCTGCACTTGTATTCTTATTGGTGATTCCTAGGCAGAGTCAATCGATCACATATCCTGCATTGCAGAATTGTATGTATTTTGTGAATACAATATGGCTCAAGCATAATTTCTACTGGTTGATGACTAAGAAGGATGTGGATTTCTTTAGGCTTGGTTTTGGAAAAGGAAATTGAGCAGTGTTGTCGATCGCGCCCACTGTCAGGGTGCCCACTACAGGTCACCTGTAGATGGACAATTACTATCCTTTCTCCTTTTGATATAATTCTGAGTCTCTGACTATCCATTACTATTTAAATTTTAAAGGAAAAAAAAAGGAAAAGGAAAGAGTGATAATTATCAGTTCACCATATTTCTAGCATGGGCTTGTTCCTGAGCCTCCTTAGTGTTGTTGTATGTGTGTACCAAGTGATTCTTAATTGAGATCTGTACTCATTCTAATGTATCTTTTGTAGGATTACGTATACCTGCAAACCAGAGGCAAGTAACATCTTCACTTCCGAAGCATTTGGTGGATGTACTTTCGGCGGATGATGTTACTCGGTCGTTTCAAGAATCATCTGGTATTCAGCTGTTATATATTTCTTGCTTCCTTCTTTTCTTTTCTATTTCACCTGAGCTGCTTTCCCAGATTGTGCATAAATAAGAAATGTTTCTGAACTTCAGGGATGTACCGGAAGAATACACTTCCACTTATGTCCTCTTCCAGTAACAACAACCAGGCTTCTTTACAACAGGTGAGCTTTCAATCATTTCATAGTAACTTGAAACGGGCTAGTCATACTGTTTCTACCTGTTCGAGGAGGAGTTTTAGTATGATGGCCCCTTAACCTTAGTGTTGTATAATGCCGCTATATTTTCTTGAAAACCCGCCCTCCATCCATCTTGCTTCATTCTTTATAGAATGAGTTTTGGATGAATAGTGCAAGTTTCAGATGAAAAACATTTAAGCGTGGGGAAATTATGTGGGAGTTTTGGATTCTTTATTTTAAATAAGGGAAGGGGCCATTATGCATCTCAACGCGGTGCTTGGTTACCCATTTTGGGATTTCTGTGTACTAGATTCAACCCGACTCACTACCCCTATTTTCTCGACTGGAGACCACTTTTACTTTGAGTTTACTGAACCTTTTGCTGTACTCTAATTCAATCAAAGAAAACTGTCATTGAGTCAGAGGGGGGGGGGGGATTATTTCCAAGTTATTACTGTTATTGCACATCCGTCATACTTTAACCCATGCTATTATGGATCGACATGCTTCTGGGGCACAGCTTATTGGAAGGGCTGCAGTTTCACCTTCAGCTGGGGGTACTCCTGATAATACAGCGACGTCTCCCTTACAATATGCCAATTCACCTAGATCTGGTGCAAACATGATGAATACACCATCTCCTCAGCAACAGTCTCACCAGCAACAGCAGCCCCAACAATTACAACAACACCAGCTGCAACAGAGGCAGAGATTCATGCAATTACCTCCACATCAACAGCAACAACTTCTAGCTCAATTGAAGCGAAGGAATTCATCAATGCCTGGACCGGGCCAGGTATGATAATTTGATAGAGTGCATGAGTTACTTGAAATTTAATTTTGTGATCTCTTTGAGAAAATGATACTATGATTCTACACACTTTCAGTGTGTTTATCAAGTTATAGAGTAGATCAAAATTTAAATTTTCTGTAAAAACAAAACCAATAAATGGCATTGGCATAGTGATGAACTTCTCATTTTTTTATGAAGAAAATGTGATGTACTGTGGCATGTTGAATCTTTTACCTTGAGCCTATGAAGGATTTTAGAAACTAAACAGAGTATGTGAACAAAACAAACTTTAGATTTTTTCAGTTTTTTGGGCATGGCACAGATTTAATATTTAATTATTTCATATGCAGAACCAACAATCGCAGCTGCAAGCCTTGCAGAATCTGCCACAACAAAATTATCAGTCGGTAAGCTGACATTTATCCTTTTTAAGTTGATATTTCTTTTTTTGAAAGCAAGGATGTTAGCTTGTATCCCGTACTTCTTGGTATCTTGCTGCAGACACATTTTAATTTATTTAAAATCTGTCGCAACAGATACATGGTCAGCAACCAATGCAACTCTCCCAGGGGTTGGCAGCCCAGCAGTTACAGGGTAGGCAGCTGACATCAGCTGCAATGCACATGGGTTCAAACCAATTAACACAAAGAAACCAACTGAATCGACAGTTGAACCAGTCCTCAAGCCCGGCAAATAGTGCACTTTACAATGCATCCCAGACGACAACTTCTCAGATGGTGAGATTCGTCACCCTTTCAGTTGATATCTACTCTGGTTCAGGTTTTTGCTTGACAGAATAATTACATAATCCTGACCTCATAAATGGGCTCTAAACATGTGATGCCATCACAATCTGTTGTATAAACTTGCTCTCTAGACAAGCTGAAAGTAAAAAAGCTGTATTGATGTTTTTTTTTTTCTCCTTTCATATTGTTGCTGGACAGAGTTTCAGTATCTGGATCTTCACTACTTCACCATTCAATCACATCTAGTTTTCTATCACCCAGCTTCAAACTTTCAGTTGCTAATATGATGCTATTTGTTGGTTTCAGTTTGGAATGCCTGGTGCAAACAGATCTCTTCCTTCCCAAAATCTGAGTGACCCGAGTATGTTAACCTCCCCCTCTATCTGTTTCGTTATAGTTTTCGATTTAGTCTGAAGTGCATGGAAGAGTATATCATGATGGTTGAACCATTTCGAGGTGTTTGTCAATTTATAATGAGTCTGCTTCAACTTTTATCTCCCACTCTTCTTGTTCGGAAAATAAAATCTAAAATGGGATCACTGGGTATGAGTGGGATCTAATGTAGTTATACGAAATATTGGTGTTAGTTTGATGATTAGTTCGTTTGGATGTGTTATAGTGTCAGGCATGGGAACGAGCAGTGTTGGCAGAATGATGCCAGTGCAGCAGTATGGGAGCCAAAGTGCATTAGGGAACATGCAGCAGCAGCAGCAGCATCAAGGGGCACAAAATTTACAACAATCTTCTTCTGCTTCCATGACGCCTTATCAACAGAATCATTCCAACTTTCAGCACCAGAGACAACAGCAAAACCAGCAGTGACACATTTATCTCCAGTCCTATTAGCAACAGAGACATGTGATAATTTGCCCCCGAGGCCCCGACGAGTTGGTACTTCCCTTAATTTGCCCAACTAGGGGATGGGAATCAGTTCCATATGTTAATTTTAGCTTAGTGGGCTCAGTCATATTTACTGACCCAATATAGTTAAGATCTGTCCAGAACTTGATTTTGAATCCATATATCTTATTTCAAAATCCACGGTGGATTCAATTATTAGAGAGCGGTCACCCAAACTATAGAGAATATCATAGCACTCCTTAATTTAAGGACTTGTAGGACCCAAACATTACTCTCCATCCTATTTTTAGCATACATTTTGGACTTTTTAATTAATTAATTAATTAATTTATTTTTATTAATTTATCAAATGTAATTTGGGATTGATTCATGAATTTGATCGAATTTGGGTCGAATTCAGTCCAAAAAAAATTTAGATGATCGGGTCATGATTGGGGCTTATCCGATTCGGATCAAGCTCGGACTGGATTGGTCCGGTCCTGTATGGATTCGAGACCAAAAGTTATATTTGTGATGTTTTTTTAAATTGGATCCGAACTAGACCGATCGGGTTCAAATCCCAAATTCGATTTAAAATTGTGAAATTGTTCCAACATAGATCCGAACCAAGGGGGTACTGGTCTGGATCGGACCGATCTAGTCCAATTGTCAGGCCTACTACCAATGTGTTATAAATTTATGAAACAGCTATAAAAATGTATAAAAATAGAAGGAAAATACCATTTTACCAGACCTTACAAGTTTTCCATTTCATAACATAATGTATAGGGCTCTCTAATAGACTAATATAACACATTTTTTTTCATACGTAATTACTACTACGGATGTAATTCTTTTTTTATTTCCCAGTTACGACTTTATACATTCATTCTAACATTTCCTCTCTATTCCTTAAATTTGGCATAGAAAACAAAAACAATTGAGAAGTTTATTCTAGAATGGAGATAGTGCACATCAATAACACGATATGTTAGATGCTAGACTATGAGTTTGCATTGTGAAAGTAGCGTTTTGCCTTTTTGAAACTTGACAATTTGTGCGAAATGCCATATGCACACGAAAATGTGAAGGCAGCTCCTCCGCGTAACTGTGTAACTCTAGCACTTAACGAAAAAAACAAGAAACAGAATGCTGAAAATGAGTTGAGGTTTTAACACTAGTGTACAAACAAAAAGCTCTCTAGACATGGAGGGGGTCCATGTTCATATCACGTGATGCTGTTACTAGCTAGCTCTATCAAAAGAAGAGCAAAGAAAGAAAAGAAAAAAGGATCCATCCAAACTTTCTTTTTCTCATCATTTCTATTTATATGTTTTCAGGGTATACTCTTTTGTTAAATGTTAACATCAATTGCTAAAAGGGGTTGTCAATCTTTCAAAATACTTTATGCTTATTTGGTGAAAGTGAGAGCAACTTGATCCTTTTTTACTCTTCACCTTTTTTGCAGCTACCTACAAGATCGGTTCAATTCAAGATTGGTGACTGGTGAGGTGAGTGAGTAGTGTACTTACTTGAAAGATAAGGCAATTCATTCAATTCATTAATGCAAATCTGAGCTGTGTGTTTCAGAAAACCATAAGGGTTCTTGCTTATCCGAATTTTGCATCATCATCCTTTTTGAACAATGTGGACTAGTAGTACAGTAGTATATTAAATTGCTCCATGTCAGTTTGTTTCTTGAATTACTCATATTAAATACTCACTACTGCTATTTCATTCCTTAAAAGTTGGTGGTAGGTATTTGTCATGTCAGTAGTCAGGTAAAAATTCTTTCTTTCATTTTAAAATTGTAGTAGTAGTATACTACACACACAGTAAATTAGTAAAACAAACACTCAGAGAGAAAGGGAGAGGTGGGTTTTAGTTACATGAAGTTGTTTGAATTGAAAAGAATGGATTTTGTTGAGGTCCATAAAGTTGTCTTTTAATGTCGTGGGGTCAAGTTGGCGTGAATGATTATGAAAATGCAGGCCAGTCAAGTGTTGTTGTTGTTGGTTGAATCATGTGGATTTGGTTTTCTTGCTTCACTACACTCTCCTTTGCTCATTCTCTTGGTTTTCCTTCTTTTTCAGTGAGTCTGTACTACCAATTAGCTTCTTTCTTCTTGTGGGTTTTCAGATTTATTTAGTTTTTAATCCTTCTGAGTTGGAAGTAGGTTGGAAATTGGAATTGCATCAATTTGAATCTTTCTTTTGTTTCAGAGAAAGAAATGGGATGAGCTTTAATTCATTTAGACACTCGGTATCAATCACACTTTATTGTATTTAATACTAGGATAATGAGAAGATGGGAGTTGGGTTCCTTTTTGGTTCTCTTTTTCCACTAATTTCTTGCTTTGTGGAAACAAATGTCAGCATGGTAAAATGGTGAAAGGAATACTAGTGCCACATGGCTTTGCTCCCAAGTGGGCAATATAGTTTGGTTCTATTCTGGTAGTGATTTACTAGTATATTGCCAGAGTCGGTTGGATTTAGGTCTGATATGTCATCAAACTTGTCACTTCTTTAGTGAAGATTGGTTCTGAGTTCTTGTAGTTTTCCTTTCAGCATTTGTCACTAGATTGACATTCAAAAACTATGGATCTTGAACATGGAAACTGTTGGGGCAATAAGAAGGTATCATCATTTTACTTTTTGGTGATTTTTGAGTTAATAATTTTCCATTCTTGATTGCTGCAAATCGCTTGGCTTATTGATTGTTTTCCATGGTAGAAGGATTCTTGGAAGACCACTCTGTTGTTAGCTTATCAGTCTCTTGGTGTGGTGTATGGAGACCTTAGCATTTCGCCTCTTTATGTTTACAAGAGCACATTTGCAGAAGATATCCATCACTCCGAAACGAATGAAGAGATCTTCGGTGTCCTTTCTTTCGTTTTCTGGACCTTAACTCTTGTGCCTCTCTGCAAATATGTTTTCATTGTGCTTCGAGCCGATGACAATGGAGAGGGTAAGCGTTACATAAAAGTTAATTGTATGCTTTCAATTTGCTTCAGTCCTTGTGTATTGACAATGAGATATCTTCACCGTTCTCTTTTCGAACAAGTGGTTTTTAGGCCATTTCATATAAATCATGTTTTCGCCACTTTGTCATGTACTGATGTACAAATTCGTTTTCCTACAAGTTAAGATGTTTTACATGGATTTAATCATAACCCTGTACGTAATTCTTATGCTGCAGTTTGACAATGGTTGTTTGTAATTGTATATTTAAAGTGCTAATTATTCATAAGAGTGAATTTTGTTATGCATCGGTGTTGTAGGTGGTACATTTGCTCTGTATTCTCTGATATGCCGGCACGCTAAAGTAAGCCTTCTTCCAAATCGACAAATATCTGATGAAGCTCTGTCGACATATAAACTTGAACACCCTCCAGAGACGAAGAATAGCTCATGGCTGAAATCAGTGCTCGAGAAGCATAAGTTCCTGCATACTGCTTTACTCATTCTGGTTCTGCTAGGCACTTGTATGGTCATCGGAGATGGATTACTTACTCCAGCAATATCTGGTTGGTTATGACTCTTTCCGTATGGTAGTACACATTCTATTTTAGTCTGGTTATGCGATTTTGCTAATGTATATAATGTCCAATAACTCCTGCAGTGTTTTCTGCTGTTTCTGGTCTTGAGTTATCAATGTCGAAGGAGCACCATGAATGTAAGTTTTCATCTAGACTGCGTTCTACATTTCTATATATGCCAGTCCTTTCTTCTTAGTTAATCATGTAGTCATCATGTCTTAATGTTCCTGCCTAATAAATAAAAAGGCAATACTGCAAATCTTTTTCACCACCGAGCAAAAAAATGTGTTAATGTATATTCAGTTATGTGTTTATTTGTTGATTATGTAAAGCATGGTTGTTATTGACTCTGGAAACAGCCTGAAAAATTGTTAATTCCTTTAATGTGTAATACTGACCTGATGTTAGAACTGTTGTATATCTCAGAGGCTTTGGGTAGTTAACAGTTGTCTGCTTTAGATACCAAGATAATGCTAATCCGTAGTTGCTCAAATGTTAGTGTCAAGAATTGTATATAACAAAATGTGTTAAAAGATTCTGTTTATTGTAACTGCTGCTACGAGATGCTAGATTTCGAGACATGACTATGCGATAGGAACGTCAATTCGAGAAATTTGACACTTGCGACTTATTAAATAAATGGAGTACTTCACTTGCCAATGTAGGTGAAGTTGGTATGATTTTTCCTTACAAACTATGTGTATTCATTGAAGTGGCTTGTCTATTGTTAAAATTAAGCTATTGTATTATATTGTTTTAGCAGGCTTTGTTGAATTCGATTCTCTATTCATTCTGTTGCTTATTTGCAGATGCAGTAATTCCAATTACTTGCTTCATATTGGTGTGCCTTTTTGCTTTACAACACTACGGAACACACCGAGTTGGTTTCTTTTTCGCACCAGTTGTATTGACTTGGTTGATATGCATTAGTGCCCTCGGCATATATAACATTTTCCACTGGAATCCGCAAGTGTATCAGGCGCTATCCCCTTTATACATGATAAAGTTTTTGAAGAAGACGAGAAAAAGTGGATGGATGTCTTTGGGTGGCATACTTTTGTGCATAACAGGTAAAGTCTTTATATGTACGAGTAAGTCATAGAACCTGCATCGGTATCTCCATGAAAGTTTATAATTTGAATTCTTCCTGCTTTATGATTTGCAGGCTCTGAAGCAATGTTTGCTGATCTAGGCCATTTCTCATATGCAGCAATTCAGGTAAAATATCCTCCATTTCTATAGTACTTCAGTTTGTATATTTTTTCGATTTACATTAATCTTATATGGTTTATGTTCCTTGCTTGAGGCAGATAGCATTCAGCTTCTTGGTTTATCCAGCACTGATATTAGCTTATATGGGTCAAGCAGCTTTCTTATCAAGGCACCATCACACTGTTCACACAATAGGCTTTTATGTATCTGTTCCAGGTATGAAATGCCAACTCTTAAGTGCGCTTTTGCGACTTTCTTTATTGTTTACACTAGCCTTTCATGATTACCAATGCTGATTCGAGTTCTTGGATATCTGCACCAGAAACTGTAAGGTGGCCAGTACTTGTAGTAGCAATACTCGCTTCAGTCGTGGGAAGTCAAGCAATTATCAGTGGGACTTTCTCTATAATCAACCAAAGTCAGTCACTTGGTTGCTTTCCAAGAGTCAAGGTCGTACACACCTCTGAGAAGATACACGGTCAGATTTACATACCAGAAATCAACTGGATGCTCATGATCCTTTGCATTGCTGTAACTATCGGGTTCAGAGACATAAAACACATGGGAAATGCATCTGGTATGTTAGATGATGTTGTGTTAACAGTACAATTAACTCTAGACTCTAGTCTCTGGATACACTTATCTTGATACGTTTTTATCCACAGGATTGGCTGTGATGGCGGTAATGCTGGTCACGACTTGTCTCACTTCCTTGGTGATCATTCTCTGCTGGCACAAACCTCCAATTGTGGCCTTGTGTTTTCTTCTTTTCTTTGGATCCATCGAACTGTTATACTTCTCTGCTTCGTTCATTAAGTTTCTAGAAGGTGCCTGGCTACCGATCCTACTTGCGCTCTTCCTTGTGACTGTCATGTTCGTCTGGCACTATGCAACTGTGAAAAAGTATGAGTATGACCTCCACAACAAGGTATCGTTGGAATGGCTGTTAGCTTTGGGCCCCACCTTAGGCATCGCACGAGTCCCTGGAATAGGTATCGTGTTCACTGATCTGACTTCTGGAATTCCAGCAAACTTTTCTAGGTTCGTAACCAACCTACCTGCTTTCCACCGTGTACTCGTGTTCGTCTGTATAAAGTCGGTCCCAGTCCCATTTGTTCCCCCAGCTGAGAGGTATCTCGTCGGTCGTGTGGGACCAGCGACTCATCGCTCATATAGATGCATTGTTCGGTACGGATATCGTGATGTTCACCAAGACATAGACTCTTTCGAGTCTGAACTGGTGACTAGGCTAGCGGACTTCATACGATATGATTGGTATAAAGCACAGGGGATGATAGAAACAAACGACGAGAATGAGGGGTGGCGATCTGTTGGATCATCGAACGACTGCCGGCTTGCGGTAATAGGAGCAATATCGTTCCCGGGTTTTGAGACCGAGGATACGGTTCAACCTGCAAGTGTGTCTGTTGACTTTCCATCGACCAGTAGTATAACTGATGTGATCGAGATGGAGCAGGTAGGACGGATAATGGATCGAAGGGTGAGATTCGCCATGGACAGCGAACCAGAGAGTGAAGTGAGATCAGAGATGGAGGTTCAGCTGAAGGAAGAGCTGCAAGATCTGTACGAAGCACAGCAGTCTGGAACCGCATTCATTCTTGGACACTCCCATGTCCGGGCGAAACAAGGGTCGTCTCTGATGAAGAGGGTGGCGATAAATTTCGGCTACAGTGTGCTTCGAAGGAACTGTAGGGGAGCAGATGTGGCTCTGAAGATACCTCCAGCATCACTGCTTGAAGTTGGTATGGTTTATATTGTGTGAGAATGGAGTCTCTAAGACTACTGTTGTTATGCATGCATATATTGACAGTGTAAAAGTTAGTCTGTTCATTCCTGTTGAGTGTTTGTTCTGTATATGTATTTTCGCATCTACTTTTAGTATATCACTTGTGCCTAGAGTTCAGTTCACTATAAAATAGAATTATGCGCCTAATTCTGCAAAGAGACCACCTATTTTCTAATGGCCTAAAGAAAATTTCATATGAATCAAAACTAGATTTGATACGTATTCGGAAGTTCATACACGAATCAAATCCGACATTCTCTTTTTATAGAATCAACCGCAAAAGCAAATTCATCAAATTGCTTAAAAAGCGTTTTTACATTACAAAGAAACAAAACAAAGAGGTATAACTGTATAAGCACATTTTTAGATTTTTAGGAGGAATTGCAAACACTACGTTTGCTCATCAATTTTTTTAATGTATTTATTAACTCATCCAGATTAACCTTCGAGTCAATCTGGGTTGTCTGGTTCAACCCTGAGTAGGGTCAACTCAGGTATTACGAGGCCCTATGCGAAACCATGTAATACCAAAATTGATATTATACAACTTCGAAACTAATTAAAGTCAATGAACGTTATGGATTGGAATGATTAATGGAATGATAAAAAAAAAGGAGAGAAATTATTAAAAATATAATTGGTGAAATTCCTCCCAAGTCCCAAGGGCAAGGTGCGATGATGAATTGTGCGTTCTTTTGGGCTGGATGATAGCTATTGAGAGTGTCCATAACTATTTTTGTTTGGGCTGATTTACGAGTCGGCCCATGATTCTGTAATTTGGTTGGTCATATAAATTAGGGCAAAATTTCCCTAAATTACCAACAGAACTTTCCACCTTCTTCCTCTTCATCATCATCATCAACTTAAATAGGTAGTCTCAGTAACTCTCTCTCTCCGTGGCAGCAGGCAGGCAAGCATTATATTCCATTCCATTCCATTGAACAGGTAAAATTTGTTATGATCGCATACATTTGGTTCCAAATGCTACTAGCTCTATGTATGTATGTACCGAAACATTACCTACCACTGTACTAGGAAATCGAGGATTCATTCACTTGCCTTCTTGCTAGCACTACAAAAAGCTCCGGTCTTAAACCCTCGTGATCTCTTGTCTCCAGGGAAGTGCGAGTTCCCCCGCATACGGCTCCAGTGGCGGAGATTCTTTTGAACTATCCACTTTCACCGGATCGATGGAAATATTCAAAAAAAAAAAGGAACCTCTTATCTCTTCTTTTACCATTCCTTTTCCCAATCAAGGATCTGAAAACCTATTTTCTAGGGCTTGAAGCTCTCCCCTTACCAACGAGCCGACAGCTAAGGAAACCTAATTGGAATTTCGCTAGTGTGCACTCGATCTTCTCCCGGGACCTGGCATTCCTCGAACTGTCTGTTTTTAATAATTTTAGGTGTTTAGTTGTTTAATATTGTTGATTTAGTTGAAATTCATGGGAACTGATTGAGTTAGGAGGAATCCTGTGTTGTGTGATTCAGAATTAGGAAATACTACTACTAGAATTATCTTCTTTTCTATTCTAGTTCAAATTCTATTAGCTTCATCGCTTGTTTGTATATATATAAGTTTCTCTTTTGTTATACTATACCATAGAAAGAAAGATATTATTATTATTATAGGCCAATGGAATTTATCAAGCTTGGTGAGTTTGGTCGAATAGGAAAAGATATATGTCGAGTTCGAGTCCAGGTCATGAAGCTTGGTCGAGCTCCAGCCTGGGCGTAGTTATGCTTAACGACGAGCTCGACTCGTCCACTATCAGTGTGAAACAGTACTGATGGCTTATTAACATCAGCTTTTCCTGGAAGAGGACAAGTGTTCACTGTTTTTCCATTATGAGTTATTTCCCCCATATCCAAAATTTATCTTTGTTAATGTGTACGCATGTGTCCCTCTTTTGGTTCAGATTGGTTCAATCTTCATAAGTCATAATTTTATGTAACAGGAGTCGGAAGGATGCCTCGTAAAGATTCTCGGCGACATGAACTTGATGATGATGATGACTATGATGCCTATGAAGATTATGACTATGACTATGATGATTACGAAGAGGAAGAAACTGGTGAGTTTCCAGTGTTCAAAGTATAGTTGGCTGTGTTTATGTCATCTGCATGGGGCTTGACATTTCTTTGAACTTTGAAAAAGTTTATAGTTACATCTGTACATCTGGTGAAGATGGCAGTCTCATAGTTGATCGTATTCGTACCAACTGTATTTCATGACTTTTATTTTTTGCAACAGGGGTGACAAATGAAACTAAAGGAAAGCAGGAAATAGTAAAGTCTGGAGTCTGGCCTTGCCCAATCTGTACCTATGACAATGAAGATTATATGTCTTCATGTGATATATGTGGGGTTCTACGCAATCCCTTGGTCAAAGTTAATGGAAAGAAGAATAGTACTGCAGGTATAATTGCTTTTTGTAATGCTGGCCCATATTACTATTTTTGTTTTTATTTAATAGCTGAAACAATGAGTATCTGAAGTTTAAGTTATTCGCCTTTTTCTTCTTTTCTTATGAGCTTCTTACCCCCTTCCCATGCTTCCGCTAAGAAAAGCACTTCAGTTTGGTCTGCATGGGAAATCATCCATATACTTGTTTCTATCATGGTATAACTTTTGTATAGGCCAATGTGGTTTTCATGCATTCTATCTAGTTTCATGCATTTTTTTTAAAGATAACCGTTCTCAATCCTTCATAGAAAATAGATACTTTCCTGCAGTTGGCAGCTCATGCAAAGATTTTGGAGCCTCAGTGATGGCCAAGTCTCTTTTTGCATCATTGCCTCACCAGTCGCCCAAAAAGGCTGTGCTCTTTCAAGCACAGAATGACCCCTATTCCAGAGAAGGCCGTTTTAACTTCCCTGGCTGTGGAAATACCAGTCGCAATTTTCATGAACTTCATAGGGCCTTTAGCATTCAAAATCGTCACAAATTTAATATAGGTTGGAACTAGTTCTTAGTCTGGTCATCCATCCATAGGCAAATGTATTTTGGTTTGACACCCCCCACCCAAAAGAAAGACTATCTTGAAAAGGAAAAGGAAAAGGAAGAAGAAACAAAGGCCATTAAAAAAATATCATGTCTGTACCTTGCACGGACAGTTACCATATTTGTTTCTGATATTATTTGTGTTAAAATTGCAGCGCCTTTCAAGTTTGATGTTCCATCACCTGATGATTTGGTATCAAAGGGATTGCGATCTGTCAAATTGAGTTCAAAAGGTATTTCTTACGGTCTAGACATCATCTTTCGAGGATTTCTTTTTCATAGGTAATACATTTCCTGGTAACTTCGCATGGACATAGGAAACAAGATCTAGTGTATTTCAAGTAGTGTGCTGCTCCTGAACTTCATCTATCTCATTGTTCTTTAAACTTGCTTCGTTATGCTAGTCAGGGAGAAAGAAGCAATAATATATTCAAGTTATAAGCTACTAATATCAATAGGTTGGTGTTTGAGAATTATGGGATCATGACTTTTGGAGCCCCTCGAAACCAACGGTTTCTTCTGGCCCGAGAGTTTATGTACAAGTTGTAATCGCAGTCCTCAGGGTACTTCAATAAATAAGCAAAAAACTGTTTATTCAGCAATGAAAGTAATTAACTCTGCACCTGTAATACTAGTTTTCATTACTTTATCTGAGAAGTTTGGTTATTAAGTTTGTACTTCGTTTTTTTATTTTATTTTGTTTTGGACGTCAGGTCATTTTGCATTTTAGTTGTTGAGGGTAATAATTGCAATCTCTTTAGTTTATGAGAATAATAACTTGTGTGATGAATAAATTTCAGAGATGCAAATTAAACGAAAAGGTTACATTATCGGTGAATTTTGTTTTATTTTTTATTCCTCATTTTGGTTCTTGTTCCAAGTCTAGAGTCTAGACAGAGAAGACAAGACCTTCAATAAATGTTATGAGATTTTGAATTGAAGTTTAGACAATCGAACCAGTACCTGACAGTAGTCTGAAACTTGAGCATTGAGGAGATTTAGTTACTGAATATTGCTATTTTAAACAAGCTTGTAGGCGTAGACATGTAGTTTGAAGCAATATGTTTTCCTAGAATGTATTTCATGGATTCTCTGTTACTGCCAGATTCGCAAACCCACCCATTTTGCAGTGTTTGATAACTATATCCCTGTTTTATAATAGCATCTAACTTACATGATTCTGTTACGTTAATAAGAGTTGTACTCCTAGAACTCAAGTTTATGTTAGTAGATTGAAGTAGAGTCTAAGAAGTTGGTTTCTTTTATTTAAGAGTCAGAACTCAGAATAGAGTTAGAAGTTAGAGTCTTAGAAGGATTAGGATTAGTCTTTTTATTTATAAATAGCTACCTCTTATTAACGTAACATATTCCTATTTCCTAGACAATTTTTCAAGCAAGGAGACGGAAATTCCTATTGAATTAGAGTCTTCAACATCAACATCAGGAGACAGACATAGTGAGATGAAGGAGAATAAATCTGCACCACAGAGTCGGAACAAATCAGCGATTTCTGATGCTGCACCTCAACCTTCCAAATCTGGGAAAGCTGAAATAGTTAATGTGGAAAAAGCACCATCAGTCTCTGAATATAAACCTGAGGCATGGATGATTCCAAAGAAACAGGATGCTGTCTTGGATCAACTAAATCTTGCAATTGTAAGTTACTTGAGATGATGTTTCAGAATACCTACCCAAGTGGTTCCCCTAAAAGAGATAACAAATAATTTATTTTTTTAATGTGTTTAGGTGGGGCATGTTGACTCTGGAAAATCAACACTTTCAGGAAGGTTGCTTCATCTTCTGGGAAAAATATCTCAAAAAGAGATGCACAAATACGAAAAGGAAGCTAAACAACAGGTATGTATATCAACTTCGATTGTTAGATTCCTTCTCCTGTGCTTGTCAATTAACTAACGTCGCATGTGTATTGTTGTTCAACCAGGGGAAAGGATCTTTTGCTTATGCTTGGGCATTAGATGAAAGTGCTGAAGAAAGGGAGAGAGGCATAACTATGACAGTGGCAGTTGCCTTTTTCACTTCTAGAAAATACAATGTTGTGATTCTTGACTCCCCAGGCCATAGAGACTTTGTTCCGAATATGATATCTGGAGCAACCCAAGCAGATGCAGCCGTTCTTGTAATTGATGCTTCGAATGGGGCATTTGAAACAGGCATAGATGCCGTTGGAGGCCAAACTAGGGAACATGCCCAACTCATTAGGAGCTTTGGGGTAGACCAAATTATAATTTTGGTTAACAAAATGGATGTAGTTGGATACTCCAAGGAAAGGTTTGATGTGATTAAGCAGAAACTTGTAACATTGCTTCGATCTTCTGGTTTTAAGGATTCTTCCATGATATGGATTCCAGCCAGCGCCATGGAAAACCAGAACTTAATTGCAAATCCTTCTGACGTACGATTTTCATGGTTAGTTTTAGTGTCCATTATATTCTTTCCTCGCTTTAGTTAGTTGATTCTCAGTTATACCCAGAGAAGTGGCGATGAACTTTTTCAGGATATGGTGAACAGAATTTGATATATTTTCTTCCTACCTGGGGTTTCTGACGCATTGACCTTATTAATTGTAGGTTCAAGGGACCGCATTTATTGGATGCCATTGATTCCATCCAACTTCCTGTTAGAGACTATTTGAAGCCGTTACTTATGCCCATTGTTGACGTTGTAAAGTCACAATCACACGGCCAGGTGTCGGCATGTGGAAAATTGGAAACAGGGGCAATTAGACCAGGATCTAAGGTGTGTTGACTGTTTGTTGACTATTAACTAAATCTTCTTGGTTGAAGTCGTTTTCTGCATTCTTAGAATATTAGTCATTTCAGTTTGGCTAACTGTTTGTTGATTGCAGGTGCTAGTAATGCCTTCAAGAGAAGTAGGGATTATTCGTTCTTTAGAGCGGGACTCTAAGGCTTGTAGCATTGCCCGAGCTGGCGACAATGTCACTGTGAATTTCCAAGGCATAGACGGCAATCGCGTGACAGCTGGTGGTGTAATGTGTCACCCCGATTACCCAGTTCAAGTCACAAACCAGTTGGAACTGAAGATCCTTGTCCTGGACATAGCAACACCAATTCTGATGGGTTCTCAGGTTGATTTGATATCAACAGAATAAGTTTGCATTTAATTTTTGTATTTTCTGTTATAGCTGAGATACATAAGCTCTCTTTCTTTTTTGACATTGCAGTTGGAGTTTCACATATCCCATGCAAAAGGGGCAGCCAGAATTGTTAAAATATTATCCCTCCTCGATCCAAAGACAGGAAAGGAAACAAAGAAGTCCCCGAGATGCTTATTAGCAAAACAGAATGCAGTTGTCGAGGTGAGCACTTGACTTTTTCTCTCTATTTCTGTCATACGTATTGATGTTGAGTCCATAATATCTCCAAAACTTCTTTGAGATGGAATCAACCACTGATAGATAGACCCACCTGCCATCAACTCTGAGTATTATACTGATAAGTTCATAGAACCTGCTGAAGTTCGCCTTGGGTTATAGTATTACTTTCATATGGTTTACAAAACTTGCTTCTACCTTTCTTCATTATAATCAACCCTCTGCATGCCACATTTCTATATGGACTTAGCATGTGGTTTTTGGTTAATCATCTACACTTTCGATTAGATAACTTGTTCTTCAATCTCAGGTTGTTGTGGAAGAGCCCGTATGCGCAGAAGAGTATAGCAATTGCCGAGCACTTGGAAGGGTGTCCCTGAGAACATTGGGAAAAACTGTTGCTCTCGGGGTTGTTACCCGTGTAGTTAAGAGGGAAGAGTAATGTAGATATGAGAATAGGTTCAGGACTCTGTATTTGTGGTCCAGAGATATACTGAGCTTAAAGTACCCAGTTGTTGTGGTTCATCACAAACTCACCATTTTGGAATATAGGTGGATTGTGTTATCATGTAAGATTTGTGGACTAACCATGATCAGAAAATGTTGTTTTACTGACACTATATAATTGCGTTAATTTCGTTCCCAATTCTTTTTCATATTTAAGTGATACAAATTTTTTTATATATTAGTATCATATATAAGTGATACTTCCTCCGAACCTTGTCTCCCTTTTAAGTCTTTAACATAATAAAGTTTTTACAAATTCTCCAATCCATCTTAATTTAAACATATAAAACATCTAACGTAGAATTGTTCTCGACGTTCTCAAGTTCCATGTTCGACTACTTTATTCGATTAGATCTATTCGGTTGTTGATAGCACAGTGTAATATGAGAAAAAAAACTTTTGTGTATATTACATTCTCGGTATACCTTGTACACCGATTGAATTTAATCAAGTTACTACCTCTGTCTCACAAAACTTTATCCACTTTTCATTTGTAGATGTCCCACAAAACTTTACCCATTTACTTAAATGGAAGCTACCCCACACATTAAAAACATTATTTTGTACACTATATTACAACTTTGCCACTATTTTATACTTTAACAACTTTATTTCAATTATGTGAATCATTATCAAGTACTAATTGATAAGGTGGTGGATAGAATAAAGCACTGGCCTGACCAATTGTTGAGCTATGCGGGGAGGATACAACTTATTAAAAGTGTTGTCTTCTCCACGACTAATTACTGGATGCAGTTGTTCCCGCTGCCAAAACAAGTTCTAAAGAAGATTGTCGAACTTTCCTATGGAGTTGCAAATCTGAGATAACCCGTAAATCACCTATTGCTTGGGATAAGATTTGTCGACCAAAGAAACAAGGTGGGCAAAATGTTATTTCTCTTGAAGAATGGAATACGGCGGCACTTGCTAAGTTATTGTGGCATCTTAGCATGAAGACGGATAAATTATGGGTTCGTTGGATTCATAGTTATTATCTAAGGGGTACTTCAATTGAGAATTATGAGCCTACTACTGCGTGTTCTTGGTTACTGAAGAATCTGTCTGAGATAAGAGACAGAATGCAAAATTTGCAAGTCTGGAATGATGCGCTGGTGACTGGAAAATTTGAAACTCGACTCATTTATCAGGAATTGCGGGGAGATAGACCTGTAGTGACTTGGAGAAAATTGTTTTATGGTAATAACGCTCGACCTCGTGCAATGTTTATTACCTGGCAGGCCTGTCATGATCGGTTATATACTCGAGACCGCCTAGTCAGAATGGGAATTGCAGTAAATGATGACTGTGTGCTATGCGCAGAACAGGAAAGTTTGTTGCATCTGTTTTTCTGCTGTAGTGCTATGCGGGCAGTGTGGACAAGACTGCTGTCATGGATGAAAGTTACACATGTACCCAGAAACTTTGAAGAGGAATTGAACTGGATCTTGTGTACAGCAAAAGGGAAATCAAATAAGGCCAGATTGTTGAAAATGTGCTTTACAGAGGCTATCTATGCATTATGGAGGGTCCGCAATATGAAGCTATTTGTGCAAACACCTTTCAACATGCATGTAGTTGATGACATAAAGAGTGTAGTCAAGAAACGTTGTATAGGAGATGAAAAACTGCTGGCATATGTGTACAGATTAGATTAATTTGTAAGTAGCAGTTTATGTAGTCGAATAGAGCTCCACTGGGAATGTCTGGATCTGAGGATCGACATGATGTACTGAAGTGATTTTTTGGAATAAAGTAAACAATTTTTGTCCAAAAAAACTTTATTTCAATTAAAATATTAACATACCTCACTAACTTTATACAACTTTATTGTTTATTATTAAACTGCGCGCTAACCCTAGTGGGTAATGTTTTGTGAGACGGAGGGAGTACCAAATTATGAATCAACCGGAACGATCCACATTGAATTTATTACAAGTCCAACGAACGGCCCTTTAGAATTTGGTTAACACAAACCCATTAACCAAGAAGCCCACAGCCCAACAAAAAATGGCGGCAAAAACGACCCACCTTTTGGCGGGAGAATCCTTTTAGCGCGGGAAAATCACATTTATTCAGTGAAAACCCTCGCCACCTGTGTCAACAGTCCCCCACATTCTCCCACTCCTGATCTGGATTCCTGCTGAAACCAATCAACCAAGCAAAACGGAAATCTCTGCAACAATGGTTGGTTTGCCTTACGATTGCCTAGCGAACCCTCTCGGAGCGGTGCGTCTCACGTTCGAAAAGGCCGTCGCATCCCCATCTGCTCCGGCGGCTCTTGACGGCAAGGACTGGGGCACCGGTAATCTCTTCCGCCAATTCCTTCTCGACGAAGATACCCTCTCTCAGGTAATTCTCTCTAGTTCCTATTTTCCACTTCATTTCATAAAAGTCATTTACATTTGTTGGATATTTGATTTGATTTGTTTTTGAAATTGAATCAATTATATTGACATGAAATAATTAATTTTATGTATGAATTATGATTCTCGTGTGGTATTATGAATTTTGGATTATGAATTTTTTGGATTATATTGAAATGAAATAATTAATTTTATGTATGAATTATGATTCTCGCGTGTGGATTATGATTCTATTTTACTATATGATATTTGGATTGTTGTTAGGTGCCAGTGCTAAACCCTTCAACTATTAAACGAATTAAGCCGAACACGCTTGTTCGATTTCGTGGTATGATACAAGACATGTTGGGAAATGAATTCTATGTTGGTGCTTATAAGGTAGGCCTAATTTTTTTTGTTAGTAGTATATTGTTGTAATGTTGTGCTTGCTAGAAAAGATTGAGCTGAGTATTTACTTTTGGCACAGGATGGTGATATGTGGAAAACTAATAAGTTTTCGGATGTTTCGACTTGCCCGATGAATCCTTCATCCGACATGCGAATTTGGGAACGGCAACTGTTCTATTGTGTTCCTGTGAGTTACTTCGAAATTGTCTTTTTCTTTCTTTTGTTCCCTATTGGAAGTCATTGACTGGTTGTTCTTGATTTAGGTTCCTGGGCAAAACTCATGGGCGCAATCATCATCTGGAGAAACTGTACTAAACCTGTCAGCTAACTTGTATTCTCCGCAAAGGGAGAAGCGTAGGAGGGAGGATGATGCAACTATGTCAGACGCCGAAATGATGGTATGTATCCTCTCTTCACCTCGTGTCGTGGGTGATTATTTTTCAATAGGAGATTCCTGGTTATCATTATCCATTTAATTGAAGAGAACATTTCATGGTTATTGACAGGATTCTGGTGATGTACTTGAGAATTCTCCAAGTGCTAAAAGATGGTAAGTGAAAACAAGTGTGTGTTGGCTATTGCTATCTTTTGGATTTTGACATGATATGGTGGTATACAATCATAACGTCTTGGTTTTCATGTTCTTTTTGTTATCAGCGGGAGGAGGGAGTGGCTTCTGATTTGCAGATGGCTGTAACCAATGGATCCTCATCTAATGCCAATTTGAACGCTCGTACTGAAACTGATACTTTTCCGTGCCTCATCAAGGTGAATATACTCAAGTTTGGTATATTTTCGTAATGCCTTTAGTTATTACAGTTAATCAAGACTGAGAATTTACTCTGGACTTTACTTTCTGCAGATATATGACTTGCCAGATTCCGACTTGAAACTTAATGATGTTTATGAGTTTGTTGGCATCTACACTTTTGATCCAGACCTTGCTGCTGAAAGAAATGAAAAAGATGAACTCATGCAGAGCTTCTGTGATGATGCATTGCCTCCACCCAAGGTTGTTTAGCTTGGCTGTATTTATCAATAACATGTTACATTGATTCACTCCAGCTATTTTGTTTGTCTATTTATCAATAATATTATATAAGCATTGTTTTGTGATACTGAATACTTTTCGCACACAGGTACCTCGGCTACACTGTGTCTACTACAAGAAGCTTGTTTTGAATGATTTCCTCCCCACTCCGTCCTTGGAGGTGAGTGTACTTGTTTGAAGGTGGTACTTGTGTTAGTTTACTATTTTAAGGCAGTTCGCTTAAGGTTCATTTACTATGATGTTGCAGTTAAAAGCCAGTGGAACAAAAGAGGTTAGGGAAGTTCTTATTGGGCATCTCACAAAAGTTCTAGGAGACGATAGGGTTGCAGCTCAATACATGTTATTGCACCTATTATCGAAGGTACTAATATCTCACCATTCGTCTAGCTGAAGATCGCCAAGCAGTATATAGATGTTTACAGTATGTTTATTATCCATTATCCATATAGTATCATTATCCATATAGTCTAAATCAAGTCCCACTGACTGGAAACAAGGCAAAATAGTTGCCATTCTATCGAAATCCACACAACCCCAGCCCCTCTACATCTCGGAACAATTCTATACTTTCACAAAAACTCCCAATAAGAAATTCATTCCCCTGTACCTTCTCAAACTTACTCCAATCTGCTTGTATACATCAAATACTCTGTAATGCCTCCGTTTCATGCTATCAGGCCATGACGTTTTAACAATTTCCCAAATGTCCATGAGGCATTGCCTCCGACCTCATTTGGCCTTCAAATTGTCCTTTCTGTTCTCTAGGGCCCAAAGAAATTTCAGAATACATGCCTGACTCCAGATAGTATTCAGTGTTGTTTATTAGTCCTATGTTGTTTATCACCACTTGAATAACACGTTAAATATGGAACAGGTACATGCAAGAATTGACTCAGTTGCTGTTGGAAAGCTATCTTTGAATCTTACTGGCCTCAACAAAGAAAGCATTTCTGTTTTTGGGCATCGGCTCAAACATGCTATTGAAAACCTCCTGCCTTTCACACAGTGCTTGCCTCTCACAGTTGATTATCTCAATAACGTTTCACTTGTCCCAAAAAAGGACTATGATACCAACAGGTAATCAAAACACATCATATCTGATGATTAAAGAAAGTTCCTTCTATTGATAGAATAAGATCATCCTAACACCCATCCATCCTTCGTACACAGGCTGGTATATGGGATTTTGCAGTTGGCTGACGGCTCACACCTAACCATTGATGAAACTACATTACAAGCTGGAACGCTCAACTCCACTGGGGTTGAAA
This sequence comes from Plantago ovata, assembly GCA_028274465.1. Classification (NCBI taxonomy): domain Eukaryota; kingdom Viridiplantae; phylum Streptophyta; class Magnoliopsida; order Lamiales; family Plantaginaceae; genus Plantago; species Plantago ovata. The sequence goes on from CM051455.1 coordinate 129,777,454, forward strand.
ATGCTCGAGTGCTAAAGAACCTGATGGAGTCCCAGAAAGTAGAGTACGATTTTACTTATTACAAGATGGATATGACTGCCGATGTTCAGGTGCTGATTTTATCTGAAGGGAAATCAAATATCCTGCCTGCTGATATTGTTCTCCCTTTCCGTCCATGTTCTGTGGACCCAACTTTTAATGTGGATCAAGATTTGCTCAAAGCCTGGAGATGGTACTTGGCTTCCACGAAATCTTTGCCTCATGCAATTGAACCGGATATGCAAAAGGTCTGACTTGATTTAGTTATATGTTCTTGGACATGTAACACACTAGTCTCCTATCATGCGAATTTGACTATCATCCAATGTATTGCAGGTGATTGAAGATGATTTAGTTGCTGCTAGGCAAGCTGATCGAAGCTTGGGCAGCCAAGACTTTAGCAGGTAAGAAGATTATCTTTTTGTGAACTGCTTACCATTCTTCAGCGGTCATTTTGTGCTCATCAATCTTTACGTTGCAGATGGCTTACAATGGGGCGCCTCATGTCAGTCAGCTACGGTGAAACTGGTCTGTCGATGGAACATTGGCAAATGGTGAGAGAACTGGAGACACTCAGAAAGGAAAGACTCCAGGGGAATATGTAATGGCAGTGAAGAGAGATGATGAGATATGATCATGATTATTGTAAATATGTTGCAGTAGAATTTGAAGGATGTTTAACCTTTTTTTTATGCCTGCTATTGTACTCATCCTAAAGACGAAATGAACTAGTCTTGTAATCCTCATTGCTTATTATGTGTATTGATTGGTTTTTGATGTTGCAAACTTTGGTTGCAAGTGATTTCAGCTGATAGATGTCTAGACTGCTGGAAAATTTTCTGACTATTATGAAAAATTACCAAGTACACGGCATGAACATGTTCGGACTATTATGAAAGACCTACAATTTGCCAAGTGATGCAGTGATTGGTAAAAAGATGGGGGATGTATTCCACACTACACTTTTTGATCCGCCCCTGTTGACGTATTGTGAAATGCAGTTTGATCATATATGTAACCGAATGGTGCATGAGAGACATTCAGTCACTTGTTCTGTAAAAATGAGCGAAGCAGAGCTTGGTTCTCATTGGAATCAGAGGCTTTTGAGGAACATAAAGCCAAAGAAAATTACAAAAATAAGGCTTTTGAGGAATCAAGAAGCCAAAGAAAATTACAAAAAAGTTCTGTAAAAATGAGTGAAGCAGAGCTTGGTTCTCATCGCAATCAGAGGCTTTTGAGGAATCAAAAAGCCAAAGAAAATTACAAAAATGAAACGTGGACGGCAGGATTCGAACCTGCGCGGGCAAAGCCCACATGATTTCTAGTCATGCCCGATAACCACTCCGGCACGTCCACGATTTTGTTCATTTTAGATGAAATATATGATCCTTTCGTTCATATAGTGTAAAAAAGAAAATAACAAAGACTCGCAACTTATGTTTGTATCCAACTACCGTCTACGGGTGCTTAAGTTCTTATCCAACACCGGTTAAGTTTTTATCCATGTCATCGGCACCAACAAAACCCTGCCCAATATTAAAAAACAGTGCCCTACCTCTAAAAATATACGAACAGAGAAAATTCATGTTGAACATCACATTTGCAGACTCCTACTATTCTTTAGTATCCGAATTTGTTTTTCTAATGCCCGCGTTTAATTTTCTAATGCGACTTGAAGCCTTCGCTTTGAGTCCAACTCTAATTTTTTAATGTCCAATTTTATATATTGTGGTGTCTGTGAAACCCTAGGAAAAAAAAAAATATGACAAGAATATATGGTAAAATTCTAATTACTCCTAGCTAATTAATTAAATATAAATAATAACTAATATTTGATTACAAGATGAGAAATTATGCATCCGAGATGGTTTAATTCTATTGTTTTTCATCGTGCAGAATCGTTGTCATGCAAATGAATGTAATGTACGACTTATATAACAATATTCAACAAAAAGAACTAATCCCAATTTAAATAAATAATAAAATAATAATGAAATGAAAGAAAAGACACATTAATTAGTAAGCTAGCAACCCATTGATTAGTAAACTAGCTAATGGGGTCATGTAACACATGACAAGGTTGACAAAAGTCAACATAGTCTACATATAAATAGGACCAAATCTCTTTTCCACATTCCATTCTTCTCCAACACACTACTAAAATTTGAAGACACCACTTTCTTTAACTTCACTAAACAAAAACCCACTTTCATCTCCAATTTCACACCTTCCATTTTGTTGATCTTGCATGCAAGGTAAGTTCCTAAATCTCCATTCCTAAAGCTCTCTAATGATATAAGAAAAGCAATCATCCATACAAGAATGAATGTCTTCATAAAAAACAAAAATAATAAATAGATTAACATATCTTTCTTCCCAAATATTGCAAGGAAATCAACTCAAGTAAGAATCAAGCAATGAAATTCATGAAGAAGGGAGCAAAACACTAAAAGATTTACCAAGAAAAGCCCCCAAGCAAAGTAATGGTGGGTAAAATTCTCTACTCTTCTCTTAAATCTCTCTATAATCAAACTATTGTTTATACATGTATTGATCTTGGTTTCTTGAACCTTTTTTCCTCAAAATTAGTTTTTGAAAATGGTACAAACTGAAATAAATGAGTTTCAATCTTGTTGAAATTACATTGCAAGTTTGAATTGAGGTTTGGATGATGAGAATTGGAAGTTTAGATAAATTCGTAGTGTAAACTGCTACAATTTTATAAAATTCACTGTAAATGGAAAACAGAGTATAGTTTAATGAATATTTAACTGTAGGTAGCCAACACTCTGTTGTATCTCTCAATTTTGGAATTTTCGAAATCGGATGAATACTGAATTAGATAAAATTCGGACAACATTGTGATTCTGTAAAATGACGGAAAAAGAGGGCTCTGTTTATAACTCGCTTTTATGTATCTTTAAGCATCCAAATGAGTTTGAAATTTGTGTGTTGGTAGTGTTTAGCGTTTTCCAACTTTGGAAATTGGAATTATAGTTTTAGCAATTTTCTTGAATAATTTATGAATTTATTAGTAATATTGCTCTCTGCAGAAGTGTTGAAATGATAAAATCATTGTGACTAGCTCACTTACGATAAAGAGACCTATGAGTAGTCTTTAGAAAGATAAAAGATAGTAGTATATGAAAATAATATTTATAATGAATTTCCAGATTCATTATATATGTGAAATGGCTGAATAATTCTAAAGTAATTTTCAGTCCAAAATGAAGAAAAGTATTTGTTGGTCTTAAAGAGAAGAGTTGTTGTTTATAAAAGAGCTATGGACATAAACAAGGTCAATTCATCTCAAACTTGACTTATGATAAAGTATGACACATTTAAAAACTATGAAATGTTCGAAAATTGTTGAAATACGAATCTATGAAAGAGGGCGGCAACCTCGTTAAAAAGAGATCCCCACTACAACGAGGGCGGCAACCTCGATAAAAGAGATCCCCACTACAACGAGGGCGGCAACCTCGCTAAAAAGAGATCCCCACTACACCGAGGGGCGGCAACCTCGCTAAAAAAAGAGATCCCCACTACACCGAGGGCGGCAACCTCGCTAAAAAGAGATCCCCACTACACCGAGGGCGGTAACCTCGTTAAAAAGAGATCCCTACTAAATTGAGGGCGGCAACCTCGTTAAAAAGAGATCCCCACTAAATTGAGGGCGGCAACCTCGTTAAAAAGAGATCCCAATGTGTGTACCAATCCTTTTTTTTAAAGGAGATTAAATCTATCATTAATAGCAAGATTTCACGACAATCTGTGAAAGAGATTTAACTACTCGTGATAACCTTGGTTTCACAAGTGATTTCAATAAGTACGAACACTACATCCTAATATGTATTCTATTTCAGGATGAGTAAAATAAATAATTTACTCAGATTTAGTGAAGTGGCTTAAAGCCTCACATGAATTTAATAAATATTCCAGTGAAGTTGAAGAATTTAACATTTAAATAATCATAAGAAAGATCATTTTTTTTTCACAATCGAACCCCTCCCCTTTCACCCACTGAGCTCGTTTGGCTCACTTCCATTAATTTTAAACTTTTACAGGCGGATCTGTTTTGACTTATCTGGCAATGAAATGTAATACGAAACGTATTATGAATATTGTGTGCATTTTTTAACACCACTAATATCTAGGGTGTTACAGTGTCCAATCGATTCCATTTTTATACTAAAGTTAATAAACAAAAAGCATAAAAATTCAGGTAAATTTCAAAAAAATATACTTTAGGAGTTTAGGAGTCTAAGTTGCACTATCTATATAGAAAATATAGAAAATGTACCCTAGAAGTGTAAGTTGCCACTGTCCGGAACGTATAATTTATATTAATTTATCATCCAAAAGAAAACTCAGGTCAATATCTTCGCCGGAAATAAGTATGTGTGTTTCAAAACTATTTTTGGGACTAATAATCGCTTTTAACATTTGATACTAGTAAGTATATAGGTATCTTGTGTGGGTTTACCGGATTACATATTCTTTTGGGATGTGCCCGGCCTACTTAGACTACTTGAGAGGAGTGGTGGCACTTTGGTTCGGGTTGCTTGTGGATCGCCTCATTCAGTTTTATTGGGATTAGTTTGAATTATCTTTTGGTTGGTGGTCATGGATGGTACTACTAATGATGTTTTGGAACCAGTGAGGTATGTTTTCTTTGATTTCAGGTGAAGATACTAGATGGTGGAGAGTATTGTGATGGAGTATGGTAATACTGTAATTTGGTTTGGTTGTGAGACGATGGTCAGCAACCGAGCACTTTGGGGGACAACACTAGGGGTACTTGGGAACGGACTTAAGTCAATTTAATTAAGGGATTTCATTGTTATCGAATTTTCCTTCTCTAAGTAAAAATCCAATATGAAAAGTTTTCTCTTGGGGTGTTTTCTCTTGTGGCTGCAAGAACTTTAGTCAACTCAATTAGGGGTTGAGGGCCTCTGTAGGGTCTCTCGCTGTTTCCTCGAGTCAAAACCCGACTTTGAATGTTTTTGGGGTGTCTTCCTTTTAGGGTCTTGGTGCAGGTACTATGCATATAGATTGATTTTCTTAATGTTGGAATTATTCCGGATCACATTATTAAATTTCTTGCCAATTATTTAAAAGGACGCAGGGGTAGGAAGTTGGCTAGGGTAGTTTCTATACTAGTACTAGGAGGAATTGACGGATTGGTATTATGGCATGTTGGTCGAGATTGCATTCGTGCTTCTGTGAGTGTTGGGCGGTTTTATAAGGCTCATTGGCAAAAGATGATTGGTGACTAGTGCTGACTATTTGTACTTGGTTATTTTGTTTAGTGGAAAATTTTGGGGATTTTTCTTACTAGGATCTTGTTCTTAATTTGGGTTCTAGATCATTGGTTTCAGTTTATGAAAATCTTCTGTCACTGTTTTTCATGAACTATCATTTTAATTGCTAGCACTTAATAGAGTATGACAAATTGAGACGAAGGAATTGGCTGTTTGTTTTTTACCATTCTATAGTATGGCCTTATAGTATGTTGTTTATCTTTTGGAATTCTTAGTCTTAACTCTAACTTATGATGCAGCTAAGGACAGATGGATGGATGCACAGAGGAGCCCTTAAAGGAAAACGTAAGTGTGCTATCGTCACAGTCTCAACCGGATGAGATGGGTAAAGCTTCTTCGTTGGTTATGTAGTGACATTTCTTATTGTTCAGCTGCATGATTGTGATCTCGTCTTTTGTTGATTCGTTGAATGGAAAGTCTTTTAAATATCTCTCTGTCTTTGCTTGACAGAAAGAAAAGCACGGGTTGATGCTGTGTGGCAACAAATGAATAAAGGAGTTTCTGCAAAAACTCTTAAATCTGTCCTCAAAACCTCTACAGTAAATAAGTCTCCAAAGAAAGATCACGGGAAGAGACATCAACTGTGTGAATCAATCCCACTTTTAGCCACTCTTTTGCTCATCTCTTTAATGTTTACTTGAAGCTGAACTGTGACCTTTTATTTATTTTGACAGGGCTGGATGAATTATCTTGGTATGGCATCAAAGAAGACTGAATCATTACCAGAGAAACGTACTAGCATCCCTCAAAGTGGTACCAGTGAAGATGCTAAAAGACTAGCTGCTGCTGCTGCTCTTTCAGCTGTTAATGATGCCGCTTTAGCCAATGCAGGCAGGGGGAAAGTTGAGGTGTGTTCACTTTTCATCTGAAAATGCTTTTCCACATGATAGTCCTCATTATATGCAGTCCAAGTACTGACAGAACCAGTCATTATTGGCAAATATAGTTTCATAGTGTCGACCTTATTATCATATTATGCTTCATTTTCAAGCCTTGGACCATTTAATTTGCACATTTATTAATTTTTTTGCTAAAAGTTATTAGAAACTAAAAACTGAACATTTGAAATAGGACTGAAGAATGGAAATTAATGGTTTAGTTGGCTCTAGACACTGTTCTCTAAGAATTATTAGCAACAAAGATTGTTATGCATAGCGAAGAGATGGCAATGCATTGTTGATGCCTTCTATTGAAGTAATTGTTAACAGGAATATGTGCTGGAGTATGACTTGTGAAACTGGAAGAGCCATGGAATTTATTTGATGTAATAGAGAAATGAGAGCAAGCCTTTGACCCTTTGTAAAACAGTATGTTTTCCCACTGGTGTCCTGTACGGGGTAGAGATGCAAAAACAGCCTCTTTGCTTAAGTACTCCTTTCATTTTTTTACAATTGGAACATATTATTTTAGCACAGAGCTTAAGGATAAAGAATAGAGTAGTGTGTAGTTGCAAAAGAAGCAATAAAGAAATCTTGTGCCACAAAAATTAACAATCTTGTGGCTGCATAAAGGCGAGGCGAGGCAAGGTTGCATATACTATACACATAATCCACCCCTTGCTCACGAGGTCTATAAAAGTAGATACTACTCAAGAATAACTTGGTGTTTGCTATCCCACTATACAGATGTCCTATCCCAGCCCATTAATTTCTCCCGTTTTATCCTCCAGTCGGTTAATGATTTTTTTTTCTTCTGTGCACGTACTGAATTGGAGACTTTTGATCAACATCTGCATTTTTAGTATAATATGATATAGCTTAATGAATGGAGTGAAGAAGAAGCCAAGTGTTCTTTTCCTTTTTTCGTTCTGTTCTTGTGTGTCTTTTAATGTCTTATTCTATCATCTGATTCAAAACTGTCATTCTCTCTGTTTCTCTGTATTTTTCTCCATATTCTTCATGGACTTCAAAAAGAATTGGAAGTTGGAACGTTGACAGTGTTGTAATCAATGTCTGAGCTTTATAATGATTTTGTAGTTAAATTTTGATTATTCTTTAGTTTGTATAGTACTCGATGAGAATCTATAGGTTGTATGTTTATTTACTAAGTTATAACCTTATAATCTGACTTGGCAGATAACCGAGGTTAGAGACTTTGCCGGTCAGGACATTGAGGTGAAGAAACTTGTGGATGCTGCGTCAAGAGAGGCAGCGGAGAAAGGCAAAGGTGCAGCAAGCAGCACATCTGCTGTTGATGCAGTTCTTGAACAAATTAAAACGAAACCTAAGCTGAGTGTGCTTGATAAGACAAAGAAAGACTGGGGTGAGTTCAAAGACGAAAACAAAGGCATGGAAGATGAACTAGATGCATACAAGAAGAGTTCAAATCAATATCTGGATAGACAAAATTTCTTGCAACGTACTGATTATCGTGAATTTGAGCGGGAAAGGGATGCCCGCCTTGCACAACAGTCCAAGAGAAAGACAGATATGCGGGACGACTTATGAGCTGCCGCTGTTAAATGTGAAAACACCAGCAGCATCTTCGTCGGCTCCAGTTGCCATTGTTGTTATGCTTGTTGGACCATGGTCCATGTATTTTAGCTAGTAAGCACATTTTCTCCATTTACTTTCTGAATTAGCAAATATATTGTTCTAGTGTTTCTGAAAAATGTGAAACTCACCCCTGATTTAGAAGGGTTTTTTCAGACCTGACTAAATTGAGTGTGAATTGCTCCTAAATTTCAGAGTTTACCATTTATACGGGTAATTTGTGTAGAATTTGAAGTATAAACCGTTATGACATGCATACTTTAGCAAGTCACATAAAATAAAATACTCTAAGAAGCTAGTTGTACTTGCACAGTTGCACACATGAAATTTTATATATGAGCCATTAGGGGTGAAAACTCACTATACCCAAAAACAAGTACTACTAGAGAATATCATGGAGATAAGAGAACAAGAAGATGTATTATGTTATAGAAAATACAATCAAGATAAGCGAACAACTCTAATCACAATTTAGATTGAAAATTACAATGACAATGTAATTGTGATCGTCGTTTGTACGTTTGAAAATTAATACAAGAATGTTACAATGTTTTGCGTCCTATTTTGAAGTCTAGTAACAATGTAACGTACACTTATGAATTCAAATGCTAACCTTCTACAACGCGGCATCAATATTGGAAACCAACAAAAACTAACTTAATGTTTTAGGCTGCATATATATGTTTATTTTAGTTTTTTCACAAATTTAAAATATATTGAGACCCAAAATAGAGAGTTTAATTACAAGATAAGAAGGGTTGTATACCCAAATTGAAATTTCATGTCAATGAAACTCAATGAACAAATCAATTGGCCAAAACTACCGAGGCCTGGGAATATTGAAGTTCTGGATTAGGTTTATTACTTCCGATAAAGCCCACAAAACTACTCAAAAGTGTCCTTTACAAGTTCAAGTCAAAGTAAGCCATCTTCTCTTGTGACTCCAGTATAGTATTGTGACCAATCACCAAACTGACTTTGTGTAGTATTGTTGGCCAATTATTCAGGCAGCCGCTTAATTTCCATGATCAGTCATCTCTCCAAGGGAAGGTGAAGAAATGAAACATGGAGAAACGCAAATATACATTTGAAGTATGTGTGCCACTGTCACCAAGGTATTTGTAAAGTAAATATGTCCTTCAGTTGCTGCGCATGTTATTATCTGTGGTATAGAAATCAGCACATGTACGCAAAATGAAACCAGCAAGAGGAAACCACAGACATCTTTCCAAGGAGTAGGTTAAAAGTTGTGCAAAAATCCATCAGAATAAACATAAGAAAATCAAAGGAAATAAAAAGAAAACATGTCAACACTTGGTATTTTTACATTTTTTTGTCCCCTAATTGATCGTCCCCTTCGAATCTGGTCCCAATTGTTTGTCGATTTGCAAATACGGTCCCATCCACACGACAATCGCGAATTAGCACGTATTAAAGGCGCGAATTCGGTCCTCGTGATTATGTGGCCCATCTAGTTGGCAGCTGATTGGATTCCCGCGTTTCACATAACACAAATTTAGTCCCCTAAGCCGCCATTTTAGTCCCTGTCGGTTGAAATCGTTAAACTCGTTATAACCCCCAAATTTTCTTGAAGAACCCTAATTCCCCAAAAAATCTTCAATTGAACGATACTCCCTCTCCCAGAACCCAAATTGATCGATTCTTTGAGGGCCCATTTGAGCATTCATGCCAATGTCACGATATGTTGAAGGAGCTTGAAGCATGGGTTATGGTGTTGGAAAACCAGCGCGGTTCTTGATGGATTGCTTGATTGTGGAGAAGCAAATTGCGGATGAAAAGCTAATGGAGAAAGAAGAAATAAGTCGATCGACTGCTAACGAAAGAGAGTGTGATTGCACTGATAAAGTGAGGAAACTGGAAGCTAGGTTCATGGAACTCGAAAACATGTTTCTGGAGCAACTGTTCTTACTGGGGCTGGAGAAGGATACCAAGAAGATTGAGAAGGTGAAGAACATGCGTACGTATGTTGCTACTTTAGTTTTGGGTTTGAAGGCCCTGTCTATCATATCATATCAAATTAAATGTATGCTAGTATGTTTAGTTGTTGTAAATTTAGTATGACTGACTTTGTAATTTTAGTTCTTGTGGAATGGAATTATTGTTTGGATTTACCATTTGTTGTTTTATACCAAACCTGATAATTCATTCAAACTTCAAAAGGAAAACAGGGCACATCAAGTATAAATGCACAGGTAAGAGTCTGGAAAAAATCTGATAAATTGAGAAATTCCTAGAAAAATAATAAACGGACCTGGTAATGGTATGAGTCTTAATTCCTCGTTTGTTATGTACAAATGTTAGTGCATCATATGTACATGTTCATGTACATATATGAGACTTATTAGAACAAGTATTGGTGTAGATTAATGGAAAGAACAAGCAAATTGAAGAAAAAATCAGAGAAAATCTGGAAAAAAAAGAAAAAAAGGAAAAATGGACTTCACTGTACTTTGAAATCATGGAGTCATATGTATACAAGTTAGTGCATCATATGTACATGTTAATGTACATATATGAGACTTATTAGAACAAGTTTTGCAGTAAATTAATGGAAAGAACAAGTAAATTAAGTAAAAATCAGAGAAAATGAGTAAAAAAAAAAAGAAGGCCTACAGTAGGTTGAAATCATGGTTTAATATGTATACAAGTTGGGAGATCATATTTACATGTTCATGTACATATATTAGACTTATAAGAGCAAGTATTGGTGTAGATTAATGGAAAGAACAAGCAAATTGGAGGAAAAATCAGAGAAAATCAGAAGAGAAAAAAAAAAAGAAAATAAGAAAAAGAAAAAGGGACTTCACTTACTTTGAAATCATGGTTTAATATGTATACAAGATAGGAGATCATATGTACATGTTCATGTACATATATGAGACTTATTAGAACAAGTCTTGGTGTAGATTAATGGAAAGAACAAGCAAATTGAAGGAAAAATCAGAGAAAATCAGAAAAAAAAAAAGAAAAAAGAAAATCATTGAACCATAATCGTAAGCATATCAGCATAACAACATCCAACCAAAGAAACACAACTGAACTCCATCTGAATAGAAGATGAGTTTATAAATAATACGTAAATGTGAAGGTCTTTCATATTTCTGCCCCAGGAAGGAGGGACTATGGTTCGAAGAATTATTATACTGACATAAAGTTTTATAGCTAGAGGAGATGAGGGCACAGAAAGAAGACCATACGAAGAGTTCAAACAAAGAAATTTCTGAAAGTTCGTCAATAGAGATCCTCCAAAAAGTTATATAAGAAAATTTCCACAGGTTCTCCAGACATAGTTAATCATTATTGCACATAGTTCATTTACAACAACTGTTAACCAAAATGTCAATGTGAGTTTTACATCATAGAAACTTGACTTGAGGTAGCATCCAAAATGAGGAATGTCTATGTGCAATATATGGTAAGAAATATGAAAGAACTAATGCATCTAAGCCCACATCAAAACCTAATAATAGGATTATGGCATTATCAAACTGGAAATGGACCCAAATAACCGGCATGACGTAATGTAAACCAAACAAGGACAGAGATGAAAAGCATAGATGGTTATACTATACACAACACTATAAGATAAACAAAAAATGGAATGAAATTAATATCTAGATAAAGGAAGCAGATCTAACTGTTCTAGTTGAGCAGCAAACTGTGCAATTTTCTGCTTGCATTGATTCGCAGATGTCGTCACATCTTCACTTTGGAACAGATCGGTAGCTTTCTCATAGTAAACAATTGCTTGCTCCAAATTCTGTTCCTGCTCATACAACTCAGCTATTTCCTGCACCACAAAAACAAATATCAGTTACCATCCTCCTCAAAAAGTTGTCCTTCATTATACTAGATAATTGCTATCATCATTTTTCACAGTTCCTGACATTATGGTTAATGTATTTATGGACAAAATCAGTTAGACAATAAAGTGCCTACATAAGACAAGGACAGTAGTTCATCTTCATGTAGTAGTAGTAGTAATAAGTCATTCACAAACTTAAGAGAGATTCCTATCATGCCTATAAATTAAAATGGAATAGAAAACATTCGGTCTATAAAATTGTTTGGAATCTCTTACCTTGTAATATCTTGCAGACATATTAAGCCTTCCAATATCCAGGAACATGTTTACTGATTTTTCCAAGCATGCTATTCACTCTGCAAAGCCAATAATCTGATTTTAAATAACCACATTGCTTCGATGCAAAAAAATGACAGGATACATAGAATCTTATGTCAAAAGAAATAGAGAACATAAACTTAAAAACTACATGAAATTTAATCAGGTTTTAACCGAACTCGATTTCAGAAGCATATCGTTCCCACACACTATTCATATTTACATAGCAGGTTCATTTATAAAAAAGACATGGCACCAAAAACAGGAGGAAATTAGGTGGGACAAGCTGACAAGAAAAATGGTCACTATTTGGAACAGGTCCCTGAAGTTTGCTTTGTCTATATATGGAAACTCAATATAGAGAAAACTTCCATAACATGTTTCTGCATTAATTTACACATACCATCCAAAGGAAACACTCTAATAACATCAATGAATAAACCAATCACAGAAACAACATAAACTACAAAACAAAGAAGAAGAAGCAGAGTAAAAGCACCTCTTATGTTACTCTTCTTGTAGCAATGACTCGCTTAAACGACTGTACGAAGCTCTTGGTTCTTTGAACCAATCTCTCAATGTGTTCGGTTTTGGATACCAAACAATTTGGTATGAATGATGATACCAAACCAATTGAAAAATTAGCACAGAGAAGTAACTAGTAACAACTATACTTAACTGATAACAAAAGTACAGTAAACATGTTTCGCCATAATACCACAAAACTAGGCGAATCCAGTTTTTAACTTATAATAAAAAGTAACGGCAACTTTCAGTCACTACATACACTCTTCAAGAGCAATTTCATCAAGATACTTGATAAACGATGAATAAGAACGAAAACTAAAACGAAATATTTCGTTACAGAAGTTTAGAAACCCAAGGTAAGAGAGTCTGGCTAACATAACCACAACCCATCACTACAATCCAAAACTACTCAGTCAACCCACATCAGTACAATCCAAAACTAGTCAAAGTCAAAGGAAACAACTGATAATAATACCACTTAGGATCAAATCTAAGGGACAATAACTGTGGTTATATCAGATGGATAAAATATATCACCCACGATCAAGTTGATAGCAATTTTGGCATATCCTCCATGGCCCCATGATTCGCCCCATGAGTTTTTGATGACGTAAAACTTGGTGCCTTTCTTGTCTGTGCCGTAACCAATTATCAGAACCGCATGCATTTCACGATCTTCCTTAGCAATTCCTTCGTCATCAGCAGTGGTCTTCAAAACAGACTGAAATTGGACACAAAATGATTTATATTAAGAGCATTTTTAAAAGAAATTGAATTTACTTTTAAGCGGGACGTACTTATAACTCAACTCAAACTAACATTTACTCCATTCTTTCTTTATGTCTATACTCTAAAAAATATACATATACATCCAGTACTTATAACTCAACTCAAACTAACATTTACTCCATTCATTCTTATGTCTATACTCTAAAAATGTACATATACATCCATCTGCATGCAAAAATACATGGCAGAACAGAAATAAGCTAGCCAAGTAACCACCGTAAATTGCAATCGAGTCACTGCAAAATCAACGCAAACTGTTCTTTATGCCTATACTCTAAATATACATCCATCAGCATGCAAAAATATATGGCAGAAAAAAGTAAGTATATTTACTGAACATGGGTTTTGATGCACAGACAAATGAATTATTCTGGTTTATGGAAAAACTTGGTCAAGAAAGAGAGATGAAACTAATGAAGGACAATAGATCATTTCAAATAAAGGAACTTACAGATTTATTCATGTGACGACGGAAACTAGTTGTTATGACAACTTGGGCCCCAACAGGTCTTATCCTGATTATGTTTTGCATCACCCCAAAATCTTCAGCGGAACATTTGACATAAGAGTTCACACGGAACCTCTCGGTATACCTAAAAAGGTTCCGTGGTGCCTATTAAACAATCAAAATAAAATAAATAAACTTTTAAAACCAAGCAAATACAAATTAAAATAGTTACAAAACAAAGTTTTTACACTAAATAATAAATTAAAATGAATTTATTACCTTCTTAGCTTCTGAAGACTTACAATCCATGCACTTGTTCTTTCCACCCTTATACTTATAATATTGCTCTTCAACAATTCCCGGACCCTCTGTTACATACTTATAAACCTCTTCAAATGTGGTTTCCTTACAACCACATGGATCAACTTCGATCCTAGGGTTCTTCATGCAATCCACGATGTGCTGTACGGAAATGAACTTCAAGACTCTCTGAACCATATCTGGTTCCATAAGAGCAAGGACAGCAGCAATGTTGTCGGCAACCACACAAGCAACACATGACTCTGACTCATTAAAACAGAGAAATCAATCAATATTTTCACACAGAAAAAAATAAAAAATAAATAATCAACTATATTATTAAGTAAAAAAACCTAACTGCAACCCCCTTGGTCTCTTGGGCAACCGACACAACCTTTGCCCACATGACAATAATCAACCTGCAAACGAAACAATTTAACATTGAAACCAAGCCAAAGATCTCTACCAAAGAAGGGACAGTTCACTATACACACAATACTCTTGTAGAAAGGGCGTGTCTTGTAGAAGTGATTTAGTGAGTGAAATAAACATACTCCAGTTTTCTTGCCAAAGAAAGGATCATTTGACAAGTTGGGTTTTTCCTGGAATTGTCTGAGATATTCCAAATCTCTATCTTGAAGAGCCATTGTCAAAATTCTAGCAAGAATAAGAAATAGAAAAGATGCAGAAAACTTGTGAGGATTTATTGATTTGCAGAGAGATGGCTGCGGAAATTATGAATACAGAGAGGAAACCTAACGCCTAAATATATACACACGAATCACTGTAAACCTAGATATTTTACAAAATTACTCCGGCCAATAGGTGGACGGCCGTACATACAGTAATTTCCGGCTTTTATCTGTGAGATAACAAATCGATCTTTCTGGAATTAGAGGTGAGTCATCTGGATAAGTTTTTCCCAAAGCTGTACTCTGTCCGAGATCATTAATTTTGGTCAAGATTGACCATGCCTGCCGACCAATTTCTTCCTATTGTATAAAAATATAGAACATAGATAGATATAAGGAAAAGGAAAAAAAAAAAAAAAAAAAGATAATAAAAAACGAAGCACAATCATCCAAACAAACCACAAACCAGATCACAAAAATATAAAACCCTGTGTTTTCTGCTTTCTTTCTGAAAGTCAAGCCGGGTGATAATCGGATCGATCTTCGAGATCGGAGGCGCCATCAGAGCATTTCATCATCGATCTACACAAACATATATTTGGTCTCCTCTTGCTTATAAATTGGATCCAATTCATTCACAACTACTTGCTTATAAATTGGATCCAATTCATTCACAACTACTTGCTTATAAATTGGATCCAATTCATTCACAACTACTTGCTTATAAATTGGATCCATAAATTGGATCCAATTCATTCACAACTACTTGCTTATAAATTGGATCCAATTCATTCACAACTACTTGCTTATAAATTGGATCCATAAATTGGATCCAATTCATTCACAACTACTTGCTTATAAATTGGATCCAATTCATTCACAACTACTTGCTTATAAATTGGATCCATAAATTGGATCCAATTCATTCACAACTACTTGCTTATAAATTGGATCCAATTCATTCACAACTACTTGCCGACCATGGATGGAATTCGAAAGAGCTTTGGTGAACAAGGAGAAGGAGATTTGAGTGAGGTGAGAGAGAGATGGAGAAGAGAGAGAGAGAGAGAGATGGAGAAGAGAGAGATGGAGAAGGAGAAGAGAGAGAGAGAGATGGAGATGGAGAAGAGAGAGAGAGTGGTGGGGTTTTGATCGATGATATGTGCGTGTACTTGCGGTCGAACGCATACACCTAAATATATATTGGTCGATTTATAGGTTTTCTAAATATATAATTGTCTAGATTTTTTTTCCTAATGAAGTAATAAATAAAATTTACTTTGTCAGCTGATCTGACGGAGTTCCAGAAGGTGGTGGGTAAATTAGAAAATGTGGTTTCTTCTACAATATTTGGAGTCTTGCCATTTAAATACAACTGGGTAGTAGTGTTATGGGAGGGAGTCTTGGGACTGGAGTAGGTGTTGTGGTGAGGGGTGATTTTGGGAGGGGGTCGTGGCTTCATAGATTTGTTTTTTTTTTTTACACAACTAACAAAACTTTAACGATGTACTATGCCAAAATATTTATTTATAGGTTGTTAAGGTTTTATCAAGATATTGTTAAGGCTTCTTTACATATTGTTCGAGGTTTATACATTTATTAATGTTTTGTCAATAATATCTAAGGTTTTTTAAATCTAGGGGAATTGGTGAACCAAAATTCCGTTAAAAGTATAAAATATTCACTATTTTGTATCAAACATTTATATTTTGTATCAAATATGAAGTAAAAAATTACAATACTCATTTTATTAAAACCATTACTCTTCTTCTTTACATTTTTTAACAAAACATGGACTATTTATCATAATAACATGAATAGTATGTTTCGTATTTTAAATTTAATCCTTCCTGAAAATAGATCATGTTTAATTCAAAATAGTTCATTGTTTATATAAAATATTATAAACTATTTATGTTTGGATTGTGACTTGAGGTTTATAAGGTGTCTTTTTCCCAATAAAATGTTTTCATATTGGATCTCAAGGTTTCAATACAAAATATGTAAGGCTTTTTGTCGATACAAGATCTTTATATATTTTAAAATATATAATTTTCTAAAATCCAAGAGTGATTGGTGAACCCAAAATTCCCTTAAAAATGATAAAACTACCTTCGAATTCTACGGTCTTAATTAGGGTTTAGGGTTAGCATGTGGTGCAGGGAACGCCCTGCACCCCATCCTAACCCTAAGCCCTAATTAACCGTTTGTCGGGGTACTGGAGCGTTATTACAACCACAATATCAAAACGTTTAAGCATTATACAAGAAACCTTATATATATTGTATGGAGACCTTGAACACTTGGATATTATAACCGAAATTATTACAACCAATATCTCAAAATCTTTAACCATTTTAAAATAAACCTTAAACATCCAATATGAAAACCTTGATCATCTCATACAGAAACCTTAATCATCAAATTAAGCGTTTGTCGGGGCAAAGAGGTATTAAACACAATTGGAATTGAACCATTTCCTATGAAACATGTACTGTACTACTTTTTTAACAAAGCACTATTTTGTTTTATAAACTATTCGATGTTTTAGGGAAAAAAAACTGGAATTTAATTTTAATACACATTAATTATTTTGAATGAAAAATGAACTGTTTTACTTGAAATATGAAATGTTTTTAAGCAACCACAATATTGATGTATTTACTCTATGTTTTAGTTGTCATATATATGAACTATTTTATGTGAAACATACGATCGATTTGAAATAATACTTTCAATTACATTTCAAAAAGATGGATAACTTTCTATGAAACATTAACTATTTTTCAATAAGCATTAACTATTAATTAGAAAAAAAATGAATTTGATGTATTTGTAAAACTTGAATTATGTAACATGAAATACTCAATGTTTCACAAAGAAATGCTTAATGTTTTTCGAATAATACTTTTTTTCTGGTTAGTTAAATTCCAAATTTTTAAATCGAATCGTTAATTAATGTCCTACTCTCTAATATTTGCCCCAAAACTTTCACCACCATAGCGAACATACAACCACCACATGCCACAACAAAAACTTATGGGGTTAAATTTAAATTAAAGTATATCTCAGTTTAAATTTAAGAGTTCAAAGTTTATACGGGACATTCTCTACTTCTATTACTTAATTCTATTGATTAAAAATAAATAACAAACACTTGTTTGGGGACCAATTAGAGAAGAGCGTGAAGCCAACTCCAAGCTAACCATGAATATCATTCATCAGCTATGGAGTTTCTTAATTGCAGCGGCGCATTTTAAAATGGGTCAAATGTATGACCCGTGAATTTCCCACGAATTTTGAAATGGGATAATGTTTCTCATTGTCTCTTATAAGTTATTGTCATATATAAACTACAACATCTTTTAATAATACAAGTCTATAAATATTATAAATTATATATATATATATATATATATATATATATATATATATATATATATATATATATATATATATATATATATATATATATATAAAATATAAATACTATATATAATCACGGGCCGGGCTCGGGCCGGGCCTACGGGTCAAGATGTTAGGCCCAAGCCGGGCCCATGGCCTAGCTATAAGCCCAAGCCCGACCCATGTGCTTATTATGACCGGGCCTGGGTCGGGTCGGGTAGCCCAAACTGTCATCCCGACCTCAAATACCTGGTTATTGTAGTGGACCACAATTCGACCCAATATGTACCGAACCTTTAATGCATGTGCTAGGCTAAAGCAAGCCGAGCATAAAAAACCCAATCGGCCGAAACCCAAGTGTTGTATATGACCACATGACTACAGGACTTTTGGATCTTAGCTCCTAATGGCCCATCAACACATGTATATTGTCTATGCACTGAATTTAGATTTAGTACTTATAATTTACTCCTACTACATACTTCACAACTTGTTAACTAATATTACACCATCCGTATTTACTCTCGAACAATCTTATAACAGTTGGCGTATTAGTTAGTTTTTCTATTTGTCTACGAGTGGGAGCCAAGTGCATCATGGTCATGGATCAAATGCATTGGTTTTGTGAGGTAGTTTACTTATCGTGCACGTATCTGAGAGCAATCAAGATAGATAAACACATATATCAAATGGTCAAATCCCGGTCGATTAGTGATTAGGTTGTTCTAATATTGCCGGTCAGAAAAGAATACAAAAACGGAGGGAGCCTAGTAAACTACCTCAAACTAGTAGGTTACAATTACATAAACATATGAAACACTTGTGTGATTGGTATAATGTGAAGATTGTCTTTTTGTGCAAGTAATTTCGATGCAGCTTCCTCAAGGATTGTAACCATATAAGAACAAGTGTTATAAAAGTAAAGGAAGTTTGTCTTTTGCTTGTCAATTATCTTGTGAGCACCCATAGATGGAGTGGTTCTGTGACTGCAGCCTATTTGGTGGGACAAGTTCAACAGTTTCCAGCAGATATGTGATGCATGCATTCGTGCTGGTAGCTCTTTAATTTTCTATTTTCATTTTCATCACATCTAACTGGTGAAGGTGATATATAGCCTCCGATCCACAACTTGTTAATTAATTTGATACTAATAATTAAAGATTAAATTAATCCATTATTGCACTGCATTGCTTCTTGTTGAATTGTTGGATATATATGACATGACTACTGGTATTGTCTATTGTCAGTCACAATAATGGTTCAATATACACAAATCATCATGCTTAAATTATTATCATATTATTGACGTGGACAATTTTTTACATTCATCATAAACGACAACCTTAACAAATCATTGATTTGCTTACATAAGCGGCCACCTCCATACTCTTAATTAATTTCATGATTAGTGGAAGTTAGAGGAACTGATTAGTTTAGCTTGCTTGCACCCACACACACATAATGAATGAAATTCAAGTAGTACTTCATTTCTTCTGATAATTAAGAAAAATTTCAACATTTCAAATTGGATAAATTCGAATTAAATTATTAATTCGAGTGATTTTGAATCGATGTTTTTGAATCAAATTTATCTAGGTGACTTTTGCTAAGTTAACTCAGATAGAATCTTAAATTAATATTCGAATCTTTTAACCATCGTATTTTAGATTCAGATACAAATCAATTTTGAAAATTTTGATTAAGGTAGATTTGTATTTGTAGGTATGAAAAACAAACAATACCAAGTAGTCAAGTACTGCATTCACTAAAACCCAGCTGTAATGCACTGTACACAATCCTTGACTTGATTAAACATGCTTAGGTTGTCAAAAGCATGTTTAAAACATGTACCGTACATCATAAGAATATATAATTACACCAGTCCATTAAAAGTATTGTATCTTCGTTTTGATAATTGTAAATATGATGTTCTTAATCTCAGGTACTATTACGTCCAATAAAATGCTTGGCAAACTCAGGTTTAGAAATCAAATTTCACCTCTCACACATCTCAACCATTATAAATCTTTCACTCATTAGATTTCTCACATACATCTGAATATGTCCCAGTTTCTTTAACTTTCCTCAAGTAAAAGCTAAAACTGAAGCAACAATGTCAAAATCAATTCATAACTTTTGTACAATAATAGAAAATGAAAGGTTTGATTTTGGAGCTATCATATCATTCAGTACTGTATATGATGTTTAGGCCTCGTTTGATAGGGGTAAATAAGACCCAAATAAGATTATTATACCACCCGATCCAATGTTTGATACAAAAACACAAATAGGCCCAAATAAGATTATTAGGTTTGGAGTTAGGATCGGAGCAGATTACAAGCCGCATAATAATTTCGGCTAAAACCCAGCAATTACATTATCTGCCGTGTTTATTATCTCCTCATTGACTATTTCTCTTTCACAGTTTCACCAAAATTATGGCTCAACACCGATCCAAATTCCCGCGAAAAATATTGGGCGTTCCCTCCATATTCTTTCTCTTCTCCAACACGATGTATACCACGATCTCTATTTTCTTGTGGCGGGAGTTTTGTTCAAGGATCATCATCAAGATCCTGAGATCTATATAAGGCACATCCTAATTCATCTTTTCATATACAAGTTGAGTTGAAGTTCAATCAAGAAAAAAAAAGGTATCTTAGAATTTCTTAGTCTTGTTCTCGTTACTCCATTTTATTCTATGGTAAACTAAGAAATTTTTGTTCTTTTTAACTCCAAGAGAAATTATGTAGATTCTGAAATTTAAGTTTCTCTTTTAATGGCATGTCTGAATTAGTTCTCTCTTTTGTGGTTTAGATTCTTAGTAATCTTTTTTAGTTGTGTTCTTTTTTTCGATTTTGATTTTTGGTTTTCTTGTTACTGTAAGTCCTTTTGCAGTTTCTGGGTTGTTATTTTTAGGGATTGGGTATAAATCCATGTTATATTTCAGAATGTTGTATAAGAATTGTGTTTTGCAATATTGCAGTTAGAGAAGGTGAAAATCGATATGGATTGGAGGCTGAAAATTGTGACTTTGATTGTTATTCATGAATATATGTTTCAGTCATCATTGTTGTTTTTTCTTATGCTGGTCCTACATGAGGCTAGTAGGAGACATAGGCTTATAACACATGTAGATAAGAGAACTTGGAGGATGAATAGTCTGGTAGGTGAGCACAGGAGTTATTTGCGTCGTGTTGTCCTACAAAGCGATAGAGATTGTCTTAACTTACTTAGAATGGATAGGAGAGCGTTTTGCAACCTGTGTTACTTGTTAAGAGATTCAGGAGGGCTTCATGATAGTATGTATGTTCCACTTATGGAAAAGGTAGCAATTTTCTTGTCTGTCTTAGCTCATCATAAGAAAATTCGCGTGGCTGGGTTTGATTTTAAGCGTTCTGGCCAAACAATTAGTAAGTATTTCAAAGAAACCCTCGGTTCCCTGATTAGGATATATCCTCTTCTCCTTTCCACCCCCACTGCGATCGACGATGGTTGCGATGACTATAGGTGGAGGTGTTTCCAGGTAACTTAATATTATGTAGATGATTTATTATACTGATGCTTTCATATTCAGAGTTAATTTAATCTATATTTTGTATTTGCATGCTTGTCTAGGCGCTCTAGATGGGACATTCGTTGATGTTCGGGTTCCCGCATCCAAACGTGCCAGCTACAGAAGTCGAAAAGGAGACATCTCAACCAATGTACTTGCAGTTTGTGATATTAACATGAAATTCGTGTACGTGCTATCTGGTTGGGAGGGATCCGCAGCAGACGGGAGAGTTCTTAGAGATGCAATAACTCGACCAAATGGCCTCAAAGTACCTACAGGTGCACTTCAACTTCCTTGTACATGTTTTGTTATTATTCGTTCATTACTACTATGATTATTTTTTTGTTTTTTGTTTTATTTGTATTGACATTTCATAATAAATGCAGGACATTACTACCTTTGTGATGGAGGTTATACCAATGGAGAAGGATTTCTTGCACCATATCGGGGTGTGCGCTACCACTTGAAGGAATGGGATGCTGGTAGCGCAGCACCTCAAAACTATCGTGAATACTTCAACATGAAGCATTCAAAAGCTAGGAATGTTATAGAGCGTGCATTTGGTTTGCTAAAGATGCGATGGGCTGTGTTGCGTAGTAACACTTTCTATCCCCTGGAAACGCAAAATCATATTATTATGGCTTGTTGTTTGCTGGACAACTTTATAAGAACTGAAATGGAAAGTGATCCACTAGATCAAGGACAACAGTTTGGTGATGGACAAAATGCAGGGGTTCTAGGAATGAATGAAGGTCAATATGTGGAAGTGGTTCAGCCTTCGCAAGCATGGACAAACTTCCGTGATAACATGGCACAACAAATGTTTAATGAGTGGCTTGGCAATGGTCTTAACTAGTCGATTGGATCATATTAGATTTTCTTAGAGTTTTCTAGATTAGCTTTTCTATGTTGTGTTTAGTTTACTTTTATGCTATGGATATTTTGTGATTATTAATATTTGTTTCCTTTGTACTAAGACCTTTGTGATTGTGTTATTATATGTGGCATTTTTTTGTTGATTACTTGCATTTTAGTTCCTTTTGTTTTCTATAATTATTTGTTTATTTTCGTACCTAACGATGGATTTATATTTTATTATATGGTTTTTACCATTTTCTCTTAATAGGAAATGGATGCTGCTAACAATGGAGATGCTGATGCTCAAGCAAGGAAGAGGCAAACCCGCCGTACGTGGACAAGAAATGAGGAAGAGGCACTTGTGATGGAGCTACAAGAGCTGGTTGGAAGAAGGACAATGCATTCAGAAACAATTATCTGAATGAACTTGAGAGGAAAATGGCTCAACGTTTTCCTCATGCTGGCATTAGTGGTAGCAAACATATCAACTCAAAAATCACTGTCTGGAAGAAACAGTTTGCTGCTCTCCTTACTATGATGGGCACATCTGGATTTGGTTGGAACAGCGAGGCCAATATGGTTGTGGTTGAGGATGATGTCTGGGAGAAGTACGCTAAGGTATGAATGAATACTTATAAAAAATTTATATATGTCAATATGCCCTGCATATATTATTTATGTATCTTTATTAACAAGCAACTACTGATTTTAATTTATTTGATATTATTTGGAAGGTGAATCCCGATGTTGCATCATTTCGCTTCAAGAGTTTTCCATACTTTGAAGATTGGTGTGAGGTGTTTGGTCGAGACCGTGCAACAGGGGAAGGTGCACAAGGTTTTCAAGATGCATTTGATCAAGTTAATTTGAACAACCAAGATGAAAACATATGTGGGGCTCCTGCTGATGGATTTGCTCAAATGCCTGGTAATCCTGCTGTTACCAATCTCGGTAGTGATGATGACATACCATATGTGTTCCCGCAAGGATCATCTGGATCCAAGAGGGTTTCTGCACAAGAACCAGGCAAACAGGTGAACAAGAAGCTCAAAGGAGAATCATCTCGAACTAATTCACAACTTTCTGATGTGATGGCAAAGTTTCTTGAAGTCTACAAGCAAGTTTCCTCGGATTTGACTACAAAGCTTGCGTCTGGAAATGAAAGTGGCACTGATAAGGCTGGACGTGTGTTCGATGCGGTACTTCGTAGCGGCATGGCGGAGCACAATGGAATTGAGATTGCAAGTAAGATCATTGCCAATCCAAGCCACATGGACTTGTTCCTAGCTATGAAACCAGAGAACCAGACCACTTTCTTGCAGATGATGCATAACGGACTGATGTGAGTTGGGTAGATGTTATGATGCTTGCTGCCAGTGAACATTATCTATTTTATTATATATCGTTCAATTAGGATTTTGCTTTGTTACTTTTCTTCTATGAATTCTCATGTTTGGGGCACAAACTGTATGTGTTGGTGCCTTTTTGTGGTGGACTATAGCCACATTTTCTTTGCTTAAGTAGTATTAGGATATTGATTTCGTTTATGTTAAGAATGTACTGGCAGTACTAATGTTTATGAACTTTGATTTCGTTTATGATATCGTTTTCATTTTCTCTAGCTAAGTTTGTTGTTATTGTCCTTAAATATTTTACTTTGATGCTTCCATTGTACTGTCGATGTTTTGGAAGAAAATAGCTGCTGCCTGAAATTTAGCCGAAGGTAGGCCTATTTCAGCTTCCATTTTGAGGTATAGAATCATTGCATTTTTGTCTACATATCTTCTTTGACATGAATGGGTAGATTAGATAACAAAATATGTTGAATCTTAAGAGCACATATATTACTTTATTTATTATTACAAAAGTTGAAAGCAACTTGTGATACATAATTAACCAAAACAAAAAATAAGAATAAAAGTATAAAAATCTAACCGAAAGATTAATTAGTAAGCTTTAAAGGTAACTATAAGTGGAAGACTTTCGAGAAAGAAAAAAACTATAAGTGGAACTGGAAGTGGAAGACATGTCATGCCAAAATATCAATGTCTTACGTACTGTCTAATCCCGCCATTAAAAGTTCTTCTATTCAGTTACCGAATATGCTCTTACGTATCGATCTAATCGTTACCTACTTATATATTCCCATCGAATTTGAAGTACTCAAAATATTCTATATGCGATCGGAATGTGAGATCAGACCAAATTGGTGAATCGAAGCACACATCGGCCGAATCAAAGGAATATGCATGATGATTTTCTTTAAACGAATCGAACATGACCTTAAAGACTTATTTCAATCTAAACTTGTTAACATATGGCTAACCTCGAAACTAAATATTAAATAGTAAATACTACTCATGTCAAAAAAACATATCAGGATGTTTGGCTCTCATCTCCCCGTCCCCGTCACACGCTCTAAAAGTGGCTTTACATTTGGCTCACGTTTTACGGTCTTAAGACGTGTGGGAGTGTTGTCCGTCTCATTACACTATTACACTGTCTCTCTTTTTTCAATTTCATTTCATTTCACTCTTTTTCTCTCTAAGCAATGTAAAAATGCTCTCCGATCCAGTCTCTCTCCTAGTCCACCGCCGCTTTTTGATAAAATCCGTCAAAAGGACGGATAAATGTGTTCCATGAAAAATGAATCTCTTTCATTCATCTTTATAGTGAAACAAATTATTATTTTTTCCATTTGAAAGAGAAAAATAAAAAACATAGACGCCATATATGTCCCGAGAATAATGTGCCAATATTTAATTTTGATTCAAAATCAAAAGTTGGACAAAATTTTAATAAAGTGATATTGTGAAAGATTAAGAACATGAAATTTACGAACGATTGTTGGTTCAAGTGTGGTAAGGGTCTTCATTTTACTTAAGTTTCGGGTTTGAGTTTTGTGGATGTAAAAAGCACTGCTCGGAGAGTCGCCCTCTAAAAAGGATCCGTCAGTGTTCGACTGAATTAGTGGAATGTAGAAAATACAATTGGAAAACCAATATGAAAATTATTTTTAATTTAGGAGTATGAAATGGTAGTATGTATTTTTAGCCTTGTTGGGTACTAGGCGGCCGACGAATCCAATTTACGACATAATTGTCTGATTCCTGTTGCCAATGGGTTCGAAATCGAATGAATCAATTATAGAATTTAACTTTACTAGGACTTCCATTTTACAAATAATAATAGCAGCATATATTATAACACGGTAAGCATATTCGCTAGCTGGTACGTACCTCGATCGCCAAGTAAACGAAAATAAGTAAACGAAAATAAATGCAAACAAATGGGGAACACAAGATTTGAGTAACTTGTACTTATATGTTGCACGTTTCAATGAGATTCGACTTAGCAATTTAGCGTCTCAGTTCCATTTTCATTAAAGTTTACTATAAATTCAATAAATTATTCCAACAATTTTCACATTATAATTTATGTCCGGACATTTGATGTGGAACAGCTGATATGAACTAATTCATACATTTTCCATTCGCGGCTACTAGACAAAAGGTTACCTACGCAGTTACGCCGCTAATAAAAGGTTTCTCTGAGCGTGCATGTTTTATGGATCAAAATGTTATGAGTAATATTGAAAGCTCAGCACATAGTACATACTTCCTACGAACTACTTCCTACTACTAATATAATATGGCATCATCTCCGACCGTTAACCCAATAGAACCCAAAATACACTCTCCTCTCACATCAGCTTTCTACTTAATAGAACTCAAACATCACCAACCCTTTCCAGCAGTTAGAACTAAACAAAACCCACAATTTAATTTCTTTCCTCATTTCTTTTTTAAACTGATTCTTTATTTCATTTTTTTCATTCCCTTTTAAAATCATTTTTATTTCATTTTAACACCACTAAATAATAATAATAACATTACATTAATTTTAAAAATTAAAATACGTGATAATTAACAATTATTAAAAAAATTAAAAATTAAAAACATACTAGTAGAAACTAAAACTACCACGATAACATAAAAATACTACTTATTACAAAAAAAATACTACTCCTTTTCGTTAAGGCCTAAAAATTCCGTGCTTCATTCTAAAAGGTCCGACACGCTTTTGGGATCAACAATTGCTTTCGAAAATAATTAGGTGTTGCATTATTATGCACAATATGATTGTCGAGGATGAAGGCCACAAGTACGTGCATCACTACAAAAGAGGCGACTATGAGCAAGTGGATGACTATTTCGTTGTACCTCAACACGATATTTGATACGCATGGAAGAATTTTGAGGAATGAAGTCAACTAATTCTGGTAGGGTTTTTTGTTATTGTAAAAGAAGTTGATTGAACTAACGTGGCAGAAGCATGGAGTTGAATGGTGGTAGGATTAGTTTTAAAGTAAGTGATGAATTACTTTTTTTTATTAGGGATTTGTAATTTTAATTTTTCGGAAAGTGAATGTTATATTCTCATGTATTATTATTTATATATAAAGTTATCAACTATTCTGATTTTAAATTCTGCTGTGAATATTTCGTTTAAGTATCAAAGTTTAAATTTGAAATAACATTGGTATATAATTTTAAAACATAAAATCGAACATCAACTTTTAAATAGGAAAAATAAAATGCAAATATAAAATAAAAGGAAAAAAAATGTGGAGATGAAAAATATAAAAGAAAAGAAAATAAAACAAAAAAATAAATGAAATTGAATGATATAAATGAAAATGAAAAAAAAAAATTATAAAAAAGAAGATAAAAAAAATGTAAAAAGAAAAGAAAAAATCAACATAACTCAACAGAATCGGTTCTGAAGAATAAAATGGGTTTTGTCAATAAACCCAACAGAACACTGCGGGAGATGACCTTACGTTACGTTAAGTGGTCAAGTGGATGATGATTAGACATACAAACTACAAAGGGGTATCCTAATAAATACACACTTTCTAATTTAAAGGTTTTATAATAAGAATAATTATCGATGTTTTTGGTTAATAATTGCTACATCAACATGTTATTACAATGAAGTTTAGTTATAAACACAACCTTTTCGTGCAAACAACAAACGTGGGTGCAGCCCTGCAACAGGGGCGGCTCTAAGTTTTGGTGGCCCTGTGCGTACTTTTAGACAAGGCCTGAAATACTAATATTAAGTACTACAGTTTTTTTTAAAGAACCAAATTACGCAACCCTCAAAACAATTAGGAAGAGATTCCAAAATTAATATTCTGAAACATTCAAGCCCCACCTCCAAAATCTCCCAGGTCATCACACTCAAACTTAGAACCCTCTCAAACCAAAACATACATAAGCGAACATTCAAAAATGTTATGATGACATCTCACCCAAACATAGAAATATTAAGACTAAAACACACATAAACGAACATACAAAGATAAACTTTCATAGACAGAGCGCCATCTAATAGCGTATATATTAGATAAATTATCTACTAAATATTATTCGACGAATAAGCACCCACAATAAAAAATCAGAAGCACAGATCGGAATTAGGAAAATATAAGAACCCTAAAAATTTTAGAATTAGGAAAATACAAGAACCCTGAAAAAATCAAATAAGAGTATTGATAAAATTTAGTTACATGCCTTCGAAAGAGGGATGAGAGAAGAAAGAGGGATACTCCTGGTTGTAAACGAGATGGGAAGAAGGAGAAGAGAGCCGTGTTTTATAAAAATACGGCTCAAATATTTTTTTTTTTTTTGTAGAAGCCTATTACTAGTTTCCAGTGTACTGGGCCTCGAGGCCCCAGCCCAGAATGTTGCCCTGTGCAGTTGGGCTGACTGCACAGGCTTTGGACCGCCCCTGCCCTTCAATGGTGCACTACAAGAAAACAACCATTTAGCGACAGAATAGTAGATACGGATAGCATCCGTCGCTATTTAGCGACGGATCGGTGAGTGTAGCGACGGATGAACACGAACTGCGCTCTAAGCTATTTAGCTACATTCCCTTCGCCCGGGGAAGGACACGTGTCCCTTTATTTTAACGACGGATTATAATATCCGTCGCTATATATAGATACGGATAAAATCATCCATCTCTAAGTTGGTCAACGACAAAACTGGCGACGGATAAGTTAATCCGTCGCTATAGTTAGTGACGGATAATATAATTCGTCTCTTTATTTTTTAGTGAAGCCACTTTTCGCGACGTCCTACATAGCGACGGAACGTCCGTCGCTAATGGGCGAAAGCGACGAATCGCTACCGTATAGCGACGGATGACATCCGTCGCTAAACCCAGTTTTTCCTGTAGTGGTGGCTCAATTAGTGAAAAGTGAAAATAATATTTTCTCGGTAACTCAGATTTTTTCCAGCGAATAGAACAAAGCCTTAAATTGTTATCCTTATTTTTTACTTATTGGCCAAGAATAATATCTTGGTAGATTATCTTTCCATTGATTTTTCCTTGTAACGGTTACTCCACTGAATGAAGTACTCCACTGAATGAAGTAAACCCAATTGTCAGACGTTATTATCTATGCCAACGGTGATTTTACATCCCAATAGAGACATTTTTTGATTTTATTTTATCCCGGCCTAGTATATATAACTGTAATGTACCCATAAATGAATTACACGGATGCCCACATTTGTATATGTTTTGAGCTCATGAAACTCATCTCATGACCTGCCGGACTAGTTATTGCATTCTATTTATATATAGTCATGTTAGGCATAAAAGTGTATAATTATTGTTGGTGTCGGAATATGTCAAATCCGCAATTTATATGTTGTCTATATTGTCATGTTAATTAGCTCATGATTGTTGTTAGGCCCGACCAAGATGATGACGTCCAATACCCATCCTCTGGGTCCGACCAGGCCACTCAAAAGGCTACTAAAGCCAAGGCCTGAGAAATAACCACGTCCGTCCTACAAAAGAGGTCAACCCCCTCAGGAAGGGCAAACTACACACTAGTCAGGGGAATCCACAATAAAGTCATGGCTACCCAGCCCAAAGTAAGACACTCGGACTATGTTTGGCACTAGCTATATGGGCCGACTTTAATAACATGCCATGCCAGGGGATGAATAACTAAGCCTAAGGTCTGACTACTATGGTAGGTTAGACCAAATACTCTATAAGACAAAGACAATACTCAAATCAGGAAGTAAAG
The DNA here is from genome assembly GCA_028274465.1 of Plantago ovata. Taxonomy (NCBI): domain Eukaryota; kingdom Viridiplantae; phylum Streptophyta; class Magnoliopsida; order Lamiales; family Plantaginaceae; genus Plantago; species Plantago ovata. The sequence goes on from CM051455.1 coordinate 129,807,062, forward strand.
CTAGGCATGGCTATTCAGACCTAGGGACCAAGCAGAGGTACGACTTGCCTGGCCGGACTTAAGCTCAGGCCAAGGTACTAAGGCTGGTGGTCGAGAAAGATTTCTAAGGTTATGAAATGACCAAAAAAACCTGCTAAGGGTGATTTGAGACTTGGGCCAGGCCCATTGGGTGCCTAAATGGGCTCAACTACATGGGAGAGTCAATCTCTATCATACACTTGTCACGATCCTATAAAAAGATATAATAAAATAATATGGGTATAAAAGGAAAGCTCATTTACTCCTCAAGATAATCAAGATTATACTCTCCAATCATTGATCCATCATATCACATTTACTAAGGGCTATTATATCCCCTATCTGTAAAGTCGACCCTTCGATTTGATCCTTGACAAATCGGGCAAGAGGTCCTAACACCCCATTCAAGTTTTTACAGGTCTTACTACCAAAGATGGAAAACCCTTAGTTTGGACGGCGCTCCCGAATTAAAGTTAGACGTAATAACAAGAACTTGAAATCACCCTACAACAATTGTGTGTTCGAAGTTGCAATAACCAATAGATAGCTAATAAATAAGACATATGATCCGAAGCACTCGCAACTCGAAAGTACTAACGCGTGGATGACACATTAAGAGTATATGTATAACTGGAGTTAGAAGGTATATGCGTATTTGGAGTTATAAGGTGGTAAACGAGTAGTTTAGGATTAGGACTAAGGTAGTAGTTATATTTGCCGTTTAAAAAAAACAAACTAACAAAAAAAGAAGTTGAAATATCTAAATTGAATTTAATAAATTTTGAGACATAAAAAATGCGTACAAGAAGGAAATTTTAATTCTAGATAGATACGGACATTATAACATTTTCAATATATCATCATCATGTTAGAAAAACATTAAAGTTCATGCATCAAATTCTTACATTTGACATATGCATTTATGTCGTGTTGTTAAACGAGTCGAGTATTTCGTGCTGGCTCGAACTCTAATAGCATTTGAACCGAATTTAGGCTCGACTCGTTAAAAAAACGAGCAAAAAGTTCAATTCAAACTCGAGCTGTAATATTTATATTCTGCCTCTATTCGACTTTATATATATATATATATATATATATATTTTTAATAATCGAACCATTACAATGTCACAAGTAGCATTTAAACTATAAATAATCTCGCACTTGGCGAGAATTGAACCTATGACCTCTAGTGTCATGACACCTCAGTCTAACCAATTGAGCTAGACCTCATTGGTATATATATATATATATATATATTAATTATATATATATATAGAGACACACACTACACACATATATATACATATACTATTAGAAAATTCTACTTTATAAATGTATAATAGTATAAGGTTCCTAATTTAAAAGGAATTAAAATACTAATACCTAATTAGTACTCTTCTCCCTTCCTTTAGGGTCGAGTAAATTTGATGTGCAAGTAGCATTCTAATTAGGAGTAAACTATTGGATTTCTTCTCCCTTCCTCATGGTCGACGCCTAGGGGGCTTATTGGAGGGGCAGGTGTGCTTCAATCAGTGAGTTTTTCTTTTTTTCCTAAGTAAATTTTGGTAATGGATACGTCTATTCTGAGTTTGATAAATTGACCAGGGGTCCAGGGCTACATACGCAAGGCAACTTTTGATGGTTTTAGTTGTTTCGTTTCATTGACTACGTAGTAAAGCAAGGGTTGAAAAAAGCCCGTACCATCGGCTTGTTGAAACGGTTTGTTTCTGAACTGCACCTATCAATACAAAACAAAGTACTTATTTTTTTTTTTTTTTATTCTATACGTATTTCATTTTTGTCTGTTTATTTAAATTCTATACGTTTTTACTTTTGATAAATCTTTATCTTACAACTTTATTGTGGACTCTGCCACTAAACCAACACACTACACTCATTCTATAAACCTTCTAAAACTCCGATCCAAAAGTAAATGTATAGAATAAAAAAAACGGATTAGTAGTAATTTTGAAGTTTGCATGCCCAATTACTTAATACACGATTTAATCTATCCATACATTTTAAACGTCAAGAACCTACACATTTTATTACCTAATGGATCCAAGGTCCCAAACCATAACGCCTTGAAAAAAGAAACCTTCTATCCGCATCAACTTATAAATACCATCACCTACTTATAAAATGGTCCATACGTGTGATGGCATCCTACCTTGTTGTCGATTGCGATTTGCGACTAATTAACGAGCAAAATTTGATTAGTCCGTCTCGATGACTACGTACCCATGATGTCAATTACGGTAGACATGCTTTCTTTGCCAACTCGTTAGACATAGTACATGCAATGCACATATATATCCAATTGAATACAGAAGCAGAAGCTGACATACCGAACACAATAAATCCCTTAAACATGCATGTACATGCCATCGAAACATCACATCATATTTATGATCTAATTAATATGGTATTCGGAAAATTATTATTAGCTACATGATTAATGATTCGCACATGATATCCTACAAGTGTGGACATAATGTATCAAATTAGGCTGGGAATTAAGTTTTTGAATTGATTGCGCCCCAGACTTGGTTTCAAACTGGGCTGAGCCTAATTTTACGAGGAATTCAAGCCAAATATTCTTCACAGTACTGCATAATATCCCTACAAAAGATTGTTTAAGTTACCATTGTTTTTGGTTTTTGGATGTTAGTTGTTACGTGTAATTGAGCTGGCCACTAAATGTCCTCACGGCTCGACCACTAATGGCCGGACGTACATGATACATCCATCATCCATGGACACAATGTATATATGTCAATTTCCACATACCATAATTATATCTTTTGTTTGGCTTTAAACTAGATTTGCACTAAACCAGCTAGTGATGGAACCAAGTGATTATGATAATCTGATTTTCAGTGAGGAATTAGTGTACTTTTTAAAAATTGTAGCTAAAAACTGAACCTTTCGTCTTCATAAGAGGGCATTATTGTCTTGGGTTATTAGTGTAAGAGCCAAATTTGGTGGAAGAGCCGTGTAACACATTTCTCTTACAACTTTTATGAGTTCTAAACGTATGCAATTGTTGGTAATATTAATGAGTGAAAATGGTATCCACTGTCCACTATAATAATACAGGGCTCCATAGTGAGAAATCTACCTGTACGACTGTACGGCTGTACTCTAATATGATATGAGGCACATTAAATTATTTGTTTTGAGATTCCTTCCCGAGCTTCGATTTCTTCTTTGAACCGACTAGATGAACCCAAATGCTACTCGATGCAAGAACTCTAGTTGGATGATAGTGGTCCTACGATCCCATCTCTTTCTAGGACAGGAGCTTCGAAAAAGCAAATTTATAGGGCTCTGACAATAATGTAATTTGTGTATTAGCGAGACGTATATAACTCGATTAATGAGAAACCGTGAGGTACAACGAGTTGAAACATATTCATATCATACTATATACTCCTAGGAATGGTGATTTGGGCCGGACAGTCAAGGCCGGCGTGATTTTACTCGGACAAGCCCACCCAACCATTATTATTATGACGGTGCCTACACACAGGCCCATGTGTGAAGTTCTACGCCGGCAGGCCCAACCCATGTGTTAAGTTGAAATTTATATGCACATTTGTAATATTTAGGATTAATTCACGAAAAAAACACGGCCAACAAAACTAAATTGGAAGCATTTGACCGGATGGAAGAAGTAGCACATGTTTTTTTAATAAGGTTTATGTAAGAGATTGGAAGTTTGTTTATTAGCAAATTCAGAAGATTTCAGAAGGAGAGGGGCTTTTTGCAGTTTCGCGAATCTATTAAGCTGCAGTTTAGGCGGTTTCCTATATGATTTGTTCTCAGCCGTTGGATAAGAAGTTTGAATGTAATCGGACGGTTTCTGCTCGTTGTGATCATCTCTGTTTGGTTGCTCAGCTGATCATTTAAGAGGCAATTCTATTTTAGATTTCATTCATTCTTTTAGGGTTCTTTTGTATTATTCCCCTGTAACTTAGAGAGTTTATTAGCTAGTTTCAAAAATCAAGTTAGATCTATAAGACTGTTGAATGTTGATAGTTGATTTGTATAGTGTTCTGTACGTAAGCTTGTATATTGTAATCAGAGATGAACAAGAATAGTGAATTGCGTGCATCACTGTGGTCTGTGGATGTAGGTTATTCGTTACCAAACCACGTAATTCCTTGCATTTGTTACCGAATTGCGTTCTGTGAAAGTGATTGTTTAATTTGTAGTAGTTACAATCAATTGGCATTTGTGGTTTTTTCATGCTTGATTAGAGCTGATAATTGGGGGTCGGTTTTTTAGTGTAGTTTCTTCGTTCCATCAACATTTTGCATTTCTGACCGTTTAAGTACCAAGTTAATTAGTTCTACACTTCTATTACTTCATCAAGTACTGGAGTTTGGTTAGCACATGGTTCAGCAAAGGATGCTTGGCATTCTGGAAACGGTTTTGGCGAATCCTCAGCCCTGTATGATTAACGGTATGGTCTTGTTTATTCATCCTCAGCAGATCCGGAACTACCCCAACTTTGTGCATAGAAGCCTTAATTAATTGGAAATTCAAATGCATATATATATATTTATATTTTATATTAGCTAATTCCTACATAAAATAAAGGCTTGCAAGCTATGAAATCATCAGTCTGCATCAATTAATCTTGATTACAGTTAACATTCCGGTCCAGGTCTCGACTGGCAGTAGTCAAATGTCATGTACTTACTTCTGATGTCTTGTAATGCTTTGAGCTGCCCCGCATTGAGTTGCCAGTTACTTGGTTTGTTCCATTCGTACCTCTCTGAATTACATCCCTGAACGAAGAAGTTGGTGCTAGGGCAGGCATTTATCCTGAATCCCTCTTAACTAGCCACAAATGGTCCCTTACTCCAGTTGACTGGACCAAGCCATTGTGTGTCGTTCCATATGCTCGCTGATACGTACAGTGGAAATATAGGATAGTTTACACCAACATTCTTTTTGTTCTTGAACACCCTCACTGGCAGGCCATCAACGAAGAACCTGTGAGGAAATTTTAAAGAAACTGATGAGTTCATATGATATGTAAAATGATATTGATGATCAGGACCAGGACCTTGTGCCTCGAAATGGAGGCGAACAAATTCAAAATGATTCTTCTCGAAATGAGATGTCTCAATCTCAGCCATAGTCCATAAGGCCTAATATATAGAGAACTTACACAATTTGCTTGGTATTCCATAGGAATTCATAATCATGAAAATCTGCAGTTGGGTCGAACCACAAGTTAAACACTTGCTCCCTGCCTCCTAAATCCTGGACGAATACGTTAGTACTTAGCGTTGGCTGCGTCTCGTTGCCTAGAAACTCAAAATCAAGCTCATCATGCTTCACGTTACGACTTGCATCAATCTGGGAAGTTAACTGAGAATTAAATTGAACAATGAATTAGTTCACATTTTACAAGTAGCTAGCTAGCTAGAAAAGAATAAAGTCACATATTCTTACGTAAAATGTACTGACGACTCCCGTAGTAGAATGGGGCGGGACCTTCATTCTGATCCCGATACGACCTGACCTATACGACACCTTCGACATAAAACCACCCCCTGCATGCATCAACAAGAGTTGGTAAGCAAAATCTGGAAGTTAAATTGATGACATTTGCGCGTGCAGATAGCTAGCTAGCTTAACTAAAAACAACATCAACGTGAACGAACAACGACAATTTAAAAACCTGAATGTTCATCCATTAGGAGTTGAACTTGTGTTCCTTGACCAAGAACAGTAACGTTTCCCCACAAAGGTTTGTAATCTATGTCAAAGGGTACTTGTGCACCATTGATAGTGTATACACCAGCAGCAAGCAAGAAAAAAGCAGAAAGAGTAAGATAGAGTTGAGCTTTGCAAATCATTTTACTTAGCATATATGATTGATTTTATATATTCAAGTGATTTATGTGAAGAATTATACTCTGGTATATATTTATAGCTGTGGGATTGGAATTTCAAGAATAAATACTTTGATTTGTAACGCTTGATTACATAATTATTGTATCCTCTACTTCATTATCAATATCATGATTCCTTGATAACTGGAAACGAATCTGAAATTTCTCCCCGATGTGTTGCTAGCTGATTGACTTTAGAGTCCTCATCCGATTCAAGCCAGCTGATTGAATTTTAAAGTCTACACTCGATTCATGTCACACACTCGATGGGTATCTCAACTATGTTCATCAGTCGGTCAAAACATATTCCACTTCGGGCAAGTAAAAAAATCTTAAAAGACTAAGCAAAGTTCTTCTCAATGACTCACGACCCCGAGTATCTTTTGGAGGTTGAGTAAGTACCGCATAGTTTGACATCCAAACATATACTCATCAAAAAACTAACAAGTGATGAATCTTCTCAACAACCCACGACTGAGAGGGGAGATAATTGAGAAGTTGTGTAATCTTCTCCAACGAATCATTCACTCAACATTGTAAAAGGGGCCAAACCAGCAACTCTACGATCATCCAACATTTGGTACTTAAATACTCTCTAAATCTACTAGCTACATTGTCTTATCCCTCGCACAATCATACAATCAACTCGGTACCTTTAAACTCGATCATCATTGGTCTCATGCTCTCGTGCGCTGGTTTTGTGTTGCCTTGCAGGCCGTCGGTGCTGTCGCAACTCAACAAAAATTCGATAGTAGATTCTTTTGCATATACAAATCCGAAATAATGTTCTAACGACATTTTTCTCATTCATTTATTTATTATATAGTATGTAGCTTTAGTTATAAGGTATTTAAAAGTAAATCAAAAGGGGCAAATAAAGAAAAAATATATGCATATATAGTACTTGTTAAAAAGAAAACTTTGACTTCTACTGGCCAAAATACTCAACTTCATGGAGTTTCAACTGGTTAGGCATACAAAAACTTTTAAAACTCTTATCTACCGGCAGGTGGGGAATGGTTGTTCCATTCATTTTTGAACTGATGTTTGGATTGGTAATTGTGTGTTATATAATTACACAAACCATGACTATGATGAGCAGTAGTTCAGTATACTGAAAATGGCACTTGGAATATTCCTAAATTATTACAAGTACTACAAGATTCTTTGGTATGGCCTTGGGAGTCTACATGAGTTTCATTAAAATCTGCTTATACTTGTCTAGTTACTAAGGATGTTAGTTTTCCTATTTGGGTCTGGAATAAATTATGGAGTCTTAAGGTGCTCCCTAGAATTAGACTCTTTTGGTGGCAGGTAATTCATAATAAATTGCCTACTGCTTATAATTTGGTGGAGCAGCATCTACCTATTTCACCTATTTGCCAACTTTGTCAGCAAGAAGAGGAGTCCTTTTCTCATTTATTTTGTAATTGTATGGCTTTTCATAGGTTGCATGTTATAGTTACACCTGCTCATTGGGAGTGGTCTCAAATTATAGTTCATACTATTTTTAATGTGTTCTCTTTGAACTCTTATCAACAATTGTTACTTGTATTATTCGCTTATGTTATGTATTCGGCTTGCAGCATCTTCGCTTGAACGGAATCAACATTTTCGGATCCTGTTTCCTGAAGGGAAGCTAGAAATAATTTTATTTTCAAACATGAGGAAATCAACTTTCATAAGTTGTATTATAAACTCAGATATCTTCAGTATCAGTGTCAAGTTTGTTTCCCACCCCAGTCAGCTGTTCATCATAAAATTGTAATGTGTAGATGGTTACCTCTTACTGCTTTGCCTTATGTTCTTAATTTCGATGGTTCCGCGCAACATAGTCCAGGTAGAAGGCGGGTTGTGGGGGGATCATTCGTACACATTTGGGGTTGTTTAAACGGGCTTTTTCAGTTGCTTTAGGGGTCACTGGTAACAATGTTGCAGAGTTGTATGGTTTACTGTATGGTATCCGATTTGCTTTACCGTTGCAAGTTTCTTCTTTGGAAATACAGTCTGATTCTCTCTATGTTGTTTCTTGCTTGAACAGGAAGATGAATCCGACCTGGAGATATGGTCCTCTGGTGAACCAAATTAGAAGGCAGCTGGAGCAAGTAGGGGAGTGGCAGCTTCACTTTGTATATAGACAGTGCAATAGTACGTCAGACGTTTTGGCTAAATTAGGCAGTGGAGTGCTGAATTTAGCAAGTTTAGGTGTCGAGTCATCTCAGGTTTTAGCTAGTTCATGTAGACATGATATTAGAATCTCGGACCTCTGTCCCGACTGGTTGTCGTCGTACTTGTACCCGGATTTGAATAAGATGGTGTCCCTGTACTGTCGTATGTCGGGACGACCTCAGGTTGTAATTCCCCTACTTGTGTGTTAATATATTTTGTGAACCTTTAAAAAAAACTGGTTCTATGGAAGCCGTTTTGAGCATATTTTTACTTTCTTATACTTCTAATTTTATATTTACATTTAAAAAAGCATGACATATGTGTGTTCCATATTTTGCGTCATAGACTTTTGTTCATCATTTTCACTTTGGTTTCTCGTTGATTTGAACATCGAGACGATTTCTATTCATCAAGATCATGTATGAACAATGTAATATTAATAATCTATTTTTTTTTAAAGAAGGAACTAATCATATTTGGAGTTGTACTCACTGCAGAAGAACTTGTACTGCACATTTGTACTAAGAGTATTGGTATTGTACATTATGCATCACACATAGTACATTACAGTTAGTTTGTTACTACTAGTTGAGAGTTTTGTTCCATCTCCTATATAAACAGAGCTAACATAATATGTAACTCACTTTTCGTTTCATTCTGACTATCAATACAAGTTCAATTCTTCAATATTATAGATGAATTTACAACAACCAAGCCCTAAACTCGAAATCCAAATCATTCAGTTTGAACTCCTGCTAATTTCAGAATTGAACAAACCGAATCAAAACAATGAAGTTAATTCTGTTGCAATTTTACCTTAAACCAACATTCGTTTGTCCATAACTTCGCAACTGAACTAAATGTGTCAACGTCGGAAACAGAGATTTATCGAACGTGTATAATCTACATAGAGACTTAGAGTAGTAGAAGACACAAGTCAACAAATTCTGTTTTAAGTTGTTTTCTCAATGCCATAGAGGAGACCTGGTGCCTAAACCAGACATAACAAAACAAACTTAAACCCAATGCACAGACAAATAACTATATACTAGAGTAATTCGGTTGATACTGTATATGTTTCTTGCAGAGTTGCAGTCACAATGTCATAGTAGTAGTAACAAATATGGATCAAATTAATATATATCCAGAAATTACACACAATTATTTATGTCTATCTTGACTTTTCCATTTATACTGTTTCACTGGTAAATAAATTAATGAACTCTGCATTCAGGGAAGTTGCGCATCTTAGCAGGATCCTTGCAATAGTCAGTCACCAGTGTCTTCCTTTTAATAATATCGTAAATTTTCTGCTGTTTCGGATTCAGTTCCCAGTTCTGCTTCTGGTTCCATTCATAACTTGTGGAATAGCAGCTCGCAGGATTTGAGTGATCGAATACGCAACCATTTATTTCAAATTCGCGGTAATGTGACAGAAATGGGCCTTTGCTCCAATCCACTGCGCCAACCCAATCCGTTTTGTTCCATAAGCTTGCTTCCACGTACATTGGCGAACCTATTGGATATTTTGCACCGATTCTCGTGTTGTTCTTGTACACCCTTACCGGTCTCCCATCAATAGAGAACCTATATACCAAAATTAATGGAACCTATAGTACGAACTTTCACACAAGATGAATAAAGAGTTGTTATTTATAGTAATAGAGAAGCGATTTCATACACTATCTGTTTGTCGTTCCATAGAACTTCATAGTCATGAAAATCTTGAGTCGGATCAAACCACAGAAGATTTGTTTGTTCTCTATTCCCATTATCTTGGCTGAACACGTTCGTATTTAGCTTGTATGGTCTTTTATCGTCGCCTAATAGCTCAAAATCAATCTCGTCGTGTGGGGGGTCGGAGGACTGAAGTGGAAGCACACTAGTTAACTGGAAACACAAAAACGGAGCGTATCAAATGAAAAGTTCAGTTGTCAATAGAAACAAAACCAATAAAAAAAGTTGGTCAAATTAATGATGAACATTCATACATAAAAGGCTGTGATGACTCCCTTAGTACTCTTTGGGGTCTTTATGCTAGCGCGGATTCGGCCAGATCCATACGCCTGCTTCGATACAAATCCACCTCCTGCACATCAACCAGAAATATTAATCAGAAAACTTTATTCGATACAAAGCCTTACCATTTTCATGGGAGGAAAGAGAACTTGGAAATTAAATGAAGAACAGTAGAATTAAATTAACCTGAATATTGATCCATTGAGAGCTGAGCTTCAGTTCTTTGATTAAAATAATTAACATGACCCCAAAGATATATGTAATTTGTATCAAAGGGTACTACATTTGCAGATGTGCTTGTAAATTGTTGACTATAGCTAGTACCAAACAAGAGAATGCTAAGAAACTGATCATGAGATTGTATAGAAGAGCCATAGTTGAAATGAAGGAGTTTATGATGAAAATTTTGCAATGGGATGGAGTGGTATTTATATCCAAATTTGCTATGCCTGTGTAGCTAATTCTAGTAATAATGCTTGCCATGGAGATTGGATAGTAGCTACGGAAATACTTTTAAAGGAAACAATTGAATTTTCTCATCTGAAAGTGACAATTGTTTGATTATAAGTAGTATGCTTTGAAGGTATAATATGGTTGGAATCCCATGCACGTAAATGTCTCATATATATGGGGTTTCAACTCTACATGCTCCATATATGTAAAAAAAAGAGTAAGTTTTACAGGCAAATATTATACAAACATGCTATCTAATGTTTTAAACTTTTCACACATTCGAGATGAAACCTTCAATAGAGCCTCCTGATTGACAAAAGAAACCAACCTACATAATTATCGAGCCAAAATGGATACCATTGAAAAAAAAGAAAGAAAGAAGCTATTATCGAGAATATTAATGTTTCCTTACTTTCCTAATGATATTGACATTTTTTATAAACAAAAGAAAATACCTTGTTAACAATATGAGTAGATATTTTAGAAAAAAAAGCATCAGGATTTTTCTTAACACATGATCCTTTTGTTTTCTTCTTCTAATGAAAGTTAAAATAGGCTGTATACCACAAAGTTTTTGTGATAATATTGTTGAAGACCAGTATATTTTATCTAACTTTACAATGAAAGAAATAGATCTTGGATAAGGGAGCTCGTTTTGTGGACGGTAAGGAATTAAAAAATTAATTAAATACCACCCTCCGAAAAGGATAACAGGACTGAACCAGATTTACGGTGTGTAATGGTTAATTAACCGTGAACATTATCTGGAAAAAGAAAACATAAATGTTTAATTAGTACCTTACTTGCGAAGTAAAAGTGCAAGTAAAACATACTACATTTCAAAGAGCTGGTTTGACATTTTACACGACATTTCATAGTCTTACTTGAATACTTGAGCATAACGTAGTTTCAACTAGATTTATAGTATTATTTTTTGAAGTGAAAATCCATTACAAAAAGAAGATTTATAAACAAGAAAAGAAAACCGGCCCGTAAAGGGAAGCACACTAAATTACTAAGGCACGCATTTCCCAATTTAATTAAACACACATTAGATCAGAACGAAAATTCTCTGTTACAAAATAGGAAGGCAATTTAATTAGTTGCTCAACTTTCACCATAAATTCGACACCATAGTCTTGTGTGATGATTAGTGCATGCGAAACAATGCATCACTAAAGCAAATTAAATTCTTCAATTTAATGTATGATATGCTACATTACACACCCAAGCAAGCAAAAGCTCAAGTTCAGCAAAACCTCCTAATATAAGGTGGCATTTGAATATTTTCATTCACTCATTAGTTTACTTTACACCTAATTAAATCACTAATTTTAGGACCACCCGGGAAAATAAGAGGTCCATGAATTATTCTTTTTTCCGACGTTATCCACTTTAAGTATTGTATTAACACTAATTACAGACCAAGAAGTCTAAACTCTTACTTACTTGTGTGCATAATCACAACTCTGGAATGTCTCTGGAAATGGAATATCAAAATCATTAGACGCGGCTTCTCCATGAATGCTTAGCTAAATATTACGTATCAATGATGTATCATTTACGTACGAGTACTATTCTATAGAAGAAAATTAGTAAATGATTTAGAGATTGAGCTAGCCCATGCCATTTGCCAACCCGGTTAACTCAACTAGTTAGACCGACATTCCATATAAATCTTGAATTATACAAAATATTATCTATAAATCTTTTTAAATTGATTTGGAGGTTAGGGGAGGTTCGGCAATGCCCAAACCAACCCGTGGTTCTACACTTCTACCCATATTGCCCTCCCCTCTGGCACACAGTGTACTGACGTTAGCTCGAATTAGTAGCGTAGCGCACCAGTCGTTGTTGTTTCTTTCTCTTGTATATTATATTAAATCACTCTATGTTTATGTTTCTGCTAAAATTGCGTTAATCCTAATATATAATGTTTTGTGGGGCGGAGGGAGGTGTTTTCATGTAGACTCCCTCTTAGACACTTTAATTACATCGACCTTCCTCTTAGTCCGAAGTTTGCACTAAACACCTTGTTAGATTATTGCAATTACATTTAGGTCGACGAACTTGACTTTTCGCGATTAAAAATTGGAAAGTACCTTTCTACCCTTGTTCATATATTGAATTTTGAGGTTGGCCCAAACAACATAATAATGTATGGACTTGGATGTGATTGAATATTATTGCAAAGTAAACCTCAAAAAACATTATATTCAAAATAATCCCTAAAATTTAAAAAAAGAGTTGGAATCCAGCTCAGATTTGGAGCTTTACAACTCCAGAGCGGAGATGTGGCTCCGATTGGAGCTCATCATAGCTCCAATCCGAGCTTAAAAGCAGGTGGAGTTGTGATGAGCTCCAATTAGAGTACCGGAGATGAGGAAGAAGCTAGAAAAAGAAAAAATAAGGGCGCGTTTGGTTTGAACCTTGTATACAGTAGCAACATATTTGATCAACTAATAATTTAAAAAATAAACCTCAATATAATTCTGAGAGTAAGAGGAGAGTTTCGATGCAAAGAGGGTGACTAACAGGTGGTATATGATATTATGTATAATATTTATTGCCCTTCGTTTGATGTAAATGGTTTCTAGACTTAAGACATTATGGATGTGTAGATTTTACCTTTATATAAATTCACACAACACAAACACTTGAGCACTTTTTTTTTCGTACGTTTTTCCTATTAAAATTTTTTTATGGTAGGGTTTTAACGAGCCCTATTAACCTGTAACCTTTAACATATCGTGGATGGTTAATGGGACCTCTTTGGCACATTTTAGTTTCAACTTACTTTTTCTCTCGTAATTGCCTTGAATCCAAATTGATCCGATCCGAACGTACCCAATCCAAAATACTATGATCCGAATAAATCCGACCCGACCCGACCCCATCCGATGCCAAATAATTTATATACTCCATCCAATTTAATCCTAATCCGATCCAAACGATCCGTTCCCAGGTCTAATTCGGAGTGCACTGGAGAAAGAAGCGGGGGACCGGTTATGTCAGAGACACGGGTGACGGAAACGCAGGATTCTAACTGGAAGCGAAGTACTTCAGTGGCATGTAGTTCAGACTTCAGAGGCTTAGAGCTGCGTATATAGGTGGTAGTGGCTCAAGTAACCTGCTATCTCTCTCTGTTGAAGCTTTGATGTGGAGGATGACCAAAGTCTATCTTGTGCTTGGCCTTCATCCTGCAGCTCTCCTTACAGTTAGGCTTTTGGAAGTCATCTTTTTACATTTGTGCCGGTTCGGTCTCTGGAGAGCTATTAGCTTACGCCCACTGTTGTTTCTTTGTGCCTTACTAGTAGTTTATGGGCGGTGGAGTTTATGTTTGTATCACTCCACTTTGAGTGTCTTACTCGAGTATTTCTTATACTCGAAGTTTTATTAATAAATTTTTAGCGGATTAAAAAAAATAAAAAAATGGTGTTATATGAAAAATTGACCTATGTTATTCTTACCTACCAGACACTCAAGCTCTTTGTAACATTAGAATTAAGAAAGAAATGGGGGGCCAAAATGGAAGAAAACAAAACCCAGAACACAACAAAACACATACATACACTCATGACTCAACAATCAAACCAAAATTTACATGGCTAGTTCAATTTTTGCAAGATAGTATTACAAAACAGTATGGCAGTTTTGCTGCTAAATAGTCTCCCTACGAATCTTCGGAGGATCCGGTGCCCTCATTGTATCATCTTCATTACTATCTAACGCTTCTTCGTCAATGAAAGGAAGCTGTCTCCCTGGACTTTGCTCATGGGAGAATCGACTAGGACTTGGCGAGTTGGCCTGCATGCCTTGTGGTGGTGGTGAAGAATAACTGGGATTGGATCTTGGCAACGGAGTTATTGGTGACTCTTCGCCTGTTTTCTTGCAAAATTTGTCATTGAAAGAATGTAGGATCGGTATAACTTGCTTTAGATACAAATTACCAGCCAGTAGGTCCTGGATTGACTACGGGGTTCAGTGAACACCTACGTCAACCTGCAGATTAACAAACACAGATAATATATATAAAGTAAAGCACAGCGGAATGTAAAGAAAAACCTGTGTTTGGAATTTTTCAAGCAGCTTTGGCAAGCATACTTGAATGCCCAGTCAAGGCAGAAAAACAACTAGAAAAGATCTTGTTCGTACAACGCTGTATACTCTCAATACCTATTCTAGAAAAACAACGCTAGTCACCTATAAGATGATATAGAAACCAATCTACCTATTCTTCCTTCAATACGTTGTTAGAGAAGGCTAGAATATAAACTAGCGTAAAAGACACAATGAACTAAGACAATAAAAGTATAACACTCTTGAAACTCGGTTGCTCTTGCTCTCTGTATCGTCCCCCTCTGTTTGTCGATCTTATGCTATATATAAGAAAGTCAGCCTTGATCGATCTTGAAGAGAAAAACGCGTGAGAGCAGATCTGGATAAGTCACAGCTTTAGTCTTTTGATCAGATTCATCTTTATCTTCCAAGACTCCTTTCTCTTTTAATAACAGGAATGTCTTCATGAGTCCTTTCCAACTAAGTCTCCTTCCGTCTTTAGCCTTCCTGTAATTCATCAATTTCCATATATAAATAACGTCCTGCACAAAACAACCAACTACAAATATGGAATAGTTAATATGTTAGAATAGGTAAAACTATATAAAAGCGGCTAAGTGCTTCTGTTTCCAGAACTGAGGGGTTGAGTAACCCATAGGTGAACCCCTAAGTTAACTCCCTAGAAACAGCAACACTTACAATCTCCCCCTTTTTGCCTATTCTACACATCACCAGACCTGCACAGTTAGAGCAATGAAACATAGAAAATGTAACCTGTCTATCTATAGCTTAAGTCTTAAAACACATGCAGAAAACTACTTAGACTTAGGATTAGAGTTAAATGTCAGAATATTACAGGCAACCATAAGAGACTTCAAGGAACATACTCCTTGACAAAAGGAAGATAGAATAGTCCGAAAATAAAAATAAAGCAGTCAGAAATCAAAGAGAAATCAAAGAGAAATCTAAAAAAGACTTTGCCGGCTGTGGACTGTCTCCCCTGTCTCCCCCTTGATCCGCATCCCGTTTGCGTTTCCGTGATCCCCTGTGCGCTTCTCCCCCCCTTCTTCTTCATGATGAACTGTGCACTTCTCCCCCTTGAGGTGTGGATTCGGCAAAAAGAAACTTAGACGTAGTGTCAATCTCAACATCCCGGAGAGATATCATCCTAACAAAGTAAGTAAGCTAGAAGGTAGGAATTGGGTAGCAGACGCACTAGCTTTGGGCAGATGTGAGACACAACAAGAGAAGCAAGAGTTTTGGAGTTTGTGGGAAAGGTGGACGGTTTTGTTTAAAGAAAACTAACCGTTGAAGGGCATGTTTGGATCGTTTGGTAAAGGCAAGGGTACACATGAATAACTGTCAAGATCCTCCAGAAAATTGTTTTGGTATGCTCCAAAATTTTATATCTGTAAAAAGGTGAGAACCAAAGCACAAGATATATGGTATACCAAAAATATGAAAAACAATTTTAAAAAAGAGTCAAGATCAAGACAGCAAAATAAACGTTAGGAATTAAACTAATGGAGGATCTGTCTATGGAGAAAATAACTCAATTAGTCACTTTAACTAAAAACAAAACAAGATCCTTTATAATCCCCAATGCATATGTAGACTCCCCCTTAATGCAAACCTACATGTACACCACCACCTAGACACAACTCAGAGAGTTTACCTAGACTCAAAAAATAAAAATAACACATTAACAAAAATTGAAAACACATAATTTCGCAAGACAGTCCAGAGGTGTTGGGTAAGGTGTTGTTCAACCCCCTGGGCAACACTCGACCAAGAAACTCAGTAATCATCAAAAGCCTCACCTGTATTTTTCCCTTTGCAATTTTTGAAGACGTTTGAAACAAGATGTTCTCTGGTCTTTGTTTAAATCTCAGTGCAATGTCCATGGGTTATTTTGCAAAAAAATATTTTTAAATGCTGTTCATTAATTTTTAATGCAGCTTTTTGCATTTTTTTTTTCTTTCCAAACCTTCATAGACTTGAGACCCAAAGATTGCCAGAAAACCGGAGACAAGTTTTACCTTCCTTGCCTTTCGGGCCTTTGCGGCACTTGTTTAGCTACAATTAGAGAATTCAAGGCCCCTAATGTGCTCTTTTTCCTGTTAATAAGGCAGAGATATGCTCATAGGAAATTCAAGGTTCCTAGATATGAAAGACTATGTCTCAAGCTCCAGGAGAGGGCTTCCAATAAGTAAGCAAAATAAGGGTCAACAGGGACTAGAAATTTTTAAAGAGTTCCTCTTTCTCATGCATTCCAAGAAATCTTACAAACAAACTTACTTGCAACATAGTACGTAGACTGACGCAAAATATACATGTAGCAACAGACACACTAAAAAAATAAAAAAATAAAAAATGCAGACACACGCACCACATGCATACTACAGGTGTTGACTGTGGTGTTAAGTCAACCCCTGGGACAACCCTATTTTTCAGACAGTGCAGAAACCAAGAGACCTCCTAAGACTAAGAAATCTTTCAGTATCCAATGGCTTCGTGAACAAATCAGCAAGTTGGTTGGTTGTTTCTATATGTTCAATGTCTAAAACATGAGCCTCATCAAGTTCTCTCAGAAAATGGTGTATAATATCTATATGCTTAGACCTAGCATGATGAACAGGGTTATGCGACAAATGAACAACACTCAAATTATCACATAAAAGTAACACTGAATCACACTTAAGACCATAGTCTGATAACATAGACTTTAACCACAAAAGTTGAGTAGCCCCACTACCAGCTGCAACATATTCTGCTTCAGCCGTTGACAAAGAAACACAGTTTTGTTTTTTGCTAAAACAAGAAACTAAATTATTTCCTAGATAGAAACATCCTCCACTAGTAGACTTCCTATCATCTAAATCACCAGCCCAATCAGAATCAGAAAAATCACAAAGATTTAAAGTAGTATCTCTAGTATACCATATACCAAGTTCTATGGTTCCAGAAACATACCTTAGGATTCTCTTCACAGCATTCAAGTGGGTGATTTTGAGATCAGACTGATACCGAGCACACACACATACTGCATACCTGATATCTGGGCGAGAGGCTGAAAGATATAGAAGGCTACCAATCATGGATCTGTAGAGGGTTGGGTCAACACTCTCCTCAACCCCGTCTCTGCTGATTTTCACTGTAGAGCCCATTGGAGTTTTTAACGGCTTTGCACTTTTCAGACCAAATCTCTTCACATCATCATTAACATCCTCTTCCCCTGCATCAGAACTAACAGAGCTATGTAGACAAAAAATATCATGTGAGTTATCAGATACCTGAGAGGGTGTTGAGGCCGGGATTGTGTCAACCTCTGGTGCAACCTCTTCAAGCGACTCACAAATTTCAACTCTTAGTGCTATAACATCTGTTTCCTGTTCTGCTTCTTCAGGTTCCGCATCTTCTTTTTCATCATCGGAGTCAGTCGTAACCCAGTTCACCTTTAAACCCCTTTGTCTCCTAAAATTGGGGCATTCATTCTTATAGTGACCCCATCCTTTACACTCCCTGCATTGGATAGAGTCACGGTCTCTGGAGTTTGAGTTGGAAGATGTGGATGAATCTTTGTTGTGGGAAGAGCTGGAGTAACTATCTTCGGAGGGATATTTGGATGTGGAGCTTTCGGACTTGTAGTTTGGTTTGGCATTGCTATACTTAGACAGTTTCTTAAGCAGGGCATGAGACTTTTGGATGATATAGGCTTTGGAATGTTCAGGGTCAAAATCATTGATATCTATCTCCTGATCACTAGCTATGTCAGGAATTTTAAAAACATTGGATTTCCTACCATAGTTTTCTTCCTGACTCTGGAGATGAAGTTCAAAATTTTTCATGATGTTCATTAGAGAATCTAAGCTCATCGTAGCTAAATTATGACTTTCTTCAATAGCAGATATCTTGATATTGAACCTAGGAGGTAGTGATCTAAGGGCTTTATTTACTAGAACTTTGTTGGCCATGGGTTCACCAAGGTTATGAGATTCATTAGCAATGTCCAGAATCTTAGTAAAATAAGTACCTATGTCCTCATCTTCCTCCATGCGCAGTAATTCAAACTTGCTTTGCAAGAGTCCAACCCTGGTTGCCTTCACAGTAGAGTCACCTTCACAGTGGCTTTGAAGAGTCTCCCAGGCTGCATTTGCATTAGCACAATTCTGCACAAGTTTAAACATATGCAAATCAATCCAAGTAAAAATAACATTGAGTGCTTTTTCATTGTTAGTAGCATTAGTTTTCTCCTCATCAGTATAATCTTTGAGCTCCTTAGGTAGAACGTCATTGTTCTTGTCCTTTTCTTTCATGGGAGGCACATAGGCTACTTCACAAGCTCTCCAAACACCTACACCCATAGACTTAAGATATGTCCGCAACCTTAATGACCAGTAACCATAGTTAGCTCCATCAAGTACAGGTAACCTTCCAAGGTTAAGATTGGCTGATTCCATCGTAAGTACCTAAAACAATTACTTTAAGAAAAGTAACAAGCTCTAGATGCCAATTGAAAGAATGTAGGATCGGTATAACTTGCTTTAGATACAAATTACCAGCCAGTAGGTCCTGGATTGACTACGGGGTTCAGTGAACACCTACGTCAACCTGCAGATTAACAAACACAGATAATATATATAAAGTAAAGCACAGCGGAATGTAAAGAAAAACCTGTGTTTGGAATTTTTCAAGCAGCTTTGGCAAGCATACTTGAATGCCCAGTCAAGGCAGAAAAACAACTAGAAAAGATCTTGTTTGTACAACGCTGTATACTCTCAATACCTATTCTAGAAAAACAACGCTAGTCACCTATAAGATGATATAGAAACCAATCTACCTATTCTTCCTTCAATACGTTGTTAGAGAAGGCTAGAATATAAACTAGCGTAAAAGACACAATGAACTAAGACAATAAAAGTATAACACTCTTGAAACTCGATTGCTCTTGCTCTCTGTATCGTCCCCCTCTGTTTGTCGATCTTATGCTATATATAAGAAAGTCAGCCTTGATCGATCTTGAAGAGAAAAACGCGTGAGAGCAGATCTGGATAAGTCACAGCTTTAGTCTTTTGATCAGATTCATCTTTATCTTCCAAGACTCCTTTCTCTTTTAATAACAGGAATGTCTTCATGAGTCCTTTCCAACTAAGTCTCCTTCCGTCTTTAGCCTTCCTGTAATTCATCAATTTCCATATATAAATAACGTCCTGCACAAAACAACCAACTACAAATATGGAATAGTTAATATGTTAGAATAGGTAAAACTATATAAAAGCGGCTAAGTGCTTCTGTTTCCAGAACTGAGGGGTTGAGTAACCCATAGGTGAACCCCTAAGTTAACTCCCTAGAAACAGCAACACTTACAGTCTTCCACAATTTCGTATGAATTACCAGTCCTAACTTCCTGAGCCAGAGAACACCAGCAGCAGCAAAGCCACAGAACACAATCGGAAACAGCTGGTCTATTACAACAGAAGTTGTACGTCGGCAAGTTAAATATCTTCCTCATCTGAATTCTCCAAAATCCACCATAGAGTAACCCGAAAATACACAAGAAAATCCCAGTTACGCCAAGTGCTGCTCTGACATTCTCGTTATCAATATTAACAGCAGCCAGATTGAAAACCCAAAAGGGAGCCATACAGAATAGTATAAAGGTCGCGATATGAACATACATGTTCCCAAGTCCAAGCCTCTCCATGTTCCATCCAAAGACACAGAAGCTACAGAATAACGAGAGGTAGGCTAAAGAAATATCGTCCCAGATATCGAGAATGCCTCCACTCCATTGAGGACTAGTCTCGATGCGTCTTCCCTCATCTCTCAATGCAAATGAGAATCTCCTTACAAAAGACTTCCGCCTTGATTCTGGTCTGCTACTGTCCTCGGTGGTGGTTCTGATTTGGGCTTCTTCATCTTCGTCAGGTTCGTAATCTTTCCCAAGAGGGCTAAGCATGGAGTAAACTCCAGCAACTGCAGGAGCACCAATCGCGACAGATATACAAATTCCAACACCAATTGCAGGTCGGTCCGCTCTTCTGTACCCAAGATTAAGACCACATAACGCATACTGAGCAAAACAGTTGATATTAAGCAAAATCACAACCACCATCATGTGTGCCCATTCATGGGGTTTATAAGTACCATTCTCACAGTAAAGTTTTCGAAGCTTGACAATATCCTCCGGCCTCCATCTAATAAGTAGTGCAAAGTGGTAGATCCGTTTGGGATGTTGGTACAAGCACATGAGGGTAAACAGCGCGTTTAGAATCTGATTATTCACCTCAAACCAAGTATCCCTCTGAGACTTCCTCGGGATCGCATGGTTCAACATTCCCGTCATAACCATGAACAAAATAGCACCAGAAACAGCAACAATCAATATCCAAACAAACAGCGCTAGATTCACGGGATCCCTTATCCACTCCTTGCTTATTCTCCATAGATTATCCCAGTCCATTTTTCTCGAAAACATTCTATGGAAACGTTCACGGATCTGCAGACTACTAGAAGAAGGTACCGTACGTGAAACTTCCTCCTTCTCAAACGCCATCCTCTGAAACCTAATGGATGGGGAATCCAACTTCCCGAAATTCAAGAACCGTAGCCGCTTGGGACGACTAGATGCAGTATCAACACAACCATTTTCATTGCCTATAAGACCCTTTTGAGAAACTGAAATGTGAAGAGGGGCATGACCCTTCACTTTACCATTACCCGATTCGTCGCCCCCGCCTGTACCCTCACCGTTATCGGTCGTCGAAACCATATTGTTCTCTTAATTCTTTTTCTATGACAATCAAGAATCAATAAATAGTACTAGCAAAACATTCCCAAAAGTCTAAACCCTTTCCTCTTCTTCTAACTTAGTCCAGCAATATCCCACAGAGCTGCGAATTGGGTACAACAATGTCAATCAACAACTACGCATAGATTTCTCAAACTCACCAACTTTTTACCCCAAAAAATGAATCTTCAAGAACTATTCAACAAATCGAATTCAATAAAGTTGCAGAATGAAATTAAGCAAAAACAGGAACTGGGTTGTGAACATAGAGCATAAAATCACCAGAAAACAAATGAATCTAAGCACATAGAGACAGAATAAACATAAATTATAAGCGGGTTTTACAATTTGAAAAAAGGGTGAGTAAAAAGTGAAACTTACAGTAGAGAGTGGATTAGAGAAGGGAATGGAACAGGAACCCATTTTGGTGAGTGGAGATTGAAAGTTGAGGAGGAGGGAGTTCATTGATCCGCCATGGACTGAGTTTGAAGAAAAGAGACCGTTCTACGAAAGTTGGGATGCTTTTCCTCTTTTGATTGTTCTTCTTCTTCTTCTTGTCCGCGTTGTTTTTCTCTTTAACTTTTTTCTTTTTGTTTTTTAAATTTATTTGATTTTCTGGTTGGCTGATAAACTTATTTTATGAAAGCATTATGAAGTATTAACCGTTGACAGGTGGCAGAGAAGGGACGCATTTATACTAGCCCAGTCAGAGGACACACTCAACGAATAATTTTCACACGTTTCAAAAGCTGAAAAATTATATTTTGGGTTCCCTTATATTTTTATGCGTATAGAAATTGAATTAATATTGCGAAATTAACCAAGTAGAAATTGATCTTATGGAGACACGGATCAACAGGTACGAAAGAAATACTATAACTTAATCAGGTCAGATGTTCTTTACCTCCATTATTTCGTACCTTTATTACTTGATCTCTTTTACTTAAATGAGCCAGGAACGGACTTACAAAGAGCAACAAAAGAATAGCCACGGGTGGATTGATATTTCCTACAAGGTCATGTTAGATGTTCCGCAGCTAAATTACTCAGTTTCTATGTCATTTGATCTCTTTGGTTAAGTTGAACCAGGATTTAGAGATAAAGCCACGGATTAATTAAGCCACATAAGGAATGAAGGTTCTAGAAGATTCACAAAGATACACTTAGGTAGGCCTTGGCCAAACCCATGAATGTCAACGTTGGGCCTACTATAGACACGTGGAAGAAGGAGAAGACGATAGATGTCAGATAGAGATTGGACCGAAATAGAGGAAATCAATACCTATAAAAGGGATGCAAATCCCTAAAATCCAGGTATCATGTATTAATTACTCTCACTTAAAGACAAGGACGACTACCAACCTCATTTAAGTAAAGTCTCAATCCGGTTTCACCTCAGACAAACCGGCATAATCAAACTTCCACGCGTGCATGTGATGATTTGAGGGAATGACGAAGTTGATTGCATGTACTGAGAAAAGGGCCTTGTACCTAAAGAAGAAAGTGGATTATTTGTGTGACTATGGTGATTTAGAGAGCACGTAAACTACTGAGTTTTGTAACGAATTAGTGACCTACTGTAAATCGTTATTTTACTTACTAGAAAATCGCCCTCAGTTAATGGAGTAATAATGTGGTACATGGGACCCGTAAAGAATCCCAAATTAAACCCCATATAAATCATAAACCATAAAAGAGTGCTCTTATCTCATTTTACTAGGTAATTTGGTAAATCCTACTCCTCCATACTGTTTATAAAATATTTTAACCAAATACACAATCAATTACATCAAAGTCCAAAAACTGAAAAGTTGTATTATTCATTAACCAACTAACAGGGACCTGGATGAAAAGTGTCTATCTAACATGAGTGCCATATGTAAAAATCTGAGTTGGAAGGTATTTAATTGTTGACCAACTCAAATGGACTAAAATGTAATAGATGAAACAAGCAGGTTGTTTTTTAACGACACCTTCTTAATAATAGGCCTAATAATCAATTTTCTCATCATCGGCATGGTGGATATAGCAGTCATCTAGAAACATTCTGGTTCCCACCGGATGGCGACCTCTTCCAAGTTTCCTAATTTATATTCCTTAGGCCGAATAGATATAGCCAAGAGATATTACTGCTCCTAGGTATTTGCCAATTGGGTCCGTCCGGCAAGCTATCTTTACAATTTGTGGTCTCTGTTCAATTCATTAATTCAGAAAATTATTGCAGTTATCCCACTAGTACTATCATTATCAATAGTCAACAAATCAACGAAGGTAAAATGATCTCCCCAGGTAGGGATGGCATTAATCAAGCCCACCAGACCCGGACCAGAACATCGAGTTTTACTAATATATTCAAATATAACGTGGCTGGTTGATTTGGTGTACTGCATACTGAATTACTGATTTGGGTGTGTGATGTTTTTCTGTTATAAAACTGAAGCAAAACATCAATGTCCGCAAGTGTTTTTCTTGATACTTTGTGTGATGTATTCACTAAAATGAACTGGAAGATGAGTGAAGCATGACTACGACAACAGTTTACCAACGGGTAAATTACAGTTTTGGTCCTCTAACTCTCTGTCCTCTGCGGTTCTTGTCCCCATTGTAGTGTATCAAAACTGCAAGCCAGAATGCATGTCTTCCAGGTTTATGACAGACATTCATCTTTTGTGATTCAGTGAGGCATGTGGTGATTGGTGATAAATTTTATATTTTCACACCGTTTGTGTCGTCCGTTTTCTGCACTCAAACCCAAGAATGGGGGCCTTGCAAATTGTTTGGGGAGCAGCGTTCGGGTGAGGGGGGATGTTGGGGTCGTCCGTTTCCATATGACAGTAATTTGTTGGTTGTCTATGAGGATTTCTTGTTGTGCACCACTCTCAGGAGTAGTAGTATGGACGTAGTTGCTTATAAGGTTTCACGTGATGGGACAGTACAATCGGAGAAGACTTTGTTGAGAGGGTTTGACGATGAGCTAGAAAAAGAGATTAGTGGTTGTTATTTTATTGATATGGGAGATGGACATATTTGTCTGATGGTTAAGACGTATGATTACATGTATGATTATGGCATATTATGGCATTGTACCTAGGATCAAGTTCTTACTGTTGAAAGTTTCGAAAAGTCTGGATGTTGAAGGTTTCGAAAAGTCTGGATGGACAAGCCTTGAGAAGTGAGGAGTTCCTAGTATCCGACTTGTACTCTAGAGTAATCGTCGGGTTGTGATATGTCAGAATTAATACTACTCCATCCAGTAACTTTGATTTTGTTTGACAGAATTAATACTACTCCATCCAGTAACTTTGATTTTGTTTGATGAGATGAATGACATGCTAATTGCATGTCTTTTGCTGCCTGCTACAGTATTGATTTAATATTCCTTTGAAGTAGCTGAAACATTCATTTTCCAGCCTTTTCTTGGAACTCGTGTTACTACTGATTTCAATTTACATGTTACTGACTTTACATGAGTAGCTGTCAAACTCACCTCAGGATTAACGACCAAAGAGGTTACGAGGTACTTCATCAGGATTCAGGACCAGAGTTAAAGATAAAGCTAACTTTATAATCAATGAGCTAAGAAAATGGTATTCAACTTCACTCGCGTCTCCACAAAAGCAGCTTATTAATACAGGCACAAGAACATCAAATCTTTTAATACCAGATACGTGTTTGTTCATGTACGCAAACATACTCCCAAACAAGAAATCAGATTGTAGCACACGAAGAAAAATCAAAGTAACATAAGCACAATGATACA
Organism: Plantago ovata; assembly: GCA_028274465.1. NCBI lineage: Eukaryota > Viridiplantae > Streptophyta > Magnoliopsida > Lamiales > Plantaginaceae > Plantago > Plantago ovata. The sequence goes on from CM051455.1 coordinate 129,832,242, forward strand.
CAACCAGAAATCATCACAATAGAATATGTTAAAATTACCAACAGATTTAAGTAAGATCATCCTCCTCCAACTCTTTTGACTTCAATGCTTCCTTCACTCTCAACAGTAGTGTTGTCTTCCATGCATCCTGTAATTACAGACAAGAGTAGCAGTGTTATAATTAGCAGAACCTGTGCGGGCATAACAACAAATAGGTTCATTTAAACACGGACAGAATAACCGAAGAAACTACTCTGTAGCCAAAATTGAAGATGTTGTATTGTTGGACCATGATCACGTTATCATAATGAATTAGATCAAGAAAGACTTTGTGTCTACTGATTGAAGAGAATCAGGTTCGATAAATAAATAAATAAATAAATAAAATAATAATAATAATAACAATAATAATAAGAAGTTAAAAGGAAAAAGGAAGAAAGAATTTCAGGATGGCTGATCTATTGAACATAGAAGGATTTGGATCTAATTATATCCCATACACCCCTTCAAGTAACTATGCTCAGAAAAGCAAATGCAGAACAACAATGATGAAAATAAAATACAATTCAGGAACAAGAAAGAACATTCTGAGTTTGATCAATTAAGTAGTACATTAGTTGACCTGCACTACTGAATTTAATTAATCATGGTGAATATTTTTTGCAGATTGATGGAGTCATCAGCACAACAAGCATATGAAATACTGCCAGAACCAATATATCTTCCTCCTCAAACAAATAAAAAAATTAAATTAAAAAATTAAAAAAATAAAACATATGTTTCTGGAGCAACTGTTTCTTACTGGGGCTGGAGAAGGATACCAAGAAGATTGAGAAGGTGAAGAACATGTGTACGTATGTTGCTACTTTAGTTTTGGGTTTGAAGGCCCTGTCTATCATATCATATCAAATTAAATGTATGCTAGTATGTTTAGTTGTTGTAAATTTAGTATGACTGACTTTGTAATTTTAGTTCTTGTGGAATGGAATTATTGTTTGGATTTACCATTTGTTGTTTTATACCAAACCTGATAATTCATTCAAACTTCAAAAGGAAAACAGGGCACATCAAGTATAAATGCACAGGTAAGAGTCTGGAAAAAATCTGATAAATTGAGAAATTCCTAGAAAAATAATAAACGGACCTGGTAATGGTATGAGTCTTAATTCCTCGTTATGTACAAATGTTAGTGCATCATATGTACATGTTCATGTACATATATGAGACTTATTAGAACAAGTATTGGTGTAGATTAATGGAAAGAACAAGCAAATTGAAGGAAAAATCAGAGAAAATCTGGAAAAAAAAGAAAAAAAGGAAAAATGGACTTCACTGTACTTTGAAATCATGGAGTCATATGTATACAAGTTAGTGCATCATATGTACATGTTAATGTACATATATGAGACTTATTAGAACAAGTTTTGCAGTAAATTAATGGAAAGAACAAGTAAATTAAGTAAAAATCAGAGAAAATGAGTAAAAAAAAAAAGAAGGCCTACAGTAGGTTGAAATCATGGTTTAATATGTATACAAGTTGGGAGATCATATTTACATGTTCATGTACATATATTAGACTTATAAGAGCAAGTATTGGTGTAGATTAATGGAAAGAACAAGCAAATTGGAGGAAAAATCAGAGAAAATCAGAAGAAAAAAAAAAAGAAAATAAGAAAAAGAAAAAGGGACTTCACTTACTTTGAAATCATGGTTTAATATGTATACAAGATAGGAGATCATATGTACATGTTCATGTACATATATGAGACTTATTAGAACAAATCTTGGTGTAGATTAATGGAAAGAACAAGCAAATTGAAGGAAAAATCAGAGAAAATCAGAAAAAAAAAAAGAAAAAAGAAAATCATTGAACCATAATCGTAAGCATATCATCATAACAACATCCAACCAAAGAAACACAACTGAACTCCATCTGAATAGAAGATGAGTTTATAAATAATACGTAAATGTGAAGGTCTTTCATATTTCTGCCCCAGGAAGGAGGGACTATGGTTCGAAGAATTATTATTATACTGACATAAAGTTTTATAGCTAGAGGAGATGAGGGCACAGAAAGAAGACCATACGAAGAGTTCAAACAAAGAAATTTCTGAAAGTTTGTCAATAGAGATCCTCCAAAAAGTTATATAAGAAAATTTCCACAGGTTCTCCAGACATAGTTAATCATTATTGCATATAGTTCATTTACAACAACTGTTAACCAAAATGTCAATGTGAGTTTTACATCATAGAAACTTGACTTGAGGTAGCATCCAAAATGAGGAATGTCTATGTGCAATATTTGGTAAGAAATATGAAAGAACTAATGCATCTAAGCCCACATCAAAACCTAATAATAGGATTATGGCATTATCAAACTGGAAATGGACCCAAATAACCGGCATGACGTAATGTAAACCAAACAAGGACAGAGATGAAAAGCATAGATGGTTATACTATACTACAACACTATAAGATAAACAAAAAATGGAATGAAATTAATATCTAGATAAAGGAAGCAGATCTAACTGTTCTAGTTGAGCAGCAAACTGTGCAATTTTCTGCTTGCATTGATTCGCAGATGTCGTCACATCTTCACTTTGGAACAGATCGGTAGCTTTCTCATAGTAAACAATTGCTTGCTCCAAATTCTGTTCCTGCTCATACAACTCAGCTATTTCCTGCACCACAAAAACAAATATCAGTTACCATCCTCCTCAAAAAGTTGTCCTTCATTATACTAGATAATTGCTATCATCATTTTTCACAGTTCCTGACATTATGGGTTAATGTATTTATGGACAAAATCAGTTAGACAATAAAGTGCCTACATAAGACAAGGACAGTAGTTCATCTTCATGTAGTAGTAGTAATAAGTCATTCACAAACTTAAGAGAGATTCCTATCATGCCTATAAATTAAAATGGAATAGAAAACATTCGGTCTATAAAATTGTTTGGAATCTCTTACCTTGTAATATCTTGCAGACATATTAAGCCTTCCAATATCCAGGAACATGTTTACTGATTTTTCCAAGCATGCTATTGACTCTGCAAAGCCAATAATCTGATTTTAAATAACCACATTGCTTCGATGCAAAAAAATGACAGGATACATAGAATCTTATGTCAAAAGAAATAGAGAACATAAACTTAAAAACTACATGAAATTTAATCAGGTTTTAACCGGACTCGATTTCAGAAGCATATCGTTCCCACACACTATTCATATTTACATAGCAGGTTCATTTATAAAAAAGACATGGCACCAAAAACAGGAGGAAATTAGGTGGGACAAACTGACAAGAAAAATGGTCACTATTTGGAACAGGTCCCTGAAGTTTGCTTTGTCTATATATGGAAACTCAATATAGAGAAAACTTCCATAACATGTTTCTGCATTAATTTACACATACCATCCAAAGGAAACACTCTAATAACATCAATGAATAAACCAATCACAGAAACAACATAAACTACAAAACAAAGAAGAAGCAGCAGAGTAAAAGCACCTCTTATGTTACTCTTCTTGTAGCAATGAGCAGCGTCTGCATACGCATTAGCAGCTTCATGCTTGCTATCCAACTGCAAATGTTAACATGGAGAAGCTTATGATGCTGCTAACTATACTAAATGAGAGTAAGACTTTGCCAATTCGATAACATTATAGACTCCAGGTAGGCACATACCTTCAAATGACAGTCTGCCAATTTGACATACACGGCTCCAGCTTGATCCCCTGTAAAGCAAATTAGAACGAATCGAGTTAACGAAATACGCCTCCTCTACTTCATACTTATGTCTATTTCACCCATTTCAATTTTCAAGCGAAGTGCGATACATTATACATTAATTCAGAATACTAGAAACTAGTAGCGAAACCTAAATCAAATTGATGATGAAGCTAAAAAAGCTAATTACGTAGAAATTAAATTACATTTAACATGAAAACCTAAATCGAAATCATCTTACTAATTAGAAACACGGAAACAGATACGATCATGACAAAAATCAAATCAACAATCGGAAATAACTTGAGAATAGGAAGACGATTGATCGGAATCAAAAGGGCAATGGATTGGTTTGCTTACATGATTTAGCGAGCTTGAAACAATTAGCGGCTTTGTCGAACAAATCAGCAGCGTCTTCGTGTTTGGAGCCGAAGATACCCCAGCCGCTGAGCTTCTTCTCGGCTTTCCTCTCAAAATCTTCACCTCTAGCGATATGATCGCCCATTGTTTTTTCTCGAGTTTCGCTTTTTTCTTCACCGTTAAGGAGGCTCAAGATTTCTCTGATTTATCAATGAGAAGATAAGGAATAGAAGAAAATGGGAGAAACTCATTTTTGACAATTATTTGATAGAGATAATAGATAGAGAGATTAGAGAAGAAAAGAAACCCGGGCGGGTAAAAATTATGAGCCCAATCAAGTCGGCTCCAAAGGGCCTGTTTTTAACTTATAATAAAAAGTAACGGCAACTTTCAGTCACTACATACACTCTTCAAGAGCAATTTCATCAAGTACATAATAAACTAGTAGTCATACCCGCATACTGCTTTCCTGCACATGAGCAGCTCCATGAACGTTACATTATCCTTCACAACAGCCTGGAAACTTTCTTCTCTGTCTTCTCCACTGCTATCTTCACTGTCATCTTCAGCGAGAACAATGAAAGTGATGTAGTATATGTTCTCATATGAATTGGCACTTATGACACGATCGAATCGAAACTTAGTTTCCTGCACAAACGAAAAATAATTATGATATTAGTAAAAATAATATCCAGACCGATAAACACATTTTATATTACTAAGAAAGTAAAAGGTGATTGCAACTTACATCATCTTTGCAGTAATCATCAATCGCCAATGTGGCCATAAGGCTAATACGAGAGTAGCACTCTGGGTAACGGCCCAGCTTATTAATGATCTTCTGTCTCGGCTTCATCACGGGTAGTCCTGGTATGTGACCGGGAAAATACTTGCACTCAAATCCCTACATAGGACAGGGAATATAGTTGTTAAATTATTCGTTATTACAAACTGGACTCCATAACACATAGCTAAATTTCCCACAAGCATACACAAACCACAGTTGGAAAAAGGGAATCAAGGGGCAAAGCCATGTTCCTACTTATAATGACACTTCATCACAAAGTTGGATATATAAGAATATAAAAGACTAGGGACCAATTTTGTTTGACAGAATATCTTGAATAATAATTATTTCTGCTTTCAAACTTCTTTGTTGGAAGCTTAATTATACTGGAAAAAAAGAAACATATCAATGGAAACATATAATACCAACAATACAAAGAAACCATGCAATTCATTATTAATAAGAAATTCTAAAGGAGATTAGTAATACCTGGCTCCTGACAACACAGTCCAAATATTTGCGAATTCTGTTGGTGAGATAGGTTTCATCCATATTAGCATACCGTGGGTGGTCCTTAATAAGATCCAGAATCTGAACATTAGAATAACTCGCCATAGTATTTATCGGGGCAACCCAATCTCCCTCAGTTCCATAACCCCGTAGAAACCAAACTGCCCCATGTGTATTTGGCTTCACGTATGGTACCACGTAATGCTTTAAGTTTTCATCCTCCAGCGAGTAATCGTCGTCGTACTCTTCCTCTGATGATTCTAGTTCCTCCTTCGAAGACTCCGCCACGGAGCCATGCTCATGCTGTTCCTCTAGCTCACAAGAGAAGACAGTAATTGAAAATTTAAGGCAACAAAGTCTGACTTCGGCTCGAAATGACCGAGTATCTTGTCTATCTGAAGCTGCAAAAGTTATCTTGTACATAGAATCCCTGGATCTTACCACAGTTGCGTCCTGGACATGGTTAACCTTATATTGCGTATTTGATTTCATATTATATTCTTCAATGGCCACTGAAGACATCAACATGAGGTGGTTGTACCCCTCAGGGTACCTATCGCGCTCTTTTATAGCTTGATATCTGGGGGCTGTTGATGTAACTCCCCATATGTGACCAGGGAAATCGGTACATTTGTACCCCTGAAAATAATAAACAGAAAAAAAAAATTAGAATTCTAAACTACATGTTTTGCCTTGTTTAATACATGAATACTGAGATTCCCAAGCTAGAACCATAGCAAAGACAGCCTAAGAAGCTTGCAAATTAATAAAGTATATTTTCCACAAATATAATGATGATGATGATGATGAGGCCTGCTATTGAGACGTGAAACAGAATACAATGTTTCTAAATAAAATGTTGCTGCTTACGTGCTAAAATATTTTGAAATAAATAAAATTAATTAGGAACACTCATTCATACATAGCTGAAAATGCAGAAAGTACTATAAACTACTACTACAGTATAACAGAAAACAACAAAAACAAAAACAACAAACAACAACAGTAATAATAACAATAATAATAATAATAATAATAATAATAATAATAATTAATAGTAGTAATAATTACAGTAGTTACCTGGCTCAGTTGAAGGGACTTGAAATATTTCCTAAGCTTACGAAGTAGCCTATCCCTTTCCTTTTGGTCTGAGGGTCGATCACGCTCGGTCATCCATCCCAGAATCTCTTCATCCGTTGCCGGAACTCCATAGCCGTTCAAAAATTTAACAGGCTCCGAATCCTCATCATCCTCAACTGAATCTGCTGCTACAGCTTCATCATCGTCATCATCATAGTCAGCATCATCCAGCGATTCGTAGCCACCGACATCGATTCCAGAATCAATTTTTCTTCTTTTCCCAGCCTTCACTGATTCGGTCGATCTGTCAATCGACCTTTCCCCTATAGATTTTTCATCCTCCGTCGTTATTGTTGACTTGTCGGATGATTTTTCACAGAGTTTCACCTCATTAACCTTGTCGAACAACACACAGGATTCTTCTTCCATATCCACATCACCGCCTCCTGGCACCTTGAATACTTCTTCTACTATATCCATAGCTAGCTGATGATCGATGAATCGTAGGTTTCGATAGGTAGGTATGTAACCCTAATTAGACAAAGGTTGTTGTTTGTAGAGCTGTGCGATTTGTTTTGTGGAAAATGGATGAGGAGAAGCGGCGTTATAAATAGGGGAACTGGAAGAAGAGACGAGAAGACTTGGAGGCCACGTGTGTGGTTGAAATTACGTAAATGCCCTGGAGAAGCCTGTGGCGTGTCTATTTGTGTGGCGCATTAATAGAGCGTTTCGGGACTGGGTAAAAATATTGTAAGGTGAGGAATGGAATGGAAAGGAAAGGAAACAACTAAGGTTTCCGTCTCAGGACAACATCTGTATATACTACACTACGTTTCTTATTCGGACTAGGAGTCACAAAGGCCTAATATTGATGGGCCGTTCTCATGCCTCTTTAAGTTGGACCACAAGTGTAGGGTCCAACCATTAAGGGAATAACCAACATCTATTGGGCTACCGCCATAGGTACGTCGTGCGCTTTCATGGTCCCTATTTATCACCTTTTGACGGCACATTTTCACATCATTATTGGCTTCTTTTTTTTTTAAAGCAAAATGATATATTAATCATCAAGTACAAATTACATCAGGATTTGTAAAACTCAAAATGTTTGAACCATCACAATCATAACAAATGTGCCATTTTATTTCTATCACACGAAACAAAAGCAAAGAAAATAGACACAAAATTACTACCCGAATTCTTCATGTCGTCCACAATGTCACCAATACTAGAAAAAGAAACCTCTAACTGGTGTACTTTGTTGATCAATGCAAGACAGTCTGTTTCGACACAAAGCACAAACAAACATTTTTCCAAAGCAAACTGCAACGCATCCTGGACTACCAAAGTTTCAACCAATTTCTATCCCGGACAAACTGGAGCAACTTTTGACCTCAAAAGAGAACCTGCCTAGCCAATCGCCACAGTGCACAACTAACCAGCATAACAGATTGTAGCACTTGTATTAAATTTCACATACCCCTATACACATGTGGTTGCCACTGGCCCTGATTTCCATCAGCCTGTTCCACACGCCCAATAGCCGCAGTAGACAGTGCCGCCACAGTATATCGCTGCAGAAAATCAGTAGCATGCCGGACTGATTCCAATGGTTCCCCTGTGTTTGCCTCCATGCACACACTGGTTACGACTAAACCACAAACACTAGCATAAAATAAAAAATAAGTCGAACACATCCTTGGCCACACTAGAACAAGTCTGCGCAATCTAACTCCAAACACAAAGACCATATCTAGCAATATAACCATGAGGAAAAGAGTCATGTAAGGCCCAAAACATCGTGCAAAATGACAATCCCTCAAAACATGCAACACATACTCAACACCAACATGACAAGTAAACTTAATGCGAAAATCTCTATGAGAAAGCTCACCATAAACTGGAAGGCCATTCTTTAGGACACGCCATAAGAAAATTTTAACTATATTTGGCACGCCCAAACATCAAACCCACTCCAAATTTTGCCTATACACCCCCACTAGAGCTGCCACTAGTAGCTTGACGAGCTAAAGCATCCATGTGTAAGAAAATATGGTTAAGAAACCCTAGGTGTGCAACATTATTGAACAAAATGTTGTAAACAGATTAGAAATGAATTATGATCGCGCCAATTTAATTAAGAGATTAAGTGAAGTACTGACAATATTATTGAACAAAATTTTCTTTAATTTTATTTATTTGACGTGATCACGCCAATTTTTTATTTTTTTTAAATATTATTAAATCTCTTAATTAATTTGGCGTGATCACGCCTTTTTTGTTTTTTTTGGTTTGTTAAAAGAAGCAAAAGGTAAAATTGTATGAAGAATAAGGGTAAAATTTAAATGAAAAAGAAGGTAAAAAAATTGTGGTTGTTTGGCTTCTCTCAAAATCAAATATTGGAAGGAGGGCAATTTAGTACTTTCCAGGCCATATAGTGGGAAAAGTCGATCTCTTGGGTTTATTTGTAATTGATTCAATCTAACAATGAACTATATATAATTGTTTGACTAAAATCCAACAAGGAACTATATATAATTGTTTGACTAAGTAGGTAGAATCCGTAATAATTGAATCTAAGATGGGTATTTTATGTATCATTGGTATATATGTTTGAGCAAATTTTTACAAGTAACTTGCTAGATGATCCAATTACATATAAACTCACGTGGAGTAAACAATTACATTTAGGTCAAAAAACCTAAAGAAAAAAATTGACCAGCTTAAAAGTTATTGTTCACTTTTGAAAAGCCAAACATGGTCTTATAATTTTCAGAATACCTACAAGTTTTGTGAAATTTGATCAGAAGGAATTGAGGAAGTTTGTTATAAGAAAGTTGTATTTTAGCAAAGAGTTGAATTGAGAAAATAACCTCAATTCAACAATAATGTTTCCCCTTGCTCAAGTCGGTAGGTATATACGCAAGTGTGACCACATATATGGTTGTTGGGAATGTGGAGATGAGCTGTACTAATCTTCTAGCGGTCGAGTAACCAATTAAGAATAAAAGTAATTGAATGCAGTAAACACTGTAATCCGATAATGAAGAAAGGAGTTGATAAATAAATTGACATAATTGATAAATGGGTTCATGTTACATGGATCGAATGTCACATACTCACATTATAGTTTAAATCTCACTGAAATTGCTTTAAAATATTGGTCCCCTAGCGTAGCTCACTACTAAAATGAAATAGACTTGTACTCTTAAAACTATTTTAGGAAACGTTTAGAGAACATATAGAACGTCTCTTTTTAGTTTTTTAGTTTAATAATTTGAACGATTTCAACAACAACACGCGATTTTAAGCAATAGAAACTACGCTTTTAGTTACAGCTTAGTCGACCAGAGCATCTGCTTCTTCTCCAGCGAAAAAGCTTCCGAGCTCCATTCCGACGTCGTATAGCTATGCTGCAACTGCAAGCCCTAATTCGCACAAAAATCACGACAGTTTCTGAACCTTCGCCGCTTTCAACACTCATCTCAAGCTCCGTTTATCCGAGTAACCGGCTTATATGGATTCGACCATCTCAAAACTGCAAAAGGCTTCCAGCGCATGGTCGATGATGCAATTGAACGGTGACAATTCTGGAAAAAAGGTCATAAATCCATTTCGTTTTCATCTGCTTAAGAAATGCTCTGACAGCTGTTGAATTTGTTTTACAGGTCTAATGAACTGGTTAATTTTATTGCTACCATGCCTTCCGCTCCGGAAATTATCAAATCAATGGACGAGATATCCGATACGGTATGAACTATGAACAATCTATTAACTAACTGTATGCAACAACTTTAGTTATTGTGCTGTATAGTATTCATTTTATGTTTCTTATATATATATATATGAACAATGTTTGATGTGGTATTGTGTTGTTAGGTTTGTACGGTGATTGACTCCGCGGAGTTCCAGATAGGTGAGCTCTGTTGACTTACTCTGTTGCGTGATTGTGTGCATTTGTGTGATTAGCTTTGTAATGATCTTATTTCTTATGTTTCGTAGGGAATTTATTGAGGAGGCGAGCAATGCGTCTCTGCGGATGAATGATTATATACATGTGAGGTGACTGGGTCTGTGATTCATTTTCATTGTTGTAGTCCATTGGTGGTTGTCAGTATTGAGTTGATAATTTAGCTTGAGTAACTTTTGCTATTGTGTTTCTTTGGAAAATTGTGAACGCCAGAATGATTTTGTTCTAAGAAGATTTTTAATTGTTTCAGATTAAACTAAAGTATGGATCATAGAACATAGTATGCAGTCGTCAAGAGTAAAGCACAATGTAACAGAACAAAAATAAAGAACAATGCTAAATATTCCTAATTTTCTCAGGCGAATTAACTGAAAGATATCGGCTGTCGTGTTTCTTTGCTACAGTAAGTTCAGTTAGCATTTTTTATGTTTAGCATAGTAATTTTATTTTTTTTGGTGGCAGTATCTGAACTCAAACCCAAGCATATATCATGCGGTTGTGAAGGCTGAGAATAATCATCACATGCTAACTCAAGAGGCTCTAAGAGCTGCAAATTATCTACGTAGTGACCTGGAAAAGGGCGGAATTCATCTCAACCCTGGTACTGATTATAAGCAAGTAGCTGGCATATAACTGACTCTGTGTATAACTTCATTGATTTAAACACCCCTACTTGTGGTTGGCAGAAAAATTGGATCGGGTGAACAAGCTGAATATAGACATTGTTCAGCTTTGCAGAAAGTAAGCTTCTTAATTTTTCTTCAGTGTTTATGTATGATAAGGTACAAATAAAGTTCATCATGTTTCTACATTTGAGTGTATCTGGACATATATTTATATTCCATTCCGGGCAACAATAATACAATGTACCATGGTTGACTGGCTTTAGGTGACAAGAACAGTGCCATTGTTAGAAAATCGAAAATCTTTACAGAGACCATGGTGTTAGGCACATTCGTTTTATTATCATGTTTCCAAACTCCAAAATGTCCAGAAATTAAAACTTATTGTTTTTGTAAAGCAACTTTAGTTCACTTTCTGGATTTGCACCGACATTTGTTTCTGCATATTTTCCGTTTTATGCATCCACGATTGAATTAGATAAAACAGTAAAAGAAAGTATGGTTATATATCTATCTGCAATTCTGCATGCACCGTCTATGCGTATAGTTTCATTTAGGATTTCGTTACTCCATCTTTCTTACTCAAATGGATTGTTGTTTCGACAAGATTATGAGTATTTTGTAGTTTGTAACCATGGTTATTGAATCCGTTGTCTTACACCATGATCTCTATGTTCACTTTTTCTTCAATTGGATAACCAGTGCAAGATCATTAACATGTTTCATTCATGATCAGGTTCAACGAAAATATTATCAGTGATCCAGGCCATGTGGATATATATCCAGCATCTCGTATTCCCAAGAGCTTGTTTCATGTTGCGAAGCCTATATACCGTGCTTCATCAGTTGCATCTAAGAGAACTTCAGCCAGGGAAGATGGAAGCTTCAAAGAGAGGATTTCGCTTAGTGACAGAACCTGAAATTTGTGTTCTATTTTGCAGTTGGCGTCTGATGCTGAGGTGAGGTTTTGCTTACCATATGCCCTCGTATTATGTACTGAATTAGTGAATAATTTCACCATTTAGGTAAATAATAACAGCAAGGACTTGCTGATAACTATTGGAAAACATGGATGCCTATTCATGGATGATTCTGAGAATAGGTTATCATTAATGAGTTATATTATAATTTAATCTATCATGCTATAACTAAATCAAGCTTTAATAAGCCGTATTTTCTCTTAATTTAAGGTTAGAAAGCTTGCTTATATCACCGGAAATTCCGTGCCACGTGCGAACCTAGCTGTTCTTGATGACCTTCTTGCAGCGCGCCATGAATTTTCTGAGGTCAAATTTCCTTACATACAGTATATAAGATATATATATGTATATAATATCTGCATTTTTGTTTATTACTATCAAATTGGTAATACCATCTCAATGACTTGGGAACATCAACTTGTACAGTAATGATTGAATTTGTGTCTTAATGAAACTCAGTCTTTTCAGATTCATTTTGGCATGATGTTTTGTGGTGGAATATTGGCCTGTGGGCAGTAATGTGCTAAATAATTCATGTTCTACTTTTTTTTTATGTCTTAACCATGATTGGTAGAAAAACTATTCTGGATTATTGGTCAATTTAGTCTTGAAAATCGGTTGAGCTTTTTTATTTTCCCTTTCTTTCTTTTTTCCTTTATGACAAGCAGAATTCAGTACTATCAGACTTGTAGCAGTTCTGAATTGTGCAGGTGTTGTTTATGGTGATGTGACATTGTTAATTATTAAATCTTTGCTTCAGCATTTCCTACTTTGTACTTCCATGCCCTAGTACTTTCTGTATCCGTACTAAAAATTTCTTTTGCAGATAATGGGATCAAAATCTTATGCTGAATTTGCACTGAAGAATAATATGGCTTCATCACCTGAAGTTGTACTGTCGTTTCTGCATGATATGAGTAAAATGGTTCGACCGAAGGCTGAGGAGGTATGTCACAAAAAAAGCTAATAGATTTAGGGGACTTTGCTCTTTTGGCAACTGGCAACTTGTTTATTGTTTAATTTGGTGGAATTTTGTTGTAGGAGTTCGAGAAAATATCAGAGTTTAAGAATTTTAAAAGTGGGCAAGTAGAGGAATTGGAGCAGTGAGATGAGCCATATTTTACACGAATAATGAAGTCCCAGAATTTGGATTTTTCGGCCAGTTTGCTCTTTGTGATCATAAATATCTTGCATGTTGATTGTGAATACGCAACCTGCATGCAGCTAATGTTTCCATATTATGTACCTAAATTCTGGAGTCCACCTATGCATATCATTCTTTAACTTAAACATCATATATGGTTGGCAAGTGTTGAAGAACTTATCTTTCCAGAATTATATTAGCTTCGTTGTCAATGTTGAAGTACACTAGCATATTGAAGATTCTGTACACAAATATTTATTTATTTTTTGGGAAAGAGATTGGAGGAAGAGCAATTATTGAGTAGCCACTGATTTCTTTATGGGCATGGTTGACACATAGAATGTTGAACATTTTTTGGGTTTCCCACCAGGTGGAATGTCGAAAAGGCAATTAGTATATTTAATGTTTTACTGATTACTTTGAACTGAAAGGTTGAAGATTTAAGACCTTGAAAATTATAGTTGCAAGGTTTAAAAGTAGATATTAATTTGCTTATCCTAATTTTACCTCCGGACTTACCAATGATTGTTGCAATTTAAGAAACAGTGAGTTTTTGCTACCTTTTTTTTTTTTTTTTGTGTGTGTGTGTGTGTTGTTGTTGTTGTAGATTTCATAGATAGATTCTAAATGCTAGTTCTAGTTTTAACTCAGAACTCGGTGGTTGTTCATTGCAAGTCGAAAAATGGTGAGGACTTACTGCCAAAAGAGTTGTAGGGATACTTATTCGTACTTGAGTAATATTCCCTCTTGCCAATACAATCCAGTTTGACCTAGGGGCGATTAGAATTTCCAAAAACATTACATTCATTCATATTAACAAATGATGGATTTATTCCTCATTACTTGTATATTAATGTTAATTCATGTACAGTAATATTTGACTGCAATGTTACAATCATCCATCATACGATAGTTTGAGACCAAGTATGATTTTGTCATTCACAGCACCTCAATCAATTTTGCTATCGAATATTTATTCTGTATCATTCTAAAAGCAAATATATGTTGGTTGCATGGTTTGCAGGCTGTATCATCATATTTTTCCCTGCCACAATGTATTGAAGGATTGAAAGTACTTGCTGAGTCATTGTTTGGTGTTAGATGTTATGAGGCCGGGTGAATCTTGGCATCCGGACGTGCTGAAGTTATCCCTGCATCATAATGATGAGGTACATAAGTTGAAGACATGCTTTTTGTATGCATACCCCTCGTCCCTAGAAGTTTGATTAAATAGGAAAGACAAAACAATGTAGTAATCTTTTGACAGATCCACATGTTATAGCATTTGCGTGTTAATGTTGCATCTAAAAGCCTACTGAGTTTGAAGGCTATTGAGTATTGACTTGAGTCCTCTAATGCAGGGTGACCTGGGACATTTGTACCTCGATTTGAAGTCAAGAAAGGGTAAACATCCTATTTGTGCACATTTTGCCATCAAAGGAGGGCGCAAAATATCTGCAACAGAATACCAACTGCCAGTATGTAGAGATGTCTTCCTTTGCCTATTGTTTCCTCATTCTTTAGTATTCATATAAATGTAGTACTTCATGAAGTTGCAGCTACTAAGAACCCATGTTCCATAATTTTAAAAGATTATTTTAAGTACGGGATGAGTCGAGGAACTCTTTTAAGACTAGTAGAGTTTTTTAAGCTTCCCAAGTGTTCATAGAATAAGGCCTAAAGTTACTCTGTATCATCATTAGAATAAGATCCCCTATCAAAGTTCCAGCAGTTGATATGGATTCCCGGAACTGTGCTCTATTGTTCACCATCATTTACTTTTCACCTTTAGATAATGCCGGCAAATCACTGCGTGTTATTTTCATGCTTGATTCCATACAGAGCTTCATGTGCTCTTACTGAAAATGTAGTTCAGGCCCTGTATTCCCTAACAACCATGAGCTTAATGTTTCACTATTTTGAGAAGTGATTGAATGTAAGATTTGTGCTTGAACTTTGGAGTGTTCTTCTCCCGTACTTTTCTCCTATGTTTTATTTATTTATTTATTTTTCCTTCAAATCTTGGCATTGTTTCATAACTGGTGATTAGTTTTATATGCATGCCAAAGTTGATAATGGTTGGTCTTAATTCTGTTCTTCTGCTAACGGAAAGAGTTCTCTTGATTATCCGCAGATAGTTGCACTTGTGTGCAATTTTTCTGGATCAAATTTTGGCATTCTGAATGACGCATACTTGTGGCAGAAGAAAAATGTGGAGGTTGAAAGCTAAGCAGGGTCGAAGGCAGGGCCACATAACCAAACGGGTTTGTACCCTGCCTGGGGGTAAACATAGCTCATTGAAACGGCGTGTGAACTCTGAATAGAGACCCGATACAATGTAGGAATTCATTAAGACCACTGGACTAGAAAAAGTTTAGAAACTAGAGGGATGATTTTTGGTTTTGAAAGTATTTGATTTAACACTTGCTAATTACAAGTTCTGTACTGTCTCTACTTCCCTTTCGGAGGATCAGAGGAGACAATTCTCTCTTCTTTTTTTTTTGAAAAAGGGGAAAATATTTACGACTACTCCTGTCAGAGATTCATATACCTCCACACTTAAACCACATCACCTCTCCATCTCTCAAAGAAATAAACAAGACACCGATTTCTTCCACAAGTTTTTGTTATTATTCGAATATATGAATATATGATGATGTTTGTTTTCTTCAAATGAAAAAGTGAGTTGATTAAAACAGGGTCCCTTAAAACAACACCAAACTTCTAAACTTCATCAAATTGGACAAGAAAAAAAGATTGTGTGAAGCAAACTTCAACTAGTACAAGATAAATCAATTCAAGACATCCTCATATACCACATCTTAAATCTTAAATTTCCCATACCCCACCCCCCCTTGACATTCAAAAGAATTCTTAAATTTTACGATCCACGGCCTGCCACTCAACCATATTCCCCTGCCCACGTACTGTTTGCATTCTTTTTTGTTCAAATACAGGCTACAGAGGGCTCTGTTTATAACTCGCTTTTATGTATCTTTAAGCATCCAAATGAGTTTGAAATTTTGTGTGTTGGTAGTGTTTAGCGTTTTCCAACTTTGGAAATTGGAATTATAGTTTTAGCAATTTTCTTGAATAATTTATGAATTTATTAGTAATATTGCTCTCTGCAGAAGTGTTGAAATGATAAAAATCATTGTGACTAGCTCACTTACGATAAAGAGACCTATGAGTAGTCTTTAGAAATATAAAAGATAGTAGTATATGAAAACAATATTTATAATGAATTTCCAGATTCATTATATATGTGAAATGGCTGAATAATTCTAAAGTAATTTTCAGTCCAAAATGAAGAAATGTATTTGTTGGTCTTAAAGAGAAGAGTTGTTGTTTATAAAAGAGCTATGGACATAAACAAGGCCAATTCATCTCAAACTTGACTTATGATAAAGTATGACACATTTAAAAACTATGAAATGTTCGAAAATTGTTGAAATACGAATCTATGAAAGAGGGCGGCAACCTCGTTAAAAAGAGATCCCCACTACAACGAGGGCGGCAACCTCGATAAAAAGAGATCCCCACTACAACGAGGGCGGCAACCTCGCTAAAAAGAGATCCCCACTACACCGAGGGGCGGCAACCTCGCTAAAAAAAGAGATCCACACTACACCGAGGGCGGCAACCTCGCTAAAAAGAGATCCCCACTACACCGAGGGCGGTAACCTTGTTAAAAAGAGATCCCTACTAAATTGAGGGCGGCAACCTCGTTAAAAAGAGATCCCCACTAAATTGAGGGCGGCAACCTCGTTAAAAAGAGATCCCAATGTGTGTACCAATCTTTTTTTTTTAAAGGAGATTAAATCTATCATTAATAGCAAGATTTCACGACAATCTGTGAAAGAGATTTAACTACTCGTGATAACCTTGGTTTCACAAGTGATTTCAATAAGTACGAACACTACATCCTAATATGTATTCTATTTCAGGATGAGTAAAATAAATAATTTACTCAGATTTAGTGAAGTGGCTTAAAGCCTCACATGAATTTAATAAATATTCCAGTGAAGTTGAAGAATTTAACATTTAAATAATCATAAGAAAGATCATTTTTTTTTCACAATCGAACCCCTCCCCTTTCGCCCACTGAGCTCGTTTGGCTCACTTCCATTAATTTTAAACTTTTACAGGCGGATCTGTTTTGATGGGAATCAAGACGACTTACCAGAAAACGCTCAAGGACCGCATGAGTTCACGAAGAGTGAAGACTTCTACTCGTAAACGGAGAAAAATTTATAGTTGACAAGAATTTTGGTTCATAGTCACTTGAATTTGTCATGTAATGTGAACTAGAGTGGTAAGACTTATCTGGCAATGAAATGTAATACGAAACGTATTATGAATATTGTGTGCATTTTTTAACACCACTAATATCTAGGGTGTTACAGTGTCCAATCGATTCCATTTTTATACTAAAGTTAATAAACAAAAAGCATAAAAATTCAGGTAAATTTCAAAAAAATATACTTTAGGAGTTTAGGAGTCTAAGTTGCACTATCTATATAGAAAATATAGAAAATGTACCCTAGAAGTGTAAGTTGCCACTGTCCGGAACGTATAATTTATATTAATTTATCATCCAAAAGAAAACTCAGGTCAATATCTTCGCCGGAAATAAGTATGTGTGTTTCAAAACTATTTTTGGGACTAATAATCGCTTTTAACATTTGATACTAGTAAGTATATAGGTATCTTGTGTGGGTTTACCGGATTACATATTCTTTTGGGATGTGCCCGGCCTACTTAGACTACTTGAGAGGAGTGGTGGCACTTTGGTTCGGGTTGCTTGTGGATCGCCTCATTCAGTTTTATTGGGATTAGTTTGAATTATCTTTTGGTTGGTGGTCATGGATGGTACTACTAATGATGTTTTGGAACCAGTGAGGTATGTTTTCTTTGATTTCAGGTGAAGATACTAGATGGTGGAGAGTATTGTGATGGAGTATGGTAATACTGTAATTTGGTTTGGTTGTGAGACGATGGTCAGCAACCGAGCACTTTGGGGGACAACACTAGGGGTACTTGGGAACGGACTTAAGTCAATTTAATTAAGGGATTTCATTGTTATCGAATTTTCCTTCTCTAAGTAAAAATCCAATATGAAAAGTTTTCTCTTGGGGTGTTTTCTCTTGTGGCTGCAAGAACTTTAGTCAACTCAATTAGGGGTTGAGGGCCTCTGTAGGGTCTCTCGCTGTTTCCTCGAGTCAAAACCCGACTTTGAATGTTTTTGGGGTGTCTTCCTTTTTAGGGTCTTGGTGCAGGTACTATGCATATAGATTGATTTTCTTAATGTTGGAATTATTCCGGATCACATTATTAAATTTCTTGCCAATTATTTAAAAGGACGCAGGGGTAGGAAGTTGGCTAAGGTAGTTTCTATACTAGTACTAGGAGGAATTGACGGATTGGTATTATGGCATGTTGGTCGAGATTGCATTCGTGCTTCTGTGAGTGTTGGGCGGTTTTATAAGGCTCATTGGCAAAAGATGATTGGTGACTAGTGCTGACTATTTGTACTTGGTTATTTTGTTTAGTGGAAAAATTTGGGGATTTTTCTTACTAGGACCTTGTTCTTAATTTGGGTTCTAGATCATTGGTTTCAGTTTATGAAAATCTTCTGTCACTGTTTTTCATGAACTATCATTTTAATTGCTAGCACTTAATAGAGTATGACAAATTGAGACGAAGGAATTGGCTGTTTGTTTTTTACCATTCTATAGTATGGCCTTATAGTATGTTGTTTAGCTTTTGGAAATCTTAGTCTTAACTCTAACTTATGATGCAGCTAAGGACAGATGGATGGATGCACAGAGGAGCCCTTAAAGGAAAACGTAAGTGTGCTATCGTCACAGTCTCAACCTGATGAGATGGGTAAAGCTTCTTCGTTGGTTATGTAGTGACATTTCTTATTGTTCAGCTGCATGATTGTGATCTCGTCTTTTTGTTGATTCGTTGAATGGAAAGTCTTTTAAATATCTCTCTGTCTTTGCTTGACAGAAAGAAAAGCACGGGTTGATGCTGTGTGGCAACAAATGAATAAAGGAGTTTCTGCAAAAACTCTTAAATCTGTCCTCAAAACCTCTACAGTAAATAAGTCTCCAAAGAAAGATCACGGGAAGAAGACATCAACTGTGTGAATCAATCCCACTTTTAGCCACTCTTTTGCTCATCTCTTTAATGTTTACTTGAAGCTGAACTGTGACCTTTTATTTATTTTGACAGGGCTGGATGAATTATCTTGGTATGGCATCAAAGAAGACTGAATCATTACCAGAGAAACGTACTAGCATCCCTCAAAGTGGTACCAGTGAAGATGCTAAAAGACTAGCTGCTGCTGCTGCTCTTTCAGCTGTTAATGATGCCGCTTTAGCCAATGCAGGCAGGGGGAAAGTTGAGGTGTGTTCACTTTTCATCTGAAAATGCTTTTCCACATGATAGTCCTCATTATATGCAGTCCAAGTACTGACAGAACCAGTCATTATTGGCAAATATAGTTTCATAGTGTCGACCTTATTATCATATTATGCTTCATTTTCAAGCCTTGGACCATTTAATTTGCACATTTATTAATTTTTTTTGCTAAAAGTTATTAGAAACTAAAAACTGAACAGTTGAAATAGGACTGAAGAATGGAAATTAATGGTTTAGTTGGCTCTAGACACTGTTCTCTAAGAATTATTAGCAACAAAGATTGTTATGCATAGCGAAGAGATGGCAATGCATTGTTGATGCCTTCTATTGAAGTAATTGTTAACAGGAATATGTGCTGGAGTATGACTTGTGAAACTGGAAGAGCCATGGAATTTATTTGATGTAATAGAGAAATGAGAGCAAGCCTTTGACCCTTTGTAAAACAGTATGTTTTCCCACTGGTGTCCTGTACGGGGTAGAGATGCAAAAACAGCCTCTTTGCTTAAGTACTCCTTTCATTTTTTTACAATTGGAACATATTATTTTAGCACAGAGCTTAAGGATAAAGAATAGAGTAGTGTGTAGTTGCAAAAGAAGCAATAAAGAAATCTTGTGCCCACAAAAATTAACAATCTTGTGGCTGCATAAAGGCGAGGCGAGGCAAGGTTGCATATACTATACACATAATCCACCCCTTGCTCACGAGGTCTATAAAAGTAGATACTACTCAAGAATAACTTGGTGTTTGCTATCCCACTATACAGATGTCCTATCCCAGCCCATTAATTTCTCCCGTTTTATCCTCCAGTCGGTTAATGATTTTTTTTCTTCTGTGCACGTACTGAATTGGAGACTTTTGATCAACATCTGCATTTTTAGTATAATATGATATAGCTTAATGAATGGAGTGAAGAAGAAGCCAAGTGTTCTTTTCCTTTTTTCGTTCTGTTCTTGTGTGTCTTTTAATGTCTTATTCTATCATCTGATTCAAAACTGTCATTCTCTCTGTTTCTCTGTATTTTTCTCCATATTCTTCATGGACTTCAAAAAGAATTGGAAGTTGGAACGTTGACAGTGTTGTAATCAATGTCTGAGCTTTATAATGATTTTGTAGTTAAATTTTGATTATTCTTTAGTTTGTATAGTACTCGATGAGAATCTATAGGTTGTATGTTTATTTACTAAGTTATAACCTTATAATCTGACTTGGCAGATAACCGAGGTTAGAGACTTTGCCGGTCAGGACATTGAGGTGAAGAAACTTGTGGATGCTGCGTCAAGAGAGGCAGCGGAGAAAGGCAAAGGTGCAGCAAGCAGCACATCTGCTGTTGATGCAGTTCTTGAACAAATTAAAACGAAACCTAAGCTGAGTGTGCTTGATAAGACAAAGAAAGACTGGGGTGAGTTCAAAGACGAAAACAAAGGCATGGAAGATGAACTAGATGCATACAAGAAGAGTTCAAATCAATATCTGGATAGACAAAATTTCTTGCAACGTACTGATTATCGTGAATTTGAGCGGGAAAGGGATGCCCGCCTTGCACAACAGTCCAAGAGAAAGACAGATATGCGGGACGACTTATGAGCTGCCGCTGTTAAATGTGAAAACACCAGCAGCATCTTCGTCGGCTCCAGTTGCCATTGTTGTTATGCTTGTTGGACCATGGTCCATGTATTTTAGCTAGTAAGCACATTTTCTCCATTTACTTTCTGAATTAGCAAATATATTGTTCTAGTGTTTCTGAAAAATGTGAAACTCACCCCTGATTTAGAAGGGTTTTTTCAGACCTGACTAAATTGAGTGTGAATTGCTCCTAAATTTCAGAGTTTACCATTTATACGGGTAATTTGTGTAGAATTTGAAGTATAAACCGTTATGACATGCATACTTTAGCAAGTCACATAAAATAAAATACTCTAAGAAGCTAGTTGTACTTGCACAGTTGCACACATGAAAATTTTATATATGAGCCATTAGGGGTGAAAACTCACTATACCCAAAAACAAGTACTACTAGAGAATATCATGGAGATAAGAGAACAAGAAGATGTATTATGTTATAGAAAAGCTAAAGTCTAGGGAGAGGCCGGCCTTTCCTAAAACGACGGAAAGGCCTGGTTTTCTCAAAAACTCGGTGGTTTTGTCAAAATCTCGCTGGTTTTATTAATTGGTTAAACCGCCCAAATTTTGATAATAAAACCGGTTCAGTCTATCTATTAACAAAGCTATCCACACAGAAAACACATAGTTCAACGTGTTTACTATGTGAAATCAGTTTTTCTCTCTGCAAATTCGCTTTCTTCTCTTCTTTCCGATCTCACACTTTTTCCTCAGATCGATCAAAGAAACAACTCGATTGCTCTCCTATTTTCTTCTTTAATGTTGTGTTGTGTGTGATTTGGTGTGCTCATGGTGTTTTATGAGATCTAGGGTTTCAGATTTGCTTGTTTCTCAAATCCAATTCACACTTTTCGTTTTGAAGCATAACGAAGAGGAAGGGTTCGTATGGTGTTTGTGATGTTCCGTCCAGGACTAATCAATGACGAAGGGCTACTACATCGAGTAAGTTTATTTTTCTCGTTTTTTGTTCTATTTTTGTTTTCCTATCAGTATTTGATGTGGTTTTAAGTTTCTCTGGTACTCAAGTGTTTATGGTTTACTTAATTATAAGCGACTTTGATGTGGTTTTAAGCGAATTTGTGTTCAGATCTACAATTGATGTTAGTTTATTTTAAACATGACGAAAAGGAAGTTTTCTTCGACTTTTGTTTGATCTGATGTGAACGTTCCGGCGAGGAGAACTTGACGGAAGGATTTTTCGAATGTTGACAGTAAGTTTCGTTCATATTTTTTGTTCTGTAGTTGTTTGAATTAGTGTAAGTTTTTTATCTGATGGTTTTAAGTGTTTCTCTGGTATGCTTTTAATGGTTCTAATGTTATGAAACTGCAATATCGTAGCTTAAATAGTGAAGGGGCATTGTTATGTTTTTTTAGGTATCTTGTTATGGTTTTAATGGTTTTCGGGGATATTATGGTATCAGATGTTATGCTACTTTAGTTTTCTTGCTGAAAGGATTACGATCTATTGTTATAGTTTTAAGGGATCATGCTATATAATTAAGGGATTATGTTATAGTTTTAAGGTGTAATTTTGTGCTTTTAAATGTGGTGCTGATGTTTTGCGTTTTTCTTTTTTGTAGTTGTTGATGTTTCTGATACTGTAGGGAGAGAAGATCAAAGAAGAGGCAAGATGCCCTTGTTGTTCGTATAATTGTTGGTTGTGCAGCTGCTGGTGTTTTAGATTATGCTCTTATGAAGAGATGGGGACAATTAAACGAAAGCTACATAATTTGCGAGTTACGTTAAAAGTCAACAGTATTTTGAAGAAGTAGGATTTGTAATAATTTCCTGGACAAAAATGATTATTTGGATTTTATTTGAAGTAATTTCTGATTTGAACAATTAGTTTTTGCCTTTTGAACGATAAGTTTATGTATGGTTTTAAGCAGTGGTTTAATGTGCAACTCTTATATGTTCTGGTTATTGTTTTTAATCTATGATATGGTTTTAAATGTATACATTATAGTTTTAACACGTCTTATTATGATTTTAAGAGACAAGGTGTTGCGACTGTTGGTATAGTTGTTGTTGTTGCAGTTGGTAAAGATTCTAAAGAACCAAGCACAATTGACCGAGTGATTAAAAAAGTGCGAGTTAAGATAATAACCAACAAAATTCTGAAGAAGTAGGGGTTTTGTGATGTGTTTTTGGACGATAAGAGTACTTAAAAAAATGTAGTGTATGATTTGGATAGTACAACAACTGGTTATATGTTAATACTTTTAATAAGTGATGTTATGGTTTTAACGGATATTCATAATAGTTAACGATGATATGGTTTTAATATTCTATGTTATACTTCTAAGAGCTTTTGTTATAGTACCTTTTTTAAGGCGCAATGTAAAGTCATGAAACCATGCAATAAACTAGTGTAAAATTGAATACTTCATTCATGTAAAGTTTGAAACATTTAGTCAATTGAAGTCCCTAAAACTAGTATTATCAAAGCAAAAAAATTACAACAACCGTTCTCCATTACAATCTTAATTTGAGTTCTTAGAACGGCAAAACGGTGGGTACTTGAAACAACAACCTGGATACATAAAACCAGAACAATGGTACTTATAACCACATCAATTGCTATATGAGATATATG
This sequence comes from Plantago ovata, assembly GCA_028274465.1. Taxonomy (NCBI): domain Eukaryota; kingdom Viridiplantae; phylum Streptophyta; class Magnoliopsida; order Lamiales; family Plantaginaceae; genus Plantago; species Plantago ovata. The sequence goes on from CM051455.1 coordinate 129,856,050, forward strand.
ATACCATGCCAACTAATATAAAATTGAATAATGTAGTCATATCAGGACTGAAACATTCAGTCAATTAAAGTTTTTAAAACTAGTATTATGAAAGCAACAAAATTACAACAAGCGTTCATGTGGTGTTTCTGATGCAAACTGGATATGAGTTTTTGAATTGGGTTGTTGCGAGTAAACTTGATCTTTGAAGCAACTGGATTCTTGCGAGTAAATTTGTTGTTGATCTTTGAAGCAACTGGCTTCTTGCAAGTAAGCTTGTTCTTGATCTTTGAATCAACAAAATTGGTGTTTCTGATGCAACCATATGAGGTTGTACGCGGTGTCAAAAATATCACAACTCTCCAAACAACTTATAGTCCTCCTTCACCATTTCATCTCTTCATAAAATAGTAGTCAGCCTAGCATCTTCATCATACGGTAGAGGTGATAAAATTCTGAATCTTCATCCTTTTGTTTCTGAAAAAAATGCATTCCTTTAAATTTTCTGTTCATCTACATGCTTAAACCATAATAATACGATCACGTAAAACATACCATGACCAATTACAATTATAACTGTATACCTAAACAATATACCAATTGACGACATGGAAATAATAACTGATATTACTAAAATCCATAGCATCAAAACTTCAAATTACAACAACATGCCTTAATACCATAGTGATGCAACTTATAACCACACCAGATTTCAATCAGAATAATGTAAAAGGTTCAATTAACATGCTGAAAAGGTGAAATACAATAAAAATGTTGCTAGAATCACATGTTTCCAATTACGAACCTATAAATGTGATGTATAAAAGAATAACAGTAGAACATAATGTTATAACTAGGAGAGCTTATGACCGTATGTACGCTAGAAACTGTAACAATTAGAATACCTTAGAAACTGAAATTCATCCTAACAACCGATATTAAAAGTATACTATGCAGATTAAAAACCATAACACAATGTGATTCAATAAAACAATGCAGAAATATACTACACAAACTTAGAACCATGCATGACAACAAGGATTAAAAGTATCCAGGAGCTTACGAAATTGTTGTTAAGGTTCGATTTCTTCAATTATTTCCACATCTCAAATTGAATTTCACAAGTATCTGAAGCTGAACGCTTGATCGATCAACAAATCGGAACGTAAATCAATCAAAATTTAGGAAAACAAAGAAGAATCATCAAAATACGCAAAAACACACACTAAAACTTTGTAAATACGAGCAAAAAGAAAAGAGAAAATCGATGTTGAATTAACATCACGTCAATAGAAACCATAACACGTTACATTAAAAATCATAACATGGCATTATCAAAAGAAAAAAATACAGAGATATACTAGACAAACTGAAAATGTTATAACAACGTCGGTTAAAACCGTAACATGTCATAGCAAAAACCATAACATGGCGTTATCCAATGAAAAAAACAGAGAGACATACTAGACAAACCAAAAATATTATAACAATGTCAATCAGAACCATAACACGTCATATTAAAAACCATAGCACGGTGTTATCAAATGAACATATGCACTAACATACTAGACAAACTAAACATATTATAACAATGTCGATTAAAACCATAACAAGGAGAGCTTAAGTCTGTAACATGTATTCTAGTTAGAAACAGTAACAATCAGATTACCGTAGAAACTGCAATTAACTATATGTCCATACCAACCACTCTTAAAAGTATACTACGCATATAAAAAAACTATAACAAGATATGATTCAATGAATAAATGCAGCAACATAGTAGATAAATTAAAAACCAGCAATAACAAGGCTTAATAGTATACTATACCGATTAAAAACCATAATACTGAGTTATCAAACCAAAAATAATTTGTAAATATAGTAGACAAATTAAAACCATCAAAAACATGGCTAAAAAATACCATAACAACGGCGATTAAAAGTATACCATAGCGTCTAAGAAACCATAACATGGCGTCATCAAATAAAAATATGCAGAGACATAATACGTAAACTTGAAACTATAACATGAAGGCTTAAAAGTACAGAGAAACTTACGAATTTGTTGCTAGGGTTGAATTTCTTCAATAATTTTCAGATCTGAGAAGCTTCCTTCTCCAGTAATTTTCAGATCTAAGAAGCTTCCTTCTCCAATATCGTTGTTTTTGTGATTCGAGTACTTTACAGTTGAATCGAATTGTTTTGAACAATAAATCCATTGAAAAATCAGAAAAACAACAATCTATCAGATTATCATACCTAAATTAGGAAAAACGAGTTGAATCGGACGGTGAAATCATTGAAAAAGCATGAAGCATGAAGAGATTTGAAAAACAAATCGAAATTATGATATTTGACATAAAAAATCAGAGAGTTGTGCGTGTTTGTACCTGATTTGCGTCCATCGGAGATCATGCGAGCTTTTTCAGACGATTCGCGTTCGAAATAGCGTTGATCGGTAGCTTTTTCCGGCGAGAGATTTTCGCGTTTTTCCGGCGAGAGATTTTCAGCTGAAACACGCAGTTTTCACGTTTACTGTGTTTTTCTAATTTTTTAGGGTTTTTCAGTTAATTGAAGGGTTTATATAGTGCAGCGGTTTTTTTTAATGAACCGGTTTTTATCTGAACCGCGAGAAACCGCCTAGCGGTTTTGGTTTCTGGTTTTTGCCATAAAAATCAGGCCTTTCCATGTTAATAGGAAAGGACAGCCTTACTATATAATTACTCTATAGAAAATACAATCAAGATAAGCGAACAACTCTAATCACAATTTAGATTGAAAATTACAATGACAATGTAATTGTGATCGTCGTTTGTAAGTTTGAAAATTAATACAAGAATGTTACAATGTTTTGCGTCCTATTTTGAAGTCTAGTAACAATGTAACGTACACTTATGAATTCAAATGCTAACCTTCTACAACGCGGCATCAATATTGGAAACCAACAAAAACTAACTTAATGTTTTGGGCTATATATATATGTTTATTTTAGTTTTTTCACAAATTTAAAATATATTGAGACCCAAAATAGAGAGTTTAATTACAAGATAAGAAGGGTTGTATATCCAAATTGAAATCTCATGTCAATGAAACTCAATGAACAAATCAATTGGCCAAAACTACTCAGGCCTGGGAATATTGAAGTTCTGGATTAGGTTTATTATTTCCGATAAAGCCAACAAAACTATTATTAGGTTTATTATTTACAAGTTCAAGGCAAAGTAAGCCATCTTCTCTTGTGACTCCAGTATAGTATTGTGACCAATCACCAAAATGACTTTGTGTAGCATTGTTGGCCAATTATTCAGGCAGCCGCTTAATTTCCATGATCAGTCATCTCTCCAAGGGAGGGTGAAGAAGTGAAACATGGAGAAACGCAAATATACATTTGAAGTATGTGTGCCACTGTCACCAAGGTATTTGTAAAGTAAATATGTTCTTCAGTTGTTGCGCATGTTATTATCTGTGGTATAGAAATCAGCACCTGTACGCAAAATGAAACCAGCAAGAGGAAACCACATAGATCTTTCCAAGGAGTAGGTTAAAAGTTGTGCAAAAATCCATCAGAATAAACATAAGAAAATCAAAGGAAATAAAAAGAAAACAGGTCAACACTTGGTTTTTTTACATTTTTTGTCCCCTAATTGATCGTCCCCTTCGAATCTGGTCCCAATTGTTTGTCGATTTGCAAATACGGTCCCATCCACACGACAATCGCGAATTAGCACGTATTAAAGGCGCGAATTCGGTCCTCGTGATTATGTGGCCCATCTAGTTGGCAGCTGATTGGATTCCCGCGTTTCACATAACACAAATTTAGTCCCCTAAGCTGCCATTTTAGTCCCTGTCGGTTGAAATCGTTAAACTCGTTATAACCCCCAAATTTTCTTGAAGAACCCTAATTCCCCAAAAAATCTTCAATTGAACGATACTCCCTCTCCCAGAACCCAAATTGATCGATTCTTTGAGGGCCCATTTGAGCATTCATGCCAATGTCACGATATGTTGAAGGAGCTTGAAGCATGGGTTATGGTGTTGGAAAACCAGCGCGGTTCTTGATGGATTGCTTGATTGTGGAGAAGCAAATTGCGGATGAAAAGCTAATGGAGAAAGAAGAAATAAGTCGATCGACTGCTAACGAAAGAGAGTGTGATTGCACTGATAAAGTGAGGAAACTGGAAGCTAGGTTCATGGAACTCGAAAACATGTTTCTGGAGCAACTGTTCTTACTGGGGCTGGAGAAGGATACCAAGAAGATTGAGAAGGTGAAGAACATGCGTACGTATGTTGCTACTTTAGTTTTGGGTTTGAAGGCCCTGTCTATCATATCATATCAAATTAAATGTATGCTAGTATGTTTAGTTGTTGTAAATTTAGTATGACTGACTTTGTAATTTTAGTTCTTGTGGAATGGAATTATTGTTTGGATTTACCATTTGTTGTTTTATACCAAACCTGATAATTCATTCAAACTTCAAAAGGAAAACAGGGCACATCAAGTATAAATGCACAGGTAAGAGTCTGGAAAAAATCTGATAAATTGAGAAATTCCTAGAAAAATAATAAACGGACCTGGTAATGGTATGAGTCTTAATTCCTCGTTTGTTATGTACAAATGTTAGTGCATCATATGTACATGTTCATGTACATATATGAGACTTATTAGAACAAGTATTGGTGTAGATTAATGGAAAGAACAAGCAAATTGAAGGAAAAATCAGAGAAAATCTGGAAAAAAAAGAAAAAAAGGAAAAATGGACTTCACTGTACTTTGAAATCATGGAGTCATATGTATACAAGTTAGTGCATCATATGTACATGTTAATGTACATATATGAGACTTATTAGAACAAGTTTTGCAGTAAATTAATGGAAAGAACAAGTAAATTAAGTAAAAATCAGAGAAAATGAGTAAAAAAAAAAAGAAGGCCTACAGTAGGTTGAAATCATGGTTTAATATGTATACAAGTTGGAGATCATATTTACATGTTCATGTACATATATTAGACTTATAAGAGCAAGTATTGGTGTAGATTAATGGAAAGAACAAGCAAATTGGAGGAAAAATCAGAGAAAATCAGAAGAGAAAAAAAAAAAGAAAATAAGAAAAAGAAAAAGGGACTTCACTTACTTTGAAATCATGGTTTAATATGTATACAAGATAGGAGATCAATATGTACATGTTCATGTACATATATGAGACTTATTAGAACAAGTCTTGGTGTAGATTAATGGAAAGAACAAGCAAATTGAAGGAAAAATCAGAGAAAATCAGAAAAAAAAAAAGAAAAAAGAAAATCATTGAACCATAATCGTAAGCATATCATCATAACAACATCCAACCAAAGAAACACAACTGAACTCCATCTGAATAGAAGATGAGTTTATAAATAATACGTAAATGTGAAGGTCTTTCATATTTCTGCCCCAGGAAGGAGGGACTATGGTTCGAAGAATTATTATACTGACATAAAGTTTTATAGCTAGAGGAGATGAGGGCACAGAAAGAAGACCATACGAAGAGTTCAAACAAAGACATTTCAAAAAGTAACGGCAACTTTCAGTCACTACATACACTCTTCAAGAGCAATTTCATCAAGTACATAATAAACTAGTAGTCATACCCGCATACTGCTTTCCTGCACATGAGCAGCTCCATGAACGTTACATTATCCTTCACAACAGCCTGGAAACTTTCTTCTCTGTCTTCTCCACTGCTATCTTCATCTTCAGCGAGAACAATGAAAGTGATGTAGTATATGTTCTCATATGAATTGGCACTTATGACACGATCGACTCGAAACTTAGTTTCCTGCACAAACGAAAAATAATTATGATATTAGTAAAAATAATATCCAGACCGATAAACACATTTTATATTACTAAGAAAGTAAAAGGTGATTGCAACTTACATCATCTTTGCAGTAATCATCAAACGCCAATGTGGCCATAAGGCGAAAACGAGAGTAGCACTCTGGGTAACGGCCCACCTTATTAAAGATCTTCTGTCTCGGCTTCATCATGGGTAGTCCTGGTATGTGCCCGGGAAAATACTTGCACTCAAATCCCTACATAGGACAGGGAATATAGTTGTTAAATTATTCGTTATTACAAACTGGACTCCATAACACATAGCTAAATTTCCCACAAGCATACACAAACCACAGTTGGAAAAAGGGAATCAAGGGGCAAAGCCATGTTCCTACTTATAATGACACTTCATCACAAAGTTGGATATATAAGAATATAAAAGACTAGGGACCAATTTTGTTTGACAGAATATCTTGAATAATAATTATTTCTGCTTTCAAACTTTTTTGTTGGAAGCTTAATTGTACTGAAAAAAAAGAAACATATCAATGGAAACATGTAATACCAACAATACAAAGAAACCATGCAATTCATTATTAATAAGAAATTCTAAAGGAGATTAGTAATACCTGGCTCCTGACAACACAGTCCAAATATTTGCGAATTCTGTTGGTGAGATAGGTTTCATCCATATTAGCATACCGTGGGTGGTCCTTAATAAGATCCAGAATCTGAACATTAGAATAACTCGCCATAGTATTTATCGGGGCAACCCAATCTCCCTCAGTTCCATAACCCCGTAGAAACCAAACTGCCCCATGTGTATTTGGCTTCACGTATGGTTCCACGTAATGCTTTAAGTTTTCATCCTCCAGCGAGTAATCGTCGTCGTACTCTTCCTCTGATGATTCTAGTTCCTCCTTCGAAGACTCCGCCACGGAGCCATGCTCATGTTGTTCCTCTAGCTCACAAGAGAAGACAGTAATTGAAACTTTAATGCAAGAAAGTCTGACTTCGGCTCGAAATGACCGAGTATCTTGTCTATCTGAAGCTGCAAAAGTTATCTTGTACATAGAATCCATGGATTTTACCACAGTTGCGTCCTGGACATGGTTAACCTTATATTGCGTATTTGATTTCATATTATATTCTTCAATGGCCACCGAAGACATCAACATGAGGTGGTTGTACCCCTCAGGGTACCTATCGCGCTCTTTTATAGCTTGATATCTGGGGGCTGTTGATGTAACTCCCCATATGTGACCAGGGAAATCGGTACATTTGTACCCCTGAAAATAATAAACAGAAAAAAAAAATTAGAATTCTAAACTACATGTTTTGCCTTGTTTAATACATGAATACTGAGATTCCCAAGCTAGAACCATAGCAAAGACAGCCTAAGAAGCTTGCAAATTAATAAAGTATATTTTCCACAAATATAATGATGATGATGATGATGAGGCCTGCTATTGAGACGTGAAACAGAATACAATGTTTCTAAATAAAATGTTGCTGCTTACGTGCTAAAATATTTTGAAATAAATAAAATTAATTAGGAACACTCATTCATACATAGCTGAAAATGCAGAAAGTACTATAAACTACTACTACAGTATAACAGAAAACAACAAAAACAAAAACAACAAACAACAACAGTAATAATAACAATAATAATAATAATAATAATAATAATAATAATTAATAGTAGTAATAATTACAGTAGTTACCTGGCTCAGTTGAAGGGACTTGAAATATTTCCTAAGCTTACGAAGTAGCCTATCCCTTTCCTTTTGGTCTGAGGGTCGATCACGCTCGGTCATCCATCCCAGAATCTCTTCATCCGTTGCCGGAACTCCATAGCCGTTCAAAAATTTAACAGGCTCCGAATCCTCATCATCCTCAACTGAATCTGCTGCTACAGCTTCATCATCGTCATCATCATAGTCAGCATCATCCAGCGATTCGTAGCCACCGACATCGATTCCAGAATCAATTTTTCTTCTTTTCCCAGCCTTCACTGATTCGGTCGATCTGTCAATCGACCTTTCCCCTATAGATTTTTCATCCTCCGTCGTTATTGTTGACTTGTCGGATGATTTTTCACAGAGTTTCACCTCATTAACCTTGTCGAACAACACACAGGATTCTTCTTCCATATCCACATCACCGCCTCCTGGCACCTTGAATACTTCTTCTACTATATCCATAGCTAGCTGATGATCGATGAATCGTAGGTTTCGATAGGTAGGTATGTAACCCTAATTAGACAAAGGTTGTTGTTTGTAGAGCTGTGCGATTTGTTTTGTGGAAAATGGATGAGGAGAAGCGGCGTTATAAATAGGGGAACTGGAAGAAGAGACGAGAAGACTTGGAGGCCACGTGTGTGGTTGAAATTACGTAAATGCCCTGGAGAAGCCTGTGGCGTGTCTATTTGTGTGGCGCATTAATAGAGCGTTTCGGGACTGGGTAAAAATATTGTAAGGTGAGGAATGGAATGGAAAGGAAAGGAAACAACTAAGGTTTCCGTCTCAGGACAACATCTGTATATACTACACTACGTTTCTTATTCGGACTAGGAGTCACAAAGGCCTAATATTGATGGGCCGTTCTCATGCCTCTTTAAGTTGGACCACAAGTGTAGGGTCCAACCATTAAGGGAATAACCAACATCTATTGGGCTACCGCCATAGGTACGTCGTGCGCTTTCATGGTCCCTATTTATCACCTTTTGACGGCACATTTTCACATCATTATTGGCTTCTTTTTTTTTTAAAGCAAAATGATATATTAATCATCAAGTACAAATTACATCAGGATTTGTAAAACTCAAAATGTTTAAACCATCACAATCATAACAAATGTGCCATTTTATTTCTATCACACGAAACAAAAGCAAAGAAAATAGACACAAAATTACTACCCGAATTCTTCATGTCGTCCACAATGTCACCAATACTAGAAAAAGAAACCTCTAACTGGTGTACTTTGTTGATCAATGCAAGACAGTCTGTTTCGACACAAAGCACAAACAAACATTTTTCCAAAGCAAACTGCAACGCATCCTGGACTACCAAAGTTTCAACCAATTTCTATCCCGGACAAACTGGAGCAACTTTTGACCTCAAAAGAGAACCTGCCTAGCCAATCGCCACAGTGCACAACTAACCAGCATAACAGATTGTAGCACTTGTATTAAATTTCACATACCCCTATACACATGTGGTTGCCACTGGCCCTGATTTCCATCAGCCTGTTCCACACGCCCAATAGCCGCAGTAGACAGTGCCGCCACAGTATATCGCTGCAGAAAATCAGTAGCATGCCGGACTGATTCCAATGGTTCCCCTGTGTTTGCCTCCATGCACACACTGGTTACGACTAAACCACAAACACTAGCATAAAATAAAAAATAAGTCGAACACATCCTTGGCCACACTAGAACAAATCTGCGCAATCTAACTCCAAACACAAAGACCATATCTAGCAATTTATAAATCAACTGGGTAGTAGTGTTGGGGTTTTGATCGATGATATGTGCGTGTACTTGCGGTCGAACGCATACACCTAAATATATATTGGTCGATTTATAGGTTTTCTAAATATATAATTGTCTAGATTTTTTTTCCTAATGAAGTAGTAAATAAAATTTACTTTGTCAGCTGATCTGACGGAGTTCCAGAAGGTGGTGGGTAAATTAGAAAATGTGGTTTCTTCTACAATATTTGGAGTCTTGCCATTTAAATACAACTGGGTAGTAGTGTTATGGGAGGGAGTCTTGGGACTGGAGTAGGTGTTGTGGTGAGGGGTGATTTTGGGAGGGGGTCGTGGCTTCATAGATTTGTTTTTTTTTTTTACACAACTAACACAACTTTAACGATGTACTATGCCAAAATATTTATTTATAGGTTGTTAAGGTTTTATCAAGATATTGTTAAGGCTTCTTTACATATTGTTTGAGGTTTATACATTTATTAATGTTTTGTCAATAATATCTAAGGTTTCTAAACCTAGGGGAATTGGTGAACCAAAATTCCGTTAAAAATATAAAACATTCACTATTTTGTATCAAACATTTATATTTTGTATCAAATATGAAGTAAAAAATTACAATACTCATTTTATTAAAACCATTACTCTTCTTCTTTACATTTTTTAACAAAACATGGACTATTTGTCATAATAACATGAATAGTATGTTTCGTATTTTAAATTTAATCCTTCCTGGAAATAGATCATGTTTAATTCAAAAATAGTTCATTGTTTATATAAAATATTATAAACTATTTATGTTTGGATTGTGACTTGAGGTTTATAAGGTGTCTTTTTCCCAATAAAATGTTTTCATATTGGATCTCAAGGTTTCAATACAAAATACGTAACGTTTTTTGTCGATACAAGATCTTTATATATTTTAAAATATATAATTTTCTAAAATCCAAGAGGGATAGGTGAACCCAAAATTCCCTTAAAAATGATAAAACTACCTTCGAATTCTACGGTCTTAATTAGGGTTTAGGGTTAGCATGTGGTGCAGGGAACGCCCTGCACCCCATCCTAACCCTAAGCCCTAATTAACCGTTTGTCGGGGTACTGGAGCGTTATTACAACCACAATATCAAAACGTTTAAGCATTATACAAGAAACCTTATATATATTGTATGGAGACCTTGAACACTTGGATATTATAACCGAAACTATTACAACCAATATCTCAAAATCTTTAACCATTTTAAAATAAACATTAAACATCCAATATGAAAACCTTGATCATCTCATACAGAAACCTTAATCATCAAATTAAGCGTTTGTCGGGGCAAAGAGGTATTAAACACAATTGGAATTGAACCATTTCCTATGAAACATGTACTGTACTACTTTTTTAACAAAGCACTATTTTGTTTTATAAACTATTCGATGTTTTAGGGAAAAAAAACTGGAATTTAATTTTAATACACATTAATTATTTTGAATGAAAAATGAACTGTTTTACTTGAAATATGAAATGTTTTTAAGCAACCACAATATTGATGTATTTACTCTATGTTTTAGTTGTCATATATATGAACTATTTTATGTGAAACATACGATCGATTTGAAATAAGACTTTCAATTACATTTTAAAAAAGATGGATAACTTTCTATGAAACATTAACTATTTTTCAATAAGCATTAACTATTAATTAGAAAAAAAATGAATTTGATGTATTTGTAAAACTTGAATTATGTAACATGAAATACTCGATGTTTCACAAAGAAATGCTTAATGTTTTTCGAATAATACTTTTTTTCTGGTTAGTTAAATTCCAAATTTTTAAATCGAATCGTTAATTAATGTCCTACTCTCTAATATTTGCCCCAAAACTTTCACCACCATAGCGAACATACAACCACCACATGCCACAACAAAAACTTATGGGGTTAAATTTAAATTAAAGTATATCTCAGTTTAAATTTAAGAGTTCAAAGTTTATACGGGACATTCTCTACTTCTATTACTTAATTCTATTGATTAAAAATAAATAACAAACACTTGTTTGGGGACCAATTAGAGAAGAGCGTGAAGCCAACTCCAAGCTAACCATGAATATCATTCATCAGCTATGGAGTTTCTTAATTGCAGCGGCGCATTTTAAAATGGGTCAAATGTATGACCCGTGAATTTCCCACGAATTTTGAAATGGGATAATGTTTCTCATCGTCTCTTATAAGTTATTGTCGTGTATAAACTACAACATCTTTTAATAATACAAGTCTATAAATATTATAAATTATATAGTTATATTTACATATTTATATATATATATATATATATATATATATATATATATATATATATATATATATATATATAATATAAATACTATATATAATCACGGGCCGGGCCTACGGGTCAAGATGTTAGGCCCGAGCCGGGCCCATGGCCTAGCTATAAGCCCAAGCCCGGCCCATGTGCTTATTATGACCGGGCCCGGGTCGGGTAGCCCAAACTGTCATCCCGACCTCAAATACCTGGTTATTGTAGTGGACCACAATTCGACCCAATATGTACCGAACCTTTAATGCATGTGCTAGGCTAAAGCAGGCCGAGCATAAAAAACCCAATCGGCCGAAACCCAAGTGTTGTATATGACCACATGACTACTGGACTTTTGGATCTTAGCTCCTAATGGCCCATCAGCACATGTATATTGTCTATGCACTGAATTTAGATTTAGTACTTATAATTTACTCCTACTACATACTTCACAACTTGTTAACTAATATTACACCATCCGTATTTACTCTCGAACAATCTTATAACAGTTGGCGTATTAGTTAGTTTTTCTATTTGTCTACGAGTGGGAGCCAAGTGCATCATGGTCATGGATCAAATGCATTGGTTTTGTGAGGTAGTTTACTTATCGTGCACGTATCTGAGAGCAATCAAGATAGATAAACACATATATCAAATGGTCAAATTCCGGTCGATTAGTGATTAGGTTGTTCTAATATTGCCGGTCAGAAAAGAATACAAAAACGGAGGGAGCCTAGTAAACTACCTCAAACTAGTAGGTTACAATTACATAAACATATGAAACACTTGTGTGATTGGTATAATGTGAAGATTGTCTTTTTGTGCAAGTAATTTCAATGCAGCTTCCTCAAGGATTGTAACCATATAAGAACAAGTGTTATAAAAGTAAAGGAAGTTTGTCTTTTGCTTGTCAATTATCTTGTGAGCACCCATAGATGGAGTGGTTCTGTGACTGCAGCCTATTTGGTGGGACAAGTTCAACAGTTGCCAGCAGATATGTGATGCATGCATTCGTGCTGGTAGCTCTTTAATTTTCTATTTTCATTTTCATCACATCTAACTGGTGAAGGTGATATATAGCCTCCGATCCACAACTTGTTAATTAATTTGATACTAATAATTAAAGATTAAATTAATCCATTATTGCACTGCATTGCTTCTTGTTGAATTTGTTGGATATATATGACATGACTACTGGTATTGTCTATTGTCAGTCACAATAATGGTTCAATATACACAAATCATCATGCTTAAATTATTATCATATTATTGACGTGGACAATTTTTTACATTCATCATAAACGACAACCTTAACAAATCATTGATTTGCTTACATAAGCGGCCACCTCCATAATCTTAATTAATTTCATGATTAGTGGAAGTTGGAGGAACTGATTAGTTTAGCTTGCTTGCACCCACACACACATAATGAATGAAATGCAAGTAGTACTTCATTTCTTCTAATAATTAAGAAAAAATTTAACATTTCAAAGTGGATAAATTTGAATCAAATTATTAATTCAAGTGATTTTGAATCGATGTTTTTAAGTTAAATTTATCTAGGTGACTTTTGCTAAGTTAACTCAGATAGAATCTTAAATTAATATTCGAATCTTTTAACCATCGTATTTTAGATTCAGATACAAATCAATTTTGAAAATTTTGATTAAGGTAGATTTGTATTTGTAGGTATGAAAAACAACCAATACCAAGTAGTCAAGTGCTACATTCACTAAAACCCAGCTGTAATGCACTGTACACAATCCTTGACTTGATTAAACATGCTTAGGTTGTCAAAAGCATGTTTAAAACATGTACTGTACATCATAAGAATATATAATTACACCAGTCCATTAAAAGTATTGTATCTTCGTTTTGATAATTGTAAATATGCATGTTCTTAATCTCAGGTACTATTACGTCCAATAAAATGCTTGGCAAACTCAGGTTTAGAAATCAAATTTCACCTCTCACACATCTCAACCATTATAAATCTTTCACTCATTAGATTTCTCACATACATCTGAATATGTCCCAGTTTCTCTAACTTTCCTCAAGTAAAAGCTAAAACTGAAGCAACAATGTCAAAATCAATTCATAACTTTTGTACAATAATTGAATGTATAGAAAATGAAAGGTTTGATTTTGGAGCTATCATTCAGTACTTTATATGATGTTTAGTCTATTGATGAATTGATCTTCTTATCGATAGTCACCAGAGCACATATATTACTTTATTTATTATTACAAAAGTTGAAAGCAACTTGTGATACATAATTAACCAAAACAAAAATAAGAATAAAAGTATAAAAATCTAACCGAAAGATTAATTAGTAAGCTTTAAAGGTAACTATAAGTGGAAGACTTTCGAGAAAGAAAAAAACTATAAGTGGAACTGGAAGTGGAAGACATGTCATGCCAAAATATCAATGTCTTACGTACTGTCTAATCCCGCCATTAAAAGTTCAGAAAATTACATAAAAGAACCACTCTAGAGCACCTAATTGCTAAAACAACCACTTTAAAAAACATCTTACAAAAAAGGCCATTCTATTTTTTATGGTGCCCTAAAATACAAGTAGTCTTACAAAAAAGGCCATTCTATTTTTATGGTGCCCTAAAATACAAGTAGTCTTACAAAAAAGGCCATTCTATTTTTATGGTGCCCTAAAATACAAGTAGTCTTACAAAAAAGGCCATTCTATTTTTTGGTGCCCTAGAATCTAATGAAACTAGTATTTTGCCGTTGAAACTAGCATTTGTGTTGCCGAAACTAATTAAACTAGCATCAATCTAATGAACTAACATTTTTGTGTGGCACTTGTGATGCTGAAACTAATGAAACTAGCATTCGTGTTTGCCGAAACTAATAAAACTAGCACTTGTATTGAAACTAGCATTTTGTTGCTGAAACTAGCTTTAATTGTTGCTGAAACTAGCACTTATGATGCTGAAACCTAATGAAACTAGCATTTTGTCGTTGAAACTAGAAGTTGTGATGCTGACAATAACGCAAATAGCTTTTTGACTTGCCAAAATTAATGAAACTAGCATTTTTTTTTTGCCGAAACTGGCATTTTTTTTACTGAAACTAGCACTCATGATGTTGAAACTAATAAAATTAACTTTTTGTTGTTGAAAACTAACAGTTGTGATGTTGAAACTAATGAAACTAGTATTTTTGTTGATGAAACTAGCAATTATGATAGTGAAATTAATGAAAGTAGCATTTTTGTTGATGAAACTAGCAATTATGATGGTGAAATTAATGAAACTAGCATTTTTGTTGATGAAACTAGCAATTATGATGGTGAAACTAATGAAACTAGCATTTTTGTTGATGAAACTAGTATTTGTGTTGTTGAAACTAATAAAACTAACATTTTTGTAGTTGCATTAATAAAACTAACAATGGAGTGATGATGTAACTAGCATTTTTGTTAATGAAACTAGCATCAAACTATTGAAACTAACACTAAATGTTGAAAACTAATGAAACTAGCATTTTGTCGTTGAAACTAGCAGTTGTGATGCTGAAACTAATGAAACTAGCATTTGTGTTGATGAAACTAGCTTTTTTGTTGCTGAAACCAACAATTATGATGCTCAAATTATTAAAACTAGCATTTATTATGCTGAAAACTAATGAAACTAGCATTTTGCTGTTGAAACTAGCACTTGTGATGCTGAAACTAATGAAACTGGCATTTGTGCTGATGAAACTAGCTTTTTTGTTGCGGAAACCAGCACTTATAATGTTCAAACTATTGAAAATATCATTTTTGTTGTTGAAACTAATGAAATTATTTTTGTATGATGTTGAAACTAGCATTAACAGTTAGTTTCATATAGTTTCAGCTAGTTTATGAAACTAGCTTTTTGTCTGAAACTAGTTTATGAAACTAGATTTTATGTGTTGAAACTAATATGAAACTAGCATTTGTGTTGCTGAAACTAGCACACGTGATGCTAACACTAATGAAACTAGCATTTTGTGTTGATGAAACTAGCACTTGTGATGCTGAAACTAGCATTTGCGTTGCCGAAACTAATGAAACTAACATTTATGTTGCTGAAACTAGCATTTTGTTGTTGAAACTAATAAAACTAGCACTTGTATTGAAACTAGCATTTTGTTGCTGAAACTAGCTTTAATTGTTGCTGAAACTAGCACTGAAACTAGCAGAAAATGGAATGAAACTAGCAAGAAATGAAATGAAACTAGTTTTAATTGTTGCTGAAACTAGCACTGAAACTAGCAGAAAATGGAATGAAACTAGCAAGAAATGAAATGAAACTAGCAGAAATGGAATGAAACTAGGCGAAATCAAATGATCAACCACCGAAACTAGCATAGAACAAATGATCATGGACCGAAACTAGTCGAAATCAAAGTTTCAAGCACCGAAACTAGCATAGAACAAACGATCATGGACCGAAACTAGGTGAAATGAAAGTATCATTTCAAGAAAAAGAAGGCCCAACCCAAGAAGAAAAAGAAGGCCCAAACCAAGAAGAAAAGATCCGGTTCATCACATTCACAAGAAACCCCTGCATCCAACTCCAGTGTATAATTTTCCCCAAAATTGTTCCTCTTATCATCATCTCTTTGACTACCACACTCTCTCCTGTCAAACATTTCTCTTCTCTCTCACACACAAATACACACACTAGCTGTATCTGTATCTATCTATGGAGTTACTCCAACCAGACCTCCACCCACCTGACACCTCCTTACTCTCCACCCTCCCACCCCCTCTCCCCGCCTCCCTCCCCATCTCGACCCCCCCAAACGCCAGCGCCGCCCCAGTGTCCGCCTCGGCGAAATCGGCGGCGATCCCCCTTACGATCCCCACCCTCGCCGCCACAACAGGACCACCTGGCGAAACCCTAAGTTCCTCAATTCCGCCAAGACCCGCGCCCTCACCAATTGGTTCTCGTAATGGTTCTGGCCTGACGTGAGTCCTGGAGGCTGAAGAAAGTTTGTACCTTGGTTAAGTGGATCGTAAGTCGTCATTAAACAGGAGCGAGCATTTTGTAATTGACTTATTAAGATGGCTTTTTTTGTAATTAATGTTGGTTATTGATTTATTTATGTATTTTTCCTTTAAAAGTTCTTCTATTCAGTTACCGAATATGCTCTTACGTATCGATCTAATCGTTACCTACTTATATATTCCCATCGAATTTGAAGTACTCAAAATATTCTATATGCGATCGGAATGTGAGATCAGACCAAATTGGTGAATCGAAGCACACATTGGCCGAATCAAAGGAATATGCATGGTGATTTTCTTTAAACTGATACGAACATGACCTTAAAGACTTATTTCAATCTAAACTTGTTAACATATGGCTAACCTCAAAACTAAATATTAAATAGTAAATACTACTCATGTCAAAAAAACATATCAGGATGTTTGGCTCTCATCTCCCCGTCCCCGTCACACGCTCTAAAAGTGGGTTTACATTTGGCTCACGTCTTACGGTCTTAAGACGTGTTGGAGTGTTGTCCGTCTCATTACTCCGTCTCTCTTTTTTCAATTTCATTTCATTTCACTCTTTTTCTCTCTAGGCAATGTAAAAATGCTCTCCGATCCAGTCTCTCTCCTAGTCCACCGCCGCTTTTTGATAAAATCCGTCAAAAGGACGGCTAAATGTGTTCCATGAAAAATGAATTTCTTTCATTCATCTTTATAGTGAAACAAATTATTATTTTTTCTATTTGAAAGAGAAAAATAAAAAACATAGACGCCATATATGTCCCGAGAATAATGTGCCAATATTTAATTTGATTCAAAATCAAATGTTGGACAAAATTTTAATAAAGTGATATTGTGAAAGATTAAGAATATGAAATTTACGAACGATTGTTGGTTCAAGTGTGGTAAGGTCTTGATTTTACTTAAGTAAATTTCGGGTTTGAGTTTTGTGAATGTAAAAAGCACTGCTCGGAGAGTCGCCTTCTAAAAAAGATCCGCCCGTGTTCGACTGAATTAGTGGAATGTAGAAAATACAATTGAAAACCAATATGAAAATTATTTTTAATTTAGGAGTATGAAATGGTAGTATGTATTTTTAGCCTTGTTGGGTACTAGGCGGCCGACAAATCCAATTTACGACATAATTGTCTGATTCCTGTTGCCAATGGGTTCGAAATCGAATGAATCAATTATAGAATTTAACTTTACTAGGACTTCCATTTTACAAATAATAATAGCAGCATATATTATAACACGGTAAGCATATTCGCTAGCTGGTACGTACCTCGATCGCCAAGTAAACGAAAATAAGTAAACGAAAATAAATGCAAACAAATGGGGAACACAAGATTTGAGTAACTTGTACTTATATGTTGCACGTTTCAATGAGATTCGACTTAGCAATTTAGCGTCTCAGTTCCATTTTCATTAAAGTTTACTATAAATTCAATAAATTATTCCAACAATTTTCACATTATAATTTATGTCCGGACATTTGATGTGGAACAGCTGATATGAACTAATTCATACATTTTCCATTCGCGGCTACTAGACAAAAGGTTACCTACGCAGTTACGCCGCTAATAAAAGGTTTCTCTGAGCGTGCATGTTTTATGGATCAAAATGTTATGAGTAATATTGAAAGCTCAGCACATAGTACATACTTCCTACGAACTACTTCCTACTACTAATATAATATGGCATCATCTCCGACCGTTAACCCAACAGAACCCAAAATACACTCTCCTCTCGCATCAGTTTTCCACTTAATAGAACTCAAACATCACCAACCCTTTCCAGCAGTTAGAACTAAACAGAACCCACAATTTAATTTCTTTCCTCATTTCTTTTTAAACTTATTCTTTATTTCATTTTTTTCATTTCTCTTTTAAAATCATTTTTTATTTCATTTTATTACCACTAAATAATAATAATAACATTACATTAATTTTAAAAATTAAAATACGTGATAAATAAAAATTATAAAAAAAAATTAAAAATTAAAAACATACTAGTAGAAACTAAAACTACCATGATAACATAAAAATACTACTTATTACAAAAAAAAATACTACTCATTTTAGTTAAGGCCTAAAAATTCACATGCTTCATTCTAAAAGGTCCGACACGCTTTTGGGATCAACAATTGCTTTTGAAAATAATTAGGTGTTGCATTATTATGCACAATATGATTGTCGAGGATGAAGGCCACAAGTACGTGGATCACTACAAAAGAGGCGACTATGAGCAAGTGGATGACTATTTCGTTGTACCTCAACACAATATTTGATACACATGGAAGAATTTTGAGGAATGAAGTCAACTAATTCTGGTAGGGTTTTTTGTTATTGTAAAAGAAGTTGATTGAACTAACGTGGCAGAAGCATGGAGTTGAATGGTGGTAGGATTAGTTTTAAAGTAAGTGATGAATTACTTTTTTTTTATTAGGGATTTGTAATTTTAATTTTTCGGAAAGTGAATTTTATATTCTCATGTATTATTATTTATATATAAAGTTATCAACTATTCTGATTTTAAATTCTGTTGTGAATATTTCGTTTAAGTATCAAAGTTTAAATTTGAAATAACATTGGTATATAATTTTAAAACATAAAATCGAACATCAACTTTTAAATAGGAAAAATAAAATGCAAATATAAAATAAAAGGTTAAAAAATGTGGAGATGAAAAATCTAAAAGAAAAGAAAATAAAACAAAAAAATAAATGAAATTGAATGATATAAATGAAAATGAAAAAAAAAAGTTATAAAAAAGAAGATAAAAAAATGTAAAAAGAAAAGAAAAAATCAACATAACTCAACAGAATCGGTTCTGAAGTACAAAAAGGATTTTGTCATTAAATCCAACAGAACATTGCGGGAGATGGCCTTACGTTACGTTAAGTGGTCAAGTGGATGATGACTAGACATACAAACTACAAAGGAGTATCCTAATAAATACACACTTTCTAATTTAAAGGTTTTTTATAATAAGAATAATTATCGATGTTTCTGGTTAATAATTGCTACATCGACATGTTATTACAGTAAAGTTTAGTTATAAACACAACCTTTTCGTGCAAACAACAAACGTGGGTGCAGCCCTGCAACAGGGGCGGCTCTAATTAGTTTTGGTGGCCCTGTGCGTACATTTAGACAAGGCCCGAAATACTAATATTAAGTACTACAGTTTTTTTTTAAAGAACCAAATTACGCAACCCTCAAAACAATTAGGAAGAGATTCCAAAATTAATATTCTGAAACATTCAAGCCCCACCTCAAAAATCTCCCAGGTCATCACACTCAAACTTAGAACCCTCTCAAACCAAAACATACATAAGAGAACATTCAAAAATGTTATGATGACATCTCACCCAAACTTAGAAATATTAAGACTAAAACACACATAAACGAACATACAAAGATAAACTTGCATAGACAGAGCACCATCTAATAGGGTATATATTAGATAAATTATCTACTAAATATTATTCGACGAATAAGCAGCCACAATCAAAAATCAGAAGCACAGATCGGAATTAGGAAAATATAAGAACCCCAAAAAATTTAGAATTAGAAAAATACAAGAACCCTAAAAAATCAAATAAGAGTATTGATAAAATTTAGTTACATGCCTTCGAAAGAGGGATGAGAGAAGAAAGAGGGATACTCCTGGTTGTAAACGAGATGGGAAGAAGGAGAAGAGAGCCGTGTTTTATAAAAATACGGCTCAAATATTTTTTTTTATTTTGTAGAAGCCTATTACTAGTTTCCAGTGTACTGGGCCTCGAGGCCCCAGCCCAGAATGTTGCCCTGTGCAGTTGGGCTGACTGCACAGGCTTTGAACCGCCCCTGCCCTTCAATGGTGCACTACAAGAAAACAACCATTTAGCGACAGAATAGTAGATACGGATAGCATCCGTCGCTATTTAGCGACGGATCGGTGAGTGTAGCGACGGATGAACACGAACTGCGCTCTAAGCTATTTAGCTACATTCCCTTCGCCGGGGGAAGGACACGTGTCCCTTTATTTTAACGACAGATTATAATATCCGTCGCTATATATAGATATGGATAAAATCATCCATCTCTAAGTTGATCAACGACAAAACTGGCGACGGATAAGTTAATCCGTCGCTATAGTTAGTGACGGATAATATAATCCGTTCTTTTTATTTTTTAGCGAAGCCACTTTTCGGGAGGTTCTACATAGCGACGGAACGTCCGTCGCTAATGGGCGAAAGCGACGGATCGCTACCGTATAGCGACGGATGGCCATCCGTCGCTAAACCCTGTTTTTCTTGTAGTGGTGGCTCAATTAGTGAAAAGTGAAAATAATATTTTCTCGTTAACTCAGATTTTTTCCAGCGAATATAACAAAGCCTTAAATTGTTATCCTTATTTTTTACTTATTGGCCAAGAATAATATCTTGGTAGATTATCTTTCCATTGATTTTTCCTTGTAACGGTTACTCCACTGAATGAAGTAAACCCAATTGTCAGACGTTATTATCTATGCCAACGGTGATTTTACATCCCAATAGAGACATTTTTCGATTTTATTTTATCCCGACCTAGTATATATAACTGTAATGTACCCATGAATGAATTAGACGGATGCCCACATTTGTATATGTTTTGAGCTCATGAAACTCATCTCATGACCTGCCGGACTAGTTATGGCATTCTATTTATATATCGTCATGTTAGGCATAAAAGTGTATAATTGTTGTTGGTGTCGGAATATGTCAAATCCGCAATTTATATATTGTCTATATTGTCATGTTAATTAGCTCATGATTGTTGTTAGGCCCGACCAAGATGATGACGTCCAATACCCATCCTCTGGGTCCGACCAGGCCACTCAAAAGGCTACTAAAGCCAAGGCCTGAGAAATAACCACGTCCGACCTACAAAAGAGGTCAACCCCCTCATGAAGGGCAAACTACACACTAGTCAGGGGAGTCCACAATAAAGTCATGGCTACCCAGCCCAAAGTAAGACACTCGGACTATGTCTGGCACTAGCTATATGGGCCGACTTTAATAGCATGCCAGGCCAGGGGACGAATAACTAAGCCTAAGGTCTGACTACTATGGTAGGTTAGACCAAATACTCTATAAGACAAAGACAATACTCAAATCAGGAAGTAAAGCTAGGCATGGCTATTCAGACCTAGGGACCAAGCAGAGGTCCGACTTGCCTGGCCGGACTTAAGCTCGGGCCAAGGTACTAAGGCTGGTGTCCGAGAAAGATATCTAAGGTTATGAAATGACCAAAAAAACCCTGCTAAGGGTGATTTGAGACTTGGGCCAGGCCCATTGAGTGCCTAAATGGGCTCAACTACATGGGAGAGTCAATCTCTATCATACACTTGTCACGATCCTATAAAAAGATATAATAAAATAATATGGGTATAAAGGAAAGCTCATTTACTCCTTAAGGTAATCAAGATTATACTTTCCAATCAATGATCCATCATATCACATTTACTAATGGTTATTCTATCCCCTATCTGTAAAGTCGACCCTTCGATTTATCCTTGACAAATCGGGCAAGAGGTCCTAACACCCCATTCAAGTTTTTACATGTCTTACTATCAAAGATGGAAGACCCTTAGTTGGACGGCGCTCCCGAATTAAAGTTAGACCTAATAACAAGAACTCGAAATCACCCTACAACAATTGTGTGTTCGAAGTTGCAATAACCAATAGATAGCTAATAAATAATACATATGATCCGAAGCACTCGCAACTCGCAAGTACTAACGCGTGGATGACACATTAAGAGTATATGTATAAATGGAGTTAGAAGGTATATGCGTATTTGGAGTTATAAGGTGGTAAACGAGTAGTTTAGGATTAGGACTAAGGTAGTAGTTATATTTGCCGTTTAAAAAAACAAACTAACAAAAAAAAAAAAATTTGAAATATCTAAATTGAATTTAATAAATTTTGAGACATAAAAAATGCGTACAAGAAGGAAATTTTAAATTCTAGATGAGATACAAACATTATAACATTTTCAATATATCATCATCATCATGTTAGAAAAACATTAAAGTTCATGCATCAAATTCTTACATTTGACATATGCATTTATGTCGTGTGGTTAAACGAGTCGAGTATTGTCGTGCTGGCTCGAACTCTAATAGCATTTGAACCGAATTTAGGCTCGACTCGTTAAGAAAACGAGCAAAAAGTTCAATTCAAACTCGAACTCGAGCTGTAATATTTATATTCGAATTCAACTCATTTGACTTGATTTGGCTTGATCTCAGGTCGTAATATTTATACTCGGTTAGAGAGGGAGGATATGAATGCGGTAGCCGACTACCAATGGAAATATAGAGAGTAAGAATTTAGAGATAGACACTTATACCCGTTATGATCAGCAGTATTTGATCGATAGATAGTTACGGCTAAGTTATTTAATTAAGCTTGATAATAATTAACGAAGTCCTAACATTTCCAAAACGTGTTAGAAGCGTTATCCAAGTCATAATTCAATAATCATCTACTTTTATAATACTAATAGCTATAGACATTTGTAAAAACATTTGAAAATTAAAACATCATGACTTTGTTAACTACTTTTAATAATTGTCAAATCGGCTTGATTTCGTCTTTAGGGTTAGTCCACTTAGCAAACTTAAAAGATACGATCTTGTCTTGGTTAAAGTATCAAACATTGCGGTTTCTTTAGCCGGTCGGTGGTGACACGGCCGAAATCAGAAATTAAAGGTATATAAGTCCGATAGTCAGACCTAAAAGAGAAAGATTGGTCAAAGTTGATAAATAATGTATTTCTAGAAAACGATTGGTTAATGGACTTATTAACACAGCCAAATTTTCTTCGTAAAAGAAAAAACAGCGCCAAATTTCATTGGAATTACATCTATTTAACATCATAACATTATGTAATAATATTTAATACGGCTTATATTAAACTTTTAGAAAAAAGTTATATTTATTTTCCTTTTACCTTGTCATCTAATTCTAGTTGAGATTTATTTTCCTGCGTACTTATTGACATTTACATTCACAAATTAACAACAATAACATCAACACTAAATTCAAACCATCATTTTTATTGAAATTGAAAAAGCAGTACCAAACACACAACAACATATCAAACTGAAAGCTGGAAGTGGAGCCCACGATTGACATCATCATCGTATTTGGGTCCCCCCTCTACACTTAAAACTCCACCAGTCAATCGCTGCCGTCAATCTCACGTCGGCCAAAGACCCAAGATCCAACGGCTCTCCCTCACCCCATAAAATAAAAAACACACACACTTAAATATTCTTAAATGTTCCAGTAGTATCTTACACACGCACACAAATAAAACCGGGTTCGGCTAACGGATCTTTTTAAATAGCAAGGACCAGACCCGGAATGGACTTCCCGACCCGATCGGAGAAGCTGCTCTCCCAAACGGACGGGCAATGGAGCTTCGAAATATTGCTGCAATCCGATTGGCTGTTACTACTCTTCCCAAACCTGGTGACAGTGAGTGAAGTGTTGAGGTACTCACGGAGCTGAGTGATCACCCCATCAGCGACGGTCCACGCGTGAACCCAGGCGATTGAGAGCTTCTGGTCGAACCCCTCGGCGATGACGGTGGATCCGAAGGCGGAGACGCTGTGAGGGTGGAACCGGAAAGAGGAGGACTCCTGCTGTTCGACACCGGTCAGCAGTTGCATCAAAAACTGGTGAGACGGTGGACCATGAAACCACCACTCGAGGTCTGCGGCGAGGATGGACTGGATCTTGTCGGCGTCGCGGCGGTTCAAGGCGTCATAGAGGGCGGTCACCACCGCTTTGTTGCGAGATTCCTCCAGAGTTTCCTGAGTTATCGCCAGTTCCTGAACAGTGGAGATTTTAATGGAGTGAATTGTTTTGTACTGTAGTGAACAGGGGATTTGATTTTGTGATTGGGGATGAAATTGGGGAAGATGGAAGAGGGGGTTTATATAGGGATTGGGGAAGGGTACTTTGGGGAATTCGATGGGGAGGGGTAAGGTGGGGGGTTGGGTGGAGGGCGGGGAGTTTGGGCATGGAGAGTACGTGGCAGGTGACTAGTGGGGGTGCTGCTGAGCTGGAGTTGTAATAGTGTCTGGATTTTTTAAATGGGGATTGGGAGAAGGTTGGTGGAAATTGTCAAATTTTTTAATTTTAGTGTGATAAATAAATACAGCTTACTTTTATTGAATTTCAGTTTCATTTTCGTTGCCAGTTGGAAAAGCAACCCCGCTGCTCTTTTCAATTTTTCTGCGAGTCGAGTGTTTGACGGTAGAATGTAGAGTATTCTGTTTTGGATATATATATGCACGTCGCTTTTTGCTATAATCCTCACCGATTGTAAAAAAAATAAAATTTTATCGTTTTCATATGCAGTCTGCTTCCTAGATAAAATTGTCCGATATTTAACTAGTATTAGGCAAATCAGTTATTTTGAACCTTTTTGGTGCGGAACTCTCTTAAAACTCTAACTAGGTGTAAATTTGATATGAATTTGAAGAAATAATAGTGATCTATGAAAATGTCATGTTGGGCAGAGATTTATTAATCCTCAATGTGGCCTCACCACCGTCCTTTATTTATCGGACTATGGTATGACGGAGATGGTGGTGATGAAGAAATTTTTTAAGAAAATATGGTTAGGAATCCCAATGCGGTGGAACTTTAAAATTTTCTTAACAAGTAGGCTAATCGATAATATATACGAGCACATAAGCACATCAAAGTTAGTTTAGTATACTTACAATGATTGAAACTCCAAGCTTATATATATTCTGCCTCTGTTCGACTTTATATATACACACACACACTACACACACATATATACATATACTATATACTATTAGAAAATTCTACTTTATAAATGTATAATCGTATAAGGTTCCTAATTTAAAAGGAATTAAAATACTAATACCTATTTAGTACTCTTCTCCCTTCCTTTAGGGTCAGAGTAAACTTGATGTGCAAGTAGCATTCTAATTAGGAGTAAACTATTGGATCTCTTCTCCCTTCCTCATGGTCGACGCCTAGGGAGCTTATTGGAATTCTGAGTTTGATAAATTGACCAGGGGTCCAGGGCTACATACGCAAGGCAACTTTTGATGGTTTTAGTTGTTTCGTTTCATTGACTACGTAGTAAAGCAAGGGTTGAAAAAAGCCCGTACCATCGGCTTGTTGAAACGGTTCGTTTCTGAACTGCACCTATCAATACAAAACAAAGTACTTATCTGTTTTTTATTTTATTCTATACGTATTTCATTTTTGTCTGTTTATTTAAATTCTATACGTTTTTATTTTGATAAATCTTTATCTTACAACTTTATTGTGGACCCTGCCACTAAACCAACACACTACACCCATTCTATAAACCTTCTAAAACTCCGATCCAAAAGTAAACGTATAGAATAAAAAAACGGATTAGTAGTAATTTTGAAGTTTGCATGCCCAATCACTTAATACACGATTTAATCTATCCATACATTTTAAACGTCAAGAACCTACACATTTTATTACCTAATGGATCCAAGGTCCCAAACCATAACGCCTTGAAAAAAGAAACCTTCTATCCGCATCAACTTATAAATACCATCACCTACTTATAAAATGGTCCATACGTGTGATGGCATCCTACCTTGTTGTCGATTGCGATTTGCGACTAATTAACGAGCAAAATTTGATTAGTCCGTCTCGATGACTACGTACCCATGATGTCAATTACGGTAGACATGCTTTCTTTGCCAACTCGTTAGACATAGTACATGCAATGCACATATATATCCAATTGAATACAGAAGCAGAAGCTGACATACCGAACACAATAAATCCCTTAAACATGCATGTACATGCCATCGAAACATCACATCATATTTATGATCTAATTAATATGGTATTCGGAAAATTATTATTAGCTACATGATTAATGATTCGCACATGATATCCTACAAGTGTGGACATAATGTATCAAATTAGGCTGGGAATTAAGTTTTTGAATTGATTGCGCCCCAGACTTGGTTTCAAACTGGGCTGAGCCTAATTTTACGAGGAATTCAAGCCAAATATTCTTCACAGTACTGCATAATATCCCTACAAAAGATTGTTTAAGTTACCATTGTTTTTGGTTTTTGGATGTTAGTTGTTACGTGTAATTGAGCTGGCCACTAAATGTCCTCACGGCTCGACCACTAATGGCCGGACGTACATGATACATCCATCATCCATGGACACAATGTATATATGTCAATTTCCACATACCATAATTATATCTTTTGTTTGGCTTTAAACTAGATTTGCACTAAACCAGCTAGTGATGGAACCAAGTGATTATGATAATCTGATTTTCAGTGAGGAATTAGTGTACTTTTTAAAAATTGTAGCTAAAAACTGAACCTTTCGTCTTCATAAGAGGGCATTATTGTCTTGGGTTATTAGTGTAAGAGCCAAATTTGGTGGAAGAGCCGTGTAACACATTTCTCTTACAACTTTTATGAGTTCTAAACGTATGCAATTGTTGGTAATATTAATGAGTGAAAATGGTATCCACTGTCCACTATAATAATACAGGGCTCCATAGTGAGAAATCTACCTGTACGACTGTACGACTGTACTCTAATATGATATGAGGCACATTAAATTATTTGTTTTGAGATTCCTTCCCGAGCTTGATTTCTTCTTTGAACCGACTAGATGAACCCAAATGCTACTCGATGCAAGAACTCTAGTTGGATGATAGTGGTCCTACGATCCCATCTCTTTCTAGGACAGGAGCTTCGAAAAAGCAAATTTATAGGGCTCTGACAATAATGTAATTTGTGTATTAGCGAGACGTATATAACTCGATCAATGAGAAACCGTGAGGTACAACGAGTTGAAACATATTCATATCATACTATATACTCCTAGGAATGGTGATTTGGGCCGGACAGTCAAGGCCGGCGTGATTTTACTCGGACAAGCCCACCCAACCATTATTATTATGACGGTGCCTACACACAGGCCCATGTGTGAAGTTCTACGCCGGCAGGCCCAACCCATGTGTTAAGTTGAAATTTATATGCACATTTGTAATATTTAGGATTAATTCACGAAAAGAACATGGCCAACAAAACTAAATGGGAAGCATTTGACCGGATGGAAGAAGTAGCACATGTTTTTTTAATAAGGTTTATGTAAGAGATTGGAAGTTTGTTTATTAGCAAATTCAGAAGATTTCAGAAGGAGAGGGGCTTTTTGCAGTTTCGCGAATCTATTAAGCTGCAGTTTAGGCGGTTTCCTATATGATTTGTTCTCAGCCGTTGGATAAGAAGTTTGAATGTAATCGGACGGTTTCTGCTCGTTGTGATCATCTCTGTTTGGTTGCTCAGCTGATCATTTAAGAGGCAATTCTATTTTAGATTTCATTCATTCTTTTAGGGTTCTTTTGTATTATTCCCCTGTAACTTAGAGAGTTTATTAGCTAGTTTCAAAAAATCAAGTTAGATCTATAAGACTGTTGAATGTTAATAGTTGATTTGTATAGTGTTCTGTACGTAAGCTTGTATATTGTAATCAGAGATGAACAAGAATAGTGAATTGCGTGCATCACTGTGGTCTGTGGATGTAGGTTATTCGTTACCAAACCACGTAATTCCTTGCATTTGTTACCGAATTGCGTTCTGTGAAAGTGATTGTTTAATTTGTAGTAGTAGTTACAATCAATTGGCATTTGTGGTTTTTTCATGCTTGATTAGAGCTGATAATTGGGGGTCGGTTTTTTAGTGTAGTTTCTTCGTTCCATCAACATTTTGCATTTCTGACCGTTTAAGTACCAAGTTAATTAGTTCTACACTTCTATTACTTCATCAAGTACTGGAGTTTGGTTAGCACATGGTTCAGCAAAGGATGCTTGGCATTCTGGAAATGGTTTTGGCGAATCCTCAGCCCCGTATGATTAACGGTATGGTCTTGTTTATTCATCCTCAGCAGATCCGGAACTACCCCAACTTTGTGCATAGAAGCCTTAATTAATTGGAAATTCAAATGCATATATATATTTATATTTTATATTAGCTAATTCCTACATAAAATAAAGGTTTGCAAGCTATGAAATCATCAGTCTGCATCAATTAATCTTGATTACAGTTAACATTCCGGTCCAGGTCTCGACTGGCAGTAGTCAAATGTCATGTACTTACTTCTGATGTCTTGTAATGCTTTGAGCTGCCCCGCATTGAGTTGCCAGTTACTTGGTTTGTTCCATTCGTACCTCTCTGAATTACATCCCTGAACGAAGAAGTTGGTGCTAGGGCAGGCATTTATCCCGAATCCCTCATAACTAGCCACAAATGGTCCCTTACTCCAGTTGACTGGACCAAGCCATTGTGTGTCGTTCCATATGCTCGCTGATACGTACAGTGGAAATATAGGATAGTTTACACCAACATTCTTTTTGTTCTTGAACACCCTCACTGGCAGGCCATCAACGAAGAACCTGTGAGGAAATTTTAAAGAAACTGATGAGTTCATATGATATGTAAAATGATATTGATGATCAGGACCAGGACCTTGTGCCTCGAAATGGAGGCGAACAAATTCAAAATGATTCTTCTCGAAATGAGATGTCTCAATCTCAGCCATAGTCCATAAGGCCTAATATATAGAGAACTTACACAATTTGCTTGGTATTCCATAGGAATTCATAATCATGAAAATCTGCAGTTGGGTCGAACCACAAGTTAAACACTTGCTCCCTGCCTCCTAAATCCTGGACGAATACGTTAGTACTTAGCGTTGGCTGCGTCTCGTTGCCTAGAAACTCAAAATCAAGCTCATCATGCTTCACGTTACGACTTGCATCAATCTGGGAAGTTAACTGAGAATTAAATTGAACAATGAATTAGTTCACATTTTACAAGTAGCTAGCTAGCTAGAAAAGAATAAAGTCACATATTCTTAGGTAAAATGTACTGACGACTCCCGTAGTAGAATGGGGCGGGACCTTCATTCTGATCCCGATACGACCTGACCTATACGACACCTTCGACATAAAACCACCCCCTGCATGCATCAACAAGAGTTGGTAAGCAAAATCTGGAAGTTAAATTGATGACATTTGCGCGTGCAGATAGCTAGCTAGCTTAACTAAAAACAACATCAACGTGAACGAACAACGACAATTTAAAAACCTGAATGTTCATCCATTAGGAGTTGAACTTGTGTTCCTTGACCAAGAACAGTAACGTTTCCCCACAAAGGTTTGTAATCTATGTCAAAGGGTACTTGTGCACCATTGATAGTGTATACACCAGCAGCAAGCAAGAAAAAAGCAGAAAGAGTAAGATAGAGTTGAGCTTTGCAAATCATTTTACTTAGCATATATGATTGATTTTATATATTCAAGTGATTTATGTGAAGAATTATACTCTGGTATATATTTATAGCTGTGGGATTGGAATTTCAAGAATAAATACTTTGATTTGTAACGCTTGATTACATAATTATTGTATCCTCTACTTCATTATCAATATCATGATTCCTTGATAACTGGAAACGAATCTGAAATTTCTCCCCGATGTGTTGCTATGTTTGTTTGGTTATTTGGTGTAAACATGGTAACAATGAATTTCACAATGTGTTTGTTTGGTTTTTGGTTTAATCGCATCTTCAGCAGATCCCATATATAAAAGGGAATAAATGCCTAAATTTAGACTAATATTTTACAATAATGTGGCTAAAAATAAACCGGGAATGATGGGTGTAGAATTTGCGGTAATTTCGGTATAAACTTTTTACTAAACAATCTTTTAAATCATTACCCATATCATTTTGGGTTATTGTTTAAGTATTTCACTAAATTAGATTCTCCTATTACATAATTTAATTGACTAGTTTTAGCAACACCCATGACGCGATATTATTGCGTATTTTTCTTTTATTTATTTATCATAATTGTAAATATAGTATATGTACTCAGTACTCCACATAGTGAACTGAACATCACTATAGAATTGAAATGTTTAACCGAGTAGTGCTCTCAACTAATAACAAAGACAATATTTATGATTTCACCTTGACACATTTGTTTATTTTCATGTTAAAACTTGAATAAAACAATACAAGAAAATATATTAGAATTGGTAAATTTTCATGTTGGGCTCAATTTAGAGTCCGGTCCAAAATGTATTTATTAAGCCTACAAGTAAGCCCATGCAAATAAACAAGTTGGCCTAGTCCATGAGGAGCTTCCCGAATCCCGAATGGTTCACGATCACTAAAACATTTGGGCCGGATTCAAGCCAGGGCCACACCCTTGAAGAGCAATTAACTTTTTTAACTGGCTTGACTTTAGAGTCCTCATCCGATTAAGCCAGCTGATTGAATTTTAAAGTCTACACTCGATTCATATCACACACTCGACGGGTATCTCAACTCTGTTCATCAGTCGGTCAAAACAGAGTCCACTTCGGGCAAGTAAAAAAAAAAAAAACCTTAAAAGACTAAGCAAAGTTATTCTCAATGACTCACGACCCCGAGTATCTTTCGGAGGTTGAGTAAGTACCACATAGTTTGAACTCATCAACAAACTAACAAGTGATGGATCTTCTCAACAACCCACGACTGAGAGGTGAGATAATGGAGAAGTGGTGTAATCTTCTCCCAACGAATGATTCACTCAACATTGTAAAAGGGGCCAAACCAGCAGCTCTACGATCATCCAACATTCGGTCTTAAATACTCTCTAGATCTACTAACTACATTGTCTTATCTCCCTCACAATCATACAATCAACTCGGTATCTTTAAACTCGATCATCATTAGTCTCACGCTCGTGCGCTGATCTTGTGTTGCCTTGCAGGTCGTCGGTGTTGTCGCAACTCAACAAAATTCAATAGTAGATTCTTTTACATATACAAATCCGAAACAATGTTCTAACAACATTTTTCACATTCATTTATTTATTATATAGATGTAGCTTTAGTTATAAGGTATTTAAAAGTAAATCAAAAGGGGCAAATAATGAAAAATATATGCATATATAGTACTTGTTAAAAAGAAAACTTTGAACATATTTTTACTTTCTTATACTTCTAATTTTATATTTACAAAAGCATGACATATGTGTTCCATATTTTGCGTTCTTAGACTTTTGTTCATCATTTTCACTTTGGTTTCTCGTTGATTTGAACATCGAGACGATTTCTATTCATCAAGATCATGTATGAACAATGTAATATTAATAATCTATTTTTTTTTTCTAAAGAAGGAACTAATCATGTTTGGAGTTGCACACAGTGCAGAAGAACTTGTACTGCACATTTGTACTAAGAGTATTGGTATTGTACATTATGCAGCACACATAGTACATTAAAGTTAGTTTGTTACTACTAGTTGAGAGTTTTGTTCCATCTCCTATATAAACAGAGCTAACTTAATATGTAACTCACTTTTCGTTTCATTCTGACTATCAATACAAGTTCAATTCTTCAATATTATAGATGAATTTACAACAACCAAGCCCTAAACTCGAAATCCAAATCATTCAGTTTGAACTCCTGCTAATTTCAGAATTGAACAAACCGAATCAAAACAATGAAGTTAATTCTGTTGCAATTTTACCTTAAACCAAGATTCGTTTGTCCATAACTTCGCAACTGAACTAAATGTGTCAATGTCGGAAACAGAGATTTATCGAACATGTATAATCTACATAGAGACTTAGAGTAGTAGAAGACACAAGTCAACAAATTCTGTTTTAAGTTGTTTTCTCAATGCCATAGAGGAGACCTGGTGCCTAAACCAGACATAACAAAACAAACTTAAACCCAATGCACAGACAAATAACTATATACTAGAGTAATTCGGTTGATACTGTATATGTTTCTTGCAGAGTTGCAGTCACAATGTCATAGTAGTAGTAACAAATATGGATCAAATTAATATATATCCAGAAATTACATACACTTATTTATGTCTATCTTGACTTTTCCATTTATACTGTTTCACTGGTAAATAAATTAATGAACTCTGCATTCAGGGAAGTTGCGCATCTTAGCAGGATCCTTGCAATAGTCAGTCACCAGTGTCTTCCTTTTAATAATATCGTAAATTTTCTGCTGTTTCGGATTCAGTTCCCAGTTCTGCTTCTGGTTCCATTCATAACTTGTGGAATAGCAGCTCGCAGGATTTGAGTGATCGAATACGCAACCATTTATTTCAAATTCGCGGTAATGTGACAGAAATGGGCCTTTGCTCCAATCCACTGCGCCAACCCAATCCGTTTTGTTCCATAAGCTTGCTTCCACGTACATTGGCGAACCTATTGGATATTTTGCACCGATTCTCGTGTTGTTCTTGTACACCCTTACCGGTCTCCCATCAATAGAGAACCTATATACCAAAACTAATGGAACCTATAGTACAAACTTTCACACAAGATGAATAAAGAGTTGTTATTTATAGTAATAGAGAAGCGATTTCATACACTATCTGTTTGTCGTTCCATAGAACTTCATAGTCATGAAAATCTTGAGTCGGATCAAACCACAGAAGATTTGTTTGTTCTCTATTCCCATTATCTTGGCTGAACACGTTCGTATTTAGCTTGTATGGTCTTTTATCGTCGCCTAATAGCTCAAAATCAATCTCGTCGTGTGGGGGGTCGGAGGACTGAAGTGGAAGCACACTAGTTAACTGGAAACACAAAAACGGAGCGTATCAAATGAAAAGTTCAGTTGTCAATAGAAACAAAACCAATAAAAAAAGTTGGTCAAATTAATGATGAACATTCATACATAAAAGGCTGTGATGACTCCCTTAGTACTCTTTGGGGTCTTTATGCTAGCGCGGATTCGGCCAGATCCATACGCCTGCTTCGATACAAATCCACCTCCTGCACATCAACCAGAAATATTAATCAGAAAACTTTATTCGATACAAAGCCTTACCATTTTCATGGGAGGAAAGAGAACTTGGAAATTAAATGAAGAACAGTAGAATTAAATTAACCTGAATATTGATCCATTGAGAGCTGAGCTTCAGTTCTTTGATTAAAATAATTAACATGACCCCAAAGATATATGTAATTTGTATCAAAGGGTACTACATTTGCAGATGTGCTTGTAAATTGTTGACTATAGCTAGTACCAAACAAGAGAATGCTAAGAAACTGATCATGAGATTGTATAGAAGAGCCATAGTTGAAATGAAGGAGTTTATGATGAAAATTTTGCAATGGGATGGAGTGGTATTTATATCCAAATTTGCTATGCCTGTGTAGCTAATTCTAGTAATAATGCTTGCCATGGAGATTGGATAGTAGCTACGGAAATACTTTTAAAGGAAACAATTGAATTTTCTCATCTGAAAGTGACAATTGTTTGATTATAAGTAGTATGCTTTGAAGGTATAATATGGTTGGAATCCCATGCACGTAAATGTCTCATATATATGGGGTTTCAACTCTACATGCTCCATATATGTAAAAAAAAAGAGTAAGTTTTACAGGCAAATATTATACAAACATGCTATCTAATGTTTTAAACTTTTCACACATTCGAGATGAAACCTTCAATAGAGCCTCCTGATTGACAAAAGAAACCAACCTACATAATTATCGAGCCAAAATGGATACCATTGAAAAAAAAGAAAGAAAGAAGCTATTATCGAGAATATTAATGTTTCTTATTTTCCTAATGATATTGACATTTTTTATAAACAAAAGAAAATACCTTGTTAACAATATGAGTAGATATTTTAGAAAAAAAAGCATCAGGATTTTTCTTAACACATGATCCTTTTTTTTCTTCTTCTAATGAAAGTTAAAATAGGCTGTATACCACAAAGTTTTTGTGATAATATTGTTGAAGACCAGTATATTTTATCTAACTTTACAATGAAAGAAATAGATCTTGGATAAGGGAGCTCGTTTTGTGGACGGTAAGGAATTAAAAAATTAATTAAATACCACCCTCCGAAAAGGATAACAGGACTGAACCAGATTTACGGTGTGTAAGTTAATTAACCGTGAACATTATCTGGAAAAAGAAAACATAAATGTTTAATTAGTACCTTACTTGCGAAGTAAAAGTGCAAGTAAAACATACTACATTTCAAAGAGCTGGTTTGACATTTTACACGACATTTCATAGTCTTACTTGAATACTTGATCATAACGTAGTTTCAACTAGATTTATAGTATTATTTTTTGAAGTGAAAATCCATTACAAAAAGAAGATTTATAAACAAGAAAAGAAAACCGGCCCGTAAAGGGAAGCACACTAAATTACTAAGGCACGCATTTCCCAATTTAATTAAACACACATTAGATCAGAACGAAAATTCTCTGTTACAAAATAGGAAGGCAATTTAATTAGTTGCTCAACTTTCACCATAAATTCGACACCATAGTCTTGTGTGATGATTAGTGCATGCGAAACAATGCATCACTAAAGCAAATTAAATTCTTCAATTTAATGTATGATATGCTACATTACACACCCAAGCAAGCAAAAGCTCAAGTTTAGCAAAACCTCCTAATATAAGGTGGCATTTGAATATTTTCATTCACTCATTAGTTTACTTTACACCTAATTAAATCACTAATTTTAGGACCACCCGGGAAAATAAGAGGTCCATGAATTATTCTTTTTTCCGACGTTATCCACTTTAAGTATTGTATCAACACTAATTACAGACCAAGAAGTCTGAACTCTTACTTACTTGTGTGCATAATCACAACTCTGGAATGTCTCTGGAAATGGAATATCAAAATCATTAGACGCGGCTTCTCCATGAATGCTTAGCTAAATATTACGTATCAATGATGTATCATTTACGTACGAGTACTATTCTATAGAAGAAAATTAGTAAATGATTTAGAGATTGAGCTAGCCCATGCCATTTGCCAACCCGGTTAACTCAACTAGTTAGGTTAACTCAACTAGTTAGACCGACATTCCATATAAATCTTGAATTATACAAAATATTATCTATAAATCTTTTTAAATTGATTTGGAGGTTAGGGGAGGTTCGGCAATGCCCAAACCAACCCGTGGTTCTACACTTCTACCCATATTGCCCTCCCCTCTGGTACACAGTGTACTGACGTTAGCTCGAATTAGTAGCGTAGCGCACCAGTCGTTG
This sequence comes from Plantago ovata, assembly GCA_028274465.1. Taxonomy (NCBI): domain Eukaryota; kingdom Viridiplantae; phylum Streptophyta; class Magnoliopsida; order Lamiales; family Plantaginaceae; genus Plantago; species Plantago ovata. The sequence goes on from CM051455.1 coordinate 129,891,757, forward strand.
TTGTTTCTTTCTCTTGTATATTATATTAAATCACTCTATGTTTATGTTTCTGCTAAAATTGCGTTAATCCTAATGTATAATATTTTGTGGGGCGGAGGGAGTTGTTTTCATGTAGACTCCCTCTTAGACACTTTAATTACATCGACCTTCCTCTTAGTCCGAAGTTTGCACTAAACACCTTGTTAGATTATTGCAATTACATTTAGGTCGACGAACTTGACTTTTCACGATTAAAAGCCGGAAAGTACCTTTTTACCCTTGTTCATATATTGAATTTTGAGGTTGGCCAAACAACATAATAATGTATGGACTTGGATATGATTGAATATTATTGCAAAGTAAACCCCAAAAAACATTATATTCAAAATAATCCCTAAAATTTTAAAAAAGAGTTGGAGTCCAGCTCAGATTTGGAGCTTTACAACTCCAAAGCGGAGATGTGGCTCCGATTGGAGCTCATCATAGCTCCAATCCGAGCTTAAAAGCAGCTCAGATTGGAGTTGTGATGAGCTCCAATTAGAGTACCGGAGATGAGGAAGAAGCTAGAAAAAGAAAAATAAGGGCGCGCTTGGTTTGAACCTTGTATACAGTAGCAACTTATTTGATCAACTAATAATTTAAAAAATAAACCTCAATATAATTCTGAGAGTAAGGGGAGAGTTTCGATGCAAAGAGGGTGGCCAGTGGCGGATCCACTGGGGGTCAAGGGGGGTCAATTGACCTCCCTGAGATCTGAGATATTACTATGTATAACACTATTATTACACATAATTGGTTTGTTGCAGTGGCTTAAGTGACCTTATTTTATTTGGTTGGTCACTGGTTCAAATCCCCTCTTTAGCATTTTGGTGTTTTTTATCATTTTTCTACAATTCCTTTCTCATTTTGAATATTTTTCTCATTGTTATTATTTTCCCTTTTAATAAATAAAAAAAAATACAAACTTAACTTGACCCCCCTAAAATATAATCTTCGATTCTTGACCCCCCTGAAATATCGTCCTGGATTCGCCACTGAGGGTGACTAACAGGTGGTATATGATATTATGTATAATATTTATTGCCCTTCGTTTGATGTAAATGGTTTCTAGACTTAAGACATTATGGATGTGTAGATTTTACCTTTATATAAATTCACACAACACAAACACTTCAGCACTTTTTTTTTTTTGTACGTTTTTCCTATTAAATTTTTTTTATGGTAGGGTTTTAACGAGCCCTATTAACCTGTAACCTTTAACATATTGTGCATGGTTAATGGGACCTCTTTGGCACATTTTAGTTTCAACTTACTTTTTCACTCGTAATTGCCTTGAATCCAAATTGATCCGATCCGAACGTACCCGATCCAAAATACTATGATCCGAATAAATCCGACCCGACCCGACCCCATCCGATGGCAAATAATTTATATACTCCATCCAATTTAATCCTAATCCGAATCCGATCCAAACGATCCGTTCCCAGGTCTAATTCGGAGTGCACCGGAGAAAGAAGCGGGGGACCGGCTCTGTCAGAGACACGGGTGACGGAAACGCAGGATTCTAACTGGAAGCGAAGTACTTCAGTGGCATGTAGTTCAGACTTCAGAGGCTTAGAGCTGCATATATAGGTGGTAGTGGCTCAAGTAACCTGCTATCTCTCTCTGTTGAAGCTTTGATGTGGAGGATGACCAAAGTCTATCTTGTGCTTGGCCTTCATCCTGCAGCTCTCCTTACAGTTAGGCTTTTAGAAGTCATCTTTTTACATTTGTGCCGGTTCGGTCTCTGGAGAGCTATTAGCTTACGCCCACTGTTGTGCGCTATGGTTGTATCACTCCACTTTGAGTGTCTTACTCGAGTATTTCTTATACTCGAAGTTTTATTAATAAATTTTAAGCCGATTCAAAAAAAATAAATAAATGGTGTTATATGAAAAATTGACCTATGTTATTCTTACCTACCAGACACTCAAGCTCTTTGTAACATTAGAATTAAGAAAGAAATGGGGGCAAAATGGAAGAAAACAAAACCCAGAACACAACAAAACACATACATACACTCATGACTCAACAATCAAACCAAAATTTACATGGCTAGTTCAATTTTTGCAAGATAGTATTACAAAACAGTATGGCAGTTTTGCTGCTAAATAGTCTCCCTACGAATCTTCGGAGGATCCGGTGCCCTCATTGTATCATCTTCATTACTATCTAACGCTTCTTCGTCAATGAAAGGAAGCTGTCTCCCTGGACTTTGCTCATGGGAGAATCGACTAGGACTTGGCGAGTTGGCCTGCATGCCTTGTGGTGGTGGTGAAGAATAACTGGGATTGGATCTTGGCAACGGAGTTATTGGTGACTCTTCGCCTGTTTTCTTGCAAAATTTGTCTTCCACAATTTCGTATGAATTACCAGTCCTAACTTCCTGAGCCAGAGAACACCAGCAGCAGCAAAGCCACAGAACACAATCGGAAACAGCTGGTCTATTACAACAGAAGTTGTACGTCGGCAAGTTAAATCTCTTCCTCATCTGAATTCTCCAAAATCCACCATAGAGTAACCCGAAAATACACAAGAAAATCCCAGTTACGCCAAGTGCTGCTCTGACATTCTCGTTATCAATATTAACAGCAGCCAGATTGAAAACCCAAAAGGGAGCCATACAGAATAGTATAAAGGTCGCGATATGAACATACATGTTCCCAAGTCCAAGCCTCTCCATGTTCCATCCAAAGACACAGAAGCTACAGAATAACGAGAGGTAGGCTAAAGAAATATCGTCCCAGATATCGAGAATGCCTCCACTCCATTGAGGACTAGTCTCGATGCGTCTTCCCTCATCTCTCAATGCAAATGAGAATCTCCTTACAAAAGACTTCCGCCTTGATTCTGGTCTGCTACTGTCCTCGGTGGTGGTTCTGATTTGGGCTTCTTCATCTTCGTCAGGTTCGTAATCTTTCCCAAGAGGGCTAAGCATGGAGTAAACTCCAGCAACTGCAGGAGCACCAATCGCGACAGATATACAAATTCCAACACCAATTGCAGGTCGGTCCGCTCTTCTGTACCCAAGATTAAGACCACACAACGCATACTGAGCAAAACAGTTGATATTAAGCAAAATCACAACCACCATCATGTGTGCCCATTCATGGGGTTTATAAGTACCATTCTCACAGTAAAGTTTTCGAAGCTTGACAATATCCTCCGGCCTCCATCTAATAAGTAGTGCAAAGTGGTAGATCCGTTTGGGATGTTGGTACAAGCACATGAGGGTAAACAGCGCGTTTAGAATCTGATTATTCACCTCAAACCAAGTATCCCTCTGAGACTTCCTCGGGATCGCATGGTTCAACATTCCCGTCATAACCATGAACAAAATAGCACCAGAAACAGCAACAATCAATATCCAAACAAACAGCGCTAGATTCACGGGATCCCTTATCCACTCCTTGCTTATTCTCCATAGATTATCCCAGTCCATTTTTCTCGAAAACATTCTATGGAAACGTTCACGGATCTGCAGACTACTAGAAGAAGGTACCGTACGTGAAACTTCCTCCTTCTCAAACGCCATCCTCTGAAACCTAATGGATGGGGAATCCAACTTCCCGAAATTCAAGAACCGTAGCCGCTTGGGACGACTAGATGCAGTATCAACACAACCATTTTCATTGCCTATAAGACCCTTTTGAGAAACTGAAATGTGAAGAGGGGCATGACCCTTCACTTTACCATTACCCGATTCGTCGCCCCCGCCTGTACCCTCACCGTTATCGGTCGTCGAAACCATATTGTTCTCTTAATTCTTTTTCTATGACAATCAAGAATCAATAAATAGTACTAGCAAAACATTCCCAAAAGTCTAAACCCTTTCCTCTTCTTCTAACTTAGTCCAGCAATATCCCACAGAGCTGCGAATTGGGTACAACAATGTCAATCAACAACTACGCATAGATTTCTCAAACTCACCAACTTTTTACCCCAAAAAATGAATCTTCAAGAACTATTCAACAAATCGAATTCAATAAAGTTGCAGAATGAAATTAAGCAAAAACAGGAACTGGGTTGTGAACATAGAGCATAAAATCACCAGAAAACAAATGAATCTAAGCACATAGAGACAGAATAAACATAAATTATAAGCGGGTTTTACAATTTGAAAAAAGGGTGAGTAAAAAGTGAAACTTACAGTAGAGAGTGGATTAGAGAAGGGAATGGAACAGGAACCCATTTTGGTGAGTGGAGATTGAAAGTTGAGGAGGAGGGAGTTCATTGATCCGCCATGGACTGAGTTTGAAGAAAAGAGACCGTTCTACGAAAGTTGGGATGCTTTTCCTCTTTTGATTGTTCTTCTTCTTCTTCTTGTCCGCGTTGTTTTTCTCTTTAACTTTTTTCTTTTTGTTTTTTAAATTTATTTGATTTTCTGGTTGGCTGATAAACTTATTTTATGAAAGCATTATGAAGTATTAACCGTTGACAGGTGGCAGAGAAGGGACGCATTTATACTAGCCCAGTCAGAGGACACACTCAACGAATAATTTTCACACGTTTCAAAAGCTGAAAAATTATATTTTGGGTTCCCTTATATTTTTATGCGTATAGAAATTGAATTAATATTGCGAAATTAACCAAGTAGAAATTGATCTTATGGAGACACGGATCAACAGGTACGAAAGAAATACTATAACTTAATCAGGTCAGATGTTCTTTACCTCCATTATTTCGTACCTTTATTACTTGATCTCTTTTACTTAAATGAGCCAGGAACGGACTTACAAAGAGCAACAAAAGAATAGCCACGGGTGGATTGATATTTCCTACAAGGTCATGTTAGATGTTCCGCAGCTAAATTACTCAGTTTCTATGTCATTTGATCTCTTTGGTTAAGTTGAACCAGGATTTAGAGATAAAGCCACGGATTAATTAAGCCACATAAGGAATGAAGGTTCTAGAAGATTCACAAAGATACACTTAGGTAGGCCTTGGCCAAACCCATGAATGTCAACGTTGGGCCTACTATAGACACGTGGAAGAAGGAGAAGACGATAGATGTCAGATAGAGATTGGACCGAAATAGAGGAAATCAATACCTATAAAAGGGATGCAAATCCCTAAAATCCAGGTATCATGTATTAATTACTCTCACTTAAAGACAAGGACGACTACCAACCTCATTTAAGTAAAGTCTCAATCCGGTTTCACCTCAGACAAACCGGCATAATCAAACTTCCACGCGTGCATGTGATGATTTGAGGGAATGACGAAGTTGATTGCATGTACTGAGAAAAGGGCCTTGTACCTAAAGAAGAAAGTGGATTATTTGTGTGACTATGGTGATTTAGAGAGCACGTAAACTACTGAGTTTTGTAACGAATTAGTGACCTACTGTAAATCGTTATTTTACTTACTAGAAAATTGCCCTCAGTTAATGGAGTAATAATGTGGTACATGGGACTCGTAAAGAATCCCAAATCCCAAATTAAACCCCATATAAATCATAAGCCATAAAAGAGTGCTCTTATCTCATTTTACTAGGTAATTTGGTAAATTCTACTCCTCCATACTGTTTATAAAATATTTTAACCAAATACACAATTATAACATATATTTATATATACCTCCCCTGCTAGATACACCCATTTCAGTCAACCCCTAATAGATCAATCAATTACATCAAAGTCCAAAAACTGAAAAGTGGTATTATTCATTAACCACCTAACAGGGACCCGGATGAAAAGTGTCTATCTAACATGGGTGCCATATGTAAAAATCTGAGTTGGAAGGTATTTAGTTGTTGACCAACTCAAATGGACTAAAATGTAATAGATGAAACAAGCAGGTTGTTTTTTAACGACGCCTTCTTAATAATATGCCTAATAATCAATTTTCTCATCATCGGCATGGTGGATATAGCAGTCATCTAGAAACATTCTGGTTTCCACCGGATGGCGACCTCTTCCAAGTTTCCTAATTTATATTCCTTAGGCCGAATAGATATAACCAAGAGATATTACTGCTCCTAGGTATTTGCCAATTGGGTCCGTCCGGCAAGCTATCTTTACAATTTGTGGTCAGAAAATTATTGCAGTTATCCCACTAGTACTATCATTATCAATAGTCAACAAATCAACGAAGGTAAAATGATCTCCCCAGGTAGGGATGGCATTAATCAAGCCCACCAGACCCGGACCAGAACATCGAGTTTTACTAATATATTCAAGGGAAAATTACTCAGACTCCCCCTGTTAGAAGGCCACTTTTCATTTTTCTCCTCGTTAGTTTGAGAATTACATCTAGCCCAATTTTAAGCAATTCACGTTGACCCGCTTTTAAGCCACTGTTCATTAATCTCACTCCAAACGCGGCCTTACTACAATTGAAGGGATTTATTACACAAAACCAATTTATTTTCCCATTACTTCTTTTGTCTCTTCTCCAGAAACCCTTCTTCCCTCCATATTACGTCTCTCTGCAACTGCCAATTCCGCCCAAAATCAACCATAATCGTGCACTGTGAAGGTCTCAATTTCATGTATATTCGCTAGTCGAACATTGTGGAGGAGTTTTGGGGGTCAATTCCTGAAAAACGGCTACTGGTTTGAAGGTGAGTACGATTTGTTTCAAAATTGAGAATGCTCTGTAATTTTTTACATGATTTCTTGATGTTTATGCTTTATATGTCACTATGTTATGCGTATTTGGTCTGTGTTTCTGAATTTTGGCAATATATCGAAACTAGGGTTTCAGCACACCATTGCAGATGTCGATCCAAAAAGGTATTCTCACCAAAAACTCTTGAAGGCTGTGAATGATACATTGTTGAATAAAGTGACTGTAAATGACCAAATTGATGAGACTGTGTTTTTTTCGTTGTATGGTATTCTGTCTGAGAGTGGTGGTCAGCAAATAGAGCTAGTAAATGATGATGATGTTAGGCTGTTATTTGAAAAAAACATGGAACATCTTGAGGCTGAGGTTACTGTATTGTCTGATATTGTTGAGCCATTAGCTAAAGATGATTCTCCTAGTAAGAAAAAAGGTAAGAAGAAGCTGAGTGATGATATTGATATGCCATTTACTGTTCCATTGCATGATCCACCCCTGAGGAGAACAAGAGTGTTTAGGCCAAGGGGAAACAAGCCTCCACCACCTAAAGGACCCAAAGTTTTTCCCCCATCCTCTGCTGATGTTATTGATTTGACTGAAGAAGATGAATTTCCACCTATGACACAAGCTACACAGCCTTCTCAACCTGTCCAACCTCCATCTCCTACACATGTCCAAACTCCACCTCATACACACAATGATTCTCATCAAAAAACCCCAGAGGATGTATACATTCCCAGGTTTGACAAAGAAACTCCACTCCAAGCTGTCAATGAGATGCCTAATGAGGTTCCTGTAAATCCTATAAATTGGGATAGAGTTGTGGATGATTTGATGTTCATTTATACCACATTGGAGGACCCTGCGGTTCAAAATGCTACTGATAGTGGTGGAAATGATGAGAGGGCTGATGATGGAGATCCACCAGTTGTGGAGGATTGGCATAGTAGTAGTGAAAGTGAACAAGGTCCTTTATTCCCTGAGGGTGAGACTACTGGTGATAGACTTGAGGAGGAACCTGCTGGTTATGAGTTTGAGAAGGAAAGTGTTGGTGATGAGTTTGAGGAGGAAGATTCTGCAGATAGTGATTATTTTGGTGAAGACATGCTTCAGTCTGAGAGTGATACTGAAGCTTTGAATGTTGAGGATGAGAAGGAAGATGCTCCTAGTGATGGGATGATGGGAGACAGTGATGATGAGCCCTTTGTGGACTGGGAGACTGATGAGCCAAGGGCAGAAAACATTCATGAGGATGAGGATATATTAATTGGGTTTAAAAAGGATGAGGGTAGTGACTCTGATGTTGAAAACAACCATGAGAATGAGGAGCACCATGAAGGTATGTACTTTGTTTCTGTTTTGTTATTAATACATTGATAAATTCATATTTGTGAACTTTAATTTGACATTAATACATTGATATGTGTTGTGATTAAGGTGATGATGTGAACCAAGCTGAAGCTACTGATGGAAATGGAGATGATGATGGTGAACCAGTCGCATACCCAAGTGATGGAGAGCCAGAGTATGGTAGACAAGAAGGCTGGATTGGAGATGAATTTGAGGAGAACTATGATGCTGAGGATAAAGAGTTTGAAGTTGGGCAGGTATATGCTACTGTATATGACCTTAGGAGAAGATTGAAGGAGTATGCTTTGAAGATTGGATTCAGCATGGGTAGGCAGAGGAATGACAAGGATAGGGTGACTGTTTACTGCAAGGCCAAGGATAAGGTATGTGTTTAACTTGTTTTTCTTTTTTGATTGTGAAAGTGCATGTGTTTAACTTGTTTTTCTTTTTTGAAGGGCTGTCCATGGAGACTTCATGCTAGTGAAACAGAAGATAAGTCCCTAATGGTGAAGAGATACATTGGAACACACAGGTGTGTAAGGCAAGTAGATCCCAAGATGGCAGACACAAACTATTTGTGTGAGAAGTTTGTGGAGGAACTCAAAGAGCATCCAAATCTCAGTGCTAAGAAGTTGGAGTTATGGGTAAACAAGAAGCTCAAAGTGAAAGTGCCTTACATGAAGGTTTGGAGGGCAAGGGAGAAAGCTCAACTGATATTGGGTGGTAACCCTGAAGAAGCCTACAGGCTGGCTCCAAAATATAGGGACATGGTGAAGATTACCAATCCAGGATCAGTGTCAGAGCTTGAGACCATCCCTGCAATTGGAAGGGAGCCACACTTTAATAGGTATTTTTGTGGATTAGCTGGTCTTAAGAAAGGTTTTCTGGCAGGTTGTCCTCCATTTTTGTTCTTTGATGGATGTCACTTAAAGGGAAGGTATGGAGGTGTACTGCTAAGTGCAGTCGGCACAGATGCAAACCGTGGTATATTTCCTCTTGCTTGGGCCATTGTTGAGATAGAATGCAAGGAGTCATGGGGTTTCTTCATGCATTGCTTGGATATGTTTGTTGGTCCTTTTGAGGCTGACAAACATTGGCATTTCATGGCAGATAGACAAAAGGTAATGTGTTTATTGTTTTTTTTTTTATTCCAGCTCTTTATTGTTTACAGTTTTTAATTGTTGATTGTTATTTATTTGATTTTCTTTATGGTTGCAGGGGTTAGTGAATGTGATTGAGGAGAAATGCCCATATGTCATAAACAGGAAATGTCTAAAACACATATATGACAATTTCAAGCTAAAATGGAGTGGAGTTTTATTGAAGAAGCATTACTGGCAGGCTTCTACTGCATACACGGCCTATGGGTTCAACAAAGCTATGGAGAAGATAAGGATTATCAGTCAAGCTGCTTATGACTATTTGATAGATATACCACTTGGTCATTGGGCCAGACATGCTTATGATCCAACTCCCCGTGTAGATCATGTTACCAACAACTTGAGTGAGTGTTTCAACTCATGGGTGGAGCCTATCAGAGGATACTCAGTGCTCAACATCATGGAGGTATTACTTTACCTCTTTCTGTTTATGTAACTTTTTATGTTTATGTAACTCTTTCTGTTTATGTAACTCTTTATGTTATTGTACTAGGGCTTAAGGCATCAGGTCATGCAGAGGATTGCTTTGAGGAGGAAACAAGGGAAGGCCTGTGACACTAGTTTAATGCCAAGGGTGCTAAGAGAGCTTAATGAAACCTTTGATCAATCAAGGAAGCTTCGTCTCAAGACAGAATCAGGAGATGGTATATTTGAGGTTGAAGATTTTAGCTACACCTTTGTTGTCAATATGGAGACAAGGAGCTGCAATTGTAATAGGTGGAACTTGACTGGCATACCTTGTAGGCACGCATGGGTGGTGATTACTTACAATAGAGATGATGCTGATAAATTTGTAAGTGATTATCATACCACTGTTGCCTACAATAGGGCATATGACATGAGTATCCTCCCCATTGATGACTACAGATTCTGGCCCAAAAACTTGACACATGAAGAGTGTTCACCTCCACTTAATGAGAAGAAAATTGGCAGGCCAAGTAAAGTGAGGATCAGACATCCAAGTGAGGGGTATAGGGGAAAGAAAACTCCACTACACTTGCAGAGGAGACCTCCTACTTGCAGTCTTTGTAGAAACAGGGGCCATACTTACAAGAAGTGTCCCACACTGGTAATCTGCCAACTTGCATTATTTCCTCTTCATTTTATTCCCTTTATTCTATACTTCACCTGCTAACTTGTCTTTTTTTCTTACTTGCAGCAAAGACACAAAGGTGCTGCTACAGGCCAGCCAGGTCCAAGTGAACCCCCAACTGAACCAGTTCCAAGTGAACCAGTTCCTACTCAACCAGCTACTAATGAACCAGCTCCAAGGAAGCCAACTCAAAGGCAACCAGCTACAAGGCAGCCTACAACTAGGCACTCAGCAAGGCACTCAAGTCAGCTAGGTCCAAGTGAGCTAGCTCCAAATCAACCAGGTCCAAGTGAGCCAGCTCCTACTGTAAGTGAACATTTGTATGTTGATCCCTAATAGTCTTATGTCAATTCTAGTATATGGTAGCTCCAAGTGCTGATTAGTTGGTTAATATTTGGCAGAGGAAGAACAAGAGGAAGAGGACTGATGAGTTTGAAGCAGGTCCAAGCACTAGTGATGGCAGATCAACAAGGGGAAGAGGTGGAAGGAGAGGCAGGGGCAGGGGAAGAGGTAGGGGGAGGGGTTGGATGGCTTACTTTGAACATTGATGTGTTGATTGGGAAAAAGCAGACTCCTAGCAGTAACTTTGCTTTATATTTTGGCTTTTAACTCTATGATCTTTCTACTCATAGTACTTTTGTTTCACGCGATGTTGTGTTTCATGAAGACATTTTTCCTTTTTCAGAAAATGTCTTAAGTGCAACTCATCCGCATATCTCTCCTTCTCTTACTTCTAGTTCCACTGATCATATATTCCTTCCTATTCCATCATCATCTCCTGCTCTGATCCCACCTTCACCTCCATCTACATCTTCTCCTTCTCAAATACCTGGAGAATCCTCTTCACCTGTTCATTCTCCTATACAGATACAAGATACACACTCTCCACTTTCTTCACATTCTCATTCTCCATCCAAGTCACCTCATCCTAGTTTCTCTCCTACATCTGATGTACAAGGACAATTGGATTTCTCCTCACCTCATGAACAACCAGAACAGGTGCCTACCATCCGAAAATCCACCAGAGTTCGAATGAAAAACTCTCAATTGAGACAATTTCACTGTGAAGAACTTAAGAAAGGAACAAGAAAGCCACCCACAGATGCTAGCACAGCTCATCCAATTTGCATGTATGTTTCTTATGAAAACTTGTCACATGACCAGAAGACTTTTTCGGTTAATCTATCGCTCACTGAGGAACCTAAATCTTTTCAAGAAGCAATCCAGTATCCACACTGGAGGCAAGCTATTAAAGAAGAAATTGATGCCATGCATAACAATGCTACTTGGGTTGTTACTTCCCTCCCAGAAGGACACAAACCAGTGGGATGCCGTTTTGTTTTTAAAATAAAACTCAAGTCCGATGGAACCATAGAAAAATATAAAGCTCGTTTGGTTGCTCAGGGCTTTACTCAACAATTTGGCTTGGATTATAGTGAAACGTTCAGTCCAGTTGCAAAGCTAGCTACTGTCAGAATCTTTCTTGCTTTGGCAGCACAACATGATTGGTTACTCACTCAATTGGATGTCCATAATGCATTTATTAATGGTGATCTGGATGAAGAAATTTATATGAAACTTCCTCCAGGCTACACCATTAAGGGGGAATCTTTAGACAACAAAGTTTGCAAACTTAACAAGTCTATTTATGGACTCAAACAAGCTTCCAGACAATGGAATGCTAAATTCACTCAATCACTAATTCATTTTGGGTTCATTCAATCCAAACATGATTATTCCTTATTCATCAAAAGAACTTCTAACAGTTATATGGCTCTTCTAGTATATGTTGATGACATTTTACTAGGAGGAAATAACTTAGAAGAAATCACGAAAGTCAAAGATTATCTGCAACTACAGTTCAAAATAAGAGATTTGGGCAAACCCAAATACTTTCTTGGAATTGAACTTAGCAGATCAAGCAAAGGGATATTTATCTGTCAAAGAAAATATACTTTAGAAATATTGGAAGAAAATGGGTTATTAGGATGTAGACCTCTTATTATACCCATAGAACAAAATCATCACACTTCCAAAGAAGGAACATTGCTTCAAAATCCCACTGTCTATAGAAAGATAGTAGGAAAGCTTATCTATCTAACTCTCACAAGACCAGATTTGTGTTATTCTGTGAATATTTTAAGCCAATACATGGAATCACCCACGGAAGATCACTTAGAAGCTGCATACAGAGTTGTTAGATATCTAAAGTTGAGACCTGGACAAGGAATTTTACTATCCTCAGACAAAAGCATGAACTTAACTGCATATGCAGATTCAGACCATGATAATTGCCTAGATACCAGAAGATCCATCTCTGGATACTGTGTTTTTCTGGGGAAATCCCTTGTCGGTTGGAAATCTAAGAAGCAAACAGTGGTTAGCAGATCCTCTACAGAGTCAGAATACAGAGCGATAGCACATGCTACATGTGAGATAATGTGGATCAAGTACATTCTCAAGGATTTTGGTTTTGATCAAAAGGAAACAACACGATTGTTCTGTGACAATCAATCAGCCATTAGCTTAACCAAGAATCCAATGTATCACGAGAAGACGAAGCATGTTGACATAGATCAACATTTCATCAGAGAGAAGGTACAAGAGAAGATAATTGAAGTCTGCTACATACATACGAAGAACCAACCGGCAGACATGTTTACAAAGGCTTTACCGTCCGAGAAAATCAAAGAGTTCATGTTCGAGATGGGAGTAATCAACATATACTCTCATCTCGAGGGGGAATCTCAACGTATGAAGATCGAACAAGAAGAAAAGAAAGAACGTTGTAGTGAAGAAACAGAGAAGATGAAGAACACTAAAGCGCAGACAAAGGCGGCCGCGAACTGCCTTATCAAGAGCGTGCCAGAGCGCAGTTTAGTAACAAGGAGAAACGACGTCGTATTAAGACAATCCCCAATCTACTGCGATTTAGGGTTCTTCCCCAAATCAATCTGTTCGAACGATTCGAAAAGAAACAACGAATCAGCTTAGGGCTTTAGCTCAATTCTTCCGTACAGATATTATGGAAGGATAATCTCGACTTTTTAGATTAGCAATAGGTCGGTTAGGTGATGTATATATACAGCTGTACTATTTCATTCCCATTGTACAATTTTGCAGAAGTATTTTTACAGTAATACAATGAATTCTCCCAAATTTTCGTTTCCTCTTTGCACTCTGACATCTCTGGAAATGGAATATCAAAATCATTAGACGCGGCTTCTCCATGAATGCTTAGCTAAATATTACGTATCAATTAATGATGTATCATTTACGTACGAGTACTATTCTATAGAAGAAAATTAGTAAATGATTTAGAGATTGAGCTAGCCCATGCCATTTGCCAACCCGGTTAACTCAACTAGTTAGACCGACATTCCATATAAATCTTGAATTATACGAAATATTATCTATAAATCTTTTTAAATTGATTTGGAGGTTAGGGGAGGTTCGGCAATGCCCAAACCAACCCGTGGTTCTACACTTCTACCCATATTGCCCTCCCCTCTGGCACACAGTGTACTGACGTTAGCTCGAATTAGTAGCGTAGCGCACCAGTCGTTGTTGTTTCTTTCTCTTGTATATTATATTAGATCACTCTATGTTTATGTTTCTGCTAAAATTGCGTTAATCCTAATATATAATGTTTTGTGGGGCGGAGGGAGGTGTTTTCATGTAGACTCCCTCTTAGACACTTTAATTACATCGACCTTCCTCTTAGTCCGAAGTTTGCACTAAACACCTTGTTAGATTATTGCAATTACATTTAGGTCGACGAACTTGACTTTTCGCGATTAAAAACTGGAAAGTACCTTTCTACCCTTGTTCATATATTGAATTTTGAGGTTGGCCAAACAACATAATAATGTATGGACTTGGATGTGATTGAATATTATTGCAAAGTAAACCTCAAAAAACATTATATTCAAAATAATCCCTAAAATTTAAAAAAGAGTTGGAATCCAGCTCAGATTTGGAGCTTTACAACTCCAGAGCGGAGATGTGGCTCCGATTGGAGCTCATCATAGCTCCAATCCGAGCTTAAAAGCAGGTGGAGTTGTGATGAGCTCCAATTAGAGTACCGGAGATGAGGAAGAAGCTAGAAAAAGAAAAAATAAGGGCGCGTTTGGTTTGAACCTTGTATACAGTAGCAACATATTTGATCAACAAATAATTTAAAAATAAACCTCAATATAATTCTGAGAGTAAGAGGAGAGTTTCGATGCAAAGAGGGTGACTAACAGGTGGTATATGATATTATGTATAATATTTATTGCCCTTCGTTTGATGTAAATGGTTTCTAGACTTAAGACATTATGGATGTGTAGATTTTACCTTTATATAAATTCACACAACACAAACACTTGAGCACTTTTTTTTTCGTACGTTTTTCCTATTAAAATTTTTTTATGGTAGGGTTTTAACGAGCCCTATTAACCTGTAACCTTTAACATATCGTGGATGGTTAATGGGACCTCTTTGGCACATTTTAGTTTCAACTTACTTTTTCTCTCGTAATTGCCTTGAATCCAAATTGATCCGATCCGAACGTACCCAATCCAAAATACTATGATCCGAATAAATCTGACCCGACCCGACCCCATCCGATGCCAAATAATTTATATACTCCATCCAATTTAATCCTAATCCGAATCCGATCCAAACGATCCGTTCCCAGGTCTAATTCGGAGTGCACTGGAGAAAGAAGCGGGGGACCGGCTCTGCCAGAGACACGGGTGACGGAAACGCAGGATTCTAACTGGAAGCGAAGTACTTCAGTGGCATGTAGTTCAGACTTCAGAGGCTTAGAGCTGCGTATATAGGTGGTAGTGGCTCAAGTAACCTGCTATCTCTCTCTGTTGAAGCTTTGATGTGGAGGATGACCAAAGTCTATCTTGTGCTTGGCCTTCATCCTGCAGCTCTCCTTACAGTTAGGCTTTTGGAAGTCATCTTTTTACATTTGTGCCGGTTCGGTCTCTGCTTTGGTGTACTGGTTGATTTGGTGTACTGCATACTGAATTACTGATTTGGGTGTGTGATGTTTTTCTGTTATAAAACTGAAGCAAAACATCAATGTCCGCCAGTGTTTTTCTTGATACTTTGTGTGATGTATTCACTAAAATGAACTGGAAGATGAGTGACGCATGACTAGACAACAGTTTACCAACGAGTAAATTACAGTTTTGGTCCTCTAACTCTCTGTCCTCTGCGGTTCTTGTCCTCATTGTAGTGTATCAAAACTGCAAGCCAGAATGCATGTCTTCCAGGTTTATGACAGACATTCATCTTTTGTGATTCAGTGAGGCATGTGGTGATTGGTGATAATTTTATATTTTCACACCGTTTGTGTCGTCCGTTTTCTGCACTCAGACCCAAGAATGGGGCCTTGCAAATTGTTTAGGGAGCAGCGTTCAGGTGAGGGGGGATGTTGGGGTCGTCCGTTTCCATATGACAGTAATTTGTTGGTTGTCTATGAGGATTTCTTGTTGTGCACCACTCTCAGGAGTAGTAGTATGGACGTAGTTGCTTATAAGGTTTCACGTGATGGGACAGTACAATCGGAGAAGACTTTGTTGAGAGGGTTTGACGATGAGCTAGAAAAAGAGATTAGTGGTTGTTATTTTATTGATATGGGAGATGGACATATTTGTCTGATGGTTAAGACGTATGATTACATGTATGATTATGGCATATTATGGCATTGTACCTAGGATCAAGTTCTTACCGTTGAAGGTTTCGAAAAGTCTGGATGTTGAAGGTTTCGAAAAGTCTGGATGGACAAGCCTTGAGAAGTGAGGAGTTCCTAGTATCCGACTTGTACTCAAAGAAAAGGAAACGCTATCGGGAATGTCTTACGGTATCTCGTAGTTCTTTGCATGTGTAAGTAGAAATGTAGAATAGCAGTGGTGTGTTACTCTAGAGTACTCGTTGGGTTGTGATATGTCAGAATTAATACTACTCCATCCAGTAACTTTGATTTTGTTTGACAGAATTAATACTACTCCATCCAGTAACTTTGATTTTGTTTGATGAGATGAATGACATGCTAATTGCATGTCTTTTGCTGCCTGCTACAGTATTGATTTAATATTCCTTTGAAGTAGCTGAAACATTCATTTTCCAGCCTTTTCTTGGAACTCGTGTTACTACTGATTTCAATTTACATGTTACTGACTTTACATGAGTAGCTGTCAAACTCACCTCAGGATTAACGACCAAAGAGGTTACGAGGTACTTCATCAGGATTCAGGACCAGAGTTAAAGATAAAGCTAACTTTATAATCAATGAGCTAAGAAAATGGTATTCAACTTCACTCGCGTCTCCACAAAAGCAGCTTATTAATACAGGCACAAGAACATCAAATCTTTTAATACCAGATACGTGTTTGTTCATGTACGCAAACATACTCCCAAACAAGAAATCAGATTGTAGCACACGAAGAAAAATCAAAGTAACATAAGCACAATGATACACAACCAGAAATCATAGTCACAATAGAATATGTTAAAATTACCAACAGATTTAAGTAAGATCATCCTCCTCCAACTCTTTTGACTTCAATGCTTCCTTCACTCTCAACAGTAGTGTTGTCTTCCATGCATCCTGTAATTACAGACAAGAGTAGCAGTGTTATAATTAGCAGAACCTGTGCGGGCATAACAACAGATAGGTTCATTTAAACACGGACAGAATAACCGAAGAAACTACTCTGTAGCTATAACTTGAAGATGTTGTATTGTTGGACCATGATCACGTTATCATAATGAATTAGATCAAGAAAGACTTTGTGTCTACTGATTGAAGAGAATCAGGTTCGATAAATAAATAAATAAATAAATAAATAAATAAATAAAATAATAATAATAATAACAATAATAATAAGAAGTTAAAAGGAAAAAGGAAGAAAGAATTTCAGGATGGCTGATCTATTGAACATAGAAGGATTTGGATCTAATTATATCCCATACACCCCTTCAAGTAACTATGCTCAGAAAAGCAAATGCAGAACAACAATGATGAAAATAAAATACAATTCAGGAACAAGAAAGAACATTCTGAGTTTGATCAATTAAGTAGTACATTAGTTGACCTGCACTACTGAATTTAATTAATCATGGTGAATATTTTTTGCAGATTGATGGAGTCATCAGCACAACAAGCATATGAAATACTGCCAGAACCAATATATCTTCCTCCTCAAATAAATAAAAAAATTAAATTAAAAAATTAAAAAATAAAATAATAATAACAACAATATTAATAAAAAGTTAAAAGAAAAAAGGAAGAGAGAATTTCAGGATGGCTGATCAATTTATTAGAACATAGAAGGATTTGGATCTAATTGTACCCCATACAACCCTTCAAGTAACTATGCTCAGAAAAGCAAATGCAGAACAATAATGATGAACATTCTGAGTTCTGACAGTCACAATAAAATGCAGAAGTGAACATATAAGAGAATATACATTTGCCTCATTTCATTGACAGGGTATACGAAAGAGTTCTGACATTCAAGGCTTATAGTTATAAACTTATAATCCATTAAACAAAAGTTAAATGCTTGTTCACATAAGACCACAATCATTCATAAAAGACTTAAATAAAACACATTGGACTCAGATTTACAAATGGAACATGGGATAAGCTTAAATTTATAAATATTCTTGCTCTTACCAGCTGGGTCATACTGTCGTATTCCTTGACAGCATCAGTAAATTTGGCAAGATCTTCTTCATCAAGTGCAACAGCTAGTTCCTATAATAAACATAAAACTCAATGGGTAAAGATACAATTTGAAGAAGCACTAAATAATGCTAAACGCCATCAATAATGAATGAAAAGATAAATTATTTATTCTTCCAAAAGCCAGAAAGTTCCATTTTCCAGGAATGGAACAATGACCCAGGTACATAAAAACAACGAAAAGAGATACCCCAAAGGCAGAACTTGGAGTTGATTTGGTGAATTACGTAAGATGTTTCAAATATAGTGGCTATTGGATTGGGATGAGTTTTGATTTGGTGAACAACTCAACAAGTGAATCTTGACACGGAGGGGCAACTTTTATCTAAACTGGAGACCAAACTTTTTATCCAAAACCTTTAATCACACCAAAAGGCCTAATAGTACTTTGACAGCAAGGACATACCTTCAACAACTTGTACTCCCGTGTTCCAGAAAATGTAGGATCTAAATCCTGCAAAGTAATAACACAAACTAATTTTAGTAATCATGTGATAAAGAACAGATTTCAAGATGTAAAGTTGCTAATGTGGAAGAGAAAGTTGGAGGCACCTGATATTTTTCTAATGCATTGTTGATGGCAACAACATCACCTTTGCAAAGCTGGCATATACCAGCATTAAGTAGGTGTCCTTTTACTCCATACTTCAGCAAATTATTAGTGAGTGAATGTTGTGCAATCTCTTCATAAATCACTATAGCTTTCTGATATCTGAGGGAAAAATAATTGAACCATAATCGTAAGCATATCATCATAACAACATCCAACCAAAGAAACACAACTGAACTCCATCTGAATAGAAGATGAGTTTATAAATAATACGTAAATGTGAAGGTCTTTCATATTTCTGCCCCAGGAAGGAGGGACTATGGTTCGAAGAATTATTATACTGACATAAAGTTTTATAGCTAGAGGAGATGAGGGCACAGAAAGAAGACCATACGAAGAGTTCAAACAAAGAAATTTCTGAAAGTTCGTCAATAGAGATCCTCCAAAAAGTTATATAAGAAAATTTCCACAGGTTCTCCAGACATAGTTAATCATTATTGCATATAGTTCATTTACAACAACTGTTAACCAAAATGTCAATGTGAGTTTTACATCATAGAAACTTGACTTGAGGTAGCATCCAAAATGAGGAATGTCTATGTGCAATATTTGGTAAGAAATATGAAAGAACTAATGCATCTAAGCCCACATCAAAACCTAATAATAGGATTATGGCATTATCAAACTGGAAATGGACCCAAATAACCGGCATGACGTAATGTAAACCAAACAAGGACAGAGATGAAAAGCATAGATGGTTATACTATACTACAACACTATAAGATAAACAAAAAATGGAATGAAATTAATATCTAGATAAAGGAAGCAGATCTAACTGTTCTAGTTGAGCAGCAAACTGTGCAATTTTCTGCTTGCATTGATTCGCAGATGTCGTCACATCTTCACTTTGGAACAGATCGGTAGCTTTCTCATAGTAAACAATTGCTTGCTCCAAATTCTGTTCCTGCTCATACAACTCAGCTATTTCCTGCACCACAAAAACAAATATCAGTTACCATCCTCCTCAAAAAGTTGTCCTTCATTATACTAGATAATTGCTATCATCATTTTTCACAGTTCCTGACATTATGGTTAATGTATTTATGGACAAAATCAGTTAGACAATAAAGTGCCTACATAAGACAAGGACAGTAGTTCATCTTCATGTAGTAGTAGTAATAAGTCATTCACAAACTTAAGAGAGATTCCTATCATGCCTATAAATTAAAATGGAATAGAAAACATTCGGTCTATAAAATTGTTTGGAATCTCTTACCTTGTAATATCTTGCAGACATATTAAGCCTTCCAATATCCAGGAACATGTTTACTGATTTTTCCAAGCATGCTATTGACTCTGCAAAGCCAATAATCTGATTTTAAATAACCACATTGCTTCGATGCAAAAAAATGACAGGATACATAGAATCTTATGTCAAAAGAAATAGAGAACATAAACTTAAAAACTACATGAAATTTAATCAGGTTTTAACCGGACTCGATTTCAGAAGCATATCGTTCCCACACACTATTCATATTTACATAGCAGGTTCATTTATAAAAAAGACATGGCACCAAAAACAGGAGGAAATTAGGTGGGACAAACTGACAAGAAAAATGGTCACTATTTGGAACAGGTCCCTGAAGTTTGCTTTGTCTATATATGGAAACTCAATATAGAGAAAACTTCCATAACATGTTTCTGCATTAATTTACACATACCATCCAAAGGAAACACTCTAATAACATCAATGAATAAACCAATCACAGAAACAACATAAACTACAAAACAAAGAAGAAGCAGCAGAGTAAAAGCACCTCTTATGTTACTCTTCTTGTAGCAATGAGCAGCGTCTGCATACGCATTAGCAGCTTCATGCTTGCTATCCAACTGCAAATGTTAACATGGAGAAGCTTATGATGCTGCTAACTATACTAAATGAGAGTAAGACTTTGCCAATTCGATAACATTATAGACTCCAGGTAGGCACATACCTTCAAATGACAGTCTGCCAATTTGACATACACGGCTCCAGCTTGATCCCCTGTAAAGCAAATTAGAACGAATCGAGTTAACGAAATACGCCTCCTCTACTTCATACTTATGTCTATTTCACCCATTTCAATTTTCAAGCGAAGTGCGATACATTATACATTAATTCAGAATACTAGAAACTAGTAGCGAAACCTAAATCAAATTGATGATGAAGCTAAAAAAGCTAATTACGTAGAAATTAAATTACATTTAACATGAAAACCTAAATCGAAATCATCTTACTAATTAGAAACACGGAAACAGATACGATCATGACAAAAATCAAATCAACAATCGGAAATAACTTGAGAATAGGAAGACGATTGATCGGAATCAAAAGGGCAATGGATTGGTTTGCTTACATGATTTAGCGAGCTTGAAACAATTAGCGGCTTTGTCGAACAAATCAGCAGCGTCTTCGTGTTTGGAGCCGAAGATACCCCAGCCGCTGAGCTTCTTCTCGGCTTTCCTCTCAAAATCTTCACCTCTAGCGATATGATCGCCCATTGTTTTTTCTCGAGTTTCGCTTTTTTCTTCACCGTTAAGGATGCTCAAGATTTCTCTGATTTATCAATGAGAAAAAAAGGAATAGAAGAAAATGGGAGAAACTCGTTTTTGACAATTATTTGATAGAGATAATAGATAGAGAGATTAGAGAAGAAAAGAAACCCGGGCGGGTAAAAATTATGAGCCCAAATTGATTGGGCTAGAGTCGGCTCCAAAGGGCCTGTTTAGTGTGTTCTGTTCTCCAATGGCTTTTACTTTCGTTTCTCCTTTTATTAGCCTGCTCTTTCTCCAATTTTTACTTTTCTTTTTTCTCTTTCTTTTTTCTAACTTTATATAAAAGCCCTCCACGTTTCATAAAAACATCATGTAGTCCCATCGTCTTCATCTTCTTCTGCGCTTGATAATAGCTTGTTGGTAGTAATTATATCAACAATTGGACATTAGTAGTGAAAACTTCTTGAGACTGACCACCACCAAGGCCTTATTTGACATCAACCTAGCAGACGATGACATCTCCGTGTGCTTTGTGCAACCCCAGCCAAATCGGTCTCTTCGTCGCCTCCAACAAGTCAGAGAACGCCTTATCCACGGGATTTGGTGGCTCCTCCGGACAATCATCATCGGTTTTCGGTATACTAGTGTCCATAAACTCTGAACCAACAACATTAAATACCATTTTATGGAACGGGTCTAGGGTTCTGCATCCCCACCCGTGGTTTGAGTGCTAACTTCCTCGACTCGCTTTAATTTCTTCTAAGAGTTTTCTTCAACCCATCATATTGCATTGCTGATGGTGCTTTCTCACCATGACGTGTCCACAGTCCACACCTCATATTTAGGCACGAACCCGTGATGTGTCAAATGCTCCACAACTGTTGTAGTTGGTGTCTCTACACTTGGCAAGATTACAAGGGCATCTAATCTTCCGACCACTCACTCCAGTCAATGCATATGCAATACAGGCATCAACGCCTTTCCTAAAACTAGACTAAATATGACCATCAACAACTCAATTGTACATCCATGAACGATGGGGATTCATCTTGAAATAAACAAAATCAAACATTATCCATACATATACGATTGCTCTTTATACTTTTAAGAAGCTAGTTGTCACTAATTACACATAAACATACAATTGGTGTATCTCATACTTGCTTCAAACTACAAATTAAAAAACCAAATCATGTTACCCATAAATCAATCGAATTCTCAAACTCATTGTTAACCCATTAATTCATATACATTAGAGAAGCCAGTAGGCAATAACTATATATATATATCAACATCCAATTGTTGCAATTGGAAAAAAAAATCCCAATTCAATTTCACTAAAATTAATCAATTACACATGCTGAATCACAATGCGTCATATGTGTTAAATAAGCTACTAGGCACTAGACATAAACATACAATTGTTCAATTAACTCGGAAATACAAAAATTCCCAAAGATACGGTTTTCGGAAAATACCTCAATTCCGGAATAAATAGCCCAAGATACTCGAAATTGAATAGTCACACAAGTTCCTACTTCATCAAGCTTCGAAATAACTCCAAGATATCCCGATTTAGTTGAGAAATGGCAAAGGTTCAAATTTGGGGGAGAAATGGCGGGTGAGAGAGAGCAGAGAAGAAGAAACAAAATGGGGGAAGAATAAGCTCTCTCGTCTCTGTATAATAGATTTAGCAACGAATAGATTATCCGTCGATAATTACCGACGGATAGGATGATCCGTCGCATAGTTTATTTTCCATTTTTAAGTGCTTTTCATTTTATTTCCCACTTTCTTTTTTGAAGAGTCTACAATTGTACCGGCGTATAGATTATCCGACGGATAGATTTTAAACGTCGCTAAAAGTTCACGACTTCAATATTTTCGGAGAGCTCAGTTCGTCTCTATTCGTGTGTAATTTAGTGATTTGTCACTAAACAATTCGTCGCTATTTTCTATTTTTCTTGTAGTGCTAGCCTGGTGTCCATGCCGTAATTTTCTGCTTTAGGAGCTTTCTCTAAGGGGTTCCGGATTATAAGTCCTATTTTGGACGTGACTCGGCCTTTTTCGATAACTCTTCAGTGTAGAGGTGTGGGTACCATTTGGTTTAGGGCTGCTTATGGGCCCTTTTCGCTTTGTTGTTGGCTTGTTGCTATAAGATTTCCCGAGTTTCGATTATCCATGAGGTTTTATTTATTGGTTTTAGGTGGCGGTTATGGATGGAGGTTTTGATTATTGTCACAGTTTGGATATGTGGAGTGAGGTGTCCCTTTCGGTCTTGATTTTCGTCTCTGTAGGTTTCGGATGGATATATGGGGTTCAATTTTCAGGTTCAGGAGGAGTACTCTTGGGACTTGACTTGTATTCTCTTCGCAAAGGTAAGTGTGAATCTCATTTATTAATGTGGAAAACTTGGCTTGGGTTTAAAATCCTTACCTTATTCTAAGGGATTAATAGTAGAGTACTCTCTTTGATTTTCAATCCTGATAAGTTGGTAACGATTCACGAAGTATGCCTCAAGCTTATATGACTCGGGTTTAACGTTTACTGCTCATTATATTCTAAGGGGTTGGATACTCTTAGTCCTAATTAGTTGATATAGGTGCAGGACTGAAGTTAACGTTATGTTCCATATATTAATATATTAATGAGGGTTAATTTACGAATGGTAATTGGTTATGTCTCATGGGATGTATTATCATGAACTGATTCCTCTGGCTTGTGATCATGATGGTTTTATTGATAAACTGGTTGGGCCTTGGATATTTCATACTAGGCACCACTTGGCAGTGGATGTGTTGGGTTCTCCTGATTCATAATTCTCTCTTTGTTGGGGAAGATATTTGATGATCTCATGTGTTGGGAAAAGGGTTTTTTTCAGAAGTTGCAGAAGCTTTGGCCGCATACCAGGCAGCACGCATGGCTCAAACTTTGCAACTGACAAATGTGATATTTGAAGGTGATTGTTTGAGGATTATTCAAGATATCAAGAGTACATCCCATTGTTTTTCTTCTGCTGGGGCATTAGTTGAGGATATTAAGTCGTTAGTTTTATCTTTTCAGACTTTTTCGTTTTGTTTTGCTAGACGCACTTGCAACAAATTAGCTCATTTTTTAGCTCGTGACGTTGCTGAAGACAGTTTTGGTTTTGATTCTTTGCCCTTTGACAATCCGGATGTAACTTGATTTATATCTTCTATTCAATATAAGTTTTTTTCTCTCAAAAAAAAGAAAAGGTTTTTTTTTTTTTTTTTTTTTTTTTTCAAACAGCAAGATACTCGGACTATTACAATAATAATGTTCGAAACCATAACAAACTTCCGGGGCAATATAAATACAACCAATTATATTAAAGCCTCCAACCAACCAATATTAGAGAACAAACAATTCTAAGGTGACCACCCAACACTAATTCCACTTTCTATATCGATGACAAAATTTCTTATTTTCACAATATCATTCCAAACCAACAAGCTCCATCAAGATAATATGTATTAAAAAAAGATAATAGCATATTCACACAGTCAATAGAAAGATAATATGTATCAATATAATTCACACGTCAAATCATTGAGAATAGCATATTCCATAACCGTTATAACCGTGGTGCTATTTAGCCCTCCTCGTCAAATCATTGAGAATAGCATATCCACATTACCATTATAGCCGTGGCGCTACCTAATCCCCATCTAGTATAACCGTATCGATTTAATTAATAAAAAAACTTTTTGCTGTTTAAAATAAAAAACCGTATCAATTTAAGTTTAAACGTCACATGGTCGGCAAACATGGATATAATTTTATATTAATTGTCCAATGAACATAATGAATTATCACTCCCTCCATCTATCATACTAACCAAGGTTTCCATTTTATTTTATTATTTTTTTAATACCATATGATTTTATATTGTGAAAGTTTAATCGTTATACTTTTATAATATAATTTCGTTAATTATATTTTCGGCACGATGAATTATGTTTTCATTACCTTTTCTTTTGTTCCAAGAACTTGTAATAGAGTAGCACATTTGCTAGCTTATAACGCTTTAAGGGATGAGACTGGTTTCGATGTTTTGCCGTTCGATAACCCAGATTTGTAATCTTTGCTGGTGATATTAATATATCATTTTGTTTCTAAAAAAATAATGGAGTCTTAATTGTTATACTTTCATAATACCTAAAAAAAATAATGAAATGAAATACTCGTAGAAACCAATAATAAATGAAGGTATAAGACGCCGGATTGACGTGTCTCGATAACTCGATTAGCTAGTGATAGGGAATTTAAGAAAGTAAACACAAATTAACCTGTTGGCGCCGGTACATTAATTTAATTATGGAGCTATATATGCTACTACTATACAGGAATTAACTTGCATTAACTATATACGATCCACTTGTAGGATTTTTTCAGTGGACTTTTTTGTTTTTCTTGCAGGATATTAACGGGCTGGATGGAGCGGGGTCTTTGAGGAGGAGGCGGCCGGCGGGGTAATTCAACTCAATTAGAGGTCCGATACTCCGATGGGTGGATTTTAAATTGCCTTTTCAAGTAACAGTTCATAAATCGTAGTAGTAGTTGTATAGTAATAATTGTAATATTTGTCGTTTTTAAAACAAAACATTTGAACAAATCGTAACCTTGAGATTTGATTTTGAATTTCTTGAAGTTTTTTAGAGGCCAAACCATAGAATTTGACCTTAAATATCTTAAGCTTCTTTTGCACGGTTTTATGGTTTGGACCCCTTTGGGATGCGAAGTCGTGGGGTGGTGGCTCTTGATCCCTATCACTTTTATAAGGGTCATTCGTTTATAACCTATGTTTATTTAATAAATTGCTTTTCATCTGTCGGCTTACGAGCATAGGGTGGAGGGTATGAAGAAAAATAAATAGATAGTTTCCATTTACGTTAGGACAATACTTAAATTACTTGTCACTTGCCTACTCAACATAGAGTGTAGGAGTGTTGATATGAACGGTTAATTGGGGCTACCTATACCTATGAACATACTTTAAATTTATTGCCATTTGCTTTTTTGTTGAGGTAGGTTGTTGGAGTGTGATTACCAGGTGAATGGACGCCCATGCTCTTGAAAGTCGCTAAATTGTATATTAACTTGCATCAAATTCGCTCCTCCCTAGGCCGTGGGGTTTTATTTTAAACGGCAAATCTAATGTACCATATTCCTACACAAATACTAAACCCCCTGATAACTCCAAATACACTTATACCAACTTATGACTCCGTCGGGATTCGAACCCCCAACCTCTCATGTTACTTCAACACCCTTACCACTCGCCCACCCTTATAACTCATCATGTACTTTAGAAGGTATTGAATCTGTCTTGGAATGGTTGACGCCGGTTATCTTTGGCCCTTGTTTAAGATCACTTGGTTTAGGTGCTTCATTTTTCAACAACTTGTTTGTTTTTGCAATGGCGGGGCACAGTGGCGGCTCAAGCCTTGTGCGGTTTGTCCAACCGCACAAGGCCTTACAAACTCGCGGGCCTCATATTTGTAGTATTTGTATACTCCCTCTGTCCCGCTACAATTTACCCAGTTTGACTTTTTTCGGTCAACAACTTTCAACTTTGACTCCCGATTACTCTGAAACTATAATGGTAAAATATTTAACAAAATTATATTATGAAAATATAGAACTTAAAGTTTCATAACATAATTTTATCAAATATTTTATCATCATAGTTTAAGAGTAATCGAGAGTCAAAGTTGAAAGTTGTTGACCGAAAAAAGTCAAAATGAGTAATTTGTAGCGAGACAGAGGGAGTATATGAATTTATATGCCAAAAGCTAACAAATCATTTTTGGCACAGTGGTCACAACTGATCGTGAAAGCCATGATGACCTAGGTTTTTTTTTTTTTTTTTTTTTTTGAGTTTTTTTTATTTATTTATTTATCATTGTTTAGGGACCTATCTTATGGGGTGGAACAGTTGGGCCCCCGAAAACTTAGAACTTCTTGTATTTTCGCAAGTATGGCTCGTGGTTCTTTTCCTATTAATAAATACATAGCCGTCTAAAAATAATTGTAGAAAGCTTGGCAACAATAACAACCCTCTTGCGCGCGTCCCTTATTTACTGAGACTCTATCCTTTAATTAAGTTAGTGTAGTTATTTTTGAACTACCTTATGAGTGATATATGTAAACTCTACAGACTTACACATGTGATTTTTCACGCACTTTATCATTAGTTATGTACACACATCAAAACATGATTAATTATAAAATTTTTATGAATATAAATTTCTAAACAGAAAGATAACTTGAATGGTACGATGTTAAACTCTCTTAACAATTGGTTATTACCGCGTATTTCCATTGAAAATATTATGTTGACCAAGTGCAAACAACAGTTCTTTGCTATATCTTAGCTATATACATTCTAGCTAGGTTTCAAATTGATGAATTATCGTTCTTTGAATTCATTCTTCAATTCATCAATCCCAGAGCATAGAGCCATAGACTATATAATGTATTTTGTTGCAAGTATAAATAACCATGCACATATGCTATTCTCTAATACCATTAGAATTTAAATACATTGGTTATCAAATATATTCCGTAAAAAAACCTTTGGAGCTAGCTAGCTTCTGTATACCTATCGAGCATGGCCAACTTTAAGGAAAACTCTTCGCTTCTCATTTTACTTACATACATCACGTTCATCACATCCCGTCTCATCTCCATCGATGCTGTTGATAACTCCGAAGTTGGTACGTACGTTACGTTTATATGTTGATTGTATTTACATTTCGTGTTTGCATTTTGATCACATGTTAACTGTTTAAATGGATAATGTTATTATATTATAAACGGGTAGGTTGCTTATTTCAAGAGCATCTACTATATATTGGCAATTTATCAGATCCAATATATAAATTCATTTTAACTTTGATTTAATATTTTTTATACTCCAAATAAATTCAATTTAGTTTAAATTTATTAAATTCAGTTAAACTTAGTTTAATGTTTTTTAAAAAAATCAGTTTCGATTTCTCAAGATGAAAAAAGACAGAAGTTAAATAAATTTCTTATAAATATGCTAGAATCACATTTGTTACTTCTCTTATGAAAGTTTTTTTTTTCTTTTCTTTTGTTGTTTCACTTAAAAATGAAAACTGTACAGAAAGCCAAGAATTTTCATATGTGATTGGATCACCAACTGGACCTGAGAACTGGGGAAATTTGGATGCATCATGGATACTATGTGAAACTGGACAGAGGCAGTCTCCCATCAATATTAACACATCACAAGCGTCCACAACATTCGGCCGAAACTTAACCCGAAATTACCACCCAGCTCAAGCGATACTCCGAAACAGGGGTGACGATATTTCGGTAAGATCATTGAATTTTAACTAGTATAGTAATTGTCATTTGTTCGTTAACTGCTTCAAAGCATGCATGATATTGCTCAAACCAATGAAGAAGCTCGAACTGTTCGGGAGGAACAAAATTTAGTAATTATATTAATTCTCCGATGGCACATATAATATGCCTGACCGTCTCCTGTGAATTTTCATAATCCTGATGTGCTAAAATGGGATATGCACCTAAATTAAACATATGGGTGATTACGTACATGTTATCAAGGAAACAAGTAGATCGATAATTTGTTCCTAGCTTTATCAAACCAAAAATATTTGGAGTTTGCATAATCTAATCACTGATTGGAAAATTTCTACAATAAATTTGGGATAGGTCGATATATAGTACACGTGCCATTCCCTATCCACGATTCTAGTATTTACTAGAATTTGACTGCAGCTTTGAAAATTTTAAGTCTAAAATTATGTAAGTGATACTAGTGATACTGATATGTTGGACAGTTGCAATGGAGAGGAGGAGACGCAGGAGGCATTATGATAAATGGCAGCCAATATAATGTTGAGCAGTGTCACTGGCATACTCCTTCTGAGCACACCGTTAACGGAGTAAGGTAGTATAGTTTCGCTTTTGACCTCTGTTTTATTCTGTCTTTTTTCAAGATATTATTTCCCTTTAATTGAAATGTTAGAGTTTGTTGTCAAAATAACACTCCCTAAAAAAATTATTTGTCAAACTATCACTCTTTTAAAATTAATTGTCAAAGTAGCATAATTAGCATTTTCATGCCATGTAGAGTACCACGTGGCCCATAAATAATGGTAGTACTATTTTTCTTTATTTCCGTCTAAATAATTCTAGTTCTTTTTAAATTCTATACTATTACGATTACAATGTTTGGCCTATAAATTTGCATCAATAAATCTCTAATCAACCTCAATAAATAATTCTAGCCCTATCCTACTTTTTTTAATCATTGTAAGTTACCCAATTCAAACCAAAAACAACAATTTATTTCGATTTTAAAAATCTTATAGGTTATTGCCTACAGTGGCTCACTGGACCCCCTGAAATGCTAAATTCCTTTTAAAAAAATATAAAATTAAATCATATTTTGCATTTTAACCCCCCTAAATAATTAAAATTTTATATTTTGACCCCTGAATATTTATCCTAGATTCGCCGATTGCCTAGGCTTTAGTTTAATTTGTCATTTACTAATACTCTAGTACGTAAATCTAACATAAATTGGATTAATATTTGTTTAAAGATTTGATATGGAGCTCCATATCGTCCATTCCAACCCACAAGGAGATATTGCTGTTATTGGGATCCTTTACCAATACGGACTCCCAGATCCTTTTCTTCTCAGGGTGAGTGCTTTTCTTTTTCCCAATTAAAACTCCAATGTTTATGACTATAAATTTTTTTAGCGCACCCACATGTTATAGTCTCGTGATAATATTGTGTACACTACAAAACTACAAGTACGAATTACAAGTATGATTAAAGCAACCTGATGGCGATACATCATAGTGCACGGAAGGTTAAGCCTTGTTCAACCGTCCTCTATGAGATTTCTACTCATTTAATTGAGAATGTAAACGTTCCTTAAATTACGAGTAAATAAATACAAGTATACGAATAATTATCATTATTATTATTCTATTATTTTGCAGATTACTCCATTTTTGGGATTGGTTGGTGAGCCAGACCAGGAAACTCCAGTCGGAATTGTAGATCCGATGAGTACCTTGTTTGATGCATCAAGTTACTACAAGTATAACGGTTCCCTAACAACTCCGCCCTGCTCGGAAAATGTTACCTGGATCGTAACCTCTACAGTAAGTCACAATATTTCAATTTTAAATTATTTGTTAATAATTTTAATTGTTGTAAATTTTAACACATAGTACAATAAATGTATTACAGGTGGTGTAACAATTAAAAAGCCAAAACTAAATTTGTAGTTTGTTTTTTAGGTTAAGACCGTTTCAATGGGGCAAGTGCAAGCATTACGAAATGCTGTTCATGATGTAAGTAAAAGTACCAAAGTGCAATTACTTACTACAATTGTAGGAGTAGTACTTTTTGTAGTTACAAGAAAGTTAACACTTCAGTTTACGGCTAGTTAACATGATATTTCATGTTTTTTCAGGGATCTGTGGGAAATGCGAGGCCAGTTCAGCCACTAAATGGTCGAAGCGTGTATCGCTATCGTCCAAGACATTAATGATCAATTTATATACTAAGTATTTAATTCTACA
The DNA here is from genome assembly GCA_028274465.1 of Plantago ovata. NCBI lineage: Eukaryota > Viridiplantae > Streptophyta > Magnoliopsida > Lamiales > Plantaginaceae > Plantago > Plantago ovata. The sequence goes on from CM051455.1 coordinate 129,922,397, forward strand.
AATTTAAAACACTAATGAAATAAATTCATGAATAATGTATACCGACCGGTCATATGTACGTGTTTGGATTTGGGATATTAGTTCACGTAATTGGTTATCTGTGTTTTGTTTTTTAAGTTCGGCCTCACTTCTTTCCATTCGGTTTGTAACGTAACCTATTATCCTAGTACTTAATATATATATTTTCACTTTCCAAAAAAAAAAAAAGTGACGTGTTTGGGTTGAGTTATATTCGATGTCATGGACTCATAGTTTCTTGATTGGGTTATATCTATATATATATATAGTCATAGAGTATATACACTACAATACTAGTTTCTTGTAATGTACGTGATATCACATTCGTTAATATCTATGTTTTAAAAAACAGGTTCAACCGGCCGGGTAGATTGGTTCGGCCGTGAACCTGTAGATGAGCGGCTCAACAATATTTCGGTCTGCCCCGGTCAAATCCGATCCAGTCCCAGTCCGACCTCTTTTTGGGGGTGTTCGGCTCGGCTTCCGTTTTCCGGTTTCAAAACATAGGTTAATATCGTAATATCAAAATTTACTAATTACTTAATTAGTATGAAAAAAGGAACATATGACTTAAACAATAAATATTATTTGTGTAATTATTAATCTTAGAGCTCCGAAATCCAAATCGTTAAAAAAGTTTCAGTCATTTCCTACTGAACCTATTTTCTCATTAGGAACCTGTACATTGAACGGAAAAAATAATTTTATTAATTTAAAGAAGAGCACAAGGAATGCTCGAGAGTAATTACAAGATGTTCGAGACCAACACCATTACTCAACTTAACCGTGGTTCCACACCGGTTATCACAACCAAAACCTTACATTGCAATTCGAACCCAAGCATACACCACAACCTCACCAAAACCTTATAATATATTCCTAACCCAACGTACAAACCAATACCTCAATCATCAATCATGCATGGCCACTAACATAACAACACCTTCACCTTTTCTAGAAGGTCATACCATAACCACCAACCCATCACCGGTTTCCGTTTCCTCATACTTGTCGCTCATGTTCTACACACCTACATAACCTCCACCAATGCTCAAACCGACCGCTTTGGCAATGTTTCTCATTTGATGCCTACTTATCCTCCAAAACCCCTTCCAACACCTCACCTCACGTCTGTTCGTAACCACTCAAACCTCCAAACTCCACCTAAACCGAATAATCAATCTTAAGACAGCCCAACTTCATCTTCAACACTTCAACTTTCATCTCCTTAGTGAAAACAGAATGGTTTAGTTATCATCTTTTGGAAAAAAAAAAAAACTACCATGTAAAATTCATTGAGTTTGATATTGCACGATCGGTCATGCATATTCAATTTAAATATTTCTATATACCTTAAGAAATTTGTATCTAATAAACATTAATTTTTTTATATTTAATTGGAATTTTACAAGATTTAATTCCAAAATAATATAAATATTTAATTGATTTTAAATGTTTCAATTTAGCCTATCAAATTGTGCCACTTGGAAAACATGGAATTGATTTCAATTATTTCACTTGAAAAAGAGTGAGGACAAGAGGCGAAATCTGAACAGTAGGATTGTTGCACATCATAAATTTGATGAGGTTATTAACTAATTGCTAAGTTAAAATACCAATAGGGTCAAATTTGTACTAACCAATCAAATTTGCTTCTCTTTTTTCTCACCAATATATGGAGCTCATTCTATAAAAAAAATTAATAAAAATATAATAATAATAAATAAATAATCATAGGTTAGTTCAGAAAACTAGAATTCCATAGCTCAAGAGCAGAAGTGAAGAAGTCATCTAAAACAATGGAAGAAGATCGAAGTCACATTCTCAGGCCTTTACCGCAAAGAACTATAGCAGTTCTGTAAAAAGAATAGAAAATCCTAAACCTTTATAGCAAAAACTCTCGCAATTCTTTAAGAAAATCAAAGCAACAACCCTTGCATGCAAATTCAACAACAAGTCTCTTGATGACCCTTGAAGCAACAATATATACTTCAAGAATCAAAGTCCATCGCAAAGCTCGTAGAATTCTTCATCAAAGATTAAAGAAACAAGCTTCGATATCTAGATTCAAAAAGTCGATCCTTGTGACCCTTGAAGAAGTGTTTGTTGCAAAGATCAAGCCATAACCCTGACATTCAATTCAAGACCAAGCGCAAGCCCTTGCATTGACGTCATCCAAGTCAAAATCAAACCGATGTAAAGTTCAAGATCAAGTTGCAAAGGCCCCATCAAACAGATGCACTCAAGTCAAGCTCTCCATCCTAATCCATATCCTGCATAAAGCCCTTGTAGAAGTTAGATGTACACGAGTGATGGAGCTCAAGATGAAGTCAGTGACATTCCTCACAAAGTCCATCAAGTCAACTAGAAGTTAACAAGCGATAGCCACCAACTTCAACTGAAAGTTCAAGAAGAAGTTATGAAGGTCCTTAAGTAAAACAAATCCAAGAAGTTAACAAGTAACAACCGCCAATTTTGAAAAAGGTCAAACCATTGTTTTAAGAATAAGTTGTGAAGCCCTTGAGTAAACAAAACAAAATATATTCCAAGTCAATGAAGAGAAGAGTAATGTATCAAAGTTGCTCAACTTTTCAAAAACTCATACTCTAGATATTTGTTAAAGAGTTAAATTGGAGGACTGATAGTGATTGTAAACTCAAATATTTCAAGTCAATATATTATAATATGTGCAAGTTTATTTGTTACAATTTTAGAATGGCTATGTTCAATTTATGTCTTTGGAGTCAAGTCAATTTGAATCGAATCTATTGCAACTTGTTACGGTTTAACTTGAGTTCCATAGTTTTCAGTGTTGCTAACATCATTAAAAAAAAAAAATTATCCGTAATTTATAATTTAATTGACCATGCATTGTTGGACTTAGGGCTGTAACCTAGTCGAGCTTTTTTCGAGCTGCTCGAGCTCGACTCGAAAAAAGCTCGGCTCGAAATTTGATTATTTAAGCTCGAGTTCGAGTTCGAGCAAAACTCTAGCTCGTTTAGTTTATCGAGTCGAGCTCGAATATTAAAAAGTTCGGCTCGAAAGCTCGACGAGCAGCTCGAAAATAATATATTATTTATTGTATATATTTTATTATATATATATTATTTATTTTTTATATTTTATTTATTATATATAAATATTATTTGTTTATATATTTATTTTATTATATTTTTCTATTTATTTTTTTAAAATAACCTTTCTTATTCGAGCTCGCGAGCCGAACTCGAATAAGAAAAATATGTGTCGAGTTCGAACTCGAGTCCAAGAGCTAAAACTCGATCTAGCTCGAGCTCGAGCTCGAGCCGAGTGTAAAAATTCGAATTCGAGTTCGAGCCGAGCCGAGCCAAAACTCGACTCGGCTCGGCTCGATTACAGCCCTAGTTGGACTTGAGCCTTTGTTTTTATATTTTTTTTTATGAAAAGCTCGTTGGACTTGGGTGAGCCACAAACAAAACCAATATCAACTCGCAGCAGAAAAGCAAATGACTTCACCGCATCTTAATCAGGAATATTCAATGCGCCCACAACATAAATTATTTAATTTATCCGTCCAATCTTTTCGCACCTCCTATATTCGTAGAAAAAAGAAATCATATTTAAAATAAAACTAAAACTGAAATTCACATGAAAAAAACAAGAAAACAAAACATATTTAAAATAAATAAATTGATATTCACATGAAAAAAGAAAACAAAAAATCATATTTAAACAAATAAAAATTGAAATTCACATGAAAAAAGCAGTGGATAATATCAAGAAAAAGAGTCCAAGAAATTCATGGGTAATTTCTTGTTCCGGTTAAAAGCAGTTCCGTTTTATTGTCTTCTTCCTGCCTGAAAAGGTAAATTTTTTACCTGTAATTCTACAGACTTCAGGTATCTATTTCTGTTACGCCATTTTTACCTCCCATATTTTTGTTTGCAGACACGAAGGGACCTTCTAAATTTCAACAAGGCTCCTCCTTTCTGGCAATTGAAAGAGAAAAGGTTACGCCTTTTTCTTGTTTCTTATCCTTTACCTGCTGTTTTTAGAATTCTTGACTCTTTTGTTCTTTCCTTGCAAAAAGGGCTGGCTCTTTGTTCAAATTTGATGCGTGTGGAATTCATATGCATATTAATTGAGCCACTTTTACAAGTTGATAAGAACCCCTTTTATAGAAAGCTCAATTTGTGCAAGTTATATTACTCTAACTCTAATTTCATGTTATTTACTTTGTATGTGAACTGTTTTAGTAAATCTTGACTGAAATGGGGTAGGTGAAGAAGTTGTGGTTACTTACTAGTTTCAGCAATTGTGTTATTAGCAGATCTTCATTCAGATTTTGTGATAAAATTCATTCACTGTTTTTGTCAGGTAGTTCATTAGCCATCCAAAAAACCAACTCATAGTGATTTTCTAATTCAATCATGGGCTATGGCAATTAATTATATACAGCTCTTATCGTGTATTGAACTCATCCCATACCTTCCATCACTGTTCCATATTTATAGGCTTTCTTGGTCCAAAAAGGAACCAGTCTAAAAAGGGTTCACACCATCAGCCCCTCTTCTGTTTATCTAAAGATGAAATCAGAAGATCAGGTATCTGGAGTTGATGCTCCTCTGCTGCCAGAAGTGCACCCGGTTGATGATGGGAGGTACTATGAAGGGGCGTCGATTTCAGGGGCGATCTTTAATATCTCTACCGGGATGGTGGGAGCCGGTATTATGTCGATTCCAGCGACTTTCAAGGTGCTGGGAGTTGTCCCTAGCTTTCTGGTGATCATGGTTATTGCTTATTTCGTGGAGGTCACGGTGGAGTTCATGTTGAAGTACACACATTCGGGGGAGTCGAACACGTATGGTGAACTCATGGCGGAATCATTCGGGAAGGTTGGATCGGTTGCACTTCAAGTTTGCGTTATGGTGACGAATCTTGGTGCTTTGATAATTTATTTGATTATAATAGGTGAGTTTGATTTAGATTGATGTAGATTTAAGATTCATTCAAGTTGATGCCATGTGATTTGTGAACTATAAGGCACATGGGGTGCACTTTATTCATGTGCTACTTGCTGATAGTTTTACGAATTTTGCAGGAGATGTACTCGCAGGAAGTAGTTCTGATGGAACAGTGCACTTGGGCTTGTTACAGGAATGGTTTGGCATCCACTGGTGGAACTCACGTGCATTTTCGCTCCTTATTGTTGTGCTCTTTGGCTTGCTTCCGTTGCTTCTTCTACGACGAATAGGTTCGTAATGTGCTATATATTGAAGATACCAGTGTTTTACCTTGATTTGTTATCTATATCATTGAATCAACACACTTTTGTGTCAATCTTTTATCTTGCAATAGACTATATATGTGGTTTTTGCGCCACATTGTTAGCAGACTATGTGAATGTCGATTGAGTGCCTCTCTGTATTTACGTTGACAAGTTGATTAGTATAATATCCATATCACACAAGAATGACCAAAACATGTACAGTTGATCACCTGCAGATTCATTAAGGCACGCATCTGCTGTATCAGTTCTACTAGCAGCATTCTTTGTTGCAATATGTTCAGTGATGGCAATACATGCGATGTGGGTGGGGAAAACGGAAAGCCCTAGATTGGTTCCGGACTTTGAACATGGTGTTTCTGTGTTTCAACTCTTCACTACCATTCCGGTGTTTGCAACTGCCTTTGGATGTCATGTAAATGGTAAGAATGCAGGAGCTTTTGATGATTCCCAAATATAAATATATTGAGTGATGTTAGATACTTGGCATATAAACTTCATTTTCTATATGCTAGCTGCCTGTATGTGATGTATTCGGGCAAATGACCAATTTAAATATATTGCACAGTTCATCCTGTCAGAGCAGAGCTTGGCCGTCCTTCTGATATGAGCAAGGCAGTACGAATCTCGCTAGTGTTATGTGTCATCATTTACTTTGCTGTTGGCTTCTTCGGCTACCTTCTGTTTGGGGATTCGATAATGGCTGACATGCTAGTCAATTTCGACACAGTTTCAGATTCTGTTGTTACTCAAATTCTCAATGATACTGTCAGATTGAGTTACGCCATCCACCTCATGCTAGTGTTTCCCGTGATGAACTATTCTCTAAGGATTAATGTGGACGAACTGTTCTTCCCAAAGGGGCCTCTTTTAGCTGCAGAGAACGTTCGATTCTTCTCACTTACGTTCATTTTGCTTGCATTCATATATGTGGCTGCAATTGCCATTCCAAATATATGGTACTTCTTTCAGTTCATGGGAACGACTACAGTCATGTGTCTCATGTTCATATTCCCGAGCTCAATCATCCTTAGGTATGTGCTGCTATATTGGTTTCTTGCAATTATAATGGCCTATAAGGCTATATGCCTAGGGTGAAATTACTGATTGTAAATTTATGATATGCTTTTGAAATTCTCTTGCAGGGATACTCACGGCATATCAACTAGGCGGGATAAGGTCTTAGCGGTGTTGGTGATCTTACTGGCTGTGGGAACGAGTTTGGTAGCCATTTTCTCAAACGTGTATGATTATTTTGGCGAGAAATGATGTGGACTCTGAACATATTGATGTGTTGCAATACCAATATCGTATCGACCCAATAAGAAGTACCGAATGGTAATTAGGGGAATGTGGTTATTTTAGAACACACTTGCAGTGTTCTCCTGAGCAATGAGTATTCCCACCTGCAACTGTACAGGTTTCAAATGGGAGTTTGCTTTGTAACAGTATCAGTGCCTTATAAAACATCTTTTTAAGTTGGTTAATCTTTATAGCAGATGTTAGTTTATCGGGAGTATTGTTAGAGACTCTGATGAAACCTCGATGCATTGTCTTGGTAAGACGGTAACGCAGGGTGGCAACACGGAATCTGGGCAGCTCCACTGAGGACTGGAAAGAAAGATGCATGATGCATAATGTAATGTCTGTTTTGGTTAGAGTCTTACAGACTTGCAGTGAGTAATGAAACTTGGTTTAGTAACTTTAGTTGGTGTATTATACATTTATATTTCAAATTTCATATAGCTAGCCAAAATCCCCATAAAATGAAAATATGTTACCCATTATATTTGTTCACATTAAACAATCATCCATAAATCAAAATCATCCCCTCATAGGAAAAAGAAAAACTCAAAAAGGTTGTGACAAAATAGTGACGGCCAATTGTTTCCCCCCTTTAAATAAGTTCGAATACATGGCGACAAACTTGCCAACTTGAAGTAGATCACATGATAAACGCGGTGAATGAATGGGAGAAATTTTTATGCGGATCATAATAGATTCAACTTCGGATTGCATAGGTGACACAAGGTATATGTATATGAAAGTGATGAATGATGAATTGATGATGATAAAGCACTTATATTATAAATTTTTCCAATGGGGTACTGTATCCATTCATTCACCATTAACCACACAACATTAACCAAGTCCGATAGTAACATTCATTAATTAATTGTTGTCAAATTTGTCATGGCAAACATCAATAGTGAGATGACGACACGAATATGGGATCAACCCAATTTATATCGGACTCTATGATTATAAACAATTTGTCTCCCTATCATAAGCTCGTTTCGTAATCGTACTGATCCACTCCGATCCAGCTCACTTTCCAAATCCAAGATTCAATTAATTTTTAATTTTTTTTCCAAAATGAATAAACATCTAAATGAGATGTTAAGTATAAACGTCATAAACTCTGAAATTCATCTATAATAATAAAAACATTCTACAACCAGGCTTGCTTCACTAAGCGTGATGGACCCACACTGACACACTAATTAACTGTAAAATATAAATTGCAAATTAAAATAAAATTCTACTAGTATTTCATTGAAAGTGTATTTGCAAATGTTTTGAAAAGTGATTTTATGGTTTTTAAAATAGTAAAAGTAAATTTTTAATATTAAAATCACACTTCTATATTTTTTAAGTGATTAGTATTTATTTTTAAAATAAAAACAAGTGATTCAATTGAATTTAGCAAATACTATAAAGTGTATTTTTGTAATTTAAACTAATTCCCAACTAAAAAATATCAAACACAAACAACTTCTAATCAAAAATCATTTTTCAACTTTTAATAAAAGCACACCAAGAGCTTATTTTAAAAGTATTTGAAAACACACACTAATTTTGTTGGGAATTTTAGTGCATTAATCATCTTTCAATTCGTTCATTATATTGGTCATATATATCAATCCAACACGTTGGAAACGACATTTTCATGATCGTGTACCCCTGTTCATTGAAACGGATGTTACTAAACGTGTGATGCAACGTGAACAAATAAGGAAGAACGATATTCACAATTTCATTAATTGATTCCGCAGAATACTAATTGAAAAATTTGAGAAAAAGCTCAACTTTTTTTATTCGGTAATTATCAAAACTGTCTGAAATAAACAACCAACAAAAGTTCAAATAATAAACTTTAGAAACCCTGATGCGCTATCAAACTAACACTCTAAAATAAAACGAATATGCCCACAATATTAAAACTGACCTGTCTTCGAATTTCATTGCTTCGACTTCTAGCCCATATTGCATCAGCACATTAAGTCACTGAAATCCCTTGTGGTGAAAGGTGATTAATGCACGTAGTGTGTTTGATCAATACATAAATGAGTTAAGAAAAAGAGAAAGAAGTCGAATCCAACTCTTTTCTGCAAATAAGTGCCTCTTCTTCGATCTGTGGAATCCAAGCATGGAATGGAAAAATGCCACTTTCCACCTAAGTACAATAGAATCAATAAGTGCCTATTCTTCGATCTGTGGAATCCAAGCATGGAATGGAAAAATGCCACTTTCCACCTAAGTACAATAGAATCTTTGATTCTCGTTTCTTAGCTAAAAAGGACCGAGTAAGATTGGACCATCTCACTGAGCTAACATCCATTTGGAAGAGGTTGCGACTAAGCCTAGTCAAAACCTAGTCAAGTTTTTTTCTCTGTTGACAAAGAGATTGGTTCTGTACTGCTGGGGTGAAAGTCACTCCATCGATTTATGCTAGGAAAATATAGCACTTTTGAGAAAAGTTTCGTTCTCTATATGGGTGAAACTACGTATCAAATCAATTTTCCGCAGAGGGAGCGATCCGACAAAAAAGAAAAATTCATTCAATACAATACGGTTAGATCTATTGTACTAAAATTCATGTTAAAGATCAAGTTATGGAAAATGTGACCGTCAACCGAATCTGGACCAAAAACAAGTTTCTAGTCATATGCTCGAAGTGGCGTCGACCTGGCGCCAACATTTTGGAAATCATTGGGTTTCCAACGAGTTTGGCTCCGCTACGCCATCTCCAGCGAAGGGAGCACGTCTCTCATCTGTGTATCGGGTTTTGGGTGGTTTTTCTTGAAAAAACACATCCCTTAAAGTGTGTGAAACTTATTCATTTATCTTGAAACACTTGGGTGAAGGTTTGAAACACATTTGAAGGGTTGTAACACTTGAAAAATGATGGGTTTGATGTATAAATAGATGAAGAATTCATTTCAAGGTTGTATGCAAGCAATACATATCATTCCCCTTCTTTGCTCTCTTTGCACCCAAATCATACTTTGTTTTGGAAATATGATAAACTTCATTCATCCAAAAACAGTTTTGTACAAGTCGATCCAACAATAGATCCAGACAACTCTACCAATCAACTCAATACCTACTGGGCTAGGAAATATTTAACCCAACATCAACATGCCACTTTTTTCTCTAAGGCCTCTATTCAACCAAATTCTGTTAACTACTGTATCTATGATACTCTGTACCCATCTATCATGCATATATGTATTTCCAAAAATCTTTCTATTGCTATCCAAACACTATAAACAGTTCCCGCAGCAACAATCTTCAAAATTCTAACTTTCCAGTCGTTCCCTTTTGTTTGAAACATCAACCAATCCATCGTCTGATCCCAATCCATATTTACACCCTGTTGTACCTTCAACCAGTCAAGCACTTGCGACCAAATCTTGCCAGTCAACTTACAACTGAAGAACAAATGATTGATTGATTCTGGGAGCCCAAAAAAATAACATTTCCCATCAGTCTGCATGTTCATCTTCAGGAGTCTGTCCTTAGTAGCCATTTTCTTGTTGCAGGCAAGCCAGAAAAGAAATTGAGCTCTAGGTCTTGCTAGATTAGAGAATAGCAAAGTCCTCCCATTTACATTATGTTTCTCTCCTCTCAAACACCTGTACACTTGTATCAAATATTTTCATTTGTTTGATCATAGACCAAGTATTCAACTGCAATGCCACATCTCTAACTTTCAGAATGCTCTTGAATATGCATGAGGTGGAAGAAGGGGCATGCATTTTCAAAATATCCCTCCCTTTTACATAGTATTCATGCATCCATTTCACCCATAATTTGTCTGCTTTATTACACACATTCCACATTAGTTTTATCATACGGCTCAAGTTCCAATCAACCAAAGAAGTAATATTCAGACCCCCTGCGTTCTTGGGGTCACACACATGATCCCACGCAACTGGAGATTTTCTAGTAAACTCTTCACCCCCACTCCATAAAAAGGATTTGCAAATTGCTTCAATGTGTTTCATGACCGTTTTGGGTAAAAGAAACTCTTGAGTCCAGTAACTAGACACAAAAAATAAAACACTCCTTACCAGCTGCAGCTTGCCGGGATAACTAAGTAATTTAGAGCTCCAATGTTTTACTTTTGCTACTACTTTCTCTATCAGAGGTGCGCACATGTGAATAGTTAGTTTTCTACTTGTAAGAGGTACTCCAAGGTATTTCACATGCAACTCTTCTTCACTAAAACCTGTAAGTGCACCCCAAATCATACTGAATAGAGTAGGAACTGTGATGTTATAGCTTGTGTTGTGCAAACATTGTGTCAGTGTTATTATAACACTGTGTTGTGTTAACAACATCTCTGTGTTATGATAACACACACTATAACACGTTATCACAGTTTTTATAATACGATTGTGATTTTATTCGTTTTGCTTTTTCTTTATTAACTTAATTGGTTCCACTATTTGGTTATTATTGGTGTGCGCAAATTTGTCTTGGGAATTAATGGAATCAAACAAAAAATAGTCGTTGAAGAGTTGAGTCGATAAAAGGAAAGAATTTAATAAGAGTTTCAAGATTTAGGAGATCTGGACAATGGTTCATGATAAGGGAAAATCTCCATAATATGCTGACTTGATGAGAACGTCTCAATTAATAAAAGATCTATTGGGGACGCGTTCATACCAAAGTGAAGAAGATCTTGAGGACTCTCCACAACACTATATATATTGGAGAGAGTTCGACTTCACGACTACAGAAGAACCGAGAGTTATTAGCAGATTTTTCCTTAGGGTTATTCTGTAGTATTTCACAAGTTTTATAGTTTAGCCTCTGTTGTATCTCGTATTCAGTCTATTAGGTTTAGACTTGTCAAGATCATTATGTTCTTGCTTATGTATAAGCTAGTATGTATAGATCAAGGTATTTCATACTTTGTAATCTTTTTCAAATTAGTGATTTATCCATTGTGCTCCAGGTGATAGAAATATTACCTGAGAAAAGCTTTATGTGTTCTTTACTTTCTGTTGTATTTGATTTAAGTTTTATAATGTCAATCGTGTTGTGAACTGTGTTCTCACAACATAGGTCATAACGCAGTTGATTTTGTCTAGTATAAAGTTCAAGTTAGATCCTTTACAACTTACAATACTCAATGTAAGTTCGTCAAATTCAACTACTAGAGTGCTCCTTAATTGGTCGTCTATAGAATAGTTTTATCCTGGGAGACCCATTTGTCATTATCCTGTAAGCAACGATAGCAGACACATATTATTTTAAGGAGAGATGGTCTAACCATCGACTCTACTCGCCAATTCCTTGTTGTTGTTGTTGTTTGTTACTCCTTGTGTATTACTTGAAGACGTGGAGATGCCGGAGATGGTTGCTATGTGTGCGTAATTATTTCATTCCTAAGATGTGCATAGAAACGATTTACCGACCGACTGAATGAAGATTTAGAAAAAGGCAAGTTTACTTGCTCAACCTAGTTATTGTTATGTTTGGACATATCATCCGTACAAATTTGTTTATTTACAAATTTGTTTCTATTAATGACATGTTATTGTTATTAGTGTTGTTATTCTCTTATTACATCTTCGGACAATCACATTCCATGTTACAATAGCTACGTGATTCATTTGTGCTATGACTTTTAATCATTTGGTTCACATATAATTTAATCATATAGTAACGTGATGATATCGTAAAACATGAATAACAAAAAACGAAATTACTATAGAGCATGTGATTTAAATGATGAGGCTGCAATATATAGAGTATAAACTAAAATTTACGAGGCAAAAGACAGATAGAGCTTCTTTTCCAGGACACACACGCCTGATTAACGAAACCCGTATTTGCGTCCAAATACATCGCAATTTTAGATTTATTGCCATGTCTAGATTCATCCCTAGCTAGACTCCAAACCACGTCCAATACCAAACTTTTACTAGTAGTACTTGCTATCCACCGAAATTCCATCATTGCCCTCCATTACAATTCCTTAACCTTTGACCCCACCCAACAAACTTCTTCAAAATCACAATTTACTCACTTTGACCTACTATTTCATTTTCTGTCATCCAGATTCAAGATCTCACATGTAAGTCCTCCTTAACATTTTCTAATATCAATTTGGACGTTCATACGAGTCCAACACTTCGAATTCATAATAAAAAAAAAACTTAAATTGCATGTTGCATCGTTTTGATATGAAAAGGAAGATGAGACAACTGAAACCGTGTACCAAAACGTATGCACTCTATAACTTTTCTGCAAGATAAATTTACCCCGTTCTTATTTATTTGACAAAGAACAGTTGACACAAATTTAAAATTTATGAACGAAGATACATCTCTTTACAAGTTAAGTAATCAAGGTTGATTTCAGGAACAATAAATTACTTTTTTAATTTTGTTCTTGTTTTGCATTGGTCAAGAAGTTCATGATATGCATAGTTATATGTTTGTTTCAAAGTACACAATATTTACATATGGATCAATATAAATAAAATTGATTAATCTTGGGGTAAAAGTGAAAAATATGATAAAGGACAACGTACATTTGGGAGACCACAAAATCATAGGACCAAAACAAAAATAGAATTTAATTAATCCCAGTTGACAGTTGTGTCCACAAATCCAATTATTGCATGGGGCACTATAAATCCCACATGACATAACTATCCCACCCACATTTTTTTCCCCACAAAACAGAAACATATATCCGACCCCTCCCCCCTCCGGCATGGCTCCGGCAACAAAAAACACCGGAGTCACGGCCCCTCTTCTACCTGACCACGAAAGCCGCCCATCGAAACGATCTTCTGTCCCAGGAGCCGTGTTCAACGTGTCGACGAGCATCATTGGTGCAGGGATCATGTCGATACCGGCAACTCTAAAAGTGTTAGGAGTTGTTCCGGCTTTTTTGATGATTGTGTTGATAGCAATAGTGGTGGATATTTCAGTGGAGTTTATGTTGCGGTTTACGTATTCGGGTCAGTGTACAACTTATGCTGGACTTATGAGGGAGTCGTTCGGCCGGGTCGGGTCGGTTTCCGTTCAGATTTGTGTTATGATAACTAATCTTGGATGCCTTATTATGTACCTCATCATCATTGGTAAGAACTTGAAAATTGGTTTTTCTTTATATTTATTTTTGAGTTTTTTTTAAGTATGGTTATGACTTAAGACTTGTGAGCTTACTTTAGGTGTCGTTTGAGATTTGTTCATGTGTGAGAAATTTGTGTTATTAATGTTAAAATTATTGTAGATTGATTTCTAGACTTAGACATTTGTCTATATTTTGCAGCTAGATGAGTGGTAGAGATGGAATATACCTCTGAGGTAGATAGGATTAAAACAAAAAAACAAAAAAAAAAAAAAGAAAGAGAGAGAAACATGCTCTCGCTTTCGAATGTGATCTAGCTTTAGCTTCTGAGTAAAACTGAAAAGTCAAAATTGGTAGCGAGCATTAAGATAGATTGGATAGTAAAACTGAAAAGTCAAAATGGGTAGCGAGCATTAAGATAGATTGGATAAACTTATCGATGCATTTTAAGGGAATGATGGACCAATTCTAGTAAAAAAATATCATTATCTGTGAGGATCTTTCACCCAGTTTTCATGGTCCATATTGCATAAACACTACTAGCTAGTAAACTTGATTTAGAATTGATCATTAACTTCTAAATGTATGTGCAGGGGATGTACTTTCTGGGACAGGAGCAGAACATTTTGGTGTTCTACAAGAATGGTTTGGTGTCCATTGGTGGAATTTACGCCCGGTTGCAATCCTACTCATCGTCGTTTTTGTTATGCTTCCTCTTGTCTTGTTTCGCCGTGTAGGTATGCATCTAAATCCTGATTTTCTTGTGTCAACTTGGTGCATTTCAATATGTCTGATTGGCCTTGTGTGTTTATGGCAGAATCATTGTGGTTGAGTTCAGCAGTATCAGTTTTCCTAGCAGTTGTGTTTGTTGGCATATGTTCAGTCATGGCAATCACTGCACTCATTCAAGGAAAAACTAACACTCCAAGAATTCTACCTCATTTGGACAATGGTGCTTCCTTCTTCAACCTCTTCACCGCCGTCCCAGTTATCGTGACTGCATTCACATTCCATTTCAACGGTACTAGCCACGAACAAATACGCAACTTCCTTGTGTTTCTTTTTAAGTTTTACTCAATTTAAAGATTTGGGCTTATGCAATGGTTTTCTGTGCAGTTCATGCAATTGGAGTTGAGCTAGGGAAAGCTACAGACATGATTTCTGCAGTCAGAATCTCACTTGTACTATGTGCTGCCATCTATTTCGCCATTGGAATCTTCGGTTACCTTCTCTTCGGCGACTCAATCATGGACGATATACTTGTGAACTTCGACCAAAGCACCGGCTCAACCATAAGTTCTCTCCTCAATGACATAGTTCGTCTGAGTTATGCGCTCCACTTGATGCTCGTGTTTCCGCTCTTGAATTTCTCCCTGAGGTCTAACATAGACGAGTTTCTGTTCTCCAAGAAGCCCCTTTTGGCATCAGACAACCGAAGATTTGTTATCCTCACGCTCATTTTGTTGGCTCTTGCATACGTTTTAGCAATAGCGATTCCGAGCATTTGGTACTTGTTTCAGTTCATGGGATCAACTTCTGCTGTCTTCTTAGCCTTCATTTTTCCTGGTGCAATTGCCATAAGGTATCTATCTATCTATCTATCTATCTATCTATCTATATATCCTCTGCCTTGCTTTCTAAAACAGTAGAATACTTGGAAGTTAAAGTCTGATTGGTTTTTGTTTGTTTGCTTATCCTTGGACAGAGATATACATGGAATATCTACACCAAAAGACAAGATCATAGCAACAATCATGATATCTATGGCAGTAACCACAAGCATCATAGCCATTTCTACCAATGTATATAAGTTACTTGGACATACACTTTAGTTTTACCTTATGTTCTCCTTGTAGATAGATGAGCTTGTATTATTGGTATATATTTTCATTAACAATCACCAGGAAACAGTGTCATTGAGTATTAGTAAAAGGGGTTTAGTAATGAATACATAATCAACTCCATGATAAATTCTTGCTTCGGATCTCTCTTCACCAAAACTTAGCATTGATGTTCCTACCACCGCCCTTGAAAACTTCAAAAGAATGAGAAGAACAACTCCCAACGACATGCAAATCGCACATGTATTTAGCCTTGTTACCTGCCAAAAACACTTGAAGGAGACTTCTGGGGCAAAAAGAGTGAGACTTCTGCACGGTGTATAGAAGCTCACCTCTATCTAAGCTTTCTCCTTGGTGAACAACCCATTGTTGGTGTGAGAATAGTGTTGTCTATTGCATAATTTCCAAATATGAAGTCAAGTTAAAATACGAAGTGATGAATGAATGAATCAAGAAACAATGATCCTGTATCACTCACACTTCATGTATAACTGCTTAAGGGAAAGAAGTGAAGTCATTTACCTTTCTGCATATGCTGATGACTGGCAGCCCTAAAGATCAAGCATAGTCCTTTTCTTCTTCAACTCCCGAAAGGAAATTGGTGATCAGATGCATAATAGATAATTAGATATATACATTCTTATGTTACGTGTGTACTAAAACCAAAAAGTGATAAGAAAGATATATAGACAAAAGTCCGAAGATTTTGTAAGCACACCAAAAAGCATAACCCCTGTTCTGCTACATAAGAAAATATGGGACCACACTTACCGGGAAAAAAAATATTTGAGCTTAAATTATGAAATTGGAAATTTTATATTTTTATAATATAATTTTTAAAATTACTTTTTTAATATAAATTAGGATTCATTCGAAATAAAATAAAAATTATAAAAAGTGAATAAAATAAATGGGAAACTTATGAGCAAGTACTACGCAGCAAAGTTGAATCAAACTAGCTTGCATGAGATCAGCATTAACTTTGTTTTTCTCCCTAACTAATATCGCCATCCACTGTCTCTAACTCTTTTATCACTACACATTCACGGTTAAGCTCTCGTCTTACCATGAAGTCTTCACCGGCACTAACTCTTTTGTTTTTTTTTATCATTATCTAAAATAATTATTTTTAACGATAATAAGTAAAGACTCTTTGAATCATTAAAGAAACTCTTCCGGGTCAAATACAAATAAAGTAAATTTCTTGATTTCAAATCAGCCGGGCCCATTAGTAAGGTGTTTAACCCTTGTTTTATAAGTATTATCCTGATTTTCCTAAAAACCATATTTACTTGAGACGAAAGATTACTTTCCATCAATTTTGTAGTACTATATATATGTGTGGACATAACAGAGAGGTTGTCTTCTTGTTCAGTCATCATTAGTAAGGTTTATTCATCAGTTGAGACGCCGTTTGTTCAATTCATCATATAGACTATATATAGTTACAAGATTGATAGAGAAGAAGAAGAGTTACGTACGTTCGAGGAGATCGACAAGAAGAAGAAGAAGAAGAATGTCGAATTTTATTGATACTCCTGGGTATAGGTTTGTTCCGTGGGATAAAGAGTTGATCCAATTGTTGAATCTTTACGTTGACAACAAGTCCAGAGGCGAGCCCTTCCCTGCTGAATATCCGATCCTGGAGAAGCAATTATACGGAGATAAACTCCCCTGGGAATTGTTCTCTGAAACCGATCCATGGCAGTATACCAACGACGACAAGAAGAAGGTCATCTATGCTTTCTGCCACTTAACATCTCTCGGTAAGAGACGAAAGTCAAGAACCGCTGGATGTGGATTCTGGGATGGTATGACCAAGACGACTTATATCAAGAATTCAAGAAGCAGGGAAACCATTGGCCAGAAGAGGAGTTTTACCTTCAAGACTAAGGATGGAAAGCTGGAGGCTAACATGGGAGGAAAGTGGATTGTTCATGAGTTCTCCATCGATCACACCGATGTTGTTTTATGTGAGATTACTTGCACCACCACCAATGACAACTTTGTTGTTGTTGTTGATGATCATGATCAGAGTTTGTTGGTCGCCAATCCTATTCCTGATGATGGTGCTAGAGAAAGGAAATATGTTGAAACGACGACTTTGGATTATTTTGGTGATGATTCTGCAGTTGCTGTTGTGAGAAAGAGGCAGAACTGTACTAAAGAACAACAAGTTTTGATGACGCCAGCAGAATCAACCGGACAAGTTGTTATTGACGACCCAAATTTGCAGATATGGCCTCAACATCAGTACTATTTCCTGAGGATCACGATTATGGTTTAGAGAATAGTGGAGGCGTTGGTTTGAAGATAGCATCATCAACAATTGAAGAGCAGATGCCAAGCTATATAACTGCTGATTCCTTAAGTGATCAACAGTGGAAAGAGTTGTTGGATGAATTACTCAAAGATTAAATTCTCCCTCTTGCTCTAATTTACTATGTAATGTTGTACACACATTAGTATTGTTTTGTTGAATGAAGTCGATTTATGTTATGTCATGACTCATGAGTTTGAGTTTACTGAGTAGTATTCTTGGTCTTTTTAGAAGCAGCTAACATTTGTTGAAGAAGAAACAGGGAAGCAATTAATCTCCATCTTTTAACAAATTACATGATAAATACTTCTTTTTAAAAAAAAAAAAACAACTGGTGAATAGTGATACAAATTGTTGAACTAGAGAAGTGGCACACCATTGAGGGGAGAATCTTTAAACAAAAATCGAAGATTGACTGGCTCAAGTTGGGTGATGGCAACACAGCTTTCTTCCATGTTGTTGCGCGAGAAAAGAACAAAACAATTGGGATTCGTTCACTCATAATGCAGGATGGAACTAAAGTTTTCTCCCATGATGAACTCGAGGCTGAAATTCTCTCTTTCTATGAAAAGCTCGTTGGGCAAGCAGCACAACGCATAACTACAGTAGATGTTACCGCATTAAGAGGAGGCCCACATTTATCACGTGCTGAACCGGAACATCTAATCCAGGAGGTTACTGATGATGAAATACTGGAAGCTCTAAAAGGCATTGACAATAATAAAGCTCCGGGCATAGATGGTTACAATTCTAAATTCTTCAAGTCTACTTGGCCACTCATTAAAACTGATGTTGTGGATGTTGTACTTGAATTTTTCCAGAAAGGGGAACTTTATTCGGCGTGGAACTGTACTCTTGTTACCTTGATTCCAAAAATCGCAGGGGCTAAAACTGTGAAGGATATGCGACCGATATCTTGCTGCACGACACTGTTCAAAATTATCTCAAAAATCCTAACCAACCGTTTGGGGAGAGTCGTCAATGCAGTTATCAGCGACAACCAGTCTGCTTTTGTACCTGGGCGTAACATACACGATAATATTCTTATGGCTCAGGAGCTGGTGAAAGGGTACAACAGACAAGGCATATCCCCGCGATGTATGGTCCAGATGGATATGCAAAAAGCCTATGACACAGTTGAATGGTCTGCGCTAGTGGGGATTTAAAAGGAGTTGGGTTTCCCATTCCAATTTGTACAGTGGATTATGCTTTGTGTCTTGACAGTGTCCTACAGATATTCTATCAATGGTGTCCCATCTAGATTACTGAAGGCCAAAAGGGGTTTACGGCAAGGGGACCCAATCTCGCCACTACTCTTTGTTATGATCATGGAGTATTTACACAGCTGTTTACAACAGTTAGAAGGCAAAGCGGACTTCACTTTCCATCCTAAGTGTGAAAGGCTAAAAATTGTTAACTTGTGCTTTGTTGATGATCTTATGGTTTTCATAAGGGGCGATCTTGGGTCTGTCGACCTCCTCATGCAACAATTTGATAAATTCTCGAGCTCAACAGGGCTTAAAGCCAACCGGGGGAAATGTCGTGTCTTATTTGGTGGAGTGCATGCTATGGAACATGATTGTATACTGCAACGTACTGGATTTGTAAGGGGGGAACTACCGGTGAAGTATCTCGGTGTTCCACTTTCATCCAGTAAACTTACGGTAAATCAATGTCAACCACTAATTAACAAGATACTGAGTAGAATTCGTCACTGGACTTCCAAGCTACTGAGCTATGCTGGTCGCCACCAACTAATTAAGAGTGTGATATTTTCTATGACGAACTACTCGCTTCAGGTTTTCCCACTCCCGAAACAGGTGATATATCATGTGGAGATTATTTGCAGGGTGTTTTTGTGGAGTGGAAAGGAGAATCAATCCCGTAAGGCACTTGTGGCATGGGACAAAATCTGTGATCCCAAAAGCTGTGGGGGACTTAACATTATTTCCCTGGAGTAATGGAGTCAAGCACTACTTGCAAAAATACTATGGAATATTCATAACAAAAGCGACAAGCTCTGGGTTAAGTGGATCCATGCGTATTACCTGCGGAACGCCGCCATACAGGAATTACCCACTATGTCTTATTGCTCCTAGACTTTTAAACAAATTCTTAAGAGTCGCCAGAGGATCTACGCATTACAAGAATGGTCAGAATGCCTTGTGAAGGGGCAATATGTGGTCAAGGAAATATATAAGGGGTTGCGTGGTGAAAAGGTCAAGAATTCAAGAAGCAGGGAAACCATTGGTCAGAAGAGTAGTTTTACCTTCAAGACTAAAGATGGAAAGCTAGAGGCCAACATGGGAGGAAAGTGGATTGTTCATGAGTTCTCCATCGATCATACCGATGCTGTTTTATGTGAGATTACTTGCACCACCACCACCAATGACAACGTTGTTGTTGTTGATGATCATCAGAGCAATCCTACTCCTGATGGTGGTAGGAAAAGGAAATCTGTTGAGACGACGACTTTGGATTATTTAGATGATGATGAGTCTGCAGCAGGTGTTGTGAGAAAGAGTCAGAATTGTACTCAAGAAGAACAAGTTTTGATGACGACACCAGATCAATCAACCGGACAAGTTGTTATTGAGGACCCAAATTTGCAGATGTGGGCTCAATTTTTATTTGGGTGTGAAGATCCACTTACGCAAGAGCTTCTCAATAATGGTAATATTGGAGCGTTGGTCGAAGGCAATGATTATAGTTTGAAGATGCCTCTAGATCCTTCACAAACAAACTCAAGTGCATTCGTCAGCGACAATTGTCTTGTCCAGAATCAAGAAACACCGTGATCATCCCCAACATCAGTACTATTTCCTGATCAGGATAATAATAATTATGGTTTAAAGAAGAATAGTAATACTGGAGCTGCCGTTGGTTTGAACATAGCCTTACTTTCCAAAATTTACCGTTCATAATAGAATAAACACTTATAAAATAAATTTAACATAATTAAGAAAAGGCTTCGTAGCGTGTGAGGCATATCTAGTTAGTGATAAAAGAAAGAAGTGATGCATAAATAAATAATAAGAAAAATGACAAAAACAATAACAATGTTTCAACCAAAATTATGTTGAATACAAATTTCCATTCCGTGTAAGTTCATGTAAGTTGTTGTACAAGCAAATAAAAGAAATAACTATTTTAACGGTAATTAAAGTCTCTTCGAATCATTAAATAACTCTAATGCGATCTTCGGAGTCAAAATACAAATAAAGAAGTAAATTTCTTGATTTCAAATTAACCCGGCCCATTAGTAAGGCGTTTACTTGAGGCTAAAGATTATTTCCTAATTTATACTAGTATATATATAACAGAGCGAGGTTGATCTTCTTCTTCTTCTTCAGTCATTATTAGTAGTAAGGTTTATTGAGTTGAGTCGACCGCCGTTTGTTCGTTTTTCATCATATAGTTATAGACAAGAAGAAGACGAGGAGATCGACAACAAGAATGTCGAATTTTGTTCTTCCTCTTGGGTATAGGTTTGTTCCATGGGACCAACTCTTGATCCAACTCTTGAATCTTTTTCTTGACAACAAGTCCAAAGGCGAGCCCTTCCCTGCTGAATATCCAATCCTGGAGAAGCAATTATTCGGAGATAAACACCCCTGGGACTTGTTCTCTCAAACCGATCCATGGCAACATACCGACGACAAGAAGAAGACCATCTATGCTTTCTGCCACTTAGCTTCTCTCGGTAAGAGACGAAACTCGAGAACCGCTGGATCTGGATTCTGGGATGGTAAGACCAAGACGGTTTGTATCAAGAATTCAACAAGGGAAACCATTGGTTACAAGAGGAGTTTCACCTTCAAGACTAAAGATGGAAAGCTGGAGGCGAACATGGGAAAGTGGATTATTCATGAGTTCTCCGTCGTCGGTCACAGCGACGTTGTTTTATGTGAGATTACCTGCACCACCACCAATGACAACGTTGTTGTTGTTGATGATCATGATCAGAGTTTGTTGGCTGTCAATCCTATTCCTGATGGTGGTGGTAGAAAAAGGAAATCTGTCGAGACGGCTTTGGATTTCAATGATTCTGCAGACGTTGTGAGCAAGAGGCAGAACTGTACTCAAGAACATGTCGACGATCAACAAGTTTTGATGACGCCAGATCAATCAACCAGACAAGTTGTTATTACCCCAAATCTGCAGACATGGGTTCAATCGCCGTGTCAAGATCCATGTACGCAAGAGCTTCTTAATTATGGTAATATTGAAGCGTTGTTCGGCAATGATTATAATTTGGAGATGCCACCACAATCCCAGCCATGGTTCAGTAATCAAGTGTACGAGGATGCATTCGTCAGCGACAATTGTTACAAGCAGGATCCTCCTCATGCTGTCCAGAATCAAGAAACTCCGTCATCCCCAACATCAGTACTATTTCTCAATTATGGTATAAATATTGGAGGAGGCAATGATTATAGTTTGAAGGATCCTTCAGAAACAAATTCGGGGGCATTCGTCAGCGACAATTGTTACAAGCAGGATCCTCCTTCTGTCCAGAATCAAGAAACTCCGTCATCCCCAACATCAGTACTATTTCCTGATCAGGATAATTATGGTGGAGGCGTTCGTTTGAAGATCGCATCATCAACATTTGAAGACCAGATGCCAAGCTATATAACTGCTGATTCATGTAGCGATCAAGTGTGGAAGGAGTTGTTGGATGAATTACTCAAAGATTAAATTGTACGTCTAGCTGCATGCATGATAGCTAGCTAGTAGCCTATCTCCTCTAATTTACTATGTAATGTTGTGCAAACATTATTTTGTTGAATGAAGTCGATTAATGTTATGTAATGAAATTTCCGATTATGGATAGACAGAAATAATACGTACCAATTGAAAAGTGGTATAAGGCTCAATATAGTGTATACCACATTACAAACCCCATTGCATACGTTGCTCCACGAATGGCATCTCTGTTAGGACCACATGGCCTTTTTGAGGTTAGCATATCATATGATGTATCTAGCTGTTCCAAAGGTACAGTAGCTATGTTAATGACACAACCATAGATTGCAACTTGAGGAAACCTAAAAGTTTATGTTGCATAAGCTCTATCAAGGGAACTTGTTTACACAAGTGACTTCAGTGGGTATATCAATAAACTTTCAAGAAATAGGGGAGGACTAAATGAAATTGCTTAATAGTCAGCAACTTTAGTTTCCACTATGATGGAAGTAAGAATTTAGACAGCCGGGTAAATAGGAGAGGCATCTTACGTCGTTGTTGGAGAACCAGAACATGTAAGCAATTGCAACAGCCGGTGCTCTTCCCAAACCAGCCGTACAATGAACATACACTCTTCAGAAACCGCCCATTCCAGTGAGGATACAGCTTTTGGTAGACCATTCCTCAAGGAATCTGGGTCGAAATCTCTTGCCTGCAAATAGGATATTATCAGTTGGCTATCGATATCTAGATGTTGGTACCCATATTGAAGAAAATTGTGATCATTTAGGAAATGCAGACATTTTACGTTTAACAAAGTGCCATAAAGTTGGAATGAACAGAACTAGCTTACACATGTGACGGATTCCAAGCTGTTTAGTTCTGTCTATAATTGATTGTAGATCTATTCCCCAGTAATCAACATCTTTGTCCTGCTGCAAGTTGAGAATGTAGGCGACATTCTGTTCCTGTTTAAGATGATCGATGTCTTCTACTTTCTGAGGTTGCGAGCCAACTATTTGATCATCAGTTATCAATGTGTAGTTCATGAATGAAATTACACACTTTTTAAGTTCAACAATTTTAATTTTTGTCAGTCATGCAAAACTGTACTAATTTGCATGTACCTCTGCTATCAATCTGTGTTACTTTTAAACTTTAAAAGATTTTGAAATATAGCTCCCGATAATAATACTAAGCCAAGTCAAACATATGTGTGATACTATGAAACCTACGAAGATTTGTTAAACCAATCTCGATTGTGTATTGGCGGATCACACATATGATATACGCCCCCAAAAGAGTCCATCTCGACCATTAACTAACGAAAGTTCAAGAACTCAATTACAGAAACCGGAAAAGTTGTCAAACTCAATACAATGAAAGGATCTTCTGTCGCACACAATGTATAGTTAACAATTCGGTGAAGGATCTCGAAAACGAGCAACATACCTTTCTACGCATCGTGATGACTGGCAGACCCGAAGCGTCAAGCATGGTTTCTTTTTCAATTGCCAAAAGCTACCATCAATTTCCAGAACCAGAGCTGAATGTTGATCATGTCCATAGTTTTATTAGTGATAAAGGAACAAGTGATGCATAAAATAGGAAAAATTACGAAAACAATACAATGTTTCAACCAAAATTATGTTGAATAAAAATTTCCATTCCATATAAGTTCATGAAGTTATACAAGCAAGAGATTCCGAAATAAGTAAGCATCAAGAGAAACTGTTTACAATTAACTTGGAATATGGTTGCGACAGTTCTAAGTACAAACTTGGAATCTTGAATTACAATTGACTGGATCTAATAATAATCTTTCACGCTTATTGCCGCCGGTAGCCAACTCTGATAGTGAAGCCAACATCTTCCTTTTCTTGGCAGCAAACTGATCAATAATCTGTGGTGATGACTCCTTATCTTGAACCGATGATGAGGTACTGCTGCTGCTGGTGGTGGACTCCAAATAACGGTTGATAGTGTTCCTCAAAGTCTTGTTGGGCAAAAGATAATCAACAAGAATATTGGTGGCACCGCAGACACAAGACAAACAGTTGGATACAATGTGATTTTCTTTGCACGTGTAACAGAAACTGGCGAAGCAACACTTGCTTGTGAGGACAGCATCTTTCATAACATGTTTGCACAATGGACAATGTAGCTCCGGTGGAATAACTCGTTGTTGTTGTGATGACAACGACGATGACGATGATGGGATCCCTTGGATATTAATGTCGTCCATGGGTTGAGAAACAGCTCGGATTGACACGGGAATTCTGGGAGGTTTGGAGTTTCGCAAATCGAAATCTGGATCACCATTCGTTGGACAGTGCTGAATCAGATGTCCTGGAACGTTACACCTTCGGCATCGATAACCATCGGGGATAGCAGGAGCAGGCGTAGTAGTAGGCCTTATATATACGTTACTTTTCTTGGGAAATCGACCGAAACCACCACGTTGTCCGCCTCTAAAGGCTCCTCTGTAGCCTCCTGATTTATAAGAAGCATCAGGTAGTTGAGCCATATGTCGCTGATAATCCGAATCGACACTTTCTAAAAACTGTCTGATCAACTCATCCTCCTCTTCCCTGGTGATCATCTCAGCGAGAGGGATGATTTTTTTAGCCCCAGTGCTGCTGGAAGAAGGAACCGCAGATTCTGGAATATTATCATAAAGATCTTCAAAATTAGAAGAAAATATAGTCTTGATCGATAGGGAACCGAACGGAGTAGAAACAGACTTGTAAGCTCTCTCTTTACGATATAAAGGAAAATATGAGGGCGGAGCTGAGGGGTATATATATACCGGGGAAACTTTTGGGAGTTATATACCGGGGAAACTCGTAATGATTGAAACTTTTGGGAGTTATTTGCTTCATTGCTTGCCAATTTTCCTCAAGTTACATCAAAGGACAAAAGTATTCACATCTCCAATTTTGTTAATGGCTATTCAGTTTACATGATGATATGAATAATATTCTTGAATTCTCCGTCTTCATGCAAAATTAAATCCACAAGTTTTGCAATTGCTATTGAAATTGTCACATTCTTCGTACGTAGCTCATACCCGTTTTTCACTTTCAAGTCTCATGAAATCATATATTTCTCTTTTTTATCCCTTAATCGACTTTTATTACTAGTTCTCAATCTAAAGGGATGTGAAATACTGCAAACCCAACTTTTCGAGGATACAAAAATCCAAAATCAGAAGAAGAACATGCTCTTCAGCAAACGGTGAAGATATTGATTGATCCATACCCAGGAAAAGTGACAATATATTACATGATCCTATAGCTTTTTACCATGCAAATCCACGGCACAATATAGTTCTACAGCTCATATAATGAAAAGTGTGAACGTAATAGATGACATTTAAGAGCGAAAAATACATCTGCAATATATTATCTGATTTGGAGCTAATCGGTTTCTCCAAGCAAAACATTCAGGGAAGCAAAATTTTGAAGCTCCAAGCTGCAAATTAGATGAGCACCTGGATAACTGAAACCAGGAACTCCCGATTTCCCATCACACAGGTTCCAGACAGATTCGTGTCCACATACAAATATTACTTCCTGCGTAGCATGCACAATCACCATGAGACAAAATAATCAAAAGCTTCAGCAGCATGAAGTATATTTCTCTTTAACATCTCTCAATCATGATACGAATGCTTATGTATTCATTTACACAAGGACCGGAATAAAGAGAACCTACTAAGTTAAACTAAACCCTACATCCCATTTGTATTTCTTATGTACACCACATCAACCGTCATCCCTGCAGACTTCAGTGCACAAACTTCAGAATCACAGGTTTCTTGTTAATCTATAGAGTCTATACCCTTTAGGTTGACAGATTTTGATGGAAGGCAAGGCATTAAAATTACTATTCCCTTTCCAGTTATGTTCTGTGGTTCAATACTTTCTTTAGGTTATTAGTTCTCCCTCAAATTATAGATGCATAAACTAGTTTATCTAAGTTCACCAATTAAAATTTCTTAAAGGGCCTAGGAGCGTCACTGAATTCATGAATTCGTTGCGACCCACAAAAGCTACAGATTATGTATCTAAGCTAATAAGCCCAATATAACGTTCTCACAGGAAAAATAACAGCGAAAGGAATGGTATCAGATCGATCAATATCTTCCACATACAGCCAAAAAGGTAAACTAATTTGCCTCTACAGGTAAAACAACTACTTAGACCAATAGGCTCCCAGATTTTCTTTCTGACCCATTTCTCTGTCCAATAACTTACTTTCTTTTTTCATGGCTTTTTTTTCAATTTAGGGGAGAGAGGAGGAATAGAAAGGAAAAAAGACCAAAGTGAAAAAGAAAGGTGCATTGCTCCGTCATTTGATTTGTCCTTTCTTCAGAGGTTACTTCTTTATTGTGATTCATTGTATACATTCATTTGAGCTTGTTCATTATATAACTTTTGTTTGTCATACTTCTGTACTAGGCATCAGCATGATTTTAGAATGATATTACAAAATAAAATAAGGATTTTTAGCACTACACATTATAAGGCAAGACCATATGATATATCAGAGCTGAACTGACCTGCTACTCTTCCTTGTTGGGATAACAAGTCCCCTCTTTTCCAGGCTCTTGAACCGATCTTTCACAAGAGTGCAACATCCCTATTATGATGAGGAAAAAGCAAAATGAATAAAACAAAAGTAAGACAGATGCAAGTACTATATTCTCCTTCTACAAGGCAGACTGAGACATCCAACACACAGTGACACCTAGCTTCTACACAGCAAAGCCCATGGTAAAATAGGACTTGATTCCTCCCATGGGGCCATGGATGCCGCAAGTATTAGCACTCATGCAACCCAGATCCTCGGAAGAGAAGAGTGCAGGAAAAAATAACCAGTATGATATATAAAACTGAAATAGGTGAAGTAATAAACCTTCAATTGTCGAAGTGAACCAGTCTTTTCTTCAGATAAGAGAACTTGCATGGGCGCAGGATCAAACCTGAATTAAAGAACACAGGCATGCCTAAATTAGTGTCTGCCAACGTTTTAACAAATAAAAACATCAAACAAGATTATTTATCTCACAAGGGCCTTAATTAAAGATCACAGACATGCCTAAATTAGTGTAAGCCAACATTTTAACAAATAAAAACATCAAACAAGATTATTTATCTCACAAGGGCCCTAATTAATTTAAATTTACTCGGTGATCAGTGCAAGAAAGTACTTAAGATATCAACAATAAATCAATAATAAACAATTCAGATAAGCCATAATATCAGAATTGTGAAGTAACATTCTAGTTTGGCCCTTATCACAGTATCAGAATTATAAACTTTAAAATAAGATTAAAATATCACACTTCGCTGTACAGTTTAGTTAAATCCATATCATTATGTTTCAGCAATAGCCAATGGGTCATTGGGTGTTGATGCAAGATAGACTGAGACAGACATTCCAGGTTTAAGGAAATCATTGAATCTTTAATAAATGTAAATGTGTCGTGATAGTCACATACTTGTATTTCCCCAAACGAGGTGGACGAGTTTTCAGTCTCTCTTGTTTAGCTACCTCACGTCGGAGATGTTTCTTTTTTTTTTCTTCGTCCTCTTCAGCAATTTCCTTTACTATGTCTGCTAAGCTGTTTTCAGAAGAACACATTAGCATATTCCCAGTAACACAGAAGCCAAATTAAATTCAATAGGTGGGTAAATATTAGCTGAAAAGTGGCCATAGATACCTATCTATCTCTTTTGACAGTTTGCCAGCTTTCTTGGCCTCTGCTTCAGCCTTCAGTCTTTCCTTCTGTCTAGCTCTCCGGTTCAACTGGACTTTTGTTATCCTTTCTGCTTTACGAGGCCTGTATATAAGCCAGTTAGAGGTCAAAACTAGCTAAGCAAAACTAAAACCTCTTCCTATTCGAAAGGTAATTAAATATGCTCATAAACTACTGAACAAAGAACTAGGTTCATTCCTTAAAACTAATGCTAACAAACTACTGGATAGAACTAGGACAGCACACAACAGCCATGCCATTTTGC
This sequence comes from Plantago ovata, assembly GCA_028274465.1. Taxonomy (NCBI): domain Eukaryota; kingdom Viridiplantae; phylum Streptophyta; class Magnoliopsida; order Lamiales; family Plantaginaceae; genus Plantago; species Plantago ovata. The sequence goes on from CM051455.1 coordinate 129,950,939, forward strand.
TTGAAGAAGATTTTGTAGGCGACATGTGTGGATTTGATAACTTACTTTGTATCAATTATGGTATACCACTCTTATTCTGTACTCTGTTTTGGGTTTCAATATCTTTTCATCTTCATGAAAATAAATGGTGAAGGTAATTAAATATGCTGCAGAAGAAATGCAAATAACAGCCATGTTTCGCATGTCCAGCATGGTTCCTAGAAAGACTTAACACAAGATTTTTTTAATTTGAAGGTTAAACACCGAAGAAACTGAAACGGAGTTTAGTTAAACGCTAGGGGAGACTTAACATAAGGTTTTTTTATTTGAAGGTTAAACACTAAACAAACTGAGATGTAGTTCAGCCAGAAGCCAATTGGCAATATGTAAATTTCATTTGAACCACATTTTGCCAACTAATGCATTTTCAACCAAGTGTCCAGTCAGAAGATGAAATGTGAATCCCTAAACTAGAAAAGAATAATACAGGTCATCTCTGATATCTCTAGTAAAAAACATGGTAGAAGATTAAACAGGATATTAAACTTCAGGTACAAATAATCAAACCTCTTTTCCACATCTTCAGCTCCATTCTCAGTTGGATTTTCATTCTCATCTTCATCATCAGTTCTATCATCCGCATCAAGGAAATATTTCTGATTACCAATAAAGATGTGAATAAGTAATAAAAGATGGATATGTAGAATAATTTAAAGACAAAAGGAGTACGGGATACTAACATCTTCTTCATCAATAGAATCAGGAAGGACAGTTGAGGGAATAGGTTCAGGCCCCAATTCATCTTGATAAATTTTCTGCATCTCATCCGCAACAGCACAAGCTAATGCATCCTGCAGGCACACACAAGGGCATAAGTCTCTTGTCACATTAGATCCCAAATTCCTGAGGACCAAAAGAACATAGATAATAATAAGGTCAAATATGGGAAAGAAGTACAACCTGATGGCTTTCAGGGTGGGGATTGAACGAACAACCCGGAGGTTCAACCTCAACAGCAGGTATAATGGAAGGCCTGGTTTTCTGCAATAGTATAAAATGTAATTATTCATATTAATACTATGGGGCTGAAGAAATAAACAACAGAGACATTCCAACTTCTGAATTCTTCATGCATTATAGTAATTACAGTATGATATACTTGAGCACATAAATATGTGAAACATCAGCACTAATGATGATTATACAACCAAAAATACATGAAATGCAAGCTCAAAACATAGGAGTAACATATTCTTTACCTTCTTAGTCTTGCGGTTGATCTCCCCTGTCACAATGATTGTAGCTCCCATCAGAAACAATGTAAAATCATGAAATAATTAAGAGAGCAAATCATGTACTACTAAATTAACAAAGTAAAGAAGTATAATACCATTCTGCTCCCATATATCAACAATACTAGAACCAGGCACGCTTCCTCCCTGCGATGATTCAAGCAACAACATTATATACACTTGCCAACATGAGCAAAACTTAACACGGTACGCAAAATTTCAAACCTTTAGACTAACCTGTCCAGCATCTCCAGCCGGTTTCACACCCGTATCATTTTTCTTGGATTTCTTCTTCTTTTGCACAGAAGAAGGAATTGCTTTAACAAAAGGGTTCTTCTGCAATACACTGTCACAGTGTAGTACCTTATCTCGGCTTTTCTCAATCTTCCTTCTAACAGAAAGATCTAACAATAGAAAAAATAAAATACTATAAGCCCCAGCTCACAATTCATAAATAAGAGCTAAATAAATACTATCAATCAAAATCCAGCCACTACCAGAACATGTAAAACTCTAATCTCGTACCAATTCCATATCTTTCTAAGTACTATTAAACCACAAACATACAAGAACACTAAAAGAATATCCATTTACTAATTCCAGCAAATAAATAAATAAATTCACAAACTGGATTGATGAAAATAAAAAATTAGGATGTGGGTTTTGTTTAACATTACCTCTGGACTTATCAACGAAGTAAAGAGATTCATTGGAAGCATCAGCTAAAGAGCCACCGGAAAGGGCGTCTTTGGTGGACTTCTCGAAGAAATCCTCGAAATCTTCGGTGCTAATGTTGGCTCTCCATTCCTTCTTGCCCTTCCGGGAAGTCTTGGCTCTCTTACCCATCTTCCGATCACTGTGTGGAGACGAAAGTAACGGCAGGAGAGGGGGGTAATTAGGGTTGGTTGTTTGAGCTCTGCTGCTCTGAGGCTTTGTTTGTTTGTTTTGTTGTTAAACAGATGATAATAATGTTGAGACGACCAGAGCGTCGCGTCTTCACCTAGTTCGTGGATTATTATACCATTTTGGTAATTTGGTCCATGCCTACTACTTATGTATTTGAGCGGGCCCATATACCATTTTGGTAATTTGGTCCATGCTTATTGTATACTTGGGCGGGCCCATTATCTCGATATATATAGACCTGGCAAACGGGTTGATCGGATCGGATGATTTCTGGTTAGTAAGTTTGTTTCGGGTGATTTCGGATCGGGTCGGGTCGGGGTCGGGTGTGTTCAGATTTCGGGTTTAAATCGGATTCTGGTGTTATTCGGATTATAAATTTCAGAACATTTCGGATCGGGCCAATTCAGATTCAGTGTTGATTGAATATTTAAAAGCAAAATTATTTTAACAATGAAAATTTATAAAATATTACAACTTTAAAATCTTTATAATAAGTTAGTTATATATAAAAATATATTTTAAATGAAAGTAATTATGTATTCCCTATAAATTTAATTCGGGTCATTTCGGATTGAAAAAGTTTGTGTTACATGTAATTCGGATCGGGTGAATTTCGGATTGAATTTATTCGGAAGATTTCGGATTGTTTAATTCGGATAAAAAATTTCGGGTGTTTTCGGATCGGATTTCGGGTCAAAGTTCGGATGGTTGACCATAATTTTTTGGGTGAGACTTCGGGTTTCAGGTCAGGTCGGATTTAGGATTCGGGTGGCTTTTGCATTTACATTCTTTATTTTAATTATGGTCAATCATTCGAACTTTAAATATAATAGATTATGAAGGTATAATATAGGCCAAGTGGGGTAACTTGCTAGGGTAATGAATAAATAAAGAATGTAAAATATCTTATATTATTATATTGGAAATCTGATATAATATTAATTTAAAATCTAAAATATTTTATATTTAAGAATAAGAGAAAAAACCTAAAATGTATTATATTAAAAACCCGAGGTGTTACATATTATTCATTTAATTTTTTTTCCCTTCATTTTTTGCATACCAAGTCATGATAGTCATCCACACCGCCCAAATTTATCTGAAACTAATTTTCGATGTGAAACTAACTCAGTTTAATTATTTTCGTTGTGAAACTTATTCAATATGAAACTAAGTCGGTCTGAAACTAATATTGGTTTGATACAATTGGTTTGAAACTAAGTTGGTTTGATACAGTAGGGCCTGACAGTGGTCAACCAGTAGGAATCGGAAAAAAAAAAGAAAAAAAAAAACCAGTAGGGGACTTGAAGAAGCGCCAATAGTCATGCTTGAGAAAGAATGATGAGTAATTTCTCTCCTTAACAAAAAATAAAAAATAATGAATAATGAATAACAGATCACTATTTACAATACTAATAATTGGTTTCCTGTGCCTGTGCAATAAGAATCCACAAGGGTGTACAGTACACTAAAGAAGCGAAGTATATACAATTGGTAAAGCATGTATATGCAATTAGTGTTGCTTTCCTCCCGACTTGGAGGATTGGGCTTCTAAAATACTACTCCAATGTTCTGTTCTACTACTTCTCTAGTCCTGGGATGTTGCAGAATATTCAAACATAAGACGCTTGTATGGGGCTGACTGCAATAGCACCCGTAGTCGACTTGTGAGCTGGTAGATCAACGTCCACTGCATAGCCATCTCCGAATCTTTCATCTGCCTCACAACCGATGCCTGCATGCAACAACAAAGGTTTCTTTCTTAGGATACAAGAGCTTTGTATCTTATAAAACAAACTATTTTACTAGGAACTTTACAGAATTTTCCTGTGGTTCATTTTCAATCACATTGCAACTTTTTTCAGGTAAAAGGGGAAGATTAGGGAGAAGCTTGTTTGACAACCTGAAGACGCTTCCCTAACTGGACTTCAACTTCAGCTCCGAATGATATGTTGCTAGCAAGGGACTTGAGAGGATCTACTGTAGGGTCCACGGACAGTAAACTGGCAATCTGAGGAGCATAAACCCTTGCCCTCCATCGAGCCTGTCCAAATTCTCTTATGTCTTCTATCCTTGGCATCAGTGTCTCCAGAGTTGCAGTAGCAAGCTTCTTGAATGCAAGCTGTCCATCGCCTTCTAATATAGATTCAGCCAATTGACTTTCAAATACTCGAGCAGCCTGTGATTGAAATTTAGAGATGTTCAGTTTATATTATGCTGCATGGTAACCTGTGTACCAGCCTTGGTTCTGATTTCGGAAAACACCCCCCCCCCCCCCACACCCAAAAAAAATTAAAAAATTTTAAAGAATCAATTCATGTCTCCGTTCGCAATCACCACAGAGTTGGCAACATAAGTTTCTCAGCGCTCCAGAATTATTCATTAAAGAAATCCATCGAACAGGAACATGCATGATTCATCACTTTTAGCAAGTTATTACACTTTCACGATAACTTTGAAAAGCCCGCATCAACATTACCTCGGTAGTGGAAAGGACATCTTGCTCCAAGGAACGCGTAGAAGTTACGGCCAGTTTTTCTTGCCACTTGCTAGCTCGACTTTGGATTCTGAATTGCCATTCAGACCCCACTAATGCTAAATCCAAAGTCGGATCAAGTCCATTATCAGGCTCAAATTTTGCAATGTTAAGATGCTCCCGCTTGAGTCTGACCTGAAATTAAGATGAACCATGCAAAGTTTATATGGACTGAGCTTTCAATCAAAGGTCAGAGACAAGAAGATTCATCGAGTTGGACAGCTTGCTTCCAGGGTATTCACATATATGTAAAAATTACCTGTGTTGCTACAAGATTCACATCGCCATTCTCGAACGTTAGAACGCCTTTAGGTTTTATATATTTGGGATGGGCAGGGCCGTTTAGTTCAAGTTCTCCACTAACAGCAAAATTGAGAATCAAAGGATAAACTATCCGCAGATATGGTCCAAGAGCAATCCTCAAGTCAGTTAGTCGGATATCAAACTTCGGCTTTCTATTGACGAGGACTATCTCTTTCTCATCTTCTTCATGTTTAGCTGGAAACAATTGTAACTTGATTACAACTATAGGCATCCAACAGTTATGAATAGAGAAATAAATCGCAGAAGGATAACAACTAATCAATGCACATGCTACTACTCATTAGCATGTTTGCACCATTAGCATGTATGCACCGTGCTAATTCACACTACATGAATTTCATGATAATCATAGCTCATGTTTTTGCATAAATAATCGAGGGTTTTTTACACAAACCTCCCCCGAGTAATAGCTAAATTACACATAAAGCCGCATTCCCTTGATAGTAAAAGAATTCCAAAAATTCAAGCATAATTTAAGACACAAATATAAGTTTGTAATTCTAGATCGCCAAGGTTATCAACCCCTTTCCCAGTTTTAGTTCCACGTATGGTCAATTTCTGTGCAACAATAGCACATATACCTGGCAAACTGGCAAGCCAACAAGTTTTTCCTTGTGAGTTGTGAGTTGTGACCTTATCTATCTATTTATTTTTCTTTGAAATGCATATCTTTCTCAAATATTTTTTTAAAGTTATTTCACTTATTATACCTTTGTTTTCTTTAATGGAAATGCAATTTAATGCAATTTAAACCTTCTCAAATATGTTACTCGTATTTTATTACTTATAATGCTTGAAGAAACAAAGTTCAAAACACATAGATACTATTAGATACTACAACTTCAATACATTATTTTCCCAAACATACCAGATGGTTGGTGGAATGGGATACTTGATGATGCAGGTATCAGGTTCAGAAAACGCGAAACATATTTTGATGCGACCATACGACCATATCCACCAACTGGGAGCTTTGGCACACTTGTATCCCGATTGAAGGGAGCAGCTTCACCCCCACTTCCCTTGTCATGTGGTAGATAAGCTTCCCCCTGGCTAATCTTTATTTTCCCAGAGATATTGGGTTGCATAATAGATCCAGTTACTTGCAACTGAGAGTCAACCTGACCACTTTATAACAGGAATTTCAGATTAAATAGACTGAAAAACAAAAATTATTCAACAGAAAATTGAGCACAAAACACTGAACTGAAAATACCTCAAGATATTCCTTGCACGCACTTCCAGAACCTCGCATTTTAATTCAAGTTTGTCATTAAGAGACGCTTCACTCATTCGGAGGGGGAGATTCCCTTTTACAGACAATTTACCTTTTCTGCTTACTCTGCCCTCTAACGAACCAATTCGCAATCTATTTGAATTTACAATAACTGTTCCACCTAAATTGGTAATTGGTTTCCGAAGTACAGGTGAAGACACTGTTCCCCTGTGAAAATATGCTGAACCATCTAGTACAGGCTGTTCAACAGTACCCCTCACCTGACAGGAAAAGAAAGGGCCATGATCAATCCGCAAAGTACTGGGGGGGGGGGGGGGAGACAATGCTTACTATAATTCAAACAAAAGGAGAAAGAAAGTTAATTGCACCAACCTGAAGCATGACTTCAGCATTGCCGTTGAGCCAATTTGCATAAGGAGAAATTGCTGTTAGCAACATCATGCCCCCATCTTTGATATCAGCATCAATTCTAACCTCTCCAGCTTCCAATGTATTCCAGTTCAACCCTTTAAGGCTCTCGGCCAACTGAGCATCCCAGATCTCTTGATTTTTTTCCCTAGGGCCCTTCCTATCATTAGACTCATCTGGAGAGGCTTTACTTGTCCCTGTATCCCAATCTCGCACCCATGTAGATTCATTTTTATCCCTTTCACTTGCTTCGCTGTCCACATTACTATTGGGTACAAGTATTAACGGAATGCTTCCTTGAATATGTACATGGCCACTGTGAATAATAGGTTCAAATTTTGCATTAAACAGGAAACGGCTGCTAGGTGTTAGAGACGCAACAATTTCAGCCCTTCCAAGATCAATGCCTCCAATGGCCCCATCTAGAAGCCTTACTTGCACATCACATTCCGGTTTCGCCAGATTCCCTTTAAGATCACCTTCCATGTGCAGTATGCCTTTGATCGGCACCAGTAATTGCCTCAGAGAGTGAACTGCTTCTGTAGCAGAACTTTCAATAAACTGAACTAAAGTGGGAACTAGACTGACAGGAAAATTAAGGACAGCAAAATGCAAGTTTGTCTTCGGCCCTAGGAGTGTACCATCTGCGTGGATTGTAGCATTATCCCTTTGGATGAAGAGTTTTTCGAGACGCAGGCCATCATTGTTGCTGTACATACCGGCTGCTAGAATACGTTGGTTTTTATATGTTCCCCACTCCCATTCTTCTCCATGAAAATCAAATTCTGCCTGAATCCAGTATATGGATAGAAGAGTGCATTACAAGAAGTTGTAGTCATAAACAAAGTAGACTTTAGTTGATGATGATAAGTGAGAACTTCAGCGATTTATTTTGTTCTTCTCATTTCATTATTTATTCTCTATAGAGGACAAGGCTTTCTTAATGTTAGAAGTCAACGATATGGAAAGCACTGACCATGTCCAAAATACTCCCTCCTATCTTTTTTATTTGAAGTTTTGGCTTATTTCATACATATTAAGGACTTTATTAAGCGAACTTAGATGGAGTACTAACCAATCAACTACAATGTTCAAATAAAATATTGCATGGGAAAAGTGAAAAAGTAGAGGTTAGACTAAGAAAGATATAGCTAAAGTACCTAAAACTTCAAAAATTAAAGATAAACTCAACCTTGCCAAAACTTCAAATAAAAAAGATAGGAGGGAGTGGCATGTTAAATTAATGTGGAACACTTAGATGAATTATTCATGGAATAATTTGATTTAATATCAGAAAACCACAGGTACATAAGACATTCTTGAGCTTATTCGAAACCAAAAGGGTTTTATTACTTTTCATGATTATAGGATAAATTCATGGCAAGTGGCACCAAGGTTTTTTAGTAAACAGGGAGAATCATCAGAATGAGCATTCTCAATAGGTTTCTTGATTGATCATGAGTAGATAACAAAATGAATGATCATTATACGAATTCTCAACGGGGTTTCTTGCTTAGTCATGATTAAACAAGGACCATTTAGTCATGATTAAAGAAGGAAACATTATCATCATGCCAAGTGAAGCTAAGGTTCTTCAGTAAACAAGAAGTTTCATGATAGTTGGCATTTTGGAGTTGCGCGCATCTAGTTGATTTCAAACATCAAATATGGTTTCAATCAAGAAAAAAGAGGAAAAGAAAGGTGCATAAATACCCACCACCGTATCACCATTTCCTCCTCCACTTGCATCTAAAGAACCATTCCAGCGGCCTTTGAGTTCCGCTAAACCAGGAAGATCAAAATCATCAAGGACAACTTCATACGATGCAGCACAATGTCCCCTAATTTCCTACAAGATTTCATAAAATACACATTAAGATAAAATGAAAAACAAGGTAAAAAAAGACTAGGAGAAACAAGTCGAGAATCATAATTGTTTAGATTTGCTAGTGAGACATCAATGTCACATACCTCAAGAAGTTTCTGGAGGCTTTCAGCACATACCCCAACTGACTGCAAACTTCGTATGAAAAGGTCCTGAAAGTAAGCAAACAGACCACATGAACCACTATGTTAGTGCAACATGACACAACCTAAATATAATGTCTAATCATGGCCATCTGTGCAGACTACAACCTTTGATCTAGATTGAACAGCAGGATCAGAACTTCGAGAAAGAAGCCTGGCTAAAGGAAGCATCTCAGCAATCTCAGCATTAGGAACCTCAAGCCTCATTCTCCATCTACCCATTGAAGATATCATACTACCAAGGTGACCCGTCATTACTTTCTGAAACAAGCTACCTTTCTCCTTTCCAGCCGGGCTCCGATCCCGGGAGCCAGGCAATACATACTCCCCTTGCAGTTCATATTTGCTGTTGAATTGCTCCAACATAGCTCTTTCAACGGTTATCTATATCAGAGACATATTAAACCCGCAGAAGAACAGAGTATTGAAACTATCTATTATTTTACTAGAAATAACATAATCATCACGGAGATTACATCATATAAGTGTGTGTTCAGGTATTCCTCCTTTTGGGGCAACAGCCTGGGATCATGAGATTGGCCATACAATCAAATGAAAGACAGCCAATGCAATATATAACAACAAGAAATAAATAGTTAAACCTAATAACCTAGATTCTGTACTGAAACTGTATAGAACACAGTTCTCTAAGTCATTCTTAGTGAGTGTTTGCAAATACTAAAAAAAGTACTTTTGTGCTTTTAAAGTAGAGAAGTTGAAATTTGAGTGTTTGATTTGCCAACTTCTGCTGTAGCTTTTACTAAAAAAAGCATGTAACCGTCACTTTTTTTTATCAAAATTGCAAACACCCAAGACTTTTGCTTAAAATCACTTTTATTCAACTTCCAGCAGAAGTTAAAAGTAGGTTTCAAAAGCATTTGCAAACACTCACTTAAAAGTCTTCAGAAAGTAAAAAATTAGGATGACTCAGAACTCTGCAACTTTTGCAGAATCACGGTCAACATCTAACATTCAGATAACCTTTAGTCAGCAATACCAAAGATCAAAAAAAGAATTTTTTTCATAGTGACTTGCCTTCTTGAAATAAGAACATTGAAACAAAAAGTCATCCAATAACTTGTTTTGGAAAACAAAAGAAGAAAACAAGATTAAGATTTGTAAACACAAACAGAACATACAGTAAGGACAATACTGAATAAAATGAATGAAAGCACAGAAAAGAAAATAAACAGATCTACTCACCACGTCCCCGCTCCATCTGGCAGCTACGTCTAAAGATTCTCCCAAAACACCACTAAATTTCGGGCGCAGGACAGATAACACACCATGGCCCCTTCTTTTTTGGAAGTTCAATTGAATTTCAGCCTGAAAGAAAAAACAGGGGTTGGAGAGAGAAAACCCAGTGAGAGAAAGAGGTCTCAGCTCTAAAAGAAACAAGTTTAACTTGGTGATAAACAAACAAAACTTGCAAACGCCATTGCAATTCGCACATATAATGTCAAATTGTAATTAGACTGAAATATAGCTTCTTCAACTGCAAAAATCATTTTCATCAACTGTCTGAAGATGCAAGTGTTATACGTGACATGAAACAACTGGTGAACTGTGTAAAGCGGGCTTATTTATACATGTAAGGGATCAACCATCTGTTAATTATTCCCTCCATCCATCTCCAATCTTCCCATTTGACTTGAGTCAATATAATAAGCCCGCATTATTTTAATGACAAAATCATTATAGGTGGAGGAGAGAGATATTGCAATTATGCTTTATGTGATGCTTCAGGTGGAGTTTTAAAAAAAAAAAATTAAAATAAGCCACATGTATGTCCCAAAATAGAAATGGGAAGATTGAAGATGGATACCAAAAATGGAAGAATGGGAAGATTGGAGATAGATGGAGGGAGTAAAGATAACAATCTGACAGGAGAGACTGCCAACTCTTATGAAATTAGGCATTGAAATGTCGATGCTATCATGCAGGACAAGATAAAACTGAAGCATGAATAAACACAAATATATGGATAACTAATTCTCAAACAAAGAAATATATAAAATAAATTTTAAAAAAAAAAAAAAAAAAACACAAGCAAAAGCAAAAACCTCTACATACAAGGATAAAAATGACAGAGTTGATGACTAACTTGGGGTACTGGTTGAATGAAAACAACCACTCATGTTTCCTTTATATATGATGGATTTTATTATTATATATGCTCAACACACAAATTAAATAATGGATTCTGGAAAAATTACATGACAGAGTTGATTACTAACTTGGGTACTGGTTGAATGAAAAGTTTTCATTCAACCAGTACCCAAGTTAGTAATCAACTCTGTCATGTTTCCTTAATATATGATGGATTTTATTATTATATATGCTCAACACACAAATTAAATAATGGATTCTGGAAAAATTACAACCAGAACAGGCCACGGAGATGCTGTAAATAAATTCAAGAAATTTTATGTGATTTTATCATATAATTCATGCTCAATGCAAATTAAATACTACTAGATACTGTAAAATTTACAACTAGAACAAAGCCAGAAGATGCAGTAAACTAGTACAAGAAATTTTCACTTCCTTTTCAAGTACCAGGCATAACTTTGACTGTCACACAAAAAACTCACTCTTGAAATTGCTCCACGGAGAGAGGCGAGCTCTAGTTCATCCAAAGGTAGATGGCGCACCTGATTCCATTTAATTAAAAAATATAGCACGATCAGTTCTGGAACAAGAAGTTTACAAAAGAGGTAATATGCAAGAAACTGAAGTTACAGGCAGAGGGTAGAGGACCTCTAAGTTAGCTGATTGTAGAGGTCGATAACATGCAGTAGCTTTCAATTGCCCTTTCTGCAGAGAAAAAGAAAGTAATTTTCCAGCAGCATTTTCTTCTGAAGTAGACTGCAGCGGTCCTACAAGCTCTAGTGCAAGACTTTCATCTGGCCTACCAGTAGAATCCAACTGCATAGCCAAATCAAAAGAGTACTCAGTACAATGTCTGAGTGTTTGAGGTGTCATGAATTAAGAAGATACAAACTTATACTGAACTTTAAAATTCCTCCATCCAAAAATAGTAGGGACAGTTGAGCGAGCACAGATATTAAAAGATTTAGTCTCGAAGATCTACTATACACATATTAATTAGCATTGATTTGTATATTTATCGGTACTTGTAATCAATACACTTATTTTAGTATGGGCAAATGTATCCAAATAGTAATAAATGCATAACATAAAAATGTCCCTATAATTTGGGACCCAAAAAAGAACTCTCTTTTCATTCGAGTCGGAGGAAGTATATCCATTATGAAATTGATTAGACACAGTATTACTCTGGTCTACCCTATCAGTGTGACCATGAAGAATGCATGTTCACAGACATTCTAATACGGTTCAGGAGCACATGTTGCTTATATAGTACTTCTTTTACTAGGATAATAGAGCATATTATAGATATTACAGACTATCCTGCCGATCATTTTTATCACTCTTAGTTGTTGATAATGATGAATATTTCTTTAATGTATTCTTAATATTCACATAATATCATAGACACACTGTCAATTTAGCTTAGGGAAAACAGCAGTGCAAGAAAAACACAGCTACAGCACTGCACCATGGCAACGCCCTTTGCTCTTCATACCCCTAGTTGTGGGTTTTCTGGTCCCAGACAACACAAAGAATAGAAGAATAATGCTAAAGCCTAGAGGGGATGTGCTTATTTTTCCTCATCAATGACATCTGGTAATAAATCAATCCCTTATTATATGTTTGGAGTTTCAGCATCAGTCACCAAAGATCAAGGCTTCTCCTTAGCATCTTCACAGCCATTTCTCTTTTGCAGACCTTCTCCTAGTGTTTTCTCCTTATGTCATGTTATCCACATGTCTTTCAATGGTAATTTTCTGATTTCCTTGAGTTTCTTCGGTTCAAATTGAAATTGTGGGTTGCGCTCTCTGTTTTATGTGCATATCGATAATAATACGAAAAAAGAAAGATATTTCATTGAAAGTCAATCTATCAGTAGTGTGATGATTGGCGGGAAGCAAAGGGGGACGGATATCACAAATTGGTGAACAAAGAGATAGGGGAATCTGCAAAGGAATGGGACAGAAAGTAAAACGTTAGGTGTAAAGAGAAAAAAGCACTTGAGTAGCCTGATATGGTAGTTAGGAGTTAAGACACCGAGAAAGGGCTTGATATATGAAAGTTTGATGGCTTGTTCAAGTACACAAAATAACATGGTGCAATTAACGCGCCCACAGGTAATATACAACAACCTTTAATATGATTCCAAAGAACGGCTAAACTATGTTGAGATAGAAATCAATCACAAGGACCTGGATTTTAAGGGTTTTTATGCCAAATCACAATATCCACATACATAAGTCTGGGCGGAACCTAACAAACGATAATTCAACACAACTAACTATGAGAATGTAGAACCCTAGAGACAAATGTGACTTATTTCTAGCAAAATATAAAAATAAGTGTTGGTAGTCATCAAATATTTCTCACTAATGAATACTCAATAGAACAAAAGAGGGAAAATAATTACTCAGCTAAAATAACAGGAACCTGAAGTTAGAAATCAACTTGGAGGAAACTCAATATTGTATCTACGTTTTGGTTATATAAGGCTCCTTGTATACTCATTCACAATTACTTGGTATAGCAACTACATATATGGTATGGCACTACGAGGGCAAAAGCAATAAGACATCCTTTGGGGTGGGAAAAGAACAGAAAAACTGAAAGAAACATTTAAGAAGGCAAACGGACATTATACAAACCTTAATGCCATGAGATGTTATGCTTAATACTCCAGCTAACTGAGGAGCCAACATCAACTGATTAAGTTTTAGCCCTGAGATTGAAACATCACCACAGAGACTTTTTGTAGCACCTTCACCTTCCATCATGGGTGGTTCTAAATTTTTATCAGACTGTGAGGCTTCTTCACCCTTTTTGGACGAAGTCTTGTTAACTTTGCCTTGGAACTTGACTCGTCCTGTTGCTTTCAAATGGACAGGCCTCAGAGAATCAAATGTGTAGGAAGATACCAAGTTGAAAAATTCAAAATTCCGCATTCGTAAATCCAATTCAACTCCTTCCACAGAGAAAGGCATGGAAACTACTTCACTCCTCTCTCTCCAGTTCGACAAAATTGAATCAGGATATGACGTCAAAACTTTTGTATATAACTCAAAAGCAGCGGATGAAGAATTCACAGAAATATGATCGTGCGAAATTATAATATCTCCACGAGCATCCAGAAGTGATCCTTCAGCCCTTGGTGCAGTCCATTTTATATCAAATCTTCTATATTACCCACACCATACAAAATGAGATATGGTCAATTCAGATCCAGAAATATTAGTTCACAATGATCCAAGTACAGGATGGAAACAAAGGCTTACGGTCGTAACAATGAGCCAGAAATTTTAGTTTCTCCATTCAGATCGCCTAATTTAAGGGGCATTGTTTGAAGGTAACCTGGTATGTAGCGATGCATTATGTTGTCAATACATACATTGCCTGAAACATTAACATCCATTGCTGTTTCGTCAACCTCACCCTGCGATAATAGAGTTTTTCCAAACATCAGATCAAGATGGCTCAATATGCTTAATAACACAAACAACAATGACACAGCGACAATGATAGTAATAATATAATAACCAGGGAAACTTCTTCTAGAAAATAAAGTATTGATGAACCTCATATTTCTGTTTATTATTTCATATAGTTACACTATGCGGTAACAATCCAATGGGCTGTAAACAGATTCATATTATCACGTTTAGCCATCAAAATAATTTAAAATCTGCATCCTTTTTCAAGTGATAGGGGCTTAATTTCAAGGCTTAAAAATGAAAGACTACATGTAACAAAAATTATTTGGATTTACTTCTAATATATTCAATCAAGTATACTGTCTTCCAGGCAGATAAACACCTCAGGGCAAATCCAGGCATTTCCCGCTCCACGTATTTCACCACCATCAACTAGGGTTGCTCTGATTCCATAAAGGTCCGCTACCTGCCACCAAGTCCAAATGGTGATCATATATGCACCAAAAAAGCATTAAATACAAGACCTACTGACCTAGTTGGATAATAAACATTTAAATTACTCACACAATTATCAGTGTTAAAGGTAAAGTTGGCAGAGATATAAGAGAGTGGGACATGGTCAATAGCAGCCACTGCTCCAGCTTCTTTATTATTCATCATTGCCTCATATGCAACTGAATGACGAGTATCGGAAGATAAATGCATCAGCTTTCTGAAAACAAATGCACTTCCCACAAACACAGGAGTATCTAATGGGCCTTGACAACCAAAAACTGCTGTTACGGATCCAGCCAACTGAAGTGAAAGACATGTAATTAAGTTAGATTTAATGAACAAAGCAGGGCCTATCTCATCATACGGATACCAAAAGTGGATAAATTATCATAGGAGAAGGGAAGAAAAGGGTAATTCGAGCCAATACTTGTTTGACAGTATCCATGTGCACATCCACCGCATCTTGAGAATAATTTTCTATTATATTATGGAATCAGGATGGATGGCATTGGCAAACCATACCAACACAGTAAGATTAATGGAAGAGTAATTTATTAAAACCAAGCCAGAAGAGTTTTTTTCAAAAAAAAAAATTAAAAAGTTTGTGCTGCTGAGAAATTGTAGCTCAGTTTTGAAAATGTTATATCGTGATAGAAAAGAATATTAATGGTATACTACTCTGAAGAGGCCGAGCACATTCAGTGAAGATCAGCCAGACTCAACATGATACTTTTATGATGGATTACAAAAAACTCTTTTCGAAATAAATATACTAATAAGTAATAAGGTGCTGATTCCTGTCAAATCTCCTAAAATTAAATTACCTTATCGAACTCTGACTGGAATTCCTACCCAAAACAAATCAACATTTAGCATTATTTATTACGCGCGACTTATGCTGAGAAAGTCCATTAAATTTCTATCAGTATCTACACCCAAAGCTTATTCTCCATTTTTCCATTTGACATTAATGATCAAGATGGTGTTTGATAGGAACTTTCAAGAGGCTCAAATAGAAATCAGGCTACAAACACAGAGTAAGAGCAGAACTACACATTTTCAGCTCCACTCAGGGGCGAAGGAAATTGTGTTTTTTTAGAATCTACTCTTACGTTCTCAAACACATTTGTCAATGATTTTATCTATTTTCAAAACTTCAATCAATACTAAGGTGTAAACTTAACAATGTTCTTCTGAATGATAGTAGTCTATAAATTTTATGAATTTCACTGAAATCGGAAAAGAATTTCTTACCTAATTATCTTCTGTGGTTTAGGTTCACTTCTTTTCCCCATTTTTCATAATAATTTTTATAATTGGAATTTACAAACACTTAAATAAAAACTTCACTGCATAAAATTTTGTACTACTACGATGCTTTGGGGAAGAATCTTGAAATGACTTGTAATCATAAGCTAGAGAATTTATTAAAATTTAAATGCTATATTAAATAAAGGGAATTAAAGGGATTCTTTCTTTTTTTTTTTGGTGGCCCCCTCTAATCGGAATTGCTGGCTTTGCCCTGGCTCCACTTAAGATATGTTGTCTATAACATACTCCCTAGAAGATTCCAGTGCTTTTGCTTTTCTTTGGAGAATGTTATGGTGGGAGAAGGGGGAAAAAACGAAAATCTTAATGTCAGCAAAATGATTTCACATTTTAAAAAAAAAAAAAAAACATTGAAAATCACAACCAGAACATAGAAAAGACAAAGCAGAAACAGATAAATCCAACAATTTACTGGAAAAATGAGAAAAACGTACAGGGAATATCAGAGGCTTCATCTTGAAAGTTCTCATCAAGGCGTTCACTTCTACCGAGGGTACCTGAAATAAAAATTTCAATGATTAATCTAAGAATAAAGATTGAGAACGCAGAAAACAAAGGACAGAACAGTGCCTTATTCACACTTCAATATCTCACAGACAGGCATAGCAGTGCTTCAAAATACTGTACATTTTCAACAGCATACAGGTTAACATAACAACTAATTGATATTACTGTTCTGAACATCCAGATAAGATCAACTAAAGTAGTCCTGCATCAAGTACCACCAATCACATTTCCTCAGCATCTAGTCATTATCTATGTGGATCTCTCTAGATCCCCAACTCAAAACAACATTCTTTATTTGCTGCTTCTTCTTCTTCTTCTTCTTCTTCTTCTTCTTCTTCTTCTTTTTCTTTTTTTTTTTGTGTGTGTATGGGTGGGGTGGGGGTTGGTTTCTTATTAGTTCTAGGAAGAAAATAGCCAAGAGTACGCATTAGTTTTAATGCAGAAGCAAACCTAGATCTAATCAGTGATTGTTTTCTTATTAGCTCTAGAAAAAATAAATAAATAAATAAAAGGAAAAATAAAAACAAGAATGATTTTAAAGTATTGCACCTTCACATCAAATCCAATTTCTTTTGATTATTTTTCTGTAATATTGACCTTCAATATACAACAGAAAATTTTGACTATTTTACCACACATTTCAAATCAAACAAAACTTTCTAAACGGAACTTTTCTTGTGGGGCACCCAGAAAATCTGGGTGATAATTTCAACTATCATTTAAAAGTATAGCACCTTTACATCAATCAACAAAACGTAATGAGTTCCGAACATGCTACTGGAGCTTTATTCAAACTATTATTTCAAGTAAGGAAATATCTTTTCCAGTTATCATTCAGTAAAGATCAACTACATGCTTCGTGAGGGAAAAATATACCTAACAAATCACATGCTTTACATTACATTAGTCTATCAACCGTGCTAAATGCAGATCATGAAGTCTGTGGAGGTGGCATTTCATTTCATGTCAGTAACTCATCTCATGCACATAAAGGATATAAAGAAAAACTCAATCAGCTATGGCTACAAATTTCTTAACATCACAGGGCGTCATGTATTATGCAATAATTATAACACTGTAGTACCTAGTATGGCTTAGATCCTAATATGGCACACACACACATACACAGAGGCACATAAGAAAACTACCCCAACAAATAACATGAGAATCACTTGTTAGAAAATACATTGCTGTGCTGTCGAAGTATTTTCTACCTGACACATTAGTTGATATTCTCCTTCCTCCGGATTAATACCAAAATCTCCAGACACTTCTAAAGGAATATCACCAAACCAGCCCCTGGCATTGTGCAAAAATATCCTCTGGGCCCGGAAGGACAGACTTGCAGACAAATTCTGTGAAAAAAAACAGAGGTTGCGAATAACCATTAATCTACTTCAATAGAGACTTCTTTTGTGTGGCTCCTCTTACTAAAACTGATAAATCAAATAAGAATGAGCACTTGATGAGTTGATGTATCAAAATAGAACTGCAAGCCATTACTATCATTTACCACAGGCACACTGATATAACAAGTTGTCAATATGCTGAAAACCAAAAAATGAAAGGCTTTTACATTCAGAATAATTGCT
This sequence comes from Plantago ovata, assembly GCA_028274465.1. NCBI lineage: Eukaryota > Viridiplantae > Streptophyta > Magnoliopsida > Lamiales > Plantaginaceae > Plantago > Plantago ovata. The sequence goes on from CM051455.1 coordinate 129,969,115, forward strand.
GATACAAATTACTCTATAAATTATCAAAAACCAAAAATACAAGTGGGTTCTGTTGATTTTATATGTGATAGCCTTTATTGTACAGTTAGCACAATGGCAATCAAAAAGCTTAGTTGCATCCAACTGAATTAAATGATATGTATGTGGTGAACGACAGTGCATTCACCGTTAACCTATTCAAAAAACAAATGCCCCAAACAATGAAAGCTTCATCTTGCGAGCTAGTGACAAACAACTAATGAATCGCATAAATGGGCATTCCTGTAATTTCATAACCAGCAGATCATATAGATATTGTAATGGTATAGTAAACAGATAGCTTTCTCATCATACAAAAATCAATCAATGAACTTCAGGTATTCAGACTGATATGATTCGAACTATTATGTCCTGGTGGAACTTGGAAGTGATATGTGCAACATTTCTTTCTTCAACTCGAACAGGAAAAAAACTTGAAGCAACTACATAATTGAGTGCAAGCCTAATATTCTTTAATGGGCCATACCCCACCATCCAACAAAACAACACACCCTTTGCTTTCAAGTAAGGTCATATATAAGACACCATGGTAGACCAAAGTGTTAACCAGATACCATCACAAGTATAGTGGGTACAACGACATACCGAGAAACAAGATGGTGCATCATATATTTGAAAGGCCAACCCTGTTACATCAAGCTGCCCATCAAGATTAGGAAATGTTTCTCCTTTTGACATACATATGTGAACCTGTCAAAGCACTACATTAGATTAGTATTGTGTTTTAAATGAGATTGTCAACAAAAAAATAGAGACCCTAAAAAGTGGAAAGTTATCCAGTGTATACCAATAAATGACAGTGACAAAAAGAAAAAAAAAAAAAGAAAAAAGAAAGAAAATAATTCGACGGTCCAGTGCGACAGATACTTACGAGTAGTGGACTTAAGGGTGGGTATAGCACACAGGCTTAGAGCCACAATGTGCCATGCGCTATATAGCTCATAGAAGAGTCGATGTCCACTTAAGTTTTCTATATGAATGCATGTGCTACAAGCACTCTCTAGGCTATGCCACTGTAGTCAGACTCAGGAAGAACAGCATCTTGGGCATGTTAAGCATCGATGATAATTAGAGATTGGATTCTTAGTGATATAAGTTATAACATGCATGTGTGCATTTGTGTGTGTAAACATTCTTCAAACGTCAGTAGAAGAATTGAACTTCACATCTTATGAACAGGAACTATGTTTTCAGTTTCATGTAGTGAACAAATTAAGTCATTGGTTGTTTATATCACTTGTAAATGTATTATTAATGTTGACTTTGTTGACAATCACCAATGCAATTTATAGAGAGACATGAGAGAAACTGTTTTCCCAAAATGTGTAATGTGAACTATGCAGGCCAGGCCATCTTTGCATTTTACTGCGCATTAACATACAGGTTAATTTATGGAGTCAAAGCAAGGACTTGAATGAAGTCCTCATGTCCGCAAAGCCCACAATAAAGTGGCTCAAGGATAGTTTTCAATTGATTTATCAGAAATGTCAACGGATAGATTTATTGCTTAAGCTAGGAATTAATGATCCGAATGAAACATCCATTGAGTTGTTTTTTAGTTAATCTCAAATTTATTAAAATAAAAATAGACAAGGAGTGTGTTAAAATTACAAATTAGACAGAAATTACATAAAATCCTTAATAGTTTGAAGAGGGTTTCTTCTGCAGCATTGAACCACAAGAACAGAGTCTGGAATAGAATCCTTCATTTTTAAGCGAAACCTTCAAGAAAGTTGGCAACTGTACTTGTCTTTAGATTGCAATAACATAAAGGTATACTAGCTTGTTTAGATGTGCGTCTAGCTAACAAAAGCATGAAATTCAACGCCACGGATAAATTATTTGTATGGAAGAAAAACACAATCATTATGAAAGGCCACATGCTATGTAAGTGGTTATATTACTGTTATAGGTACCATAAAAATAGAGAATTACCTTGCCACTAGCTCTTCCTTTAGACCACGAAATTGGAAGGTCTAAAATTCTCTCAAAAAGCTGCAAACAAATAAATTTTAAGTCCATTAGCACAAATTGCAGACAGCAGTGTCACTCAATAGTTAAAGGAATCAGAAATTCTCCATGCACTTTTACCGGAACAAAAAGATTAACTACTTTCAGATCCACGTGCCATTTCTGCTCAACGATATCGACATAAACATCTGTTGACAGCCACCCACCATCTTCAGACATGACGCTTGATCTCCACATCTTACAATTTCCACTAAGCTGCACGTGTACACGGCCATAATGGTTTTGAAACTTCACATGTCCACCGGCAACTTCCATTTCTCTATAAAAGGAACAACAATTACAACCAAATACAAGGCCTCCAACCTCTGTAAAAGAAATAGATATAGTAACTGAAACTTCCATCTCCAGAAAGGCCAAAAGTAGCTCGTTGAACAACATAATTCCTTTAAAAGAAAGGACTTGAGCAGTAAACTTCAGTAAGAAGGTTTAATAAATGCTTTTAACTTATGAGTGCCCCTCATAAAATTTTCACAGAAGTAAACCAAAATGGTGGAGGTTAAATGATGTGATGCAATATTGTTATCAGCATCGAGTTGCAATCCATAAGAAAGGGCAAGATAACCCTGGAAATGATATAATTCCACGGTAGCATCTATTACAAGAGAAAAAATATATACTATTCTACAATAGGGACACATAACACAGATAAAAAATACCTTGGCTCCATGTCACCATATGCAAGCAGCATCAATTTTCCACCTTTGAATTGTACTGAATCGAGAATAAATGGCGTCTTTTTGTCCATGCCTGACATACTTTCTTCCCGAATCTCATCAACTAGCTCTGTGGATATATCTTCAACTCTAGCACCAATCTCAGACTTCACCTTTTGCAAAGGATTGACGAGTAAACGAGACCATGCTTGACCTAAGTTCTTAAAACCGTTGAATGACGATATTCCTGGGCTCACTGGCAAAACATCTGAAGAATGTGCCATTGTACTTGAAGACTCGACATCCAATGGAGTCAAACTACTACAGGCATGGTCCCCTTGATTTTCCGAAATATCATCCTGATGGTCTTTCACCTCCTTGTCTAATATGCCCGTTTTGTTTTTAGCCTCTAAGCTAATGATATCAACACTTTCCGGACATTTATTACATGCAGAGCCATCATTGGCATCCTTGATCCCATCAACAGTGTTGTCAGATAAATATTGATCACGAGAATTTAAAACTTTGCCATATCCAGCGGAAGTTAGAGGAGGATCACGTAAGCTATTCATCTGATTCCTAGACAACATTTCTGTTCCTTTACGAACAAATCTAATATTTGATTTATCATTGATAACTTCAACTCCTCTGTTGTCGACACTACTTTCATCCTCTTCTTTATGATACTCATCCATCATATTTACTTTAGAGTTGCTTGCATCATCGCTATTTCTGACAGAGAAGTTCTCCAAATTCATTATATCTGACCCTGCAGCTGTTTCGTCATGCGTGTTAAGCATTGGGGAAATCTCCGAATTCTGAACTTCAGAGCCAACTAATTCCTCCGTAGAGTTCCCAGGCTTCACTTCTGATTGTTTTTGGAAGTATAGACGAGCTGCAGATGAGCTACGCTCCAACAGCCTTCTCTTAGATGCAACATCCAACACTGACAAATCTCTTCCATTAGCCTTCCTCTTGAATTTGTTTCTCATGGAACTCGGCATAAGATTGAAAAAGGTGTTAGATTCTGAGGAGGAAATCTTGGCACCAAATGATCTCTCTAAATCAGCATGCTTCATATCACACTCTGCACCAGCATCCATGCAATGATGATCTCTCCATTGTTTTTTCTCATCAATGTAAAAGATTCGATCCGGAGCCACTACCCTTGCAGGAATACTTGTACTCTCTTTCGTAACCTCATTTTCCGGCAGAACACAACTACCTTCAGGAAGGACATAACCTTTTTCAGCAGAAATCCTAGCGGCGTCATCTCTTTCTCTTTCCCAGCGAAAACCAGCTTCCTCTCTCGCAATCCTCCTAGTTCTGGTACGATGATCAATACCTTCTTCAGTCGAAACGTGCCTGGTCAGACCGCCATCAGTGTACGGTATCCCCAACCAGGTGTAGTCCTTCTTCTGCACCACTAACACACTTGGATTAGACAAAACAGCATCAACAACAATCTTCCCCCTTCTGAGACTAGAAAAGGGACGAATACGGAGCTTAACAGCAGAAACCTCTCCACAAGAGAATTCCTCACTATGCGGCCCAATTGAGCAAGACTCCAAAGTTATACTCAAAGGGGAAATCCTCCTTACTTTACCGAATTCAATCTCTCTCTGTATAGATTCACTCAGCAAAGAACAAACAGAAGGCAATAACTCGGTCTCAACGTATGTTCTGGCTTTCGACTGTCCGTAAAAGACCAACAAACACACCCCAGATATAACAGTGCAAAAGACAGAGCACCTGAAGAGAAATAGCCCTTCCTCCCAGAGTGGAGTAACATACTTTTCGAGCTTTTTAGTGCGAACAAAAGGCTCTCGTACAGAATTGATCATCCAACCACTCCTTAATTCTAGATTCCTCCATAACAACTCAACATTTTGCATAAACTTGTTGCCCTGGAATCCCCAGTTCCTATTATTCTTTGAACACCTACATACTAATCCCCTTCTAGAAGGAACTACCCTAGTGTAAACACTTTTCCTCTTACATCTTTCACTAAAACCAGTAAAATCAAGTGGAACCCCAAACACTACTCCTGGAGTAACCATTTTATTATTTAATATGAATATAACTCATAAAACAAAATTCAAAGTATAATAATCGAGAGAATGAGGACCACATACAATCCCGCTTGGATAAACCAGCTGCTACATGACCGTGGCTTGATATTTATCCTTCTTCTCGTGTAATTCATCTCCCAGCTAATAATTCAGATCATTCCGCCATTCTGCTTCGACTTCGTGCGGGTAGCTGCTCGTCTATTCAGACACACACGGCGCAGATTCCGTTTTGACTCAATTCGTCAGACTTTGAAGAGGTAATAATACGAGCGATTCTGTGCCGTATCGGGCTTGTGAATTGGGATCGATGTACGTTTGGGTCTGTGGAGTGATTGAGGCGTCTACAGCAGAAATTAAGACTCAGTTGAGGAGGAGGGAGAAAAAGGTGCAGAAGAAGAATGTCATGTCTTACGAATTGAGGCGCTCGAATTAGTCTCTCGCTAGTTATTTTACCATCTAGTTTCTAGTAATTCAGCTATTACCGTTGTTTATTTACGTTGAGGTTAAAAGGCAGTTAGAACTTAGAACCCGCTATTCCCATTTACCAGTCGACATTCCTCACAGGTGCCGGTCATTTCCAACTGTTTTTCTTTTTGAACTAAATAAATTCATTAGCAAATAGTAGGAGCGTCCAGGGGTGATCGTAAAATAGTGACAAGTCTGTTGGTGGTCTTGTTCGAATCAACATTTACATCGTAAATCAACCAATTTGGGCACGAATGTCATTCATGGAAGAAAAGCTTAGGGGATACACAAAAGGGGGAGGGTGGATCATCAAGAGTAAATTTATTCTTGCTCCCTTCCCTTACAAGCTAATCGGCAACGTAGTTTGCTTCTCTATAGACAAAAGATGACTTGATCACTCCTACTCTTGCCATTTGCTCCCTGATTTCAGTTACCATCTCCTGGTGCTTCACCGCCGACTCCAGTTCCTGCATATGAGTTAATGGCATATTGTGAATCAAAATGTAAAATGATATTGGATATATTGTACTTGGAAGCCGACTTAAGGCCAAATTTGATTGCCAAGAGCTCAGTTGTGTTGTTATCCATTAATCCCAGATAACCAGATGAGGCTTTTAGCACTTCACCTCTAGAGTTCCTCAAAACACAACCAAATCCAGCATGACCAAGATTTCCAGAAGCATTCGTATTCAGACATACCACTCCAGGAGGAGGTGGTTCTCATTTACAATTAATAATCATACTCCTCCTTATAATAGTGCTTTCAGTCTCATCAGGTTTAAGTCCTTCCAAAATTTGAATTAGTTCTTTCTGCATCTGGAAGAAGCTAATATCTTTTTTCTTATAAAAATTTTTCATTCCTAAATTTCCAAATAAGCGCATGAATAACAAGCTTATGCACTAGTTGAGTCTCTTTTAAGTCAAAAATCAGATTAGCTAGTTTGATATGTGAAAAGTTGACAGGGATGTATTTAAATCTAAAACCATGAAAATCTTTGCATCTAAGTACTATATGGTCAATGGTATCTTCTTCTTCTCTACAAAGACAACAAGAAGGATAAGTAACAATTTTTTTATTATTATTTTTTTTTTTATAAGTTACTAAAAGTTGGAAGTTTATCATGCACCATCAACCAAAGAAAATACTTTACTCTAGGTAAAGTATTGAACTTCCAGTTTTCATCCAAGGCCAGTTAGGAGAAGTAGACTGAGACTGAAATAAGCATGTTATAGGCAGATTTAATAGAAAATTTACCAGAATTTGTCCAAGGCCAATAAAGCTTATCCAAAGAGTTTTGATCAGGTAAAGGAGTACCCATAATCTCAAGTACTACTTCTAAAGGAAGAACATTTAAAAGTTTCTGAAAATCTCAGCTTCCTTGAAGTATGAAATCACTAACTTTTTCATCAAAATTAGGATCATGAGAAAGATAATCAGATAGGATTTTATTTTTAAGCCATCTATCTTTCCAGAAATATATAGAGGATCCGAATCCTTTTTTTTTTTTTTTTTCCAATCAGCTTAATCATATCATCTATGTGTCTAAGGCTCTGTTCTTTTCATCTGAAAATTGATGAAGTTCAGTTCCGATCAGATCAGTTCAGTTCAGATTTGCCTAATAGTATTTTGTACTACAAATAAGTTCAGTTCAGTTCAGTTCAGATCAGATCAGTTCAGTTCAGTTCAGACGAAAGAACAGAGCCTAAGTAAAGATTTCCAAAGCCATCTTTGATTGTTCTTAAAACTTGTAGTCCAAAAATCTTCCTCGTTTAAATATTTAGACACATAAACTCTAGTACATAAGGAATCAGTATCATTCAATAATTTTCAAATGAGCTTAAGTTGGAAAGAAGTATTGAAAATAGATAAATTTCTAATGCCTAAACCTCCTTCGCACTTAGGTTTGCAAACTGAATCCCACTTAATTTTAGCTCTAGATTTTCCATCTTTATTTGCATTCCAACGAAAAATCTTGTTAATCTGATTAATTTTATTAATGTAGCTCTCAGGAACTTTAACTACTGACATACCATAAGTAGAGATAGAGTTAGGCACATATTGAATAAGTGTAGTTTTACCATGAAAGGATAGACACTTAGCATACCAAGCATTGATATTACTCTGAACTCTATCAATTATGCGGTCAAAAAGATCATTTTTTTTTTCCAAATAAAAGGAACTATCAGATACTTATCTTTCCTTTTATTATAAGTGACCCCTAAATTTTAAGTTATGAAATGTTTTAAATTTACAGGGGTATTTGGAGAAAAAATAATTTTTGATTTGTTCCAACAAATAGCTTGACCAGAAACCTTTTCATAAGCTTTTAAGCAACTCTGAATTTCTTTCAGAGAGGTTTTGTTAGCCTTTAGAAACAACAAGCAATCATCAACAAACACAAATAATAGGGATATGAGGACCATTCCTACTAGCCTTAAGAGGTGAATAATCTTCTTATCAGCATGTCTTTTAAGGCCATCTCCAACGGGAGCTGAAAATGGGGTCTGAAATTCTGTTGGAGCATATTCAAACGCCTTATGGCGTCTGAACTGAGAATTCTCAGCTGCATCCCAGTAGTTAAAAGCAGCTTTGTCGCTTGGCTCGCTGCTTTCAATTGTTTGTATTTAAACTTTTTACTTTTCTTTTGTATTTTGATTCTTGCGTTTTATTTTACTTCTTTGTCATTTGTTTCTTTCACTAGTCACTACTCTTCTCGTTAGTTTAGCAATTATACTTGTTATAATTAATACCTTTATATAAATGTATTGCCATTTATATTATTAAGTATTATAGTATATTTTATTCCCAAATACTATAATTTTCCAATCAAGTATTATAATTCTCATTATCAAGGTTTATAATTTTATTCTAAAATATTGTAAATTTTCAAATATATATTCATTTTTATTTAATTAACTAAAGACACTTAAAATAATATAAGGTATGGCGTTTTAAAGGCAATTGATAGATAATATTGTGAATTAAAAAGAAATGAAAAAGAAAAGATAATTTTGGGTTTGAAAGAGTTTTATAGTTGGAGTTGAAGAGTTTGAAGTGGGTTTGAGTTAGTGGAATGCTGACATGGCGAGACTGAAAATTTTGAGAAGGTCTGACTGCTGGAGATGGTCTAAGTAAATGAACAAACAATTCTTGACATATTATAAAAAGATAAGGAGAAATTGGGTCTCCTTGTCTTAAACCTCTAGTAGGTTTTCAATTTTCAGATAAAATCCCATTAAATTTTGCTTGGAAATAAGAAGATTTAACACAACCTAAGATCCACTTGATGAAAGTATCATTAAAATTAAATTTCTTCAAAGAAAGTTCAAGAAACTCTCATTCAAGTCTATCATAGGCTTTTTCCACATCCAGCTTAAGAGTAAGATAATTTTGTTTAGAGTTTTTTTTTTTTTTTTTTTTTTTGCCATGGTATGTAGAAGTTCATGAGCAAGCATCAAGTTATCAGAGATTAATCTACCAGGCACAAAAACATTTTGAAAAAGAGAAATGAGTTTGCTAAGCACAAGCCTAATTCTATTTACTATAATCTTTGAAATAATCTTATAAGCCACATTACAAAGACTTATTGGTCTAAAATAGCTAGGTCCTTTACGGTTTTCTTTCTTAGGAATTAAAGCAATGATAATATGATTTAAATCAGGTTCCGAAATTCCATTAGTGAAGTAATCATTAACCATCCTGCACACTCTATCACCTACCAGATCCCAGTAAGTATGGTAAAATTTACTCATCTGTCTCGCTAATTTATTTACGTATTACTTTTTGGGCCGTCTCAATCAATTCTTTACGTTTCTAGTTTTGGAAGCTACCCCATTGTCCCCACCTTCACACTTTACTTTAATCATTTATATATTGGTCCACATTCCATTCTATATTAATAAATCAACATCAAACAAAACCTCTCATTAAAAACTGTGCAAAAAAAAACCATAAGTTTTACACTGGGACGGAGGGAGTACCATTTAAACCATCAGATCCAGGAGATTTATCAGGGTTAATTGTGAAAAATAGCATCAACAATCTCTTTTTTACTAATTGGTGCAGCTAAGGACTCATTATCTTCCTCATAGAGTGTAGGAGTAATAATTAAAAGGCTCTAAATCACAACCCACTGACTTAGATTGATTTGAGAAAAACTTTACAAACTCTTTCCTAACTAAGTCTGGTTCAGTAGTCCAATCTCCTTCACTATTCTTAATTCCATGGATAATAGTCATTTCCAACCGTTGCTGCAACCTTCATATACCCAGTTTTGCAGCAGGATTCTGTGTGTGTTGTCATGAGGTAATTTTCCTCAATCATCACTATTTTTCTTCTCCAGGCCATAAGAAATGTACTAAGCCATCTATCTCAACTCAAGTGACGACTGGTAACTTGTTTGGGATCGATTGGAGCTCGGATCGCCTTTTGATGTTTATTATTTCATTTACTCTGTTTGTAATTTGATTATCGACTTCATAATTTGATCAATCGATTACACATTTCTTATTGTACTTGTCGATTCGTTAAAATAGTCCGTCGGGTCATAACAAGTGATATACAGAGATAAATTTCCTTGCGTCGAAACTGTGACCATGACGGTGAAAGAAGTGATGGAAATCCAGAAGAAACAAGCAGGAGATATTCAAGGGGTTGATCTGAAAGTGGATGAGGTTTGCCAAAAAAGGTTGATGCTGTTACGGATAAGGTTGAGTCGCTCGATCATACGATGAACTCACTGAAGGAACAAGTCAAAAAAATGATTCAGTATCAACAACTTCAATGGGCGCACGAGAAGCAAAAGCAACAAGAGCATGATGGAGAGGATGAGGATCACTCCAGGAGCAGATCTGAAACTTATGTAGTGCCACCACGGAGGAAACATGTTAATCCTGTTACTCCACCTCCAAAAACACCAGTTACTCCATTATCACAAACAGAGTTTCAGCTTCCTCAACATCGACTGGAGTATCCAGAGTTCTCAGGGGATAATCCTCGATCATGTATAGCCCTCATAATACCGATTACTCTTACAGATCCATGATATAGACCGTTTCCAACATGTATTTTCAGATTAATCCCATTGATGAGTTTACCAAATTTCAACATGCTTCGTATTTCTATCTAATAAGGCAGATATGTGCATGGTATTTTGAATATTAATTTTGAGGGCTTAATTGAGAATTATTATTTAGTAGTCTAAAAATATCTTCATTAAAATCATTTTTAGGTACTTCTTCCGTCCCTGCTAAAAGCTCCCCATTTGTTTTTGTTGATTTTTTTTAGTCTATGTTTGACTTCGAATTAGTCCTATTCATATTGAAAAAGTAATTTTGAAAATTATATTATGAAAATATAAGATTTGCACTTTCATAACATAATTTCAAATATTGATTTTTCGGTACGATTTAGGATTAATTCAAAGTCAAACAGAGACAAAAAAAGTCAACAAAATCAAATAAAATTTTTTAGTAGGGACGGAGCCAATAATGGTTGTTTTGCACCGGGGTGAAGATTTTGACCAAAATTAAAACTTGTCAAACAAATTATAGGGCGTGTCGCAAAAGTTCTAGTATACTTTAGATATAACTATAAATATATGACTAAATAATAATAATAAAAAAATAAAATACAAATAAAAATAATTATTGCTCGCGAGTTTCGATCATTTCTTCTTCAGAGTGACCGATTCAAGCTCGAAAATGAATGGATCATAATTGCGATCAAACTCGCATTGATCAATCTCGAGCACGATCTGAACTTTGACCAATCATTTTTACAATTGCTAACGATCATCTCTCGATTCGTGAACACCCTTACTTTAGAATATATTGATTGTTTTTTCTTTATAACTATGAATTTTCCTTCTAATTCTAAAATACTTCCAAATCATTTTTTTAAAAACCATGACTACTGCCATCAAACGATTACAATATAATTGCTTATATACTTGTATCAAATTTCTTCATAAACTCGTACTCAAATTTTTTTCTTTTAATATTACAAAACTCCAATATTGAAACTACTCAAGCAACCAATATTAAGATACATTGAGTACACCGTCATGTATTATATAAATAATTTTACATTTTATTTATAAATTTAATCGAAATTGATCCTAACTCAAAATGATTTTAACTTTACAATTCGAATAATACCTGAAATTAGTCATTAGAACGCATTCGAACACTAGTAGTAGTATAATCAGTGAGGTGAAAAGTAAAATTGTTCGCCAAATAAAAACAAGTTGATACTACTACTAGTACTAGTAGTAAGAATCGTTACTCTAGTGAGATGCTGAGTCATCGATCCGATGATTGAATCCAACGGCCAGAAAGAAACCAGATACTATCACGCGGATCGTAAACCCAAAAAACTCAAAACTCTCCGCCAAATTTTTTTCCCAAATAAATTCAAACTCCAAAATAAGATGCCTATATATTTAACACTCCTTCACTCAGATTTCATATCTCATCACAATTCCACAATATCCCTAGTTAATTACTCTTTTTTCTCTCTCTATCAACAATACAAACCAAAAGGAAAAATGTCTGGGCGTGGAAAGGGTGGGAAGGGTCTCGGCAAGGGAGGAGCAAAGAGACACCGCAAGGTCCTCCGTGACAACATTCAGGGTATCACGAAGCCAGCTATTCGTCGACTGGCGAGGAGAGGTGGAGTGAAGAGGATCAGCGGGCTGATTTACGAGGAGACGCGAGGTGTTCTGAAGATATTTTTGGAGAATGTAATCAGAGACGCCGTCACTTACACAGAGCATGCCAGAAGGAAGACTGTTACTGCCATGGATGTCGTCTATGCTCTCAAGAGGCAGGGCCGTACCCTTTACGGATTCGGCGGTTGATCATTGGATTTATTACTAGATCTGGTTTAGGTTTAGGTTACTGCTTTAAATTGGCAAATTTGTAGAATTGAATCTTGTGTGTTTTGTTGAAGTGGAATGGTTATAAGCCTATTATTATTGTTTAATAGTAGTTAGTACTAAGTCAATCTTTACATCTAATTGAATCTATATATTTTTCTTCAATTTGTTGGTCTTTTTGTTTCATTCTCAATTTCTCATTTCTGATTGCAGATTAGTGGAATAGGTTTGTATACATTGATGCCGAATCTTGAGTTTTGTTGCGTTTTGATGTTCATTACTATGTAATCTGATGCTTTAACAGAAAGGTACAAGTTGGATGAATACTGAAAAAGTTATCTTCATTAGCAGGATTAAAATCTTGTTTGTGTCCACAAGGCTTTCACCGGCCTTATCAGTGGAAGTACATATGCAGATTATATAAACTTAGGTACAAAGATTCCATAGAAAATGTTTATCTTCTTCCAATTTAGTTTTTTTTTTTGTTTTTTGAAAGAATTACATGCATATACAAGACTTAAGAAGGGCATTCCCAAATTACTAATCACAATAAAGCTGAGTAAAGCCCGGGGGCCTCATTGAGCTATTCGCGAACAAACAACTTGATCCGTTAACCCCTAACTGCCAAACAGTACATACTAAAACAGTAACATGAATATACAAGACTTAAGAGGGGCATCAACCAAACAGTGCAGCTAGGGCGTTAAAGAAGCTGACTTGGGATGAGAGCCTTATCGAGCTACTAGCAAACAACTGGATTCATTAACACCCCATCCCTGAGTGCAAGTGTGCAACACTGCAACACATCAAAATGTAACACACTAAGTAGTTGGAAGACAAATGATATTCTCAAGAAATGAAAGAAAGAAGAACGAGAACAGAAGTTAACATAGGAGTTGAGCCAGACAACTCGGGAGTTAACATAGGAGTTGAGCAAGACAACACTGGAGTTAGCATAGGAGTTGAGCCAGAGCAGGTTAACTCCTTGGTCAACACCGCCATATTGAGAGAGTCCAGGTCTCATCAGGAAACTCCGGAAGAGTTTGAGAAGAAGAAAAGAGTTAGTTTAGGGCTGGAGACAGGCGTGTACATATAGATTTATTAGGGTTATAGTAGTATAAATAGCTAGCTATATCTTCCTTTGTAAATCACGTTTTATATACAATAGTTTTCTTACTTTCAATAAACTCAATTCACTTTATTTGTTCTGCTATGATTCTTAGCGTACTCTGAGATGGTATCAGAGCGAAGGCTTTCTGGTTACTGGTCAGAACCATAGATAGCAGTACGTTTTTTTTCTTTTCTCTTTCTTCTTCTGGCCGCTTAGCAAACGGCATGCTCTGTTTTTCTTCTTTTAGCCGTAAAGCATACTCTGTTTTTCTTCATTAGCCGTAAACATTGTTTTCTAGCTTCCGCATTCTACTTTTTATTTTTCTTCTTTTCCTGGCTAACGCATAGCGAGCGACATGCTCTGTTTTTTCTTTGTTTAGCCGTAATTACTGTTTCTCTAGCTTCCGCATTCCATTCTTATTTTTCTTTCTTTCTTATCTTTTACATAAGCTATTGTTATTAGTTTTAAATCTTGAGCTATTGTTATTAGCCAAATCACCAGAAACAATCATCGATCATCAATTGTTTCCACGCTGTTGTTATCAGCAAACAATCATCAATTATCAATCAGAAATCAATCGTGAATCTCAGATCCACTGTTCACTATGGCTACTGATGATGATATCAGTAAACTCACAAACCTGAACGACAAGAAGGATGAGAATGATCTCTCCAAGTCAAAGACACCAATTTATGATCTCAATGATCCTTATGGTCCCTTCTGTCTTGGACCGGCCGACACAGCTACTTCTGTTGTCATAGAGCCACAACTCACAAACTCATCAACTTCTCAGATCAATGCCGTTTCATCCAACAATTTCACACAGAATCTCACTGATAAAGAGTGGGCAAGTAATACTGTGAATCATGTTTTTAATAATTTTAATCGTGTTATTTGGATTCTTGATTCAGGAGCATCTGATCACATTATTTATTCACCATCATTATACACTCACAACATTAGAAATGTTGTTTCACAAGTACAATTACCAACTCAACAGTTCACAGTGGTAACTCATATTGGTGACATTCTTATTGAAAAGAATGTCATACTCCGAAATGTACTTTGTGTGCCATCATTCAAAGTCAATTTACTTGCTGTTTCTCGATTGACTGATGATAATGATATCTCTATTGTATTTAACAAAGATCATTGCAAAATGCAAATGAACTCTTCAAAGGAGGAGATTGGCAGGATCAGAATTGAACATGGTCTTTATTATGTTAGCCTGCATCCCTTGACTTTTTCACAACTACATCAATGTCATCGGCCAAATAAGGAATTGTGGCATTCTAGATTAGGACACATTCCAGTTACAAAGCTCAAGTTGATTGAGCAATTTTCTCCTATTGTAACAAGCATTGATGTACAAGCTTGTGATGTCTGTAGCAAGGCTAAACACAAGAAAATTCCTTTTCCAGTGAATGAACACTGTTCTAGTTATTCTATTCTTGAACTTTTACATATAGATATTTGGGGTCCTTTTTCCCAAACAGCATTGAATGGTCACAGATTTTTCTTAACTATTGTCGATGATTATTCTCGACTGACTTGGACCTATCTCATGAAATACAAATCTGATGTAGCTACCATTTTACCTAATTTCATTAATCTCATAGCTACACAATTCAATAAAACAGTTAAAATCATAAGAACTGATAATGGAGTCGAATTTCAATTAGACTCTTTCTATAACAGTACTGGTATTCTCCATCAAAAGACTTGTGTTTACACTCCACAACAAAATGGAGTAGTTGAGAGAAAACATCAAACTCTCCTCAATGTAGCCCGAGCATTGATATTTCAGGCCGAACTTCCTCTTAAGTTTTGGGGAGATGCTGTTCTAACAGCAACACACTTGATTAATCGAATACCTTCCGTTGTTATCAACAATGATACACCATATGAAAGGTTCTTTGGAAAGAAACCAGATTATTCACACATACGCACATTTGGGTGCTTAACATATGGGGCGTCCATATCACAACTTCGCCACAAATTCAGTCCAAGATCCAGAAAAGCCATTTTTATTGGCTATCCGGCAAATATCAAGGGTTATAAATTGTATGATCTTGATAATAAGGTCACTTTCATCTCAAGAGATGTAGTTTTTCATGAGCAAATATTTCCTTTTCGAAAGGATCATTCATTCTCTGACTCATGTGACTCTACACGATCTGAGACATTCCAAGATAATTTGTTTATCCCTGATATACGCACTTCATTAAAACATAATGACAGTATATCTCATTCTGAGGATCAGGTCGTTCCCGAGAACAATTCTACCGAGACCTCTGTTCCTAGTTCACCACGTGATCAGGCACACTCTCCTTCGCCTGTTCCTAATTCACCCTCTCTTTCTTCATCACCACAAATGAACGATAATCATCATGATCCTGAACCTTCTGAGTTGCAAGAACAACCAGAATCAATCACATCTCTTCGCAAATCTACTAGAGAGAAACAAAAGAGCGTTTGGCTCAAAGATTTTCACTGTGCAGAATTGAAGAAAGGCACAAGACAAGCCACTCAATCTAGCACAGCATATCCCATTTCCATGTATCTATCATATGATAGACTTTCAGAAAATCAAAAGGCTTTCTCCATCTCATTATCTATTCTTGAGGAACCACGAAGTTTCCAGGAAGCAATCAAATACCCCCAATGGAGACAAGCCATTCAAGAAGAGCTGGATGCAATGCACCATAACAATACCTGGAGCATCACTACACTTCCACAAGGACACAAAGCAGTAGGATGCAAGTATGTCTTCAAAACTAAATTAAAATCCGATGGTAGCCTTGACAAATACAAGGCTCGGTTAGTAGCACAAGGATTTACACAACAACATGGACTGGATTACAGTGAGACATTTAGTCCTGTTGCTAAACTCACCACGGTTAAGATTTTTTTGGCTCTAGCTGCACAGCACAATTGGAGGCTTTCCCAGCTAGATGTTCATAATGCCTTTCTTAATGGTGATCTCGATGAGGACATTTACATGAAATTACCTCCTGGATACACCATTAAGGGGGAATCCTTAGCGAATAAAGTGTGTAAACTCAACAAATCAATTTATGGGCTAAAGCAAGCCTCCAGACAATGGAACATGAAGTTCACTAATTCACTCATTCAATATGGTTTTGTTCAGTCCAAGCATGATTATTCACTCTTCACTAAGAGAACAGAGAAAAGCTACTTGGTACTCCTAGTATATGTTGATGACATTTTGCTAGGAGGAACTAACTCTGATGAACTGAACAAAACAAAAGAGTACTTAAGACAACAATTCAAGATCAGAGATTTAGGGGAACCTAAATATTTCTTAGGAATAGAAATTTCAAGATCAAGAGAAGGTATATATTTATGTCAGAGGAAATATACTCTGGAAATCATTCAAGAACATGGCTTGCTAGGATGCAAACCACTGATCATTCCTATGGAGCAGAATCATCACATCCAAAAGGATGGAGATCCACTCAACAATCCAACTGAGTATAGAAAGATAGTTGGAAAATTAATTTATCTAACCTTAACGAGGCCAGACATCAGTTACTCGGTCAACATTCTCAGCCAGTACATGGAAAACCCCACAAAGGAACATATGGAGGTTGCACTGAAAGTGGTGAGATACTTGAAAGGAAATCCAGGACAGGGCATTCTACTGTCGTCACAAAGAAACCTGGAGCTGACAGCATTTGTAGATGCAGATTTTGATGGGTGTGTTGACACTAGAAGATCTCTATCCGGGTACTGCATTTTCTTGGGGAAATCTCTCATTAATTGGAGAACCAAGAAACAAAATGTTGTTAGCAAGTCCTCTACAGAATCAGAATACAGAGCTATAGCTCATGCCACTTGTGAAATCATGTGGATTCATTATATCATGAAAGATTTTGGTTTTGAACAAAAACAACCCACGAAGTTGTATTGTGACAATCAGTCAGCAATTAGCCTGACTAAGAATCCTGTTTATCATGAGAAAACTAAACATATTGAGATCGATCAACATTTCATTAGAGAAAAGGTACAAAGTAAGATCATTGAAGTGATTTATGTCCACACTTCACAACAGCCGGCAGATATGTTCACTAAGGCTTTGCCATCAGAGAAGATTAAGTTCTTCATGGGCAAGATGGGAGTAATAAACATTTACTCTCATCTTGAGGGGGAATCTCAAGAAATGAAAGAAAGAAGAACGAGAACAGAAGTTAACATAGGAGTTGAGCCAGACAACTCGGGAGTTAACATAGGAGTTGAGCAAGACAACACTGGAGTTAGCATAGGAGTTGAGCCAGAGCAGGTTAACTCCTTGGTCAACACCGCCATATTGAGAGAGTCCAGGTCTCATCAGGAAACTCCGGAAGAGTTTGAGAAGAAGAAAAGAGTTAGTTTAGGGCTGGAGACAGGCGTGTACATATAGATTTATTAGGGTTATAGTAGTATAAATAGCTAGCTATATCTTCCTTTGTAAATCACGTTTTATATACAATAGTTTTCTTACTTTCAATAAACTCAATTCACTTTATTTGTTCTGCTATGATTCTTAGCGTACTCTGAGAGATATGTAAATGAACTGAAAATACACTGAACACGACTAATCAATACACAAAGCCATCCGAACAAGTCTAACAAAATGATCATCTAAGATTTTCTTCAAAGTTCAGACTATATCACAACTTCAACATTCCCAACTCACAAAAAGAGCAGTTGCTGCTAACGGATTTGACAGTGTTGCTTGCTATAATTAGAAAACCTTAAGCAGCACTGCCAGATCTCATTGTTCTTCCATAATATTTTACATAACTTAATTAAAACTGAACTACCATTACTCGAAATCATTCAAATACATCAAAAAATAGCCACATAGGGCAACTATCCCATACATATAAACTAGGAGATTGTGACAATTGCCTAATATTGACAAAAGGGTTCTGCAATGTTCCCTTCCATATCGCTTTCACACACTAACTGCAGTTAAGCCAGGAATCTACTACCAAGTCACTGACTAGTGACTACCACGTCCTAAAAGATTATCCATAAGTGGTATGCCATTCGGTACGTACGCAAACCATTTGGAGTATACATGTTCAGTAGCACCAGCGACTTCATGTTTAGTACACATCTTTAGCTTTGGATTGAAAGATGTTAGTTGAAGCACTCGTGTATCTGCAAAACTCTGGCAGGACATCAAGAGATCTTTGTTTCTTAGTGTTGTGGCAGGGTGAAGCAGAAACGGGCCCAGGTCGACTGGAACCCAGCTTGCCAATATGATTTCTCTGGACCACGATCCCACAACTCCGTATTCTTTCATTGTCCATACAACCACCTGAGTGTAATTAGAATTGTCAGCAAAACAAAGCTTGTCATCCCACAACGCCAAATGAATATTGGTCGGGTGACTGAACAATCCACGAGGGAGATGGATGTGGCGTCCTCGTTCTTCCTCAACATCAAAAGCAAGAATCAAACCGTGATTATTATCATCATCTATAGCAAGCAAGTGAACAGATCCATTCAGGGCAATATCCCATCCCCATGTAATTCCATTGTGAAAGCAGCATCCTCAAAAGATCGCCATTTTTCGTCAGACTCCAACCGTGAGAATCTCACCATGGACCTTATGAGTAAGGTAATTTTTAACAACCCTGAGAACCTTGTACCTTATATTATCTACTATAATATAATATAATATACTGTAGTAGTCTATATAATATATGTTCTCTTTTAGAAGTTTGTTCCTCCGAAGGATCATTACCCGCAAACAAAATAGTCAAGTCGATCCCTAGTACATTCTTGTCAATTTCCCTATACAATATATCCTTGAATGAGTCCAACCATATTTACCATGCTACACTATATTTTTAAACTAAGTCCTTTCCAAGCTCACTTCATTTTCCAATCGCTCTTCTTGTAAAATACTTCTCCTATGAGGAGAAACAAAATGAGGTTATGTTCGAGTCATCGAGATGAAGAGAGAGCGCCAACAGTCAATAGTACGAGTATTAATTTATACCTTAATTTTCGGCATCGGTAATTACTTGTAATAATTAATACTCCACTATTTGATGAAATGAAGTGAACTGTGACTCGATCAAACTTGTTTAGAAAACAGTTCCATTGATCTAATTTAATTTAATTCAGATGCATGAAATTATAGTCTTATAAATGCTCCAGTATTGCATCCTTGATTTTTCACTCAGCCACAATTCTGTTTTTAATTTGTTTTGTTTCCATAGACTTATAAGCAGCAAACAACAAGTTTTGTGACAAGTTAAAAATGGGTCTCCTCGCAATTCTTGGTATTATTCTGGCTGCTTCTGCAGTAGCGGTGGTGGCTATGGGAGCCGTTGGAATCGGCATGGCTGCAGTGGCACTTGCTAAGCAAAACGGCAACCGTTGCGGTGATAAGGACTGATCATATATCTACTACTCAATAAGGTCTCCTAGCTTTGAGAATTAAGTACTATTGTTAGTTTTTATGTTCCATTAATTTATGCAGAATCTGATGTAACCAAAGGTTGAAAAATACCTGATACAACTCTATATAATTATTATGGAATGATATTATAAGTATGTTGAATCATGTTTAAGGAAGCGCATGTTTTAACATTATAATGTAATGGATAATCTCTCAGTACTTGTAGAGCACATGATTGAGAAAATTACAAACTACTAACTACTAGGCCTTAATTTGATTTCGTCATCATCTTAATAACACTGATTAGCTGCGAAGCAGATACATTCTATATAAAGAGGTACAAACTCCTCCAGCGATTTTAGTATAACTTCTGGGCACTAAGGCTATGTAATTTTCATCTGAAAATTAATTATTTGCACTTCAAATCAATTCAGATGCATTCAGTTCAGTTTAATTCAGATTTGCCTAATAGTATTTTAATTCAGATTTGCCTAATAGTATTTTGTAATACAAATAAATTCAGTTCATCAGACTTTTTCAGACGAAGAGAACATAGCCTTATTGGCAATCTCGGCTGCATTTTCGTCATTAACATTTCCAACAAGGAAGAAATTTGGAGAAAGTGGGATGAATAGTGGGTTTAGATAGTGAGAAATAACCGCCTTAACCCTCACTCTCCCTACACAAATTAAACCGATTTTCGTAGTAATGGTATGCTGCTGCACCGGACAACAAGGGCGGATCCATCAATTATTTTGGTCTGGGTTTGGCGCTATTTCACTGGACTCTGTCTTGCTGTGTTGTGTTGCTCTGTTGTGTTGGAGCTTGGGATGCGGCTCCTGATCTGTTCATTCATTTGGTGATGAATATTCGGCTTGGTTTGTAATTTTTAATTCATTCTTTGGGTGGGGTATAGTATATACATGTGCCACTTCTCATTCTCGTTTTCGTAACCCATCAGAGAATATCTTTCGTTTTGCTAAGTTCCCTAAACTTGCTATGAAAATTAATCCGCTCCCTTGCAGTTGGCTAGAGTTAATTTTTCAATTATGTCACCCCTAAATCTTGACTTCTTGCTAGTAAGATATATACTAGACGAAAGGGGAAAGGGGTGGTCAAGTTTTGTTACAGACAGGTTATAAAGTTTGCCCATGTTTTATACTATTATCTTGCTTGGAGATGGTTTGGGAGTTTTGGCGTGGATCTCTTATGCACCTCATTATTGTAATTTGTCAAACTATTGAGTTTTTAATATAATTTTACCGTTTGAAAAAATAAAAACATTGTCCATAGTTATTATATCCGCCCTTGCCGAAGAAGCCGTGAGCACGGCTAGTGTTAATGCCTGTGCGTGAATCCTAGAATTCATGTTCACAAAAAAATAAACTCCATTAGTTGAGCGGCCATAACATGAAAAACGAAAAATGAATTAAATTTGTCAAAAAGGATATTAATTTTTTTTATTAGGAAAAGAATGATTTCATAGATCACACAAAAATTCACCGTACATCATCAGACAAATCATTTGGGAGAACAAAGCCAGAACTATCCGAAAAAGCCCTACGAGCTAAATTGTGCGCTAAATTATTACAACTTCGACTAACAAACTAAAAGAAATGTCCTAAAAAGAAGAAAATAACAACTTTGTCTCCGTTATGATGTTACCGACATCTGAAAGTGAGTCGGAACTAGACTGAAACTGATGCATTACTGTCAGACAATCTCCTTCTATAATTACTCTTGGATGATCCAGTTCCACTCCCAGGCGAACTTCTTCGGCGTCTGCCAAGGTTTCTGCCACAGTTGGGTCATGGATTCCAGGTACAAACTTCTGTCTCCGGACCATTATCGCTCCACTGCTCGTTCTTGCAACAACTCCTAATCCCACACCCACCTGAGAGTTGTGCACAACAGCATCACAGTTGAGTTTAACGCAGTCTGCTGCAGGCAGTATCCATCCCTGCTGCCGATTTTCTGGTGGTCTTGGTGCCACAAATAAATCTCTAGCCTCCATAAAATTTTGAAGATACCTATGAACAAACTCGACAGAATGCAAGGCATCAAATCCTTCCTGTTGGAACACCACCTGATTCCTATTGGTCCATAAAGACCAACAAGAAGCCAGAAAGAAAAGCAACTCATCCCCATGCAAATTGCGTCGCACAGCTTCGATCCAGTCCAACACATAGTGTGTCGACAATGCCAACCTATCCTGCGAAATTTGGGAAACTGCCCAGTAAAGACGGACGTATGAGCAATCTCGGACCACATGAATAACATACTTCACATCCATTTTACAAACAGAACACAAAGAATCATCAACAGGAATATGTCGTCGTGCAAGGTTATCACAAACAGGAAGTAAATTTCGAAAAATACGCCAACAACAAATCTTGATTTTTGGAGGTCGCTTCAGTTTCCATAACCACTCCCAGTTATCTACCCCTATAGCACTACAACCCCCAGATCTGTTTTGTATAGCCTGTTTTTTAAGCTTCCTAGCAAGAAAGTAACCTGACTTTACTGAATAATGCCCATTCTTCTCAAAATGCCAAATTCTACGATCGGGGAAATTAACACGAGATAAAGGAATCTTCTTAATAACCTCAGCACCACAGTCCCAAAAAATCGCATCAATCATATCAACATCCCAGCTCCGCCCCTCTTCTAGCAAATCCCTTACACGCAAATCTGGTACTCCAATAAGATTTGGAGTAACAGGCCGCAGCAAATGCTCTCCTGGTAACCAATTATCCTCCCACACCCTAACACTCTCACCATCACCAATTTTCCACCTGACTCCTTGCTTCAACAAATTTAAACACCCAAAAATACTTTTCCAAGTAAAAGAAGCATTCCCCTTAATAGTACAATCAAATAAATCAATAGAAGGGAAATACTTAGCTTTAAACACACGACTAAGCAAAGAATCAGGATAATGAATAATTCTCCAAAGTTGCTTACAAAACATGGCTTGATTAAAAGAGCGCAAGTCTCTAAACCCCATGCCCCCATCCCTCTTCGACTCACACAAACCATCCCAACTTAGCCAATTAATTTTTCTATCCTTCCCGTTTCCCCACCAAAATTTAGCAACAATTCCATCAATTTCCTGAAACAAATAGTCGGGTAGTTTAAAACAACTCATTACGTAAGTTGGAATGGCTTGAATTACTGATTTATAAGCACCTCCTTCCTAGCTTTAGATAAGAACTTATTCCCATACCCTTAACTTTCTCACAGACCCGCTCCCTCAACCACCCAAACACTTCTTTTTTAGACCTCCCCATCTGCGTAGGCAAACCCAAATACTTTTCATACTTCTCTACTACTCTCACAGGTAAATAGGCCCTAATCTCATCAATCTGATCATTATTCACATCACGGCCGGCTAAAAATAACAGTGGACTTATCCAAATTAATCTCCTGACCAGAAGCAAGACTATATCTATACAGAATATCCCCAATCTCAACTGCCGCACTTCTAGAAGCATTGCAAAACAAAAGAGTATCATTAGCAAAAAGTAGATGAGAGATCCTCGGTGCACTAGGAGCTACAGCAACTCCACGTAACACCTCCCTCTCCTCAGCGTCCCGTAACAGAGAACTAAAGGCCTCAGTAACAAACAAGAATAAATAAGGAGAAAGAGGATCCCCTGACGAATCCCCCTCCCGGGATGGATTGAGTCAAGCTGAACTCCATTCAGTAAAACTAAATAAGAGAGAGTACGCACACTAAACATAATCAGGTCAATAAAATTACCCTCAAAGCCTAGACACTCAAGCACTCTATGTAAGAAATTCCACTCGACTCTATCATAAGCTTTACTCATGTCAAGTTTCAAAGCCATATAAAAATCTCTTTACCCTTGGTCTTTTGTTTCAAAAAATGATTTATCATAAGACACAAGTACATTATCATTTATTAGCCTATTAGGGACAAAAGCAGGCTGGTTTTCTATAATTATTTTGGACATCTGAGGCTTCAGTCTATTAGTAATGGCTTTTGAGGGTATTTTGAAAATTACATTACTAAGGCTAATTGGTCGGATTTGGGTAATTCTTTTAGGATTTTTACACTTAGGGATAAGAAATATATGAGTGAAATTCAGCTGGGGATTTAAGACTTTATCATTAAAAAAAGCAAGCACACATTTAGTCACAAACTTACCAACTAAATTCCAAAACCGCTGGTAAAAAAGACTAGGCAGGCCGTCAGGCCCAGGGGATTTGAGGGGATACATATCAAAAAGTGCATTTTTTACCTCAGAATGGCTGAAAAGGCGGCCCAGGTCCTGGTTCATGTCAACATCCACTCTATTCCGAATAACCCGCACTACATCTTCAATCTCTGCCGTCGTTGGATTTCTAAACTGAAATATTTGTCCAAAGTATCCATTCACAATTTCACCCAGACTTTGTATATCATCCCGCAACACCCCATCAGCATCCATCAAACCATTTATCTCATTGATTATGGCCCTACGACTAGCTTGCGAGTGAAAGAATTTAGTATTGCGATCTCCTTCCGCAAGCCATTGAGTTTTGGCCCGTTGTTGCCTCATCAATTCTTCTTTATCTAACAACTCCTCCAACTTTAATTTCACCTCTCCAATTTTCTGCTGAGCACCGGCTGCATTTGACTGAGTAGCTAACTTCTCCAGCTCCTTATTCAACTCTCTGACTTGCCTTTTTACTGATCGAAAAGAATGTTTTTCCCAGTTAATAATCCCCACTCTGCATCTGTCCACATTCTCCAACAAGTCCGCATCCTCCAACCAATCTAACCCAACTACATCCGGCAAATCTGCACTCTTCAGCCACATGGATTCAAAACGGAACCTTTTCCGATTCTGCCTAGCCTGTTGACGTGGATGAGCTCTCAGTCGTAGCAAAATGGACCTGAGGCTTGGTTTGAAATTAGTAGGAGTTATGTGGCATGAATAGTAATAAAATGGGAAATAATATCGAGAGAGTAATATTTTGGGAATTAAGTTTTTAGGGAATAATATATTGGAAATTCATTCCCTAATTCCTACCACACTAATCGAACCTCCCAACAGGAACCCACATCAATTAGTGTAGTGTAGTGGTTTGTTTGGTCTGTTCCATAATATATTAGTATTAAGCTTTTAAATACATATGCAAGGAAGATGATTCAGGGAGGAGAGAAACTAGCTTCCTTGTTCCATTACATATGTGATTTATTTAAATTTAAAACGAAAAGTCAACATTTTAATTTGGTGTATTTGACCACTTTTTGCTGAAATGCATATTAAAGTGTTTAATGTTTTAGTAGAAAATTTTAGTGTAATTACATACTCTCTTCATTCCCTCTAAAACTTTCGATTTTTCCATTTTAAGTGATCCGTTAGAAGCTTTAGGTTCCAAAAATGACAATATTTATTATAATTATGACCCCCACGTACCATACAACTATATTTACAATTTTACCACTCCACCCACCATTATTTATTCATTTGTTACTACAACAATACTCCACCCACTATACTTTTATTCATTACTTGTTCAAACAATACCTCACCCACCAATACTCTTTTTTATTCTTTATTCAAATTATATGCCACGTATACTCAGTTTCCTTACCAAATGTTCCTTCAAAGAAATGAGAAGTTTGTGAAGAAATGGAGGGGATATAGCATAATATAATTTAGATATAAACTACTTATATTAGTTGAAATTAACAATGAAACAAACCTTCTTTTGTTGAACCTAACACTTCCCATGTTAATTAGGGCTTAGGATTTGAACGGTAACCCTAGACTCATTCTAAACTATAAAACCTAATCAAGATTGTTATATCCGGAGGGTGTTTTTTTTAATTGCATGGGAATTTTGGCTCATCATTTCCACTTAAAGTTTTAAAATACTCAATTATTATTTAAATTTTGTTTTTACGTATTCCTTTTTCATTGCACCATCCAAAATTGCAATACCAATTCATTATTCAAAACGAAATATTACATAAAGCCTATAGAGAAATTCTTAAAAAAAAAAAAAAAAAAGAAAAAAAAGACAATATAAGCCTTTACTCTCATGTTTTATAAAGTAACTAAAACACGGTGATCTTAGTGATCCTCTGGACTAACCGAGTTGGCCTGTCCATGCTTGACAATAAAACTGGCCTGGTGTCTTATTAATTCGCAAGCACGGTCCATTCGCTTTTATCAACCATTCACATTTATAGTCGCAGTAGTTACTACTCAACCTTCTAGTGAAAACTCCATACCTACCAGAACCAGTTGCCATTTTGAAGTCGCACCACCATTTGATGGTGAAGAAAAGGTCTTCCGTAAATTCAATCTCAATGATTTGATTAGGCTCAAGATTGTGGAGGCCGGTTTGGTGGCGATCGTTGGAGTTACAATGAATATAGAAGGAAGTATTAGAATCGTTTATAATGATGACATTAATACGATTATAGGCTAATTTATTTGCTTCTGATGTAACTAAAATCATGAATGTAATATGATATATTAATGTTGCACCAAAAATTTTCCTCATATTTTCTACAATTCTACTATTGCTTGTGTATATATATTCAGTTGGTTCAAGGTTTCCAATTTATATAAGGTGAAATTT
The DNA here is from genome assembly GCA_028274465.1 of Plantago ovata. NCBI lineage: Eukaryota > Viridiplantae > Streptophyta > Magnoliopsida > Lamiales > Plantaginaceae > Plantago > Plantago ovata. Next base: position 129,995,388 of record CM051455.1, read on the forward strand.
TGTATGAAAATAATTTGGGTCAAGATTCATAAAATTAAAAAAAAACAAAAAAGTTGGGTCAGGATGCATAGTATTTCCTTTATATATTTAAGATTCTAAGAAAAAGAAAAGGAGAATGACTTTTTTCATATACAACCTGTTAGATAGTCTATTTTCATCTGAGTGACTATTTAATTTACATCTTGCTCTTTTCTCTCTCACTTCCCTTGACTAAATTTATGAGCACTAGTCTCTCCTCCAACCAAACAAGGCCTTTGTTCAATTTTCTTTTTCCTTTTTCTATTTTTTTTTTTGTTTTTATTTTTCCTTCTCTAGCTCTTCTTCATATGTAGTCACCGAATTCCGGTCACGGAACGCAACTCCGAACTGGGAGCTCGCACATTACAGTTCCGATCAGGGAGCTGCAAAGTTCCCAGCCGGAGAAGAAATCTCCGATCGGGGAACTTTGTAGCTCCCTGATCGGAGCTCCAGCTGTGGAGTTTTGAAGAAGAAGATCGATTTTTTTTATTTTATTATTTATTTATTTATTTGTGTGTTTGCAAGCCCCCTTATAGAATCTAGCTTATTCAAAAGAAGTGTTCCCCTCATCTAGCATGTCAAGACATGTCTGCCTTGCCAAGAGTCAAGAAATACACTAGTACAATCCTTCACTATATGAATATTCTCCCTCCATTAGAAATCTATATAATAGATAGAAAATTATGTTATGGTGAAGGAACAAACTATTAGTTTGAGGGAGGGCAGATATATTACTCAAGGTGGATTAAACACCCACACAAGTTCAAAGTTCCAAAAGTGAGGAAAGTCAAACAAATCCCACGAAAGTGGGTGATGTTCCTATTGCTGCTGCCCATATTGCTCCTGTCCCAACAAAAAGAAGAAGCAAACTCTCCATCAAATTAAAAGGCCTTCTTTAATATCTAATTTCATACTCAATTTAATCCTTAAGTTTGTAACATTGATCTCAACATTTCACTCGATTTCAACCACAACATTTACTCCCATTCGTCCCCTCCTTTTCTTTTTATTTTCACATTTTCTTTAAAACTTCATTATTAATTCCATATCATTATTATTAGTTAATTAATTACAATTACACTATATCCATTATAAAATGTTTGGAATGTTTGAAGCAAACATCATGATGCTCCGATCCCATGAGGCTCTCCCACAAAGCCTCTTGGGACTCAAGTCTCCATTTAAGCTTTGTTGGTTTGGAGGCAGGCTCTTTTTTCTCAGCTAGCTGGTGTGTCACTTAGGAGACCAGCTTGCCTTTTGCCTTGGAGCTTGGATTTCTAGTTTATTTAGTTTGTTTATAACAAACGTTGTTTTAACTATAGGATTCGGTGGTTTTGTTTTGTGTAGTTTTTGTTTGTAATTATTTCCAAGTATTAATTAAGCTCTTTATTTATTAATAAAAACAGTTTTAAATCAATTTTCCAAGCGCATTTAATTGTAAAATCGATAAATTTGACTATTTGAGGAGGAATTACATGAGGTAATGCATGAACAAGATGAAGGTAGAGCTGATCAATAGTTAGATTTTAACATGACCAAGAGAATTAAACTAATTCATCTATTGCATATTTGCATTGATAATTATTAATCAAGTATAATTAATACTTGATGAAGTGAATAGGGACTCAATGAGACTTGTTCAGGAAATAGGTCCATCGTTTTAATTTAGTTCATATGCATGAACTTATTAGCCTTATTATAAATACCCAAGTATTGCATCATCCTTGATTTTTCTCACTGATCAGCCACATTTTTTTCTTTCAAGAGACTTATAATTAACAAACAACAAGTTTTGAGAGAAGTTACTAGAAATGAGTCTAATCGCAGTTATTGGTATTACACTGGTGGCCGTTGTAGTGGCTAGTAATATTATACAGGCCGAGCCAAGCCAAGTATTGCACAGTTCAGATCGAGCTAGAGAACAGCTCAAGTATCAGACAGCTCTAGCTCGACAACAGCTAGAGTATCACTCAGATCTTGCTCGACTACAGATGGACTATCAGAAGTCTCGTGAGAAGTTAGATATGGCCATTGGTATTATATTACTGGCGGCGTGTGCGGTGATGGGTGTTAGTATGGGAGCGGTGGTGATAGGCTTGGCCGTAGTGGCTCTGACCAAGAAAATCAGCTAACTGCAGCGGCTATCAGATCGAGATATATATATATATATATATATGTGCAACTTCATATAATAAGGGTCTCTCCTTTGAAATGTAATAATAATCTTATTCTAGCGGATATAATATTTGTAATTCCAAAGGTTGAAATGTACCTGGTACGTATACTACTACTTAATGATTATGGAATTATATAAGTATGTTTAATTAATTAATCTTGTTTGTTCTTTGATACCTTACCTACTTGACTTGATGCATATATATTTGAGCAAAGCTAGCATTACATGTAACATGGCATAGAAAATGGAAAAATCTTTCCATCCTTGCAGAGTACATGTATAACTGAGAAAATTACAACGTAGATAGGCCTTATCATTTGATTTCGTCATCATCTTAACTAAAGAAATATTATTGATCATCCACTTAGATAAAGCTAAGAAGATATAACACAGGTACAAACGCGAGCGATTTTACATAGTAATTTCAAGCATGTTTCCGATCCTCAATGATTGGCAATCTTGGCTGCATTTTCTTCATTAACCCGATTTTCGTAGTAATGGTACGCTGCTGCACCGGAGAGCACTGCCAGCGTTAAGGCCTGTGCGTGCATCCTACAGTTTATTTTCAGAAATACAATTAATTACTAATTAGATGCGCGGCCACAAAATTTAAAACAAAACTCGAATTAAACTTGTTATAAAGTACTTAAGTACCTAGCATGAATGAGTCTGAGGCTTGGTTTGAGTGGAGTTCTTGTTCTTGAATAAGTGAGTGATGTTCCTATTGCTGCTGCCCATATTGCTCCTGTGCCAACAAAATGAAAAAGCAAACTCTCCATCAAGTAAGTGCAAATTAACAAATTGTACCAAGAAGAAATAGAGAAAAAAAATGTGTGACTAACCAATGCTGGTGAGCTTGTGATCAGAAATCCATGACTCAATAGCATCCATGATTCTTGAGTATAGTAAAGTAGTAGTACAAGTATCTTATTTCTTCTGAGTTTGAGAAGATGAGTTTGTGTTTGAAGTTATGAGATGAAAGAAATTAAAGTGAGGTTTGGTATTTATAGAAGTGGAGTAGTAGTGTATTGAGATTGGTGAATGGCCTTTTTGTTTTGTTTGGTGAGTGAAAACTGAAATTAAAGCAGCAATATTAATTCACATGGTTTTGGTTGCTGTAACTTACAAAACCACTGGCTGATTAACCAACTACAAGTGTGTGCTGCTTATTTTGGTTGGTTGGTTCATGTATAATCTCATTGTTTTGGCTTCTTTTTCACTTTCTCTGACACTGTCTTCTAGTATAATGGATACCATATCCTCCCAATCCTCCATATATAGCTAGTTGTTTTAAATATATCAATCGGTAACCACTAAAAGCGCATTCACCCGGCCAAGATCACGTTTCTTTCGAGCATCACTAACAACATGATGTCATGTTAATTTAGATTCTTTTAGATGTGATTTCTAAACCCTAAACCCAAATTATAAAGGATCACATTACTCATGAGCTAAACTAAGGAGGACATTGAGGTCTTCAAAAAATTTAAAGAATTAAAAGGGAAATTGTTTTAAAACATACTTCCTTCGTCCTAAAATAAAAAAAATGTTACAATTTGTTTTGTTAATTTTTTTAGAATCGGTTTGACCTTAAATTATTCTCAAACCATAAAACGAAAATAATAAAAAACATTATGTTATGAAACTAGAATGTTTATATTTTCATAATATAAAGTTTCTAATTATTTTCCGTGTATGATTTGAGACTAATTTAAGATCAAATCAATTTTCGAAAAAGTCAACAAAATAAAATGTTACTTCAAGACATAATAATTTTCAATTTAACTTTGATTTGAAACGGTGACCTGATCAATTTTTGATTTTTGGTTTTACAAGATAGGTCATGACTCATGACTCATTTTGAACACAAAAGATTGAAACTACAAAAATCGTGGGTAAGGCACGTCGACGGGGGACCAAATAGATGCAGAGAAGCAGGCATTTTATGATTCTCCTAGGAATAATAGCAGGTGTGCGAGGATAAGGCTCTTTCTTTTATCTTCTTCGTTATATATTTTTATTTTAGTTTCGAAGTAAACTCCCAATGAGCTTAAAAATATTATTTTCAAATATCTATGCTTGGAGCGTTGGTGTATTTATAAACTTGGTACAAAGGCATTACGTTTTGCGGTTACGTACTTTCTCCCTTTTGTTAAAGCATCACTTTATTCAAAGCTTACCGCATGATACTATGCCAGACTACTAGTTCTAAAACTTTGGTCTTTTTGTCAAATATTTTAGAGTACTCAGAGTCAGTCAATATCTGTGAGTTTAGCTACAAATCCACGGTTTGAATGTGATGATCATAGGGCTAATATTTCACCCTAGTGTTTGTTCCAAAAACGGCCGTTTAGACCTATTTTATGAAGGGGTTAGGAGGTGAAAAATGACTAATTTAAAGAGGAAAAAAATTGTTGTAGCAGTTGTTGCCCAAAACAATTGATTGATTTGATTAATAATCCAGCATATATACGTGCATCAAGGAATAATACGAACATGGGATTTGATCATTTGATGCTTAACCTAAAACTAAATTTACTAAACAACAGACCAAGTGCAATTAACCATGAAAGTCGGTGCTTTACTGAATATTTTATCGTCCAGTACAATACTGTAATGAAATACTAGCTCAATATAGTACTGCAGTTCATATATTTATAGTTCCTAAGTTTATCTGGAAATTCGCAGAAAGAAACAGATAGTAGAAGAAAAGAACAGAGTTCTAAAGCTACAAACAGAGATCACACTGATGGAAGCTCCCTGGTACAGTCCCATCATATGGAATTGTCATACTATTAGCTAACAAGTAGTACTAGTGTAGTGCTCACCAGAAACCTCATTCTTAACTGCCAAGATTTCAAGTTGGTTTCCTCTTCCTGCCAAGAACAGAAGCTACTTGTAACCGAGGCCCACCCATACGCCACTTCTTAAATGCTGTTATTGAAGATTGACCAGCTTCATACACTACAAAATCAATTAGCATTCGAATAATCATTGACACAATCTGGGAAATGGGGAAAAGTTTGAATCTTGAAAGTTGAAACTTGAAATTGAGAAGACAAATGGAACATATATTGATCATGGTGCAATCATCAACTTACATTTGGCTTCTTCCTTCGTTAGAAGAGTCAAGTATTTGGGAGTCACTGACAGTGTTAAGGTATGAGCCTTAATCAGCACTTCCTTGTATCTGATTCGAAATGCTACCAGAAGCAACGGTAATATAGTTTTATCACCAACACTGTGCAGTGCAATAAGATGAGAACGGTGTTAGCATCATGGCCTCAGAATATTATTGCACAAAGACCAAACTTCTCAAACTAACATGTGCGTACACTCCACATCTCAAACTATATATATTAAAAGTGAAGCTATTCCAGACATAGTAAAACAGCATAGAGCATAAACATAGTAACATCTTTGTGATTCTTTTCCAGTTAGATGAGCAAAATCAGTGATAACCTGAGAAAAGTAAAAACCAGACTGGTTCCCAACTCTTAGCAAGGAAGTTCTTTCATCACAACCGAATGATACTCATACATGACCTATCATTACTTCATCTATCCAAAAGCTTCCCATTTAAATTATGTTGACCTTTTTTTCTCTGTTTGACCTCATATTAATCCTAAATCATAACGGAAACATATAGTACAAAGTTATATTGTGAAAATATAATGATTACATTTTCACAATATAACTTGGTAAATTACATTTCCGGTATGATTAGGATTAATATGAGGTCAAAGGGAGCCAAAAAAAAAAGTCAATATAATTGTAACGGGAAGCTTATTGATAGATGGAGGAAGTGGTAAGCAACTTTCTCCTGTTCATAAGACTATGCTATCAATCTCGCTACTAATGTTCAACATATATATCACGAATGCAGTACCAACCTTATCAGCAAGACAGCAACCCACCCCAAACTTTGGCCTTGGCCTTCACTTTCCTGTTACTTGTTCCACATCTTTCTGTATATTTAAGCATAGAGAACTAATCGAGAAACTAAACCCTTGGGAGAACCTGAATGTAGTCCTAATCTACATTATTTAATAAAGTAATATCACTAGAACAATTAGAGAGTCTCTAAATGATTGGAGCATCCTTATATATGAAAATCAATGATTCACATATCAAAAGTGGCTTTCAGGTTCCAAAAGATGATAGAGCTGGCTCTGTTAGCTTACTGTACGATCATACATCCATACCTAATGTTAAAGCCTATGTACCGAGTTCTGACTACTGAACTGTTGAAAGTTGAAAGTAAACATGCCATCGGAATTTAGAAGTTATAAGAGATGGATATGTTTGAGACATGCATACACACACAGCACTTCAATATAGTTCCATTTTATATTATTTTGAATAAAATATGTCGATAAACAAAATACAATAGAATAGAAAGAGGTGACTGGAGTGACTCACAGTGCTGCAACCTTGCATCCCAGCTCATAGAAATAGGCACATTGGCTTCTTAGATTCACGTGTGCAGCATCTGCGCCTATTTCTTCCCGTGTTTTGGATCTGCCATGGAATGCATCATATATATGTAAGCTAGACAGCTAATCAAATCAAAATATCGATAGCAAAAACAAGCTAGAAAACCTAATAATGCAGAAAACTTATATAATTATATAGTTCACTATAATCCATACAAATAGGGAAAGAGCATATTACTCTCTAGCAAAGCACGGAGGAACATCCATGGATATTAGTTGTTGTCTCAAAATCAAATCCCGAACAAGCCAAAATGGCAATTCTATTCTCGTACCGGCTTCCACCTACAACAAAAGGACCACTAATACCGATTAAGGGAAGCTACCTGGCAACCAAACTATACTACTACTTAACAAGGTAAGAGCACTGAGCACCATTAGCCCTCCAATAGCTCCATACCTTATTCGTATCATCGCTAGAGTCGAAAAGCCCAACGTCATTAGCCGTATGTTTGAAAACCGTCGGTAAAAGCTAAACAAAGTTGAAGAAACAATCAGACCAAACCACCAAATGCAATACTATAAAGAGAGCTGCATAAGTTATCATCGAGGAATTGAACTTGCCTCGTCTTCGGTTAGTATATCATCAATGTCATAATATTTAGCCATTCTGAAATGCAAATAAATCAAATTGAGACCATAAACTATAATATTATATAGACAGATCAAAAAAGGGGGAAGCAAAACAATTGAGGAAAGCTTATAAAGAACCCTAGTCATGAAAGCCATAGACAGATGAAAAAATTGATTGAAATCACAAGGAGAGCAGAAGCTAGTCGATGGAATAAGCAATTTGAAGGGAAAATCAGGCAATCAGGTAACAGATATAGCATAGATATCATCGAACCTTTTCGATCTGGGCTTGAAATTTCTCTGTGAGCCTGAATCGTAGAGAAATTAGTTTGGTGGCAGGGTGTTGTTTGGGGATTTTAGTTGGGATTCTATACAAGGGAGGGAAATTTCAAATTTGTTTGAATTTTTTCAATTGTTGGGTTGATTTTAGGCGCCGATTTTGCACCAGCTGTAGCTCGGTGCATTTCTCTCCTCTTCTCAGGCAATTTTTTTTAGTGTCTTGACTTTCTTTAAAAATACTTAAAAAGAAAAAAATACAAATATGAATTTATGTAACTACACAACCACTAATCGATTGAGTCCCGACCCTTTAGGTTGATATATTTATTTTTAGACAGATAATATGGTGATATCACAGATCAACACATATATCCTTTTTGTTGTTTTCAAGTCTGAAGTTGTAGATGGATTTTACAAAAATAGTCTTTCTTATCAACGTTGATTTAGTTGATTTACTTAAGTTCTTTTGTCATTTATCTTTCTCATTCATTATGGTCTTCGAAAACTTTCATTCTTCTAAACCAAATCATTTCTAATAAGTGAAATAGAACATAATTTTACTCATTGAAATTAAACTATGACAACCAAAATAACATAGCAACTAATAACAAGTAGTAAAGTATTTTTTCCCATGTAAAATTACTTGGGCAAATTAAAATTTGGTAAATAAATTTTGGAGATTCAAATGTTATTAAATTCACACAATCTTGTTGAAGAAGGAGAATCTAAAATGTGTATTTTCCCTCGCTCACTTCTGCGGATATATATGTAGCAAGCTAAAATAAGAAAAAACTTTTAATCTTCATCATATTATTCATCCCCCTTTTAATTCTCTCTAGTCTCTTCCATAATTAACACATACACACACCATTCACCATTGCTGCACACAGTGCTATACTTCATCATCAAACGGCGTCGTACTGAACCAAATTTGGAGCAAACAATGGCAAGTAGTAGGAAGCGAAAGCCCTTACTCGACCTCACAAACGAGCATGATCTAATTCCGACCTCCGTTCTCCGTAAGCTCGTTGCTGCCACATCAAATCCCAATTCAGTACCCCTAAATTCGATTTTGAAGTCCCGTATCAGGAATCCGGCCTCCTGCTCCGGTTCCGAAAACACCAGCATCGGCTCCTCCAATGTCAGCGCCGCTCGAGCTTCCAAAACCGTTGGGTTTCGTACCCCTGTCAAGGGTAATTTTGTCGTTTTACCTTTATTGTTTGATATTAATCCGCTCAGTTGCAATTAAGATGAATTGTTGGAGATTACGATTAGATTTAGGATTGTGATTGCATAATTGGGAATTTCTGAGATGATTATTTTTAAATGCTGCACTTAGTCGGTGAGTTATGTGTTAATAGTGTTAGTTGCATCAATATCATCTTAATGGTATGCTGTTGCTTTATTAGTTAAATTTTGTACTCCATTATATTTAGTGTGCATTTCGTTTTCGGTACATGGGTGTTAGACTAACCTTTGTGTGGAGTTGAATTTTTCTTAAGAGGCTACAGAAAACTTATGTTTACATGGCTAATTGCAGATAATGTTGGCCGTAGGGATGGAATAAACCATATAAGACAGGCAGTACAGAAATCCTTCAAGGATATTGAGGCTGGTAGTTTGAATGATGTTCTCTCCCTTGAGAAGAGGAAGGATAAAGGGAAGAAAATTGTTACGCCTGCCAGTCTGCCACGTTCCAGTAACAGAGAGGCAAAGGAAAGTACGGTTTCCGTACCTTTTGGTTTGCTTGGGAAGGAAAAGAAAACTCCAGAGATTAATATTAGTTCATTTCGTGGTGGTCCTGTGACGAGATCGAAGGAGCTAGGCGATGGAAGCAGTAATCATGCTAGCTGCTCATATCAAAATACTGCTAAGCGGAAAGCAACCCTTATTGACTCTAGTTGTTTGATGGAGGAAAGTGAAGAGATAGGGAAGGCTACTGGAGAAAAGTCTAGCAGCTCGATTGAGAAAACATATGATAGGAAAAAAGTATTTACCAAACCTTCTGGGTCTTCCGTTGAGAGATCATCAAGAGCAAAGACAAAGGAAATCCTCATTTCTCCTACTCCCATGGTTGACAAAACCAAGGCGAAAGGGAAGGCCATCCTCCATGCTCCTGGTACAGATATGGGGAAGAAAATCCTCATTTCTTCTCCACTCTTAGTGGACAGAACCAAGGAGAAAGGGAAGGCGATTCTTCATCCTCCTGATAAAGTTGAAGTGAGAAAGCATGTCAGAGATGCTAATAATATTCCGCCCCCGAGCAACAAAATTGCAAAACAAAATACCTACGCCTTGACTTCTAGTTGCCCTGCAATACCAAGGACCAAGAAGTCCCAAAGGTAACTCTACGTGTGTGTGGTTGAGCATATATAAAAGTGTGTGCATGCGAAGGCCCAGATGCCTACACAACTGATCTTCAGACACTCGCACAATCAATTAATCACATAGTACGAGAGCTTTTATGAACTAGCATCATGCGTGCATGTTCCCACAAGTTGTTATCATTCTGTATCTGCATCTCCTTCATTGGTACATTTTGCTGATATTGGAGGCGTACTTGGTCTTTTATTGATGTGTGGAGTTGTATATAGTCATTAATTCGTTATTGGGGACAAATTAATAAGCTAAGTTAGGTATTCTACCAACACATTTTTCCTTGATTGCTGTATTATTAGTTCTATTCCCAAATCTCATTGTTCTCAATTGATTTGTTTAGTCTAAAGATAAGTATGAATATTGTGTAATGTACCTAGTCATTAATTCTTTATTGTGGACAAATTAATAAGCTATGTTAGGTATTCAACGAACACATTTTTTCCTTGATTGCTGTATTATTAGTTTTATTTTCCAAATCTCATTGTTCTTAATTGATTTGTTTGGTCTAATGATAAGTATGAATAGTGTGTAATGAACTGAACATATTCTTGCTCTTAAAGTAATTTGACCTTTTGTATGTTGTACGTTATCTTTCTTTGACAAAAACAAAGTTTTGTATCCTACAACTGACTCTTTTGAAAAGGAAAATTTGTTCACCGAGGAATTGTTGTGTGTAGACATTCAATACTCTCCCTGGGGTTATCATATTAAGAGTTATAATCTACTCTTTTTGTGCTGTGACTTTATGTGGCATTTGGGCAGCAGTATCGGAATTTTCGCCTCATTCTATTTCCCGAAATCTTACTAACATACTCTAAATACCTTTTGTTTGTCAGCTCTGATCTTTCTGAAGGTGGAAGTTCTAAATCTTCCAAGGCCTGGACTGATCCTGATCCAAAAACTAGAAAGGTTTGTAAAATTCTGTTATTTGAACATTCCTAACTCATGATAATATGTCTGTAGTTCCATCTCTCTGTTGCTTTTATGCCTTCTTTTAGTGGTTTCTTTGAATATAGGATGCATATTAGTATATCTAAAATGTTAAGAGAAATTCTGACAGCTGTTTCTTTTTGCCTCTTGGCTTTTACATCGATAATTTGAATAGTTTTATAGAGTAAGTGCCACAGAAGTAAAGCACCTGCTGAGGCTGCCCTTTATCAAAAAATTGTGGTTTGTTATTCTTTAGCATGGGAACAGATTTCTTTTTGCTGTTTGATTTCACAGTTGCATGCTTTAACTGTCATCAGGATCGAGGATTATATTACACTTATCTTCGTTATTGAGTTATCCATTCATGATATTGCTCAAAAAATGTAAATTATCTACTCATGGTCTTTTGTGATGAAATACTCAATTTTCTTCAAGAGGATTGATTCCATAACTTGGCCCTTTTGACTTTATATGGTTTTGCAGAAGAAGGGTTCAAGATTAGGTGGCCACAGTGAATTACCACTAGATTTCGTTCAACAGCAGAAGGCATACTTTGAAGAGGTTGATGCCTTTGAGTTGCCAGTAGAGGAAGCTTCAGAAAATGAGTCAGATTAGCATAACAAAGCAGTATTAGGTTGTGAAAAGTTGTGATATATGTACAGCTTTAATTGGATCCATTAGCCAAGGTTACTGTTTTTCACACTGATGTCAAATATCACAGTTAAAGATATCTTTCTTATGTTATGGAAGGTTTACGTGCGTGATGTGTTAATACAGTTGAGTTGTCTGCCGTCAGTCTTGACATACACATATCTTGTAGTGATCACAAACAATGATCATATATGTAAGGCAGCGCCAGCTATTTTGTAGTTTGTATTGCTAACTTCTGGCTGGGCATATATATAGCCTTGTTGTATTCTTTTATCTTTGTGCATTGCCTATCCTGCTTGTGTATACCCGTGTTTGTTGAACTTACACTCTGTCAATTGACATGGCATCTCCCTCTCCCTCTTTTTTTTTTTTTTTTTTTCTTTTCATTTCTTCCACCGCGCGATGTCATAATTATGAAGGCAATGGCTCTTTCTAGTTTCTACAGGAGATTTTTTGTGCTTTTATATTGGGTGGGGTTATGACTTATGAGTTATGAGTGACTCATGAATCTGTTCTCCAGCTTGTTTTTTATTTGTGCCTCTGTAGATCTACTATATCTACGAGTCTGTATAATGCACAAGTGTATCCGAAGCCTTTCTCTTGTCACTTTTTTCTGTGTGACAATTGGGAATGAATGAAGCTTCTATTTGGCACGAACACAGACCATGTTTGCATCATCTATTACATGAGCATGTTTTAACTTTGCTCGTCCATGACATTGACAAAACGTGTAAAACAGAGAAGATTTGTTGTTTTCTTGAGGTTACCTTGAGTACCAGGTTGGAGATTCAAATACAGTCAAGGTAGCTTTCAAGTTGCAGATATAACAGGTATCCTTCACTGGTCTTCTATACTCTTGCATGAAACTAGTTGAATCTTGAGATTCCATGTTGAAAACTTAGTTATATTGATTCTTCAAAACAAGTAACCTCCAAAACTGACACTCGGTTTTGAATTGATTGTGGTCCTCTCCAAGACTGGATTACTACTTACACGGGCATAGTATGTTTCAACTTGAATTGAGTTTGTTACTTATTCCCTTCTTTCTTCAAGATGATTGGTACTGAACTCTGTTGTGTCAATTATATATGCATCTTGTCTTGATCATAATGTGAAGTGTGAACCGATAAAAACTTATTTCACGTCACTTTACATAGTACAGTATATGATGATGTCAATATCAGATTACACATTGCTTAAAACGCTACTATGGGATTGGATTAGAGTGTAATTTCTATTCCTTGATGCAACTTGGCTTGGTATACCATTCTGAACCCACTTTTCATGGCTGAGAAGTCCACTTTTTAATTTTTATTTTTTAAGGCTACTTTTGGTACCAATAGATTCTCCTTGCCAATACTTTTTTACATGCCCACAAACATGATGGATTCTTAGACCTACTATCCAAGTTGTCATATACATATGATATCCCCTTTGCTGATGTAATACTGTCAGCTTAAGTGAATTCTTATTTCTTACTTTCCTAGCGCTGGATGATGCAGCACTTTGATAGAATATACGTCAACAAAATTCTCATCCACAAACAAACGACCTCTTAGATTCAGTCTATGAACTCAACTTCTTGTCGATGAAAAGAACTTATTTATTTATTTATTGGAATTTAAGAAAAATGAGATTTTTAAATTATTATTGTTTGGATTTGAGAATATTGTATATGAGTGGTAGACGAAAATGAGAAGTGGCTTTCGAACATTTATTCCGTGAGTGTTGCGAAAAGGGACTAGACAAAGTTAATATTGGAGTTGACATTTTCTGCGCATGGTAGTGGCAATGCCCTGGATGCCAAGTAATAGTAAATATCATAGCACAAAATAGTATGGTGATATATAAATAAGCAACTTGTGTGCTTCATAAAATCCGTCTCGAATCGTCTCTTCACATATTTGTCAAGACAAGTTCTAGTCCAATCAAGACGAACCCAAGAACATACATTTATATGCCAACAAAATAATACAACCTCGTCACAATTAAATTGGGTGTCACTCTCTAGATCTCTCACTATTTGTGATCTTGCTTCTTACACCCCGGATTAGTATAGGTTTTTCTCCGCGTTCCAAGATAAGGTATTCTTGGGACTTGGAACCTTCATCGGCCCTTGGCTGCTCAACAAATTAGTGTTGCAATCATGACGGTTTGCGCGTCCCTAGAAAAAACTATCGCACAAATTGGGGAAGGAACCGTGACCCTCAAAAGAAACATAGCAAAAAATGAGAGAGAGAGAATATCATTTTTTAGGGCATAATACCTCATAAGACATTCTTCATCAGTTGATACTCAATCTGAGACTTAAGTTTGTCACATCATCATTCCACTCAATTTAAACTCCAACACTTTAACAGTTACTCCCCTTCAACCTCTCTTTTACTTTTCATTTTTTCATTTCTTTTAAAACTTCATGAATAATCTCATTTTCATTATTATTAATTAATTGCAATTACATTATATAAATTTTAGAGGTTAAACAATGTCTTCGTGTAGCTATTTTCATTTTCATGAGCTTTTTTTTTTTTTTTTTTGCGTAAGATTTGTAATTTTATTATTATGTAAGGGTGTATTATTTTTAGTTGTAATATAAATTATTAAATAATTTATTGAATAAGTGTATTTTATTTTTTGCAAATATTATGGAATAAATGGAAATTTGCAACAAAATAAAATAAGTGGAAAATTAAAAAAAAAAGAAAGAAATGAAAAAGAAAAAAAAGACCGAGAGATCAGCAAGTAAAGAAGTGGAAAAGGAAAAAAGAAAAAAAAAGAAAGAAATGAAAAAATAAAAAGATAAAAAAATAATAAACTAATGAGCATCAATTGTTGATGTCCACCTCAAACATGCTCACAAGTCTATCCCTCAGAACTTTATGAGACTCAAAGACCCATTTAAGGCTTTGCTGGAAAAGAATTAAAATTGTTACTACTAGCTCTTTATCCAAATAATGACCTACACTAGAAAAAACTCTAGTTAGCTTAGTACTAGGCCTGTGTCCGAGCCACCTTATGGACGGTCCAAACATGTTGAAATATCAACATCTATCATTTGGCAAGAGAATTAAGAGGGTTAAACCCCTTCACTGACTTGACTTGAACTTGGAACCTTCGTCGGCCCTTGGCTGCTCAACGAACTATTGTTGCAATCATGACGGTTTGCGCGTCCCTAGAAAAACTACTCATCTATTTTTTTAGATTGTTTACGTATTCCATTTTAGTGCGTTTATTTAGATTGTTTACGTTTCCTTTTTTGGTAAATTTTTATCTCATAACTTTATTGTGGGTCCTGCCACTAACTCAAACACCACACACATTATACCAACCTCTTTAAAAACCGTTCCAAAAACAAACGTAAACAATAAAAAAACTAAAAAACGGATGAGTATCACACAACAAATTGGGAAAGGAACACTGACTGTCAGAAGAAACATAATAAAAAATGAGAGAGTATCAAACGTGAGATATGATATCACCTTTTAGGCCTTAATACATCATAAGATTGTTACTGGTTCTTTAAAGACCTACACTAGAAAAAACTCTTGTTAGCTTAGTACTAGGCTTGTGTCCTAGCCACCTTTTGGATGGTCCAAATGTGTTGAAATATCAACATCTATTATGCGGAAAGAGAATTAACAGGTTAAGTTAAACCCCTTGACCGATTTGAGTTGGACAAGTTAAGTTGTGAGTTCATTAGTTGAGTAAGTAGATGTGTGCGTCAAAACTCTCAAATTTAGGTTAAGATCAGAGAAATCTAGAATCTTGTCCTATAGTCGGTAGCTGTGATGTGATAATTAATGATCCCTATGTTATAGCGGTTAATCAGCTCTACCACCACCTATGAACTATGGTACGTGCCTTGGTTTCCTCTTGGGGCTAAGGCATTTTTCCTCCTCTAACGAAGCTCTCCTCAAACTCTTAGTAGCACCATAATGTAACCATCAAATGCGTATAAGTAAAGTTGCCAAGTTTAGTTTATACGAAGAAATATAATTTAGTAAAAATCAACTTTTAGCTAACAAAATATTGTTTAATTTTATGATGATATGTCTCACTCAACATCGTACTCACTTTTACCATCTCAACCCTCAAGTCAATCACAATTCACGAAATGGCGTCGAAAAGGAAGTAACTCCATAAAATGAGGTGACCAAATTGTGCATTCCTCATTGGATAATTTTAATATACTCACGAAAGAGAAGATAACATAAACTCAATTGGCATGGAAAATTCAATCTTAGAACCCTCTTTTCACTGTACTATAAGTCCCACCCTGGAATCCCATCGAATACTACTAATGTACTTGTTGAACTCGATCAACTTAAACCATGAAGGCATGGCACACGATTGAATTCATATAGACCATACAATACATGTCCAGGAGAAAGCAGCAGAGTGACAAATAGAAACTTGCCATTTATTTGAAGGAATCATGATTATCATGTAGTACCTCTAGTGACAGGCAAACACAATGATGATATTGAAATTTCTCTTGGAAAACTGTGTATTGTGATAATATTGTATGAACTATCTAACCAATTAGAAATAGACACACAACTTCTATATCAATTAGCCAATCAAATCCATGCAATTAGATCAACCATGCTACTCACCGTCCCGCGGTAAACAAGCCGAGTTGAGTCGAGCTTTCAATAAACTTGACTTGTTAAGCTATTTTTCTTTTCACATGGGATCGAACTCGAGTTTGACCAAATTTCACCACTTAAACTCGAGTTTGAGCTCGATATATAATTTTCCTATTTGAGTTTTCATATCAAAACGAAACATTTAGATTATATTCCGGATATCAAAACGAAACATTTAGATTATATTCTGGATGAGGCAGGAGTTCTAGTTGACTCCTTCATCAAGGGTACAATTTTCAGTTGACTTTTGTTGATGTCATCGATGATTTCATTATTAATTTAATTAACGTACTTTAAAGTCTGAATAAAAATTGTAGTAGGGGTCTCCGGGTAAATAATTAACAAAGCGCTGGATATTGTGTAATTTGTCCATAATATGTAGACCTGGTAAAAACAATCCGAATCTGAAACCCGGCCCGATCTGATCCGAAACCCGAAGTCTCACCCGAAAATTTATGGTCAAACATCCGAACTTTGACCCAAAAACCGATCTAAATTCATCCTATCCGAAAGCATATTACCCGAGTTAAACAATCTGAAATCTTCCGAATAATTCAATCCGAAATTCATCCGATCCGAATTAAATGTGACCCGAACTCTTTCAATCCGAAATGACCCGAATTAAATTTATAGGAAATACATGATTATTTTTATTTAAAATATATATTTCATATATAACTAAGTTACAATTAAGATTTTGAAGTAGTAACATTTTATAAATTTTCATTATAAAAATAACTTTACATTTAAATATTCAATCAACACTGTATCTGAATTGACCCGATCCGAATGGACCACATACGAAATTGACCCGACCCGAAACGTTTTGAAATTTATAATTCGAATAACACCCGAATCCGATCAAAACCTGAAATCCGAATGACCCGATATCACCCGAAACAAACTCACTCACTCGAAATCATCCGATCTGAATCCGATCCGATCAACCTGTTTGCCAGGTCTAATAATATGAGGGTGGTTGTGTAATTAACCCGAACTATAAATAAAGTACTGAGATCACTCCATATAGAGGTTATAAAGTTTGCATAAATTAAATTTGACTAGTGATATAGGCAGAGTTAAAATTACTAATGCCAGAGCAATTTGTCTATTTTTAGGAATGATCAGTGTCCATAAAAGGTAAATTGCTCTGGCATTAGTAATTTTAGCTCTGACTATATTAATAACCATTCATTTTTTAAATGAAATAGAGTAATGTGTTATAAATAAACCTACAAAAAAGTTTTAAATAAATTTCAAACCATTTAAGATGTCATTTAGGAGGGGCTTTTTTAAGGGGCGCTTTTATGTTAAATTCCCAATTGAGCCAACCATAAAGAGTTCTATGAACAAGAATACTCCATTTGTACCAACAAGAATTACACATACAATCAACTGTCTCAATATTTGACCAGAGTATATATGGTTTATTTTTTTGAAATAAATAAATAAATGAAGTTCATTAATTATTGTTTTGTACTAATTTTTTTTTTTTTTTACATCAGAAAAATAGCTATTAAACTAAATCAAAAGCCAAACATGGCAACAAGTCGTCCGGTGGGCGATCCCAAAATCTGCCACCGTCCTGGAGTCTGTAGCTCCATTTTGCAAGCGTATTATTACAGTTTTTAGCCATATATTTTAGGACCAACCGAATCACACATTACAACATGATAATTTATCATGGGAGGGGGGTACTGATGTTTTCAAGTTGATTATACTTATAAAAAGAATTATATTCTTGAGGTCCTAGCAACACCTTTAAACGAAAAACAAGTAAACAAAACAAAGTAAGACCACATATTGCACTTCAATGTGCACGTCATTTTTAACCATTATACGAAAAAGAAAATGAGAAATTGTAGGAATATTGTGATTGGCTTAATAAACGTTTATTTGTGATTCGTTATAGAACCTGCGAATTATGCATCCTCTAAAAATATGTAGCAAAGAAAGGGGAAATTGCTCATACTTTTGTATGAAACAATAGCAGAAGAAAATCTAATAACAAAGAAGTAGTGAAATTTGAACAGAACGTCAAGGAATCATCGTTTACTCATCAATGGAAAAAGTACAAGAAATCGTACATTATGGACGATGCCTAAAGACATATTATAATAGTTTACCCGACACGGTCTTCTGTAATTATAATTGTAATTTAAATAGCTGCGTCTTATATCTCTAAAGAATTTTTCAGAGTTCTTACATGCTGGCCTATTCCAGATAGACCCGGTTCACAAAAAAAAAAAAAAAAAAATTAAAAATGAAAAAAAGAAAATAAAAAATCTTCCAACAACTAGCTACCCTTGCTCACCGCACGCATCACTTATACTTAAAGGCCAGTTTGGCAGCCACAACTTTCTCATTCCCAATACTTCTTCTGCTATGTTTGGCTTCTAACTTATCTCTTCACTTTCTACTTAACTGATCCACCACTTTTAGTTGCTTCATGTGGTTTTGATGAACACTCTCATCACTTCCTAACTTGTACCTCTCAGTACACATATATTCAGCTTGTTGGCCTTTCAAAATTGTGTCAACAATTGATGGAGGCTAAGGGCTACACCCGTGACGGCACCGTCGATCTCCACGGTCGCCCCGTGCTCGCTGATCGCACCGGCAAGTGGAAGGCTTGTGCATTTCTTGTTGGTATATATGCTCTTAAATCCGCGAAAGTCAGAATTACCCTTATCATATAATGTTATATTCTAGAGTATTATACACTACTGCCAAAGTCTATATATGTGGTGTGTCAGTTTACCAATCAAGTTAGTTCGTATTGTTTGGTCACAGGATATGAAGCGTTTGAGAGAATGGCTTTCTATGGAATAGCATCAAACTTGGTTGTGTACTTGACAAAACAGCTACATGAAGATACTGTGTCATCTGTCAGAAATGTGAACAACTGGTCTGGAGTAGTGTGGATCACTCCAATTTTGGGGGCTTATGTTGCTGATTCTTACTTGGGCCGGTTCTGGACTTTCACCATTTCATCTCTACTCTATGTAATTGTAAGTCACCTCAACTTTGGAAATTTTGCATAAAGATCTAGCTAGCATACAAAAGTTAGATAATTGATCATAACAACTTTATAAACAATAATGATAAGTGATAACAGTATGGCATAATTATGAGACACTATAATGGCAAGATATAATGGAAATAATTGTATAATCAATCCCGAGGTTCATGGAATTTCGTGCTCTCTCTCATGATGAATATCATGTCGTTTACTATTCATATTTTTCTTGAAAATGATAAATAAATTAATCAATATTTAAGTTAGTTGGGGTTCAACAACCTGACTACTCTGTCAATATTTTTCATGACACGAAGTATACGCAGATAAACTCAACTATTCATTTTGTAACTAACTGCATTCAGATCATTCTCAAAGTCCCCAACATATATTTTCCTCTTAATAGAGGTGTAAAACATTTCAAATAACGAGATATTTAACATAAGTTCTAGACTATCGTGAAAAATCAAATGATAGGAAATCAAATCAATTAGAGTAGTGTGATGTATGACCATAACACAACTAGGGTTAACAAAGATAGTGAAGATGCATTTTGCACAACTTTTTTATTTTTTTTATTTTTATTTTTTTAAAGTATCGCTTCATTGCTAGCATAATATTGTTACATACTACTACTACAGTTGCAACTTCTAGTCTAGTTTTTTTTTTTTTAATTTTTTTTATATAATATTATAATTCAATACTTGTACAAGTGTAATATATCACCTATTTCTATTTCTAGGATCAAAACCCGTAATCCTAGTTGGTCTAGTTTCATGTAATAAAAACATTGATTGCAACTTATCTCCAAACCTTATTACATAATATAACGAACAAATATATAGGCGGTCTTTCCGGAAATGTGAAACAAAATGCCTTATCATCAATTTTCTTTTCTAGAAGAAATAGTGGACCATTATTGGTCATATATAAAAGTTGAGAATAGAACCTCAATTTGGTAAAGAGCTGAGCCAATAGAAACCAAAGCGTTAGCATTGTGATTAGTCTATCTTTTTGGTCTTTAATCTCACACAAGACACGTGTTGTTCATTTTGGTTGGTTGCAGTAAATTAATTTGGATTCTTCACATGACATGAAGTTTATATGAGGTGACAATTTTCCAAAGGGAGATATATAATATCGTAAGATTGTGTTAAATAATATGTACCAACTTTCATTAATGTTTTTCTACTTACGTGCATAATAGTGAGTGGACCATTTGTTTCGAGAATATTGGTGTACATACCGCTGATTTTTCTCCGTGGGCCCAATAAGGAAAATGGCCAATATAGTGGGCTTGGCCCGTAAATGATCTGTCATGGTTCACCACACGCTTGCACCCTGTGTCTTCCAGTTCGTCAAGGGGTAGTTACTACTCTCCTAGGCGTCTAGGCCACTAGGGCCTTGTCTTTTCCCTAATATAATAAATACAATAAGCACCAGTATTAACAGAATTAATATAGGTATGATATACGTTTAGTTT
This sequence comes from Plantago ovata, assembly GCA_028274465.1. Lineage (NCBI taxonomy): Eukaryota > Viridiplantae > Streptophyta > Magnoliopsida > Lamiales > Plantaginaceae > Plantago > Plantago ovata. The sequence continues at coordinate 130,016,038 of CM051455.1, forward strand.
TTATTTATTTATTTATTTATTTTTTTACTAAATATCCAATCTACACTATTCTTAATCACTTTATAACTAAAAATATTTATACCACCTTATGTCTGCGTCCAATTTCGAATCTCCGACCTCTGCTTGTTATTTCAGCACTCTTACCACTCAACCACCATTTTAAAGAAGAATTAGGTATTTTTAAAGATTTTTAAACACTTAAAGTTTTGATGGTAGTGTACAAAGTACTTCTCCCTCATTTCAATGTGTTGTGTCTTTGGATCATTAATACAATTGACTAGAATTCGTTCCTCACCAATAGGTTAAACTTTTGGGAGAGTTGAATTCTATCGTGGTATTAGAGTCATCTGGCTCACGCCCACTGGATTTGAATCTCCTCGGAGACAAACTCCGCCTCATATTAAATTTTTTTCTTTCGTTTGGCGTCTCCAAAGAGGTTAAAACCAATCACGAATGTCAGGTAGTATTGAGGAATTAATATAATTGATTAGATTTCGTTCCTCCCAATAATTTAAACTTTTGGGAGAGTTGAGTTTCTATTATTAGAGTGAGTTTCTATTAGTGTCACACTTATACAAACTGTTTTATATGTACAGTAGTACGATACAACATAAAATATCATGATACACTAGAGCAGCAGCATTGTGTAAACCTATCACATAAGTTTGATTGGGTTCGATTCCATAAGTAAGGCTTTAAGTTTGTTACTCTTACTCTCCAAGTCTGACATTTACTATCTTGACTAGGGAATGGTGCTCTTGACAATGGCAGTTTCCATCAAGTTCTTGAAGCCTACATGTGAAAATGGAGTCTGCAGCAAGGCCACCTCAACTCAAATTGCATTCTTCTACACCTCTCTTTACATAATAGCAATAGGAGCTGGTGGAACAAAGCCCAACATTTCAACATTTGGTGCAGACCAATTTGATGATATGAATCCCCAAGAAAAGAAGTTTAAGGCTTCTTTCTTCAATTGGTGGATGTTCAGTACCTTCACTGGGGCACTAATTGCTACACTTGCCCTTGTTTATATCCAAGAAAATGTGGGATGGGGATTGGGTTATGGAATCCCAACTGTCGGAATTATAATATCTCTTGTGATCTTTTACATTGGAACACCGAAGTACAGACACAAAGTAAGACGGACAAACCACCCGGCCCGAGATCTTGTAAGAGTCATTACTACGGCATTTGCTAATGTCAAGGTTGAACTTCCTACTCATGTGTCGGAACTTCATGAGCTAGACCAGCAGTTCTATATTACAACTGGAAAGCGCAAGCTCTACCATACTCCGAATTTCAGGTAATTAGATGCTTGCTTGTTTGAAATGTCTCCTTTGTGGTGCAGCATGTTGTACAACATCATGGTGCTTTAGATATTGTACCGTACAATGCATACTATGGTATTGTTTAACAACTGCACCATGAGGAATAAGTGGGTTGGAAAACATCTATATTATTAATTAATGATAGAACGTGTGCACATCGTAATCGAATAATCAACAAATAGAGAGCTAATTTGGTCATTGAATTAAAATAAATAGTGAAGCATAGAAGCACCGGGTCAATTTTCAGTACCACATACATAGAAATTCCATTGCCATTAAGATTAGGGTAATTGCAGCTAGCTTTCAATTGAAGTGCTTTATAAGGACCATATATGTTGTGTCCACATTCATGGCGAAATAGTGACTTTATCCCATCTTTTACGACATGGATGTGCATTTCCAAATTTGTATTGGGAGTTATTTTGGGCCACCTTTTATAGTGACATCCATCAATTAGGAATGCCAAACTTGTGTGCTAGTCTAGTTCTTGAATATAAACATATTATTTGCTTAAATTTATTTCTATATATAAATACTCGTTTGTTATTTTGTATACTACAGTATCATTTTATAGTGGACAGAGGGAGTATGCTTTCCTTTTAAACGTATAGATCATAATTCATATGTAAGCTGTTGCCTTTCCAGGTTCTTGGACAAAGCTGCAATAAAGCAAGAAAACACTACAAGCACTAGCCTATCAAGACCACCATGTACAGTTACACAAGTTGAAGAAACTAAACTAGTACTAGGCATGGCCATGATATGGGTAGTCACACTAGTCCCTAGCACCATTTGGGCTCAAATCAACACTCTATTTGTCAAGCAGGGCACCACCTTGGACCGCCATTTTGGCCGAAACTTCCAAATACCGGCTGCCTCACTAGGCTCCTTCGTCACACTCTCCATGCTAGTCTCCGTCCCAGTGTATGACCGTTACTTTGTCCCCTTTATGCGCAAAGAAACAGGTAATCCGCGTGGTATCACCCTGCTGCAAAGGCTAGGAATTGGATTCGTTATCCAAATACTTGCCATTGCAATAGCTTACATAGTCGAGGTCAAAAGAATGCACGTTATAAGAGTCCACCAGGTCAACAGTCGAGATGCAGTGGTCCCGATGAGCATCTTTAGTCTACTTCCTCAATATATCCTGCTTGGTGTGGCTGATGTGTTCAATGCCATTGGATTACTGGAGTTCTTCTATGATCAATCCCCTGAAGAGCTGCAAAGCCTAGGGACAACGTTCTTTACGAGTGGGATAGGTGTGGGGAACTTTTTGAACAGCTTTCTTGTGACTGTGGTTGATAAAATCACAGGGAAAGATGGAGGAAAAAGTTGGATTGGGAAGAATGTGAATGATTCACATTTAGACTACTATTATGGGTTCCTTTTGATATTATCTGCAGTCAATTTGGCTGCATTTTTTGTGGCTTCAAAGAAATATGTGTACAAAAAGGAATCGCCAGAGATAAAAGATGGATGTGTACTGCAGCTTGAAGGCAAAGCATTGGACATGTCTCCTTTGAGCTTGCAAGTTTAAGTATAGTGCATGTTCTCAGTTCATTTGGGATGGGTAATATTTCACATGTTTTCCTCTACATGTTGTGCCTATATTTGAATTTTTGTTAATTTTAATTAGATGTAGTCAGTTAGGTAAAATTAATAGAATTATTTCAATGCATGTCCATATATAATTATGATTATATGAAAGAAAAATATAATTTATAAGGTATATTTTCCTTTCATATGTATGTAGAAACAAAATTAAAACGAAACAGAGCATCGGAACATCATTTGCAACGTGTCATTTGTTAGAATATCTCATATCACTTGTGAAAGTTATAATTAACACATATATAAGTTGAATTTCATTATCACTTTAACATGGACTTTTAAGGTATTATAAGCTCAACTTCAATAATTTCACATGTAGAGCGACTAACCGCTTGATCCAATTATTTCATCTTATGAATCTAAGATGTTATTTCTAATGCTTATCGTTGCTATTTGACATATAATTTCTAAAAAATGACTAAAAATAAATAAAAGTTTAAAATTTTCTTAAGGGTCATAAATTTGAAATTTATATATACTAATATCTCCATTTGTAATTTTATTCAAACTTTTGTATATTTTTAATCAATTGTTTAGAACTTGATCTACCAATAGTAAACTTTTGATAGGACGGTAGGACTATACATCATTACAAATGTTCTTACACGCACTCATAGTTTGGAATTATCACATTATATATAACGTTATTATCGATTTCTCGACAAAAATATCATTCTCAATATATATGTAACCAAATAGGCATTACAGATAGTCATCTTCCATTTATTTGTGTGTGCAGCTGGTTTTACTAATTTATTTAAATGCTTAGATGTGAAGAATATTGAGAAATTTTGAAGTTGACTTGTTTATTTAGTTTAAAATAATAAGGTTCATTGTTCTTGATACATAACGAATTTAATGTTGAATACCAATAATTTTTAGGGGAGTGAAATATTTTTTATTATTTATTATTTATTTATTTATATTTTGTGGGGTACTAGAAACAAAATTTGAATGGTGCAAGTGTCTCCACCGGCTACATGGTAGCCTCGCCATTGTCTGTAAGCTACCATAGGCCAGGGTAGGAACTTACGATGTCAAGTGAACTCCTGATCAAGTCAAATTCAAGTTATTGTTACAAACAAAGTCATGTCAACTTAACTCAAGTTTAAGTGATGGTCAAGTCAAGTTTCTTTTAAGAACCAAGTTAAGTAGTCAAGTTTCTTTTAAGAACAAAGATCTTTATGTCATGGCACGTGCATGGAGCTTGTTTAGTCAATTATCACAATTAACCTTTCTAATACATTTTATTTTCGGTATGAAACTAGGCTATTCGGACTGGTGGCCGGAGCAGTGATAAAGATCTGTATTATTTTTTTTAACGGTATTTTTTTTTTATTAATAACTGAGCATAAGAAATGCTCCAACAACATTTACAACGAAAATATACGGAACAAACTCCGGATTCCAAGTGTTTATAACCAAACTCAGCAAGGAATAGAGCCAGTAACAGTAATCTCCAAACCAAAACTCTCTGCAAAGTACAAATTCACACAGCAAAGCTTAATGCACGCAGTGACATAATCCATTATCAATTCAAACTTGCCACATTAATACGTGCCTACCGCAAAGCATCAGCAAGCCTAAACAATTTTCCAAATCTGAACACCACATCCATAATCATGTATTACCAGCATAACCAGCAGTAGTCCCAATCTATGTTTTGAAATTCGGACTCGGACGTCGAGCCAGACACCCCTCTATAAGAGGTTCAGCTGCGGGTCAACCCGAAGTCAACCTTAATTTTATTATAATATATATATACATAATATTTCAGGAATATTAAAAATACAATATATATGAGATTTTGTAAAAAAACTATAGATAACACATCTCAAAATTTATTAATGCACCACCATTACGTAATAAACAATCTAAAATAATCATTTTAACCACTAATTTAAAAGTTCATTCATAATTAATTATGTGTAAAGTCAATCATATAAAATGACATAGTATAGAACATTACAAATCAATTACAAAATTCAAAAAGAACTTTAGGAAGGAAAAAAATGTCTAATCTTTCATCTTAACGTGAAGCAATTGGAGTGGAAAGTTTTTTTTTTAAAAAGGTTGACCTGGAGTTTTTCCGGTTTATTTACCGGTTCAACCCCTGGTTCATACGGATTAGCCGGTTGGACCCTCAAAGACGGTATTCTGGGTTTTCCACCCGGATGTCCTAGCGGGTACCAGTTCAACCGGTCGGATTGGCGGTCCGACCACGACTTTCAAAACATAGGCCCTAATCTGTCAATTTCTCAGAAAAGCTACCCTTAGCCAACCTCCTACAGTCCTACACCCTACAAGTGGCAAGAAATTTAAAAATATGATCCGGGCAAGCATCAAAGTTAGAAATTTATACCTTTAAATAAGGGCCCAAACCATGGCTAAGAAAGAGCACTCCAAACAACAAAAACCTGTCACCTATAATCAAAGAAGCATACCTCACTCGGTCCTAACGTCAACCACGCAAAGATCATTAGTAGTATAAAGATCCGTATTCTTATTTGTCATGTTAAGTTTCATCACCATGTATTGTTTGAAATTCAAGAATTAAGTATGGGCCCAACTTCACTCAATTTATGGTGTTTACACGAATCATATAGTGTGTTCAAAAGACTTTGATGTGTTATTTCTCACTAGAACTAAAGCATTCAAGTTTAAATTCATATGCTTTTAAGGGATTAAGTGTTAGCATCATATAGTGTGTTCAAAAGACTTTGATGTGTTATTTCGCACTAGAACTAAAGCATTCAAGTTAAAATTCATATGCTTTTAAGGGATTAAGTGTTAGCATGAACTTTGTTTTTCTCCATAAATCGTCATTGAAGTTTTGGGGCGCTAAAATTAGGTTTTGTTTGATTCATATGAAAAAATCTGAACTGAAATTCAGGGGCAGATTTAGAAATTTTACAAAGTGGGTGTAAAGCAATAGGGGATGGCTAACGAATCACTATGAAACCAAAATTAATTAAAAATGATACCCAATATATAGACATAAAATGTAAAATTGAGAATCTTTACCCTTAAACAAACAACAACAAATAAATTCTGAACTTATAGAATAGAATGAAACGGAATTTAGTTCAGGTAGTAGTTTGTTCCCGTGGTAATTAATATTGTAATTACATTTCTAAAATATCTATGGGTTCAAATTCTTACATTTTGCCGTAGCAAATTAATTTTTATAGGTTATTATTGAAAAACGAAAACAAATCTGAACTGTGTCCGCAAGCTTCAACATAAATTCGCATCTGAATTGAATTAAATTTATACTTGCCTTTTCTCCATTAAGTATGAATAAAAAGATTGTTGGGATTTCTTCCCGCTCTGATACTGGCCAATTTGTGGGCGTTAGGATTCTGAGGGGAACCTTCTAGATATTTGTTTACTTACAGTCGGCTATTATCTATGTATAAGAATATTTGTTAACTTTATATGTTAGGATTAGATCTGAATTAGAAAAACAAAAAACCTTATCCGTAGATCTAAAGACGAGTAAATTTAAAATTTCCTTTCCAATCTCTATTCAGACTAGTTGAGCAAGTTATGTCTTTTATTTATGTATTTTGATTGATGAATAAAACAACTTCTTGAAAATCCATGTCCTCTCTTCCCTACCAACAACAACATCCTCATCTTCTTGTGTTCCGTTTTCGTCTGTTGTTCCGTTCTCTCAAGAATATGATTCAACTCCCGTTTCCGCGTCGTCATTGTTCCGTTCTCTCAAGGACACGATCCAACTTCCATTTCCGCGTCAATTTTCGTTGAAAAAAGACGTCTAATTCGTACATACTAAGATGAACTATCACGATCTTAAAGCTTTTCCAAGATATCATCAGAGACCTTATGTCTGATCTACCTATACAATTTCGATAAGAATAATTATCAATATATGAACGGAGTGAAGTAAAAGTATATGTATGTACGTCGGCTACCTGAACCACCAATGTTACTTCCGCGGGTTGTATAAAGTGAAAAGTTGGTTAGTGAAACTCGTCTTGTTTGCCCTTTTGCCGCTTTTCAGTTCCAAGTCCCTTTCCTTTTTCCTTTTAATGTCAAATAGATAGGGTCCATTGTTTGAAATTAAGTTCACTTTGAACCTAAGCATTAGTATAATTAAAAAATCTCCATAACATATGTAGTACTAGTACATCCATCCAATCTAATCATTGAATTAGTCATTGTGTTTTGGGTTAAAAAGACACTGATTCGTACGTGTTTTATTTCAGACATCTTTAATATATCACTAATGTTTGTTGCCATTAGTCAAAATATTCAACTCATGTCCGAAAAGTCTCCATGTCCCTTTTCCTCTAAACCTTGATGATCATCTCTTCTTCACTATCATACTTTGGCTAGCTTGAAAAAAAGTACATTTACTAACTCTACCATCGAAAATTATAATGCATGGACTTGGACTTGTCAAGAGGATTAACAAATCCACTCAATTTAACAGTAACTGCCGGATCTTAAATTGAAGTTTAAATAGTTATCTTATTATTATTTAGCGAAAGTTTAGAGAGAGGCTGGTTTATCAAGAATAAACAACAAGAAAAGTACTTCGAATTGTTGATTAATCGTCAGAGATGGCTTAGAACCAATAGGCCAGTCTTTCCTAAATCAATATTATTATTTAGCGAAAGTTTAGGGAGAGGCCAGCCTTTCCTAAATCAATGGAAAGACCTGGTGTTTTAGCTTACTTGGTCTGTCCGACCGGTCAGACCACTCGTTGTATGGTTGTAGGGAGTTATGGTGTGGTTTTAAGTTTTAGCATTGAAATTTTTTGTTACGGTTTTTACGTCATTCGGTGTGGTTTTAAGATATGATGTGATGGTTTTAAGAAGTTAACGTTGTGGTTTTAAGATGATTTTTTATAATTTTAAGCGACAATTCAAAATTGCTCACAAATAAAAAAAATCACTATTAAACAAGTCTAAGAATTTGAGAATTGCCATTAAAACATCAATGAACAAGTTTACAATAAGTTCCTTAAAACATTTTAGTCATTGCAATGTTAAAACATTCCGTGCTTTTTTTTCTTCAAATAAACTTGTTGGAGAACTTCTTCTTGCCTTTTCTTCATCAAACTCAATTGGCATCGTCATCACCGGCTTAAATCCATACCAACGCTCGTTAAAATCACAACATATATAATTATAACCACACCATGTCCGCTTAAAGCCATATAATGGACAAATCCAACACATCAACATTATATATTTCTTAAAACTACAACAACATAAATTAAAACCACACCAAAATATCTTAAATCTATAATACAACAGTAACATGCAACTGAAGTTAAAAAACATATCAAATATGATTGGAACATTAACACGAGTTTTTAAGACCACAACAATAATACTTATAACAACACCATGTACCATTAAAATCATACAACAAATCCAACACATTAGCATTATATATTTCTTAAAACCACAACAACGTGAATTAAAACCACACCGAACTCCCTTAAAGCTATAACCGAGCAGTAACATGCAACTGAATCTAAAAATTATATCAAATATATTTAGAGCCTTAACATGAGTTCTTAAAACAACAAGAAAGACACTTATAACCACACCATGTAGCTTAAAACCATACACTCGACAAATCTAACACAATAGTATTATATAGTTATTACAACCACAACAACATGAATAAAAAACACACCAAAATATATTAAAACCATAACAGTGGATCCATGATAAAAGACATTATCGAATTGAAATTCAAGTTCCTCCTCTTTCTCATCCTATCACAAAGAACACATAATCAACATACATTTCTGAAAAATATTGATATTCAAAACTATTTCGTTTACAATTACAAGTAAACAAATAGGTGAAAACTCGAATCCACATACTATGAGTTGAATTACCCGAAAATATCAATATTCAGATGAGAGAGTCTTAAAAACATACCATCCAGTCTTAAAACCACACCACCGAGTCTTAAAAAAATACTGAAAAATGAGAGATGAGAGAGAAAGTAGATCTGAAGAGAGAGAAAGTAGATATGAAAATAGAGAATGTAGATCTAATTGAGGCAGCGGTGGTGGTGGCGTGGAGAAGCAGAGGTGGTGGTGGTGACATGGTGGTGGCGGCGGCGTGGTGGTGGTGGTGACGACGTAGTGTACGGTGGTGGTGGTGGCGGCGGCGTATTGGTGGCAGTGGTGTGGTGGTGGTGGCGGTGGAGTGGTGGTGGAGGCGTGGTGGTGGTGGAATAAGGGGGAGTGGAGGAGGAGCTTTTTAGAGAGAGAAAAAGAGGATTGTAGAGAGAGAAAGATTATGGTGGAATGTGTTAGATAAAAGGTTTTTGTCTATTTATATTAAAACTAGCTGACCGGTTATTTGTTGGGCTGACCGCGAATTTTAGTTTTTTAGGTAAAAACCAGTCTTTCCTACTATATAGGAAAGTCTAACCTCTCTATATACTTATTCATTTATTTATGTTTATGTGTAGTTTCTCAATTATTTAGAACTCTCTGATCATTGACGTACTACAAATGAAGGCGTTGTTGCGCTCTGAGTTCATAAGTGATTGTTATCATGATTCATGATGACTAAGCTATGTGAGATCTTGTTGAGCCTAGTTGATCCACAAATATGTGAACAAGTATTGACTTATTGACTGATGATTAATAATGTCAAAAAGATTATTATTTCATTATAAAATTGAATGTGAAGGAACATACATATGGTACTTCATTTTAATTCTTACATCAATCAAAGGATGACATTTATATTGATTAGTGTGTGTTATCAGGTTGTTGAAATTAGGTATGATATGGATCTGGATATAAAGTTTAATTCCACTGGAAGCACCATTTAGTAGTAGTAGTAATACCATTTTTCAACCTGATGGAGATGGCTTAACTAATGAGGTGTTGATATATCGATCGAGATATGTACTGCAACCTAGCTAGCTCATCCCTATATTGATTCATCGGTGTTGAGCTTAATAAATTATTACTTGTTGTAGATAAATTAATAGGAAGGCCAGTCAACACGGATTTTACCACATCTTAATTTCTAAACAAAATTTCCAGAAACAAATTATTATGATCAATGTTACTCACTGATTGCTGTTTAAGTAATACAATGACCAACAAATCGAAATATACATTTTTAATGTCCTTACTTCTAAACACATTGAGAAACTTCTTAAAGGTAAAGGTAGGGTCAGCACTCCAAGATCAAAATTACTCCTCTTTAGAACTGCTCGATAACAAGCATGTTTAAGTTTAAAGTCTATATAGATGGATTATCGAAAAGATTAGTGCAGCCTATGATATAAGGGGTAGTATTATAACTTCAACCATGCATGGTCCTATTTATGATGTGCTTCTATAATAGTACTTCATTACTATTTTCATTATTTTTTTCTAAAGAATTATCAAAGTTTGAAAGATAAAAAAGTTTTACGTGGTCACATTTTTCAAAAGTTGAAATAGCCATGCAATTGATTCTCCGCGTTAGGTAACCTGCTCAGCCCCAATACCCAGAGAAACCACTACACAAATTCTCTATAAATACATTCTCAAACCTCATATGCAAATCATATCAATAACACAATTATATATTTTACTCACTTCTCTGTAAATTGACTATTTTTCTCTAATGGCTTCAACATTTCCTTCTACTTCTTATAAAGGAACTATCATTTTGGTAGTCCTATTACTCTTCTTAGGAACCTCCTCTGCTCAGCTTTCAACAAACTTTTACTCCAGGTCCTGTCCAAACCTTCTTAGGACCATAAATTCTGTTGTGAATAATGCAATCCAGAACGAGGCCCGTATGGGCGCTTCTCTTCTTCGTCTATTCTTCCATGATTGCTTCGTCAATGTACGTCTTTTTTTTTTTCCGCTTAGGTTACTCAAATTTATCCAAGTATTATAGCCATTTCATTCAAGATGTGACTTGTAAGCTATAGTTTTATATATGTCCCATACAATGATACAAGTCACATTAGGTTGTTATGGTTATCTTAGTGTTTTTTCAACATAAAGACACATCAACTATTCATTATGTCATCAAATTACATATCTAGACCATTTTGTTACAAATTAATTGGAACAACATTGAAGTCATATATTCCTAGTCAATTTTGACTTTTTTCCAAGTATAATATAATACACTTCATACACCTACCAAAAATTGACATGAAATAGACTTTGCATGAACTTTTCTTTAAGAAATAGGTAAACTTTTAAAAAGTATGAAAAGAATAAAACAGAGCACCTAATAAAAATTGTCACACTTAGGTTATTTAATTTCCAAACTGATTTTACAGGGCTGTGATGGATCGATCCTGCTCGACGACACATCTTCATTCAGAGGAGAGAAGACGGCACTTCCCAATCGTAATTCTGTTAGAGGATTCAACGTAATCGATAACATTAAATCCGCAGTTGAGAGGGTGTGCCCTGGCGTCGTCTCATGTGCCGATATCGTCGCTGTTGCTGCTCGTGACTCTGTTGTCATTGTAAGTACAAGAAAGTAAAAAATTATTGTCCTGTAGACTAGTGGCGGACCCAGTAATTTTCCTTAAGGGTGCGCATAAAAAACAATGTCAAAATAGTCAACACAGTAGATTAAATACGGAGTAGTACATAATATTCAATAATTTTCTTAAGATTAGGGGGTTCGGTACCCCAACTGCCACTCTTGGATCCGCCTAACAGGATGTTTTCCACTTGCAGCTCGGAGGGCCTAGTTGGAACGTGAGACTTGGAAGAAGGGATGCCAGAACCGCGAGCCTCACCGCTGCAAACACTAGCATTCCTCCTCCAACGTCAAATCTTAACGCCCTAGCTTCACGATTCAATGCTCTTGGCCTTTCCACCAGAGACTTAGTCGCTCTATCTGGTTCGTAAAATAGAAAATCGTTATTTTTCCTTTCGGTTAGCGAAAATGTAATTTAAATATACTTTTTTTTGCGAAAATGTAGGTGCTCACACCATAGGACAGGCAAGATGCACTACTTTTCGAGCACGGATATACAACGAGACCAACTTAGACAGTTCCCTAGCGCAAACAAGGCAGGGGAATTGCCCTAGAGCAAGTGGTGTAGGAAACAACAACTTGGCTCCCTTGGATATCCAGACACCAACTACATTCGACAATGGATACTTCAGAAACCTAGTTAATCGTCGTGGATTGCTCCATTCCGACCAGCAATTGTTCAATGGGGGTTCTACGGATTCAATTGTTAGGACATACAGCAGCAGCCTTAGCACGTTCAGGTCGGATTTTGTTGCGGCCATGATTAGGATGGGTGACATTAGTCCTCTCACTGGATCTAATGGCGAAGTAAGGAGGAATTGCAGGAGACGTAATTAGATATCTTCATAAAATTCATCCTATATATGAATTGAGAAATAATATAGTATTGTTTTCTTAGATACTTTAAGTCTGTATTATGCATTTTTGGATGCTTTTTCTTGATCAAGTGTGTCTTGTTTGCCCATGGGGCCATATAATAAATATGTAAGGAAAATCATGTTTGAAACTATATATAATAATAATAATAACATAAAGCCGATCAAAAGTCATTCTCATCAATGTGTTGCTACGGACCAATGTGCTAAATATAGGAGGGAGATGGTTTTTTTCCGGAACATCATGCTTTTTTGTAATGGGCTTTTGGAAGAAAAACATTATGCTAGCTGCGCGTTCCTGAACACACCAAGGGTCCGCCACCCGGTGTTAGACCAACATATTAGATATGATGTTACTAATCGATAAAAAGAATACAACCTTGACCAAGAACAAGGTTAAACTTTGACATGTGGGTCCGCCAACGAATCGATAGGTCCAACCTTTCTTAAGATGGGTCAAGATAAAATCCATACGAGATTGGCTAGAGCTGGACACACTTACTAGGCTAATGAGCATGTACCCTAATTAAGCACATGTACAAAGAATAAAGCATAACAACAATATTAGGCCAATTATAATTGTATAAAGCCCATTAAGTGGCCAAACATTGACCGATAAAGATAAACGCTAGTGGTAGAGATGGTAAACTAGCAGGGTAAGGGTTTCTCATTGATTACACGCAAAAACCATACAATTTCAGTCTGGACTTAAAGTTGGCGTAAGCCAAACATCCGTTAATAGAATGCTCATGGGAAAAGAATGATAGGCTTTTGAGACCATAAGATTGTCACCACTTCAAATATGTTTGTTGTTTAATGATGAGTACCTAAACATGCCAATACTTAATCATTCATCCGCATCCAGATTTGCTCAGTAATTAATCTAAGAAGAATCAATCAGGAACCATGACCTATCTAGCTACATCTCTACCAGCAACGGTATGGATTTGCCTACTGTGTACATCAACAACATGGATTTTTTATTTTTATTATTATTATTTTATATTATTTTTAAATGACAAGTCTAACTACTCTACTCCTACTCCTACACTACTCAATTACCACCTTAATTATAACTCCAACCTATACCATCTTATGCTTCCGTCGGGGTTCGAACCCTCGACATCTCTTGTGCTACTCTAGCACCCTTATCACTTGGCAACCCTTATAAGTATAACTCATGTTAATAAAATGGAGCTGATAGCTAGTAAAAACATATATCAGATTCATATCAACAATAACACAAAAGACAAAGAGTTCATACGAGTTACCAATTGTTATTCGCCACAAAGAAATATTTGAATGAACTCCGATTTGAATTGTAAACAAATTCTTCAATCAATAGAAATCGTCTTTGATCAATGGAATAGATCAAGATCCAAGTACAAGATGAAAAGCATAAGTTTATTACTGAACTATGGTTTATGTCTCTGAATATGAAATGAAAAGAATGAGGCATAACCTTAAAAAAAAACAAGTATATATAATCAGAGTTGCGGACCCACATGATTGCGTGGGTCTGATTGGGGCGGTCACGCCAGTCTGTCTTCATTAAGTTTTGCCCGCTTCTCCTTCAGGTGGAGTTTTGACAAGTCTTTTGACTTTTGGACCTCTTCCTTGACCTTTTCTTCACTTCAGCAAATATCGTGCTTGTTTCAAAGTCACAAAACGTACCGAATACGCCATTTTAACAACGTTTTTCACAGAACACGATTTTCCCTAGAGAAATAGAAAACATATAAAAGTAATGGAAACTAAAGACGACGCAAACATGAACTTAAAGACAACAAAAGTTAAGAAAAAGGGCAAGAAAACGGATCGTAAAATATCGTGATCACTGAGAGAATTGTCCTCCGGACTTTCATGAATTACTGGAAAGAACCGAATTTAACAACCACCACTCCGATGTACCGACTTCGAATCTTCTCCGAATCTTGGGCTTTAGTTGGAGTCGTAGTGGTGGAATGGTGTTCGACCGGAGATGAAGGAATAGAAGGTGGTGTGCATTTGGGGTCTTGGGTGTTGGCCCAAACAAAGTAGTCCGAAGTGAAAATAGACTTGGTTGTGTGAATGGCCCTGAGCCCTGGACATGTCTATATACTTAAATGGCTTGGTATATATCGGATATGTGTCCGTTTTAATGTCCACTATATATTCTAGGGTTAATTACAAATTAGTGATGATCTTAATAATTTCTATTAAATTAGTGTTTAATCAAAAACTTCCTACAAATTAGTGTTTATATATGTTTTGATTAATTTAACATTTTTCTAATTAGAGAAAGTCAATTAGTTTGTAAGATTAAATTCCTAATTTTAGTTAATTAGTTAACTTGTTAGTTTTTAAATGTATCCACCACGTATGTCTTTTCAATTCCCTATTAGTCGGTTGTCTATTCTTTGTTTATACTGACAAATATCAAGCATCCACGTAGAATTCATCCATCCCAAATCTATTCAAATCCAAGCCAAAGATCCAAGATTTTAAACCAAGCATCCCCAATTCTTCAAGCAGCCCAAGCATTCGAGACTGTCGACCCATATAATTAGTTGTTTAAACCATGCATCTCCAATTCTTTAAGCATCTCCAATTGTCGTATTTTTGTTGTGGTTGGCATAGACTATATAATCATAATCAATCATCCCCAATTGCCGTATTTTGGTTGGCGTAGACCATATAATCAAGCATCCTCAATAGGCCCGATGAAAAATATGATGGAAAGCGGATGAACGGCAGCTGCACGGATGAAAATATTTTTTTAATTTAACGGAGAAACGAGGATGAGCTGACAATTAAAAAAAAGAAGTTTCGTAATGCTCAAGTCAGAGGTGAAGTATGAAATTAAGGATCATTTGGGAGGAGATTGTAAGGAATTTAAACTTTACTAGTACATACCCGTGGCGATGCCACGGTATGATATAATTCTTATCTTATATTCATTAAAGAAAAGATTATT
The DNA here is from genome assembly GCA_028274465.1 of Plantago ovata. Classification (NCBI taxonomy): domain Eukaryota; kingdom Viridiplantae; phylum Streptophyta; class Magnoliopsida; order Lamiales; family Plantaginaceae; genus Plantago; species Plantago ovata. Next base: position 130,031,318 of record CM051455.1, read on the forward strand.
CAAAGATAATTGTAAAAAAATGTTTAAAGTAAAGTAAAGTATTATAATGAAGTAATTCGAGTCAAAAGTAGAAAATTCATAATCAATGTATAGCAAAGGAAATACAAAGGAGCATTCATCGCAACTTCCAAAGGACTTCTTTGTACACTACATTAGTGGTAGTGTCGGTGGGTTTACCATCTTGATCAAGTATTAGAACCTTCAACCCTTTCTTGCTAGTAACTCTAGAAAACGCAACATAGAGCTGACCATGGCTGAAGCTGGATTAGGAAGATAGAGGCCAACATTACCCAAAGATTGTCCTTGACTCTTGTTGATAGACATTGCGTAGCAGATAGCAATAGGAAACTGTCGGCGCTGGAATCGTATTGGAAACTTGGTGTGGTCAGAAGGTGAAAGAACCATCCGCGGTATGTAAACTCTATTTCCGGCATACTTCCCATGAATTACTTTGGCCTGTATAATCTTTTCACCAAGATCCGTCACCACCAACCGAGTTCCATTACAAAGTTCAGCCGCCGGGTCGATGTTACGCAAGAGCATAACGGGGCAACCAACCTTCAATCGGATCAAGTGGTTTGGCAGCCCAGAAGTTCTGATTGTATTTAGAAATTCAACCGAATAAACATCCTCTCGATTGACAACATCATCCTCATCCGGGCATATACTATCAGAACTCATATACTCAATTGCATCACCCGGCAACAACTCCATGACGTAGTTATTAATTTGTTCTACTACCTCATTTGTCGGCGCCAGTATAGCCCTATCCTGAAAATAATCTCCATCTCCAACATGATCCAAAAGAGATGGATATGTAGATTTCACCATTGCGGTTATAGGATCATCCGGAGCTTCAAGAATGAGTATATCCTTTGGCAATTTGAAATCAACCTCACCATCGTTATCGCCCCTTCCACACCATCTCCGACACGCAACAACCAATCAGCAAACTCCTTTATATTAGCAACTTCCTCAGCTGAACTTCCAGACTACAACAATAAACATAAACACTAAGAAACTAAACACAACAGAACACACATGATAATGAAGTACAAATTATATACTAACCTGCAATCGCATGTTCTTCGTGAGATTCAACACCTTGCAATATCTCCATATACGGTTAGAAGAACATAGTGTTGCATGGACAATATCATGCCTGCTACCCTTGCGTACAACGGGCAAAATCTGACGGAAATCACCACCAAACACAATAACCTTTCCACGAAACGGTTTAGCGTTCGTCAAACCATCCGGACCTCTAATAACATCCCTCAAACTCCTATCAAGAGCCTCAAAACAAAACTTATTTGTCATGGGAGCTTCATCCCATATGATCAACTGGCAACGTTTTATCAACGCGGTCAACTCGCTGTTCGGAGTTATTCGGCTACACATGGTCGTCTCATCAACCTCTATAAGTTATTGTGTTTGGTGGTGAGATTTGACTAATCAATGAGCAGCGAACAATTTCATCAGAACTGTTGGTAAAGGTTATTGTCAGTTTGTCACCCCCACCACTTAAGGCGCTCGACGAGGACGTCGAGGCTTTAAGGGGGGGGTAGTTTGTAATGCCCCACATCCCACTTCGCTTAAGAGTGATTGGAATAAAGGGTATATATGTTAGACCACCACTCTCACATGGTATGAGGCCTTTTGGGTGATTCAAAAGCAAATCCATGCGGGCTCAGGGCCAAAGCGGACAATATCATACTGTTGAGACGTGTGTGGGTCCGTACGGGAGTAACCACGCCGGCCGAATTGGTCGGGTCGTTACAATATGAGCTCCGGTTAGAGCTCTATACAGCTCCGATCGGAGCTGTGCATGAGCTCCGGTTGGAGCTCTATACAACTCCGATTGGAGTTGTACTCATCGACTCTTTCCCCTTTTTTTTTCATTTAGTATTTATTTTTTCATAATAATAAAAAAAGTAAAGGAAAAAAAACTAGAAAATAATTTGGGACTGATTTTGAAATTTAAATTTTGTAGGTTTGTTTTAAAATAATTTTGTGTTAATATTGTAAAAATTAAAACATTTGGTGTAAATTTATAATAAATAAAATTTCATATTGTTTGGATTAATTCAGAATTAGATATTCCGGCAGGGGCAAAAAGGTCATTTCCAGGGCTTATAGCGCCGAAAATCAAAGTCGTGGGTTAATATGTAATTACATTTATATAGCAGGGGAGGATTATGTAATAAAAAATATAGGTGGATAATCGGTAATAGCGAAAAATAGCAGGGGTACCAAATGTAATTTGTCCTCGGTTAAATGATACGCTGGGTAAATTAAATTCTTATACAAATTCCTATAATCCTTCAATAATTCAATAATGGGATACCAATGTTTTGTCAATGTTTATGTTCTCCGAGAGAATTTTGAGAATCTCCTGACCGTAAATATGTAAAAAAGAATGACTAATAATCGACAAATCCCAACCTTCACAACCAGGGTTTAATAAGGCACTCATCAGATTGGCGGTAAAAATGTAACGATCGCACCAATCTGTACGTTGAGTTCTGACCCTATGTGGTGGTGCAGTTGCTCACTTTATGGGCTACACACGTTTTACTAGTATGATATTATTCGTTTTGAACTGTGTCTTGTATTAATTTGCTTTATAAGGCTCTGTTTTCTTCGGCTGTACAGAACTGAATTGAACTAATCTGAACTAAACTAAACTGAATGGATCTGAACTGAACTTATTTGTAGTACTCCCTCCGTGCTCTCTAAAGCTTCCTGTTTGCTATTGTCAGAATAATTTTTAAAAAATAATTAACAATAGTAAAGAGATCGAAAAAAGTTTGTAATGGTTATAATCTTCAACTTTAAGTAATTATGCATTTAAAATCACCATTTATAATTTTATTCTAAATTCTTATCTATTTTTAATTATTTTTTTAAAATTTTTCTGGCAATAACAAATAGGAAGCTTTAGAAATCTGAACTAAACTGAACTGAACTTAATGCATCTGAACGGATTTGAATTGGACTAAACTAAATTTAAAATAATCAATTTTTAGACGAAGATAACATCGCCTAAGTCACCCGCATATCCTCATATCATATGAGAGAGAGAGAGGGAGAGAGTGGTGCATACTCAAAGAAATGTGTAATGAATGTGAAATAATTCAGATCAATAATTAAATTTGTTATTGTTCTCTCCATTTTTTTTACAGCTGTGTTAATTGTTAAGTCACTAGAACTGATAGTAAGTTCGAAAATAATTATTCCTGGATCAAGTGTAACACTTGTAACGTAACACACAATTTTTCACAATTTTTGCCAGTTTTTTGAGCAACTAGCATACATGGGATCTAGGTATATATAGGGATATAACATAATACCGAGATATAAAATGTTAGTCATTCGATTGAAAAATAATGACATTGGTAATGACATAATTATGTGAGATTTACTATATACTAGTATAGTATTTTTTAAATTAGTAAAATTTAATATACCAAGTGTTGAGTTCGATAACCTCACACCAAGAACAAGGAACTCCATGAATGAGCCATAGGAAATGGTGTGAAGACAAGTAAGATGCCACATTTTGAAGCAATCTTGACTTGGGACCAAATTCAGTCACATCCCGTAGCTAGCTAAGCTTTGTGCGTGTCATTAATTGCATGTAGACATCTCGTAATACCATAATTAAGTGTTAAGATGCGCATATGAACATCTACTACTAATTAAAGTAGAAAATGAAAGTTTCCAAACCCTTCATCATACCGTATGTCTTGTGTAAGATGCGTATTACAGAATGATACACCACACAAGGAATCAAGACTTTAAAAAGCATTTTTTTATTAAACGGCTAATTTTTTTTATTCCATACTAAATACTAAATATTGTTCGCGGGATTTGATATGCTATTTTGTTCGCGGGATCTTTAAGTACTATACTACTTTGCGTATTAGAGTAGTGTTACTAAATATGCCGCGGAAACTTTTTTAATTATTCGTCTCACAGTACATATGTTACATTCAAATTCTAAATTTATCAATTTCTCCAATATAAGTCAGACAGATTTCTACTTCCTCCATGCCAAGTATGAGTATGACATACAGTATATGTTTTAAATTGAAGAGTAGTCGAGTTAAATGGTTATGTACCATAAATGATTTAATACAACATGAAAGAATATTGTTACACTAGTGATGTTTAACAAGCCGAGCCGAGCCGAGTATTGCTGAGGCTCGGCTCGGCTCGTTAACGAAGCGAGCCTGAAATCAGGCTCGAGCTCGAGCTCGTTAACAAACGAGGCTCGGCTCGTTTAGTGAAACGAGCTTAATTTCAGGCTCAAGCGCGGTTCATTTGGCTCGAACTCGGCTCATTTGGCTCGGTTTGTTTGTTAAAATACCATAAAAATATGTTAACATATTAAATTAAATATAAACAAATTCAAGATTATGCATTAGAATAAACTCTCAAATGATGAAATCATTAAAGTTTAACAAAATGCAAATATAAGCAATTCAAGCCAATAATTTGAAACTTAAATCATAACTTATAATACTAATACTACTCATAATCTACATGATATCGAGCCTTAACGAGCCTTACCGAGTACTCGCGAGCCGGGCCTAGCTCGGCTCGTTAGTGGAACGAGCCTAAGTTTAGGCTCGGCTCGGCTCGATAAGGTTATCGAGCCGAGCCTTAACGAGCCGAACCAAGGCGAGTACTCGATAAGGCTCGATTCGCGTAACAGCACTATTACACACGAAGTATATACGAATATAGCTTGCTTTCCGCAGTTAATTAATAATTTACTTTATAAGTTATCAGAATGTAGCACCAATATTAAAAATAATTACTTAATCTATATATATTGGTTACTAATTAATTTAATTATAATATAGCATATACTTAACCAAAATAGGTAATATTTTCATTTGTAATGGTGCTAAACTCAGCAGCACTACTAGATGTAATTGGCGTGTACATTGATGAAGATGAAGGTGGCCTCAGAGGAAGTGGATGGGGCAACTGTAGAGGTGGGGGTGGTGGTGCAGGCGGTGGAGCAATGATGGAGACCGCCAGCCCGTTGGAAAATGATGTTACATGTTGAGGAGATATTGGAAGTGTAGTACTATTATTAGTAATTTCTTCTCTACACTTGTACTTCAAAATCTCAGCCTTTACAGCATTTAGTTGTGCTTGCAAGAGTTGCACCTGTTGTTGCAAACTAGATATTGCTCCCATACATCCATAAATTGGATCCCTTAGCCTTACATTTGCTTCATAAACAAGACTATTTGCTGCATCTGCTCTTTGGCTTTCAGGCACCTCCTATACATCCATATTTGACAAGGAAACAGTTTATTAATTTCCAGACTTTATGATAAAAAAATCATGTGAAAAATAACATGACAAAGCGAAAAACCAATGAAAATATGTTAGATTATTAGTTTTTCTATTTCAAAAAATGAAGACTATGTTGAGAACTTTGGTAGGATTTAATTAATATACCATGAGCATCTTGGAGACATTACTAGCACCAAAAACTTTGTGAACAGAAGCAAATTTTTGGGGTTCATGAGGGGAGAAATATGGAGAAAAAGGGCACTCTTGAGCACATCGTCGTCTCAAGAGCTTACAAGCCGCGCATGGTGTGACCGTGTTGAGTGTTCCCGGAGATCCCAATGTATGCAGAGTCCTTCCTGCAACAACCATCTGATGTTGATGGAATGCATCTCCAGATTCTCTTTTGATCTTCTTCCCTATTTCCTCAAATCTTTCCCTGCATTATATATATACACCAAAACAACTCAAATAAATAAATATATCTGCAGTTAGGCTAAAAGGATATACCAATAATCTGTGAGATTAAAATATCTTTGAGAACATGATTTTGACATTTTGAAACTTGTAGACTTACTTTTCCAATTTAGTACTGAAGTGAAGAGCAAAAGGCTATACCCATTGTTCATAATCTTTCTTCTTCTTTTTTCTTTTTTTTTTTTTTTAAAAAAAAATTACGAAGATAGAAATTAAATTAGGCCTGCATGTGTCTGTATATATGTGAGTATAAATAGATTGATCATACCTTTCTCTGGACATTCAAGAATACTATATGTCTATTGAACCAACTGAGTGTGTGTGTGAGAGAGAGAGAGAGGAGGGGGGGGGGGGGGGGTGTTATAAGAAGTAGAAGAGGGATTGGTACAAGAGCTTACTTACACTGGTGCTTAAAAGCAAAGATAGTTTGAAAATAGATTTATAGTATAGGAAAATGCCAAAAGAAAATAATAACTGGCTTGGAACTGAATATTGAGCTAGTTTTGTCACCCTCTTCATGAATGTTTATGTGTGAATGTACACTTGAAAATGGATTATGGATTAGACATCAATATCTAAGTACTTTGTTCTCCCTCCTACAATAAGACTCCCACTTTATTTTATTAATTGTTGTAATCTCCCGGCCATTTGAGTATAACTTAATCTTAAATTTATACAAAAGAAATAAAAAGAATTACATTATGGTGTCAATCTGCTAATTATTAACATTACCACCATTGCTTGTGGATTTGGTATACGACACCCTGGCGTATTCCAAATGGCACCTTGCGACTAGGGGAGATAGTTCTATTATACCGTGCTACTCTTCAATAATTTACTTAGCCTAACCATGATTGTGTTAGGAATTTGTCAGTTTTCGGGTAATTCTCGTTTCTTTTACTATTTTCTTTCAACTCCCACTTCTTGCTCAAACATTGATTCAACAGCAAAACTTATGATGCTATGCGAGTTGAGCCTTATTGAGTGCTCGAATCATTAAGGCTCGAGCTAGGCTCGCCCGATAATTAGGTTTTCAAGTCTTGCTCGATCCTAACTTTAGGCTCATTTCATTATTGAGCCGAGCCGAGCTTGACTCGATAAATACTCGGCTCGCCTCATTAGGCTCGCCATACCTACACGCAATTTATTAAGTCTACATTTTCAAGTCCCTCAGTTCATCTTGAATTATTTATGTTCTAATTTTGATTGACGACTTTGATAATTTTATCATTTGGCATGTTGATTTGTAATGTGCAAACTTAAATTTCTTAATTTTAACATATGTTATTTCAATTTTTTCATAATAGTTTTTTTTTAATTTTATCATGAGCTCGACTACAGTTTTTTCAAGCCAAGCTCGAGTATAAATATTATTGTTCGAGCTCAAACTCGAGCATTACTTTTTGCTCATTTTCTTAACGAGCCGAGCTCCAGGCCCGGCTCAAAGATTAGGAGGCTCAATGCGAAATTTTGCAATTTCAAAACTGATATTCGAAAAAAGTGGGAAAAAAAAAACATTTTAATTTCCAAGCTAATTAAATTTCATAAAAAATGCATTAATATTTGAGTCAAAATAAAAGTGGATAAAACATCAATATATATAGAAGAATGAAAATGAATTGAGAAACTAAAAAACAAAAGACATAAAGAATTGAAACACCAGCGAGGATCGAACACAGGTAGGCTATAACACAGCCACGGTACAAAACCACTAGGACACATAACCAATATTTTTATTCTCATGTACGTAAATAAATATAGCTAAAGCATGCAGTATAAAATTTAGGAGCCCTAAGATTTCGGGGGCTATGTGGTTGAACAGACCGCATAGGGTCAGACCGAGCCTGCCGAGCTCGACAATACTAGATTCGGTTCAGCTCGTTTAACAACACTAACCAGAAATAAACTTCAATTTATCCTCTATAAATCAATTATTATTCACCTCTTCTCCACTACTTAAATTAGCATGTATAAATTGGATGTAAAAGTAAAACACTCCGAAATTGTTCAACTGTGATGTTATATATCGGGTCTGTGTCTGTTTGTTGATATTCAATTTATGTGACTTATTTTAAAATCTACTTCATATAGGTTTACAAACATGAAAGTGACTTATCCGCTTCGGTCAAGCTATTAGTAATTTTTTACTAAGAAACACCGAGTGTTAGGTAGATGTAGACACGTACGTGGGTTAGTGGGTTGGTTGGGTGGTTGGTGACCAATTGCTCAAACGTCATCCGTCCACATCTTGGCGGATGACAAAATTTTTAACTGCGGATGATTTTTGACAAAAATGTAATCGTCAATTGCAGTTGGGCGGGTCATGCGTGCGGTTAATTTTTTTTACATGCCTAGGTAGATGCAGAGGAGGGAGAGGGACCAATCCACTATAATGTGTGCTAGTTGGATAAACAAAAGTTCAATCATAAAAGAAAATGTAGAGGAAATAGGAGAGAAGGAGCCTAGCTAGTTTCTGTCGGTGGCTTGAAGAAACTGGGAGAACATCTAACTAATAACCTGGAAAATGAATTATAGTACTCCACTACTACTGCCAAAATAATTAATAATGCTAATGATTCAACATGTCTCTTAGATTTTCAGTACAAAAATCCAGACATTACAAGTACATATTTCTGAAATTCACAATTCCATAGCTCAGAATCACACAACTAAATTAAACCACCATCGATCACATATTAAAATGGATCGATCATGCATGCTACTACTATAAATGACCAAATACATAGGATAGGAGTACCATCGATCTAGTCTAGTCTAATTAATTAATTACCCTTACCATGCCCAACAATCGCCAAAACAACCTTCTTGACACTCTTTATCGGGTAATAATAGAAGTTACTCCTCGGTGACCTCTTCAAAGACCTTCCATTTCCAGGACCAAAGCACAATGTTGATGTGGGAGACCCCCCCATTCCATCCACATCTTCCTCAAACCCGAACCCGACAGCCGATCCCTTGTAACTCTTTCGTGTGCTGAACGGAGATGATGGGAGTGAATAAGATGAAGAGAATGAAGATGAAGATGACGATGATGGTGAAATGCTCCTTTTCTTGGGGGAGAACATGGAGTTGAAAATATTCGAGTTGTTCGAACGTCTTTTTGTTAAGGAAATTGGTTTGGGACTGATTTTGTGGGACGGAGGTGGAGTCAGGGGTGGGAGGGTGTTGTCCTGGAATGCGTGTTTTGGCGTTCCAGGCTGGGATTCCCATAGGAATGGGACGGATCCTGCTCCACCTCCATAGTAGGATACACGGAACGACGATTCGCCTGGGTTTGAGAGGGTTTTGTTTTCGTTGGAGGAGAGTTTGGCTAGAAATTTGTCATCTAGGAACTTTTGAGAGAAAGTTTGGCCAGATTTTGCCATTTTTTGCTTTTGAGGGAAGGGCAAATGGTGATCCAAGAAGAGGAGAATATTGAAGAATGAAATGATTCAAGTTTCAAAGGAGAGTTTCTTTAAGTGTGCATTGGACATTGGAGTGATTTGAATTGGAATGGAATTGTTTAGTAATTAATATAGATGAAGATGCCCGGAGACTGAGCTTGTTAGTTATTGATTTGAGCAATTGTATCAGGGTGATGTTGACTCTTTTTAAGTTTAGACAATATTCACCTTTTAAATGTTTTGTTTTACTTCATAAGCTAGCTGTCTACTTGACCAAGTATTACTGTTGCACTAAATTCGGTATCTTACCTGAATTCATAAAATTCGGAACATGTAGTAGGGAGAACCGGCGGGTGGAGGTGGTTTTTTACAAAAAGTTAACCGACTAATCATAATCACATGAGGTGATTTTAATTATAAACGGTGTTGTCTCCTTAAACCGTGGCATGTTGGGTTAAAAAATGTGCCGCGGACGGATTTGCGGGTAAAAATATACAAAAACATGCTAAATGTTCATATCAATACCATTAAACTTTCTCGTATATATCTTCTATTGATCCGTTACACATATTAACTTCACAACCAAACACTTAAACTTGCACGTTCGTTTTGGATTAGAACTCATGCCATGTTAACAAGAAACGATATTAATTGTCAAAATTCATCTATGTCAAAGTGTTTGTGCTCTTATTAGTCATAGTATTTTAGTCAGTGCGCGCTTAAAGTGACTGTTTGTGATTGTAAATGATACCTGTTAAAACTTCTCATAGTATCAGGAAAACTGCTACTTGTAACTCTTTTATTTATTTACTAAGTAAATGCATGATGAATTTTCAAAACCAACACTTGGAGCAAACCTCACATGAGATATTAAAAACATGTATCCTTTAAGAGATGTGAACCAAATGAAATTGGTTGAGGGAGTGACATCAGATCATTGAAGAGGAAGGGACTAGATGATTTAATAAATGTAGGGTCAAGGATTGAAATGTAGATATTAATATATAAAAATATAATTTATAATTATATATATATGAGGTTATCTTACATTATATTTTTTGGCCGGTTTGCCACGTTCGTGTGTCTTTTAATCCGATCCCTTGTTGCCTTGTTGGAAGACTATATGTTGGATATTATTAGTACAAATATATTCTCTAAAAAGAATATATATATTATACATAAATATATAATGCATTATTCACTCAGGGAAACTGTCAATTGAATGAATCTGTTTTCTCAACGGTTTGTACTATGTTCTACGTATAAGTAAGGGCAGGTCAAATGATAGTATCCGTTGATTCGGTACATTTATTAGCATTTACGGATTAAATTTTGTTGCGAATTTAAAATTAATTTAAGATGGTGCCGCAATGATTCGTATTGGTACGCGCGAATCACACATCCTCCAGATATGGGTGACTCTAAAAAGGGAGTACGGTCGTATTCTAGACAAAATGAACATTGACAGAAGAATGAAGAACGTCGGAAAGATAGACAGACGCCATCAAAAAGAAAAAGAGCAGACAAAGTGATTCATATTACATCAAATAGCAAATAATGTGCAGTACCCTGCAACATAAAAATAGTAGTTACCGGCTAACAGTCTTCGGTAACTAGAATTGTATCTAAAAAACGATCTAAAAGATTTACGTGCCTTATCTCTATGGAACCTTGTAAGTGTGACTATTTGAGGAGAGTTGCTGGAGGAGTTTATCAGAGGTCACTCAACTCCTAGTTTCTCGAAACCGACACACTTAACCGACTTTTTGGTTTTACCTTTTCTTAACAACTAATTAGTTCAATGGTTGTGATTGTTTATCTTGTGCAAGAAATTATCATTGCAAGGAAAGACTTGAAGCAAAAGAAAGAAGACATATATAATGAAGAAACCTATATAAGGTACTCATCTGTTTTTTGGATTCTATACGTACATTTTTGTCCGTTTCTTTGGATTCTATATGTTTCTATTTTGGGAAAATTACATCTACCTCCCTCACAGGAGCCTCTAATCACAAAAGTTCCCTCGCTAGTCTAACAATTACATGTAGCCCCTTTTTCAGTCGAGCCCGTTGACCAGCTTATTCCGCCCTTGTTTATTTTTGCAAACCAAACGCGGTCTTAATCCATTTTGACTATATTTGGGAAAAACACATTTACTCCTCTCCATTTACTATTCTTCATTAACCCTACTCCCGACATCTTCTTCCCTCCGAACTTTCGACAACTCTGCAACTCCAAAAAACATCCCAATTTCGGCCAATTTTCGTATTACAAACAACAATGTCCATCCGGTAATGGGTTATTGAGCAGTATCGACAACTTTGAGGAGCATAATTTCGCGAAACGGCAACTGTGTGAAGGTTTGTTCCTTTTGCTTATATGTAGTTGAATTTGAGTAATTCTTGTGTTTTCTGTAGTCGTATTATCATCGGTTAGCATTTCGTTTGGTTCGATTGTTGAAATTTTGTCAAAAAAGTCGACCTAGGGTTTTTCGGGATTAGCTTATTGCGTTTTTTTTTTTGCTTCTGTTTTGCTTGTGTTTACAGTAATGGGGCGTTTCGGGCGTTTCAACATACGGATTCGTTATGGTGAAGAGTATGTCACCATTACTGATGTCAACCCTTCCAGGTATTCTTACAGAAAACTACTTGCTGATATAGATGCAAAGGTTTTAGAAAACATTGAAGTAACAGGCAATGGGCCTCCTGCTTTTCAACTATTTGCTCATGTTGGTTGTACAAGAATTGAAATTCTGGATGATCAGTCTGTTAAGTTTATGTTTGAGCAAAATAGAGAGTTTAATGAAGTTGAACTTGATTGTGAACTCTGTATTATTGAACCCCTAGCAGTTGAGGCTCCTGTAGAGATGAAAACTAAACACAACCCTGCTATTGATTTGCCTTTTGAAGTAAAATTGAAAGAACCTACACCTACTAAGAGGAGCAGAGTGTTTAGGCCTAGGGGGAATAAGCCATTTCCAAAACATCCAAAATAAAAAACATTTCCAAGTAGCTCAGCTGAAGTAGTTGACCTCACAGAAGATGATGGACCACCACTTACACAACAACAAACACAGGAGAGCCAATCTAATCATTACCTCAAAAGCCCCTCACCATACAAAACTCCATCACCACTTATGGAAGATGCCTCACCATACAAAACTCCATCACCACTTGAGATGGAAGATGCCTCACCATACAAAACTCCATCACCACTTGAGATGGAAGATGTATACATCCCAGACCCTACTATCAAACCAACACCATACAAAGATGTCCAAATGCCCTTGAACATGGATGATGTAGATTTAGAAGCAGAATTTGATGAGTTGTTGAAGGACTGTAGTTGGACTAAGAGCTTTCTTGATGAGAAGAATGACAATGAGGGAACATCAGGGTCTAAAAATGATGGAGGTGAGTATCAGAATGATGATGTGGTGGTTGAGGATTGGGTTGACAGTGAAGATGATGGTGAGGCAGGGGGGAGGTTGTTTGGTAGAGATGGTGATGGTGATGGATCTGATGATAATGGGTCTGATGGTGATGATTCAGATGATAGTGAGTTTCATGGTGATGAGGTTGATGAGAGTGAAGACTCTGAGCATGATGTGAACTTGGAAGAGGAGCATGCCCATGTGGAGGATAGTGATGAAGAAAAATTCATTGACTGGGAGAATGACCAGCCTGAAAAGGTTAATGTGCATGAAGATGAGGACCAAATGATTGGGTTTAAGCCTTGTGAAGCTTCAGATTCTGATGAAGAATACAGACCAGAAAATGATGAAGTGGAGGATGTTGAAAATCCTGCTGTGGAGACTGAAGTTGAAGATCTTGGTGAGGTAGACTATCCAAGTGAAGATGATGATCTGGCTGCTCAAAGGACATACATTGGGGATGAGTTTCATGAAAATTATGAGAGTGCAGATAAGGAGTTTAAGGTGGGACAGATTTATGGTAATATGGATGAACTGAGATTGAGGGTAAAGGAGTATGTATTGAAGAAGGGGTTCACAATGAAGAGGGCTAAGAATGAAAAGGATAGATACACTGTTCATTGTGCTGCCAAGAAGCAGGTATGAATCTATGTTGTGGTTAGCTTGCATTTTTTGGATTATTTTGTTACTTTATTTGAATTTCCTTTATACTTACTTGGTGTTGTTACAGGGTTGTCCATGGAGACTCCATGCCAGTGCATTGGAAGATAAGATATCTGTGATGATCAAGAAGTATGAAGCCTTGCATAGGTGTGTCAGGAATGTGGACCATAAGATGGCTGACTCAAACTGGTTGAGTCTGAAGTTCATTGAGCAGCTCAAAGAACACCCATATTTGAGTGCAAAAAAACTGGAGCTTTGGGTGAATAAAAAACTGAAAGTAAAAGTGCCTTATATGAGGGTCTGGAGGGCAAGAGAAAAGGCCATGCTTGTATTGGGAGGCAACCCTGAAGAAGCATACAAGAAGGCACCAAAATATGGACAAATGATTGTTTACACCAATCCAGGCTCAGTGGTTGAACTCCAAACAGACCCCCCCTATTGAAAGGCTGCCAATATTCAAGAGATTTTTCTGTGGCTTGGAAGGGTTGAAGAAAGGCTTTTTAGCCGGCTGCTCTCCCTTTTTATTCTTCGATGGATGTCATTTAAGGTATAAATATGTACCTTAGTTTCTAATTTTTCTTAAGTTTAAATGTGTTCATTTACTTACTTATGGTATTGTTTCTTGTTCATGTGGGGTTCATTTAAGGGGGAAGTATGGGGGTGTATTGCTCAGTGCGGTTGGAACTGATGCAAACTGTGGCATCTATCCCCTTGCTTGGGCAGTGGTTGAGTGTGAGTGCAAGGAAAGCTGGGGATTCTTCTTGGAATGTCTGGAGCAGTTTGTTGGACCATGGGATGCAGATACACGTTGGCATTTCATGGCAGATAGGCAAAAGGTCCTTTCTACTCTCACCTTTATGTTTAAAACCATCTCTTACCTCTTCTTATATGATACAAATACTGACAATGTTATTTACTTGTAGGGTTTGGTGCCAGTCATTGAGGAAAAGGCTCCCACAGTTGTCAATAGAAAGTGTGCAAAACACATCTATGACAACTTCAAGCTTAAATGGTCAGGTGTCCTCCTCAGAAAGTTCTTCTGGCAGGCAGCTACAGCCTATACAGAGTATGGATTCAACAAGGCAATGGAGAAGATAAGGGCAGCAAGTGAGCCAGCTTATGATTGGCTTATGGATATACCCTTAGGACATTGGGCCAGGCATGCATTTGATGACACTCCTCATGTGGATCACTGCACAAACAACTTGAGTGAGTGCTTCAACTCATGGGTTGATCCCCTTAGAGGATTCTCATTCCTCACTATGATGGAGGTATGAATCTATTATGTGCCTTACCTTCTTAATTTTTGTCATGTATTAATGTGTTAATTCCTAATTTTTTATTTATTTATATGTGCACTAGATGTTAAGGCAACAAGTTATGAAGAGGGTGGCTGTTAGGAGACAACAAGGAAATGTTTGCTCTACTGTCTTGATGCCAAGGCCCTTGAAGAAACTTAATGAAAACCATGATCAGTCCAGGAGTTTGCACTTGAGGTCAGAGTCAGGTGGAGGTATATATGAGGTGGAGGATTATAGCTTCACTTTTGTGGTGAACATGAACACTAGAAGCTGCAACTATAACAGGTGGGATTTGACAAGGATCCCATGCAGACATGCATGGGTAGTCATCAGTTATAACAGGGAGGATGCTACTCTATATTGCAGTCCTAATCACACAACAGCTGCTTAAAGAAGGGCCTATGACATTACCATTGAACCAGTCCCTGACCACAGGTTATGGCCTAGAAATTTGACACCTTTAGAGTGCTCTCCACCAATCATTGAGAAAAAGATTGGCAGACCAAAGGTTGTTAGGATTAGACATCCAGCTGAGGCAAAAAAGAGCAAGGTTCCCTTGCACCTGCAGAGAAAACCACCAAAGTGTAGTGACTGTGGAGGAATTGGGCATAACCGTGTGTCTTGTCCAAAAAATGTGAGCTTTTTAACCTTTCATAGTCTCTCTATTGTCTTGTCTTGTTTACATTTACTTACATAGGGTTTATGGTTTATGTTTCAGCCAAAGAAGAAAACCAAGAAACCTAGGGGCCCAAAGAAGAATACAACACCAGAAACTGCTGCAAAACCTCCACCAAAAGCTCCCAAGAATGCTAAAAATGCCTCAAAAGCTGGAGGAAAAGCAGCCCAAGCTGGAACAAAAGGAAAAGCAGGCCAAGTTGGAGGAAAAGCTGCCAAAAATAATGTAAGTAAATTCTGGAAATTCTGTGATGATGATTATACTGCATGTTTGTGATGATGATGATTCTCTTATGATGATAATTCTATGATTATTGGATTATTTTGTGATGCTGATTAGTATGTGATGTTGTTGTTACTGTGATGATGTTGATGATTGTGTGTTTGTGGTTTTTTGGACTGTAAATTGATGGTGAGCATGTTGTGTGTGTGTTGTATGATGCTTCTACTTGTCAGAACAATAAGAAGAGGAAGAGGGGTCAGGGGGAAGCTTCAACTAGTGAGGTTGCAGGCAGAACTACAAGGGCTAGGGCCAGTAAGGCCAATAAGAAGGCTTAGACTGTATTAGATGTGTTTTGTCATGTTCTTTTGGTCATAAAACTGTCATGTTGGTTTAGTACTTTATGGCTTGTGAAGCCTTCTTACTATTAGGATCTTTTTGAAGACCATTGTGTCTTGTGAAACATTATAACTCCTAGCTTAATTGGCTTCTGATGCCTTGAACTACTGTAATTTGATTCTCTAGTTTTATGCATGAATGGAAATTGACTTTTATTATCATTATACTAGAATGATTTACATATTTGCACGCAAAGGTAAATAGCCAACAACAGCAAATTTAAGCACACTAGTGCCCTATGATGCTATATTTGTCATCTTTTGTTGTGGCTTTGCTAAATGGCCCGGCTTTCTTTTTCCTATTTGGAGCAGATGCTTCTTCACTTCTTCTTGTTTGCACACCTTCACTTCCTTGCATTACTTCTTCATGATCAAATCGTGGAATATATTCAGATAGAAGTGTAGGTTCCATGATATCCCCGCGACGTTGCGTTGGCACACTTTCTTGCTCACTAGCCCATTCCGACCATCCATGAATAGAACATTTCCAGTAAAATCTCCCCATATCAGCAACAGCTAGCAACGTACGCCTTCGACATCTTTCATTCCTGCAAACTGGACGTAGACCACTTAAATCACTCATTTACAATGGTGTAGGATAATCTATATGAGAAAGATGATGAAAAAACGCAAATGGAGTAGGAAAGACAGAGATTTAAGGGGTATAAATAGCCAAAAAAATTCAATTCCAACGGCTAGTAACTCTTCTCCAACGACTATATTATTATTTCATTTAACTACCTCACTAGATTATAAAATTACATGCAGTCCCACATGTGTCGTGCACGTGCGAAGGAAGCCTGTTTGGCTGTTGAGAAAATCTGATTTTGGAAGCCGGCTTAATTCGGGGAAAGTCAAGAGCGTGGGGCTCGATGTAATTGATTTGATCTAAGGAGGGAACATATGTAATTGTTCATCTAACAAGGGAAGATATGTAATAAGCTAATCTAACGAGGGAGGTAGACGTAATTCGCCCTTCTATTTTTGACAAATCTTTATCTCACAACTTTATTGTGGATCCTGCCACTAAACCAACACACTACACTCATTATATAAACCTCATAAAACTCCATCCAAAAGAAAACGTATAGAATAAAAAAAAAACGGATGAGTATAACTTAAAGAAGGAAAAGGTTTCTTAACTCAAGAAGTCGATTTCAAGAAGGTGTTCAAGACAGAAGGATTCCTAATTAATCAAGACAATTCTAAAGTCAAGTCTGATGGTATTCGACTAAGTTCACCACTATATATACCTCAAGGAGTTGACAGAAGAAACAAGTGTGTGATGCCCGCCAAGAAGTATCCTGCTCCCCGACTTTATGCCACCCGCCGGAACCCTTTCTTGAAGAGCCATCTTAGCTCTGTCAGAAAGTAATATAAACGAATTAAGATAAGAACCCACAATTTTAAAAGACATGATGTTTAACAGAATATAGTAACATTCTTTTAATTTGGATGTGGGCCACATCCTCGATATAATCGAAGAATAAATTGATCTCCATAAATTTGGACATCAAAACAATTATCCTGAGTTCCTCTTAATGAAAAAATAGGATCGCCTAAAATAGTGCACATGAGGAAATATGGTCGGAACAAAGAAAATGAGTAAGTCTCTGATATAACTTAGTAAGGCATGAGAGAGGATAACAATATGGAACAATGAATATGAAATGAATTGCACGAAAGAAATACAATGAAAAAGTTTCAATGTGAAATCAGATGATGATACAAGCTTGAATATCAGACACGTACCAATCATCAAAACGTTCATATAGAATGACAACCTTATGACTTTCCTCGAGGTGCAACCTCAATAAAGTAAAAAGATAGCATGCCGAGGTTCATGATGTACCAGATCACGGAACACACCAACCACCAGTTGTATTTGGAGTCCGGGAAAGGATCTATAGGAGAAGATCTTAACTGTCGGTCTGTCCCGTCCGATAGCCACTCACAACAACCCAGGAGCTGATTCGCAAATAGATAAGTGACAATGTTTATAATTCAAAATGTTATTTATCATCTTTCGAAAGAGAACAATATAGCAACGCGATATACAATGATTTCAGATAAATAGAACCTGCACTTTAATCAGGAAGATCAAACGGTTCACGTATATACAATAATAGAATGATTGCTTAACAATAACTAGAGAAAGAGTATCAAATTCAAAAATTCAATATAAGTGACTCGAATAGAAGATTGCAAACATGTGAGATGATGAAAGCGCAATGGCCTAGTCATCTCAACATGATCAGAATAGGAAACAAATGCAATGTGTTACAGTACATTTCGAACAATGGACCATAGAGAGATATCAAGGAGATAATAAGAAGAATCCAAGCAAAGTCATTGCAAGATAGAATAAAATATGAAAAGTGGTGAGAAAAGAATCAAACCAAAGCAAGAGAAAGGAAACAAGAGAAGAAAAGAGTTGAAGATGGATATCCACGTGAAAGTACTTGAAATGAGAGTAGTCGTCTAGAAATCAATGGAGAAATTGTTAGGGAGAATAATAGAGAAATATATGAATTTGAAATGTAATGAGATGATTTGCAAGATAAGTTGTTTAACAAGTGAAAGAAGAGACTAAACAAAGTCAATGGTAACTAAGGGTATGTATAAAAACAACATAAAAGTCAACGGAAAATGAAGAATTAATTAAGAGCGAATTACATTTCAATAAAAATTCTCACTCAAAGATATTCAACAATTGGGTTGGATGGTCAAGTTCGAAACCAATAACTGGTCTCAAGAGATGCATGGGCTTGCAAGATAATGAACAAGTTAATATAGCAAACAAGGTTGGATATAAAACAGTGAACAATAATCTGGCTTGTTCGATAAATGATAAAGAAACAAATGGATATGATCAACAACTGGTGATATAAGAAGGTCCATACATATGAAAACAAGAGCATAATCATGATCTACAAATGTATTGAATGGCACATGTGACACATAACCAATGAATTGCAAATATGATATAACGTTGATAAGTGTTCATTTTCCGCAGAGATAGATGTCCAAATGCTATACGAAGAAAAATACTAAAACACGATCCAAATCCTTTACAACACGATGGAACCTAGTTAGAGATCAATGTAAATACTAGTTTATTGAATACTAGTGGTAATAGTTAATTAACTTGATTCCTCATGTACTTCATTGTCCTTTACAACTTGATCAATATAAATCATGTCCTTCATTGTCCTTTACAACACACATAAATTTATCTCCTACTCCGCCAGGTGGTTTAAACTCGATTCCTCATGTCCTTCATTGTCGAACCGGCCGGCATATATAGCTTCCAACACGGCGGCACCCCTCTGTATCCTTCATCTTCCTTAATCACTATACTACTGCGAACGTGGTTCATAGTTACCCTCGACTGGTTCAATCTCCGCCTCGTTATTCCTTTTCTTATCGTAGTTGGAGGCCATAATCATCGATTGCGATCGTAAAGCTTTCGCGCATATAACCTCCATCTTGATCTCAAGATTGCTTTCTCTCTTCACTCCTTGTAAATGGTAGAGTTCTGCTCCGCATGTAATTGCCGAAGCAGAAGTGATGTTACCAAAATATGTCCAGTCTCGTCCTAGTTCGTTAACATGCGAACTAGAGCGACCCGAACTCTCCAGAGACTTAAGTATCCGCATGTGTGCCTTTCGATGCGAGTATCATTATACAAGGCGGTCGCTCTCTGGAGTAAATTGGTACATTCAAAACTATGCACCTATGGGTTTCTAAAGGACTCCGGAACCAAGGTCAAAGGGAAATAGCATGTAAACATTCTAAGAGCCAGGGCCGCAACGATGCATACCAGAGGCTGCAGAGTCACATTGTCTGGTGTACAATATCCGAGGTTAAATACTTGATATGTGAAGGGCCATGATATATGTATCCAGATGTGTCACCCACAACTAAACACGTAACGCAAGTAGATAAGAACAAAGACATATATTTATCCTTACATGATCATTAGGCCACGTCCATGTCTATTAAGGTTAAGCCTACCAACCACAAATTTGTGTGGGCACTTGGAAAACTATTGTGGTGGCAACGACATGTGCTCCTCCAAGGTCTATAAAATGAGTGACTCTCAAGATAAAGCTAAGGTGGAAACACATTAGGGCAACACTCTCAAGAATCTCACTCTACATGTACAGCCTTTAGTTTTCTTGGTGGGAAGAACACTAACGCATCAACAAGAAATATTCTTGGAGAAATATCCTATGATTTAGCCACTGTTTTGCACACACTCTCAATATGTTAACAAGGTAGGCCTTCAACCACCTTCGGGTAAAGTCTCCTCAACCAATTTGACCTCACGGCAGACCGGACATACTACTCCCCCCCCCCCCAAATAGATAGATATAAACCGGAGCTGTTCGGTCGTTGTTTGAAGTTCAACAAGGTGTTGTTCATGCTAAGCCACCTAGCCAATCAACCAGCTGTTTCCAGGGCCCAGTCATCATTCAGTCCCTCTCACTGACACTCCGAGATGAGATCTCTAGGCCTCAGTATGCGTTTTGTCTCTATGAAAAACCACATCCCATCAAGAAGCTTTGTCATAGTGGTGGAGCATCTTCTCCACCGTTTTCTGGTGGAGCAGAAAATTCGTCATTAATGGTGGAGTTGAAGCTCCACCAAGTTTTTTTAATTAATTTTAATTTTTTTTATCTTTTGTATATATTTATTTTTAAAACTTAAGAAAATTAGGGCATGTATCATGATGTATGGTTTGAAAATTAAAATTTTAGATTTTATATTTGGTCAACTCAAAAAGTGAATTTTGTCTCAATCTATAAATGTTGGGATAAGAGGATCATTTTTTGTTTAGGGGGTTATAAAAAAGTACTAATATGATATTTATAACTCTAAACTTTTAATTTGTTGGAAATTTAAACATTGTGTACAGTTACATAAATTTCACCCCTCATATCTCCACCATCAATATATTCCTTCTATAATTGGATAAGCATTATGATTTTTGTGGTGATTACTAAAACATCATTGATAGCTTCACATAATAATTTAGTATGTACGAAATCTTCATCTTCATTTTCACCTACAAATATATACCTGCTTCATTTCATAAATAGAGCATCAAGTACTTTCAACAGGAAATCTTTATGAGAAAAATGGCAAGGATGAACCAATCATTTGCTTCTTTCGCTATTGTGAGCATTTTTTTGGTCATCACAGCAGATATTGGTCAAAGCACCAAAGTTCATATAACTTTAGAAAATGATATAGACGATCACAACATCCAAGTTCGTTGTTTCATGGGTACTGTTACCGCGGATCATGGGAACGTAGAACTCAAGCCCGACGAAGAAACTGGCGTTTCATTCATTCCAATGCCAAATCAGAATTATTACTGCAAGATCAATACGAAATATGGTTCTGGGGACTATTTTCTTTGGGGCAAGGTTGTAAGACAGGATTATTGTCTAGGTGAAACTTGTGAGTGGGAGGTAAAGAAAACAGGAGTGTGTGTTGAAAAGACTAATGGTGAAGAAGTATGCCACCCCTGGACGAAGCCACCCGCACTATAAATGACTTATTTATATCTCTTATACTCCCTCTGTGCCACTATAAATTACCCAGTTTGACTTTTTTCGGTCAACAGTTTTCAACTTTGACTATCGATTACTCTTAAACTATAATAATAAGGCATTCGACGAAATCATATTATAAAAATATAGAACCAAAATTTTCATAATATAATATATTGTATCATTATAATTTAAGAGTAATCGGAAGTCAAAGTTGAAAACTGTTGACCGAAAAAAGTCAAAATGAGTAATTTCAAACGGGGCAGAGGGATTAACTTGTATGTCTATGACCATTTGTTGTTGACTTTTCAATTTTGAAAGTCCTTGTATGTATTATTAACAGTTAACAGTAATTCTTGCTTTATCGACTTGACAATAGTGGTATGGTACATAACAACACAAAAACATTTTAACTGTTCAACATATTTTTCGATGCTGATATTTTGATGGGTGAGAAACTTTCCAACTAATTTTATGTCGTTGGAATTTTCATTGGGGAGAACTATCTCTAACAGATTTTGCGTTGGTGTGCAAAGTTGTTACAAGTTCCAACAAAATAGTGACGGACTTTGAAAATTGTTGGAAATTACAGCAACAAAATACCGACGAAATTGTAACAAGAAACAAAATTTGTTGGTGTTTTGTTGGTAATTAGTCACTAATCACGTATGTATTTCTTTTAGTTAAAATTCTGTTGGTGTTATGTTGGAAATTCGTTACAAATTGCAACGAACTGATTTTTTGTTGGAAAATTCACCGTTGGTGAAGGTTCTGTTTATTGTAGTGGTCGGGGATTTGGAAATAGAAATTATAGAGATTGTGTCCATATGTTAAGTAATGTGTGTTAGAATTTCAGCTCGATACATTTCTATCGGAGTTTCACCTTAGATCTAACTAAAATAAATAAAAAATTGTTGTACCGTTATATGCAAAAAAGTGGTTGCGAATTGAACAAAGTCCTGTTGAGCTCTGTTAAAATACATGGATCAAATGATCCAGAAATCAAGAAGGATTTGCAGAAGATTGTGAAAGAGAAGAAGAGAAAGAACAGAGCAAGTGCAAGCAAGAAATCAAAGCGCCCTAAACAGTTCGATAATTCGAAGAATTCGTCCCCTAGAGCGCCGGAACACACGAATTAGTCACATGCGATTACATCCATCCAAAGGCGGGATTTTTTGAATCCTGGAACTAGCAAAGCCGGCACACCTGATCACATTTGGCTCAATTCAGTACAATTTGGGTTCATGAGTCTTGCGTGCTCTGCAACTCCGATTTGTCCTCGTTCCTCCGACATTAATAGCATAGTAAGAAAGGGGTTTTACCACTGTACGAATTAAGATTACATTGGTGATATAATTTTACGGTAATAGCTAGGTTTAGGGCATCGATTGGCTTGTATAAATAAGTAGCACAGTTGCTGCTCTATTCTTTTAATCTCTTGCCGCAATTCTTCAATAATACACAAAATACTTCTGCATATTTTCATAAGCTCCCATGTAGATATGATAGTTGCTACTTCAAATGTATCACAAAAGTTGAAAGAAAAACAAAAAATTCATTATCCATCGGGCCAAAGTATGGGCCCATCCCACGAAGTACGGGTCCTATCCAACAAAGATATAAGGAAGGAATTACAGAAATTGAGGAAGTACATATATTTTGTACCAAGTTTTGTTGGACAGTACCATGATACATGCTCACGGAAATATATATTGTTAGTTTTCAGGTTCCACATCATTTGGAGTTATGGTAAGAACCTCAAGAAAGCTAAAACAATTCATGTAATTTTTGGCTTTTAAAGTACATGAATTCTTTTAGCTTTCTTGAGGTTCTGACCATAACTACAACAAAACTTATGATATGGAACCTGAAAACTAACAATATATATTTATGTGATCATGTATCATGGTATTTGTCCAAGACGGTTTGTTGTTGAAAACTACATGGGTTCTTCTGGTTATGGCTAAGCGTTCTGCGAGCTGTTGGAGGGTGCGGCATCTGTTTTAGTTTTTTACTTGGATAGTAGCGACTTTTGCGTAGTTGGTGTTGCTGGTTTGTGGTGTTTGTTGGTTTCAGTGATGTATCGGTTCTATATATTCCTAAGAAGTATTTCACATACTCTCTTTGTATTAATGATTTGTCTTTGTTTAATAATATATTTGGCTGTTTAGTAAAAAAAAATCATGGTAAATATCCAACAAAACTTGGTACAGATTATTAGCACTACAAGAAAACAACATTTTAGCGACGGATGGATAGAAACTGATACCATCCGTCGCTATGTAGCGATGGATCGCTACTGCTAGCGACGGATAAGGACGAACTGCGCTCTATGCTCAGTTCGTGCCCAGAAAGATCGAGTTCGTGTTCTAATTAACGACGGATTAATATTATCCGTCGCTATGTGGGCGACGGATAATGTGATCCGTCGCTAAATCTGTTGACCAGGCGTTTTTTTAGTTAAAAGAAAATTGAAAAAAATAAATAAAATATCACTTAGCGACGGATTACGTTATCCGTCGCTAAGTCCTCATATACAGACGAGCGACATTCCTTCTTCACCATTTCTGCTCTTCTCTCTTTCTCTCTTTTCCTCTCGTTTTTCTTCTTCGACTTCATCAATCCATCTCCAAACTCATCAAATTCATTCAAATTTGAGCTCAAATCAAACCCTATCCTACAAGGAGTTCGAATACCTAATTAATTTGGAGGTTTTTCGTCAATTTGAAAGGTAATTAACAAAAACCCTAAATTTTAGGATTTTTGATTGTGATTTTGATTTTCGATTTTGATTTTGATTTTGATTGAATTTGTTCTATGTTTATTGGAGGCTAGGTACGATTAGCAAGACACCTCCACCTTCACCTTCACCGCCACCGCACCGCCGTATCGGACCAATTTGAAAGGTTAGTTTCCCTATACTTTTAATTTCAGTTTATTAATTTTGATTTACTGTATGTGAATTTTTATTTAGGGTTTAGGTTTCTTAACTTTTAATTTTTATTTAGGGTTTAGGGTAGTTCGAATCCCTAATTACGTTTCTGGAAACTGTATGTTAATTTTTATTTAGCGTTTAGGGTTTCTTGACTTTTAATTCTTATTTAGGGTTTAGGGTAGTTCGAATCCCTAATTAGATTTCTGGAAATGAAATGCTTACTGCTTATTGTAACTCAGTTCTTAATTTAACTCAATTCTGGAAATGCATAATAATTAACTCAATAAGCAAAAAGAGAAAAACATGATTAACTAACTGAGAAAGATAGAAAATATAAAAAGTCGAATTTTTATTAATAATGTGGATTACATATAAAATTTTCATCCATCAATAGGTAATTCTAGTCACTCTTCATCCCCTCGTCCTCATGTAGGAGCGACCAGTCGATGACATCTTTTGGTTCCAAAAGTTGTTGTTGACATATCTTGCAGAAGACTCCTTGGTCTTCGAAGTGTTCAACCTCATTGTGCTCACAAGGGGGAGGAGTAGGAGATTTGGGGGGAGATGGAGGAAATGCCTCTTGGAGAGCTTCCTTCATTTCAGCCAATATTTCGGGATCAACTTGTGGTGGGGGAGAAGGTAGGGGGGGGAGGGGGGGGGTGAATGTGGGGGTGTTTATTCAAACCTGAATTTGTTAGGGTTTTCCATATTTGTGTGAGAATATGTTAAAATTAGGTGACTTCTTATAGTTGGTGTTGTGAATTCTAAAGGACAAATACACTTTATTGTTAATGTACTAATGTACACATTCATGTAGCCACATTCATGTATAGGGAAAAATTTATGAGGCATACATTTATGTAATGACTTTTAGGATTTTCGAAATTAAAGGATTTTTGGTAATATCTAATCATTTTATAAAGTGTGATGATCATATACATATATTAGTTCCGATGTGTTGGTTTAGGCTTACCTTGGGTCATAACTAATAGTCTACGTTTATTGAGGATCAGTAAGCGTTTTATTGGTTTTGACCCAATGGTAAGCCTTACCGACATTTAATCGAACTGATTGTATTTAACTGAACACACCATCATAGTAATATGGTTTACATGCATAAAAAATACAAACACACTGTCCTTCGGACACACCATCACTTCCATATATATATATAGATTGATGAATGGTATGGTACTTGGCCTGGGCTTGTGAATGATTGTAGTATGCTGGTACCGTAACAACAACATTTCTAATGACGTTGTTACTGTACCAACGTATTTCAGTCATTCTCAAAGTTTAGTTCAATATCGTAATCATGTAAACCATATATTCTTAATAAGTTGTATATACATAATGTAGTATGTGAGCAAGAAATGTTTCTGGATGTTTAGGAGTTTGAAGTCTCCATCTTTAGTCAGTAACTAAAGATGACTAAAGATGGAGATTTCAAGATCCTAAAGATCCAGACATTCTTTCGTGTTCACATATAACGACGGATTTGTCTAAACACATCTTGTATTTGTCTAAACACATCTTGTATTTGTCTAAACACATTAAGGGTTTGTATTTTAGTGTTTTGTATTTGAGTGTGATGATGCTATATGTATATTAGTTTCCATGGATCAAGCACGGCAACCGGGCAGCCCTCGACGGATCAATGGGCTTCCAGTATTGTCCACCAACGGATCTAAGTAAGTTCTTAATAAATTGATATTTAATTGTTCTTGTATATATAGTTGTCGGTACTCCAACTTTTAATCTTTCAAAATGTGTGACAGGTTTCAACCTACTATAGCTTCTAGAAGGATTTCAATGCTCATGAAAAGAGAGTTCTTTATGCCTCCTGGGAGTGGCGGAGAAAGGTGGGCTACGGTTCCTCGACCCGTGAAGGAGCACTTGTGGGAAGAATTCCATGTACTTTACTATCTTTACTTGAATATTTCTATATTGGATTCTTGGGGCATTGCCTTAATTATATATGTGTACGTACATTACTTGTTTATCTGTTATTGGGGCATTGCCTATAGTATCTATTCTTGGGGCATTGCCTATAGTATCTATTCTTGGGGCATTGCCTTTACTGTACATATGTGTACGCACATTATTTGTTCTTGTGGGTCACTGATGTGGGATTTTTGGGATTGTTGTGTTGCAGAAATACTACTATGTCCCTCCTGCCAATGCGGAGGAGATATTGAGGGTATTCAACATTTGGGCAGAAAAGACTCACAAGCATTCGATTTATTATGCCAAGGCAAGGTACTTTCGGCATAAAGAATGGGTTCGGTACCTCAATCCGGACCATCGGGATCTGTGGGTGGAATCGTGGCAGAACCATGTGACCCGTGAGCAGGCACATAACGATGGGGCATTGCATGCTGAAGGGGTCGGTTGGTTAGTGGAGAGCCCGTAGGATTAGTAATTTTTAGGGTTGTTATTCTTTATCCGTACATTTTAGGATTCTCGTTTATTTTAATGATTATCTTCGTACCTTTTAGTTTCTTTGTACGTACACTATAAGTTTTTTTATTAAAATTTCGATTATCGTAAAATGAATCAATCGTATATATTTTGTTAGTCGTAATCAATTTGAGTTAAAATAACAATTTTTAACATAAATTCAATAAAATAAAAAAATAATTTAAAAAAAAATCAGAGAAGTTAGCGACGGATTAGTTGATCCGTCGCCAAATTCCCCTTGCAAGGGAATGACATGAGTCCCTTAGCTTTAGCGACGGATAACATAATCCGTCGCTATATATAGATACGGATAAAGTCATCCGTCTCTATGTTGGTCAACGACAACATAGCGACGGATAAATTGAACCGTCGCTAACTATAGCGACGGATAATATTAACCGTCTCTTTGTTTTTTAGCGATGCCACTTTTCGCGACGTCCTATTTAGCGACGGGCTTTCCGTTGTTATTGGTGTATAGCGACGGATCGCTTATGTATAGCGATGGATGGTATCCAAAAAATCATCCAAACCAATCAGATCTAATATGTTTAGGTCGAATTTAGATCACCATAGTGTTTTTAAATTCAGACAAGATAGGATTAAAATATACATCAATTAACGAATTAATCCGATCCGGTCATTTTAATTTAGAAAAAAGAAAAATGATATACTTATCAAGGTCAATTTTTTAGGACAATTAATGGTTGGGACTGATAATATAAACAACCCCACTAGATCAACACTTACACTTTAATTTTTTCTTACATACTTTACTCCAAAATTCTATTTTTGTGTGACAAATCAAAATGAAACTTTGCAAAACTGAAATGGGCGCCTTGGGCCTTAGCATTAAAAATGAAGAAAAACAAAAAGGAATTTTTTTTTTTATTATTATCTTTTGTATATTATTATTATTTTTTATTTTATCATCTTCTTCTTTAAAATTCAGGTACCTGAATGCTTCCGAAACTGGAGCTACTCCTGCTGGATCTGTGTGCAAGCTCCGGAGCATGTCGACCATGTACTAAAGGAACTTTAAAGAGGATGAAGGACAAAAAGGTCAATTTTTTAAGACCTATTAGATAAAAAAATAACATTATTTTAGGCTACAAATTTGACTTTGGAGAACCTAAGAGTCTTTAATTTTAAAAAAATAAAAATAAAAAAATTAAAGAAAAAAATAAATATTTGTTGCTTGCTTTGATCAGAGGTGTAATGCTCCAATTGGAGCAGATTTGCTCCAGCGGAGTTTAACTGCTCCGATTGGAGCAAGTCCGGTGGAGTTACAGAGCTCAACTACGCCCAAAATGTTGGAGCTCAGCTCCACCATTTGTTTTATTTTTTATTTCCTCTTAAAAAAACTTTTTCTTTTAACTTTTTTTTTTCAATTCTTCTTTTTTTATTTAAGGTCATGTTTGATCTGTCAATATTAATTTGGTTGTATATTGCTTTGTAGTAGTTGGTTTGGAAGTATAGTAGGGTTGGTTTTTGTGAGGTTAAGGTGATTTACGATGGTTGCTTGTGTGTAGATTTTTTTTTTTTTAGTGTATTTTTAAAAGTATTTCTCGTACTGAAGTTATTGTTATTGTTAATAATCTTTCAATTGCTTCAAAAAGAAAAATAGAGTGTTGGTCAACTGATCAAAAAACATAGATTTTGGTCTTAAACGCTATTATTGTTGATTTAAGGGAATCGTTTTTTAGAATTACCCTCAGAAGACGCGCCTAAAATGTAATAGACGGAAGCCTACAACCACAACAAAATAAGAGTTGGTATATATAGTGGAAATTGACTTGCGCCCTGTGCGGCCAACGACCGCATCGCATCATAACCAGCCTCTTTTGGGGCATGTTTCCTTCCAGTCCCCCAAACATCATTATCTTCGAAAAGTGATTTTTACAATATTTGAACACTCCGAATGAGCTATGCAGCTGTGGGTCCCACATCTTCATTGGATTATCCTAGTTCTTTTTACAAATATATCTTCGTGATCGTATACTTTCTCCGTTTGTATATATTTCGCCATAATTATATCGATTATCGTCATATTCTTCTTAAATGATTGTTTGGTCGTTGGAAACCACGAAATAGGTAATTAGCCTTAATATGACAATAATATACCGTGTCAAAATGTATATTACAAAGACTCATCAAAGTTTCCACCGCCAACGAATGCTTTGGCACTATTGACCTATTCATCTTTGATTGACGAACATCATCCACATAATTACAAACATATCTTCAGAAACTTCGAAAAGCCATGTAGTGGGGCTCCGAAGGCAATAACAACCTAATAGTATTTCTAGAAAATATAGTTTTTCAATTGTTTGGTTTTGTTAAAATAAAATGTTTTTATGCTCTTTGGTTTTTGGGCCTTTTTAAGAAAAAAGGAACTAAAATGAAAGGGCATATTGTCTTATTTTAAAAGTCAATAATAAATCATAATTTTAAAATTTCATGTTTTTATTGTTGAACTAAAGGGACAGGGGTAGACACTGTAATTATAACACCAAAAATTATTGTTGAAAATTGAACATAAACATACAACTAGAAAATAAAAGTTAATATACTTATATAGCTCGTGGTTGCTTCCAAGGTTGGCATATAAGGCCTCCATCTTTAACACACGGTCCTTTTGATTTTACATACCAATAACAATCTACGCCTGAACACCAATCTCGACGTACACGTTCGGTCCAAACACCATAGTTTCCAGAACCATGATTTGTTGTGAAAGTGCAGTAGAATTTTGTATTTCTAAAAAATGTATTTGGTTTGAATGTAAAATCAAATTCTTGGCGATAACTGAGAGTTTTGTATCCAAAATCGTTGTCACCGGAGAAACAATGAGCTCCGATGGTTTCACCTACTATATCATTTATTATGTGAACATGTCTTACAAACTCTGCACTTCTTGCATCTGCTGCGATGACCAACGAAATACTCACAATGACAAATAAAGCAAATAATTGATTCATCACTGTGATTTCTATCAGAGATAGTTTCTTTTTGTTTAACTACTTGCAGTTTTGTTTAAGAAGCATATATATATTTATAGGTGGAAATAAAGATTTTGTACATACTAAATTATGCAAGTCTATCAATAGTATCACCATAAATTTCATAACTGTTATCCAATTATAGAATGATTAAATTGATGGTTGAGGTATATAGGAGTAAAATTGTCGTGCGAATTTCCAGTGTCATTTTCACGCGCCACAATGTAAAAATTAGAAAGCAAATAAGATTTATTTGATCATAACATTTCTCCAATCTCTTTTAAATCATCAAAGTTAAATTAGGCTAACTGACTAGCTCAAAGCCACAAACCATGAAGTAGGAAATGTGTGAAGTACTTTAATTACTATATACCTATGTGAAAGTAAATGAGTGAGTTTATCAAATAAGGAGCCAGTAGAAATCACAATTTACAAATGCCCAAATCAAATAGGCTCTGCTTCTTGTTTGAGTATCAATTCATTCATCATTTGGTTGCAGTTTTTTATTTATTTTTTGCCTTGATTTCCTGAACCAACAATTTCAAGTTTGCATGAGAAGAACCTCCATCTTCAATGGCTCTACTTGAAGCTTCTCCAAACTTTTTAGCTTTTCTTCTCCTTTCTTTTCCTTCTTCACCTTCATCCATCAATTTCTCCAAAGCTTTCCCAACCTCTTCCCTCTTAACCACTAACCCCATCTTCTCTTCCTCCCCCCATTTCACAGGCACTTCCACTCCAATGCTCACTCCAACTCCCAACACTTCCACTATTAACTTCTCATTACAAAATTGCTCGGCGAAAAGTGGCCATGTCACCATTGGCACGCCAGCCGAGATCCCTTCAAGCGTCGAATTCCACCCGCAGTGCGTCAAGAACCCTCCCACAGCACTGTGAGATAATATCAACAACTGCGGTGCCCACCCCCGTATCACAAGCCCTCTTCCTTTAGTCCTATCCTCGAACCCATCTTCCATAATACATTTTTCCAGGGACCCCAATTTGTCCCCTGCCCCCAGCGCCCAAATGAAAGGCTTGTTCGACGCTTCCAGGCCAAACCCAAGCTCCATCATCTGTGGCACTGGCAATCGCGCTAGACTTCCAAGGCTTGCGTAAATCACAGTCCCTGGCTCATGTCCATCGAGCCATTTGATGCAATCTTGCTTAGTAATAGAAGCATTGTTGCCTCTGTCAGCCAAATCCATTACATCTTTATTGCACAGTGAAACAGGGCCAATGCACCAAACTTTTTCACCTTTCACTTTGCTATATCCCTCCACATACTCTGCCTCAAGCTCCTCAAAACTATTCACTACCACCCCATAGGATACTTTCTCTGCAGCTCTGATCTGATCAGTTACATCTTTCAACACCGTTGATTTTTTATTCGCTGCACCACCAGCTACCTGAAATGATTGAAACATTAACATCTTAAATGCTTGCAAATTGTCCGTTCAACATCGTAATAAATTATTTTATTATTTTGAAACGGCAAATATTACAACTACTTCTACACTACTATCATACAAACATCCTAAACCATCTTATTTCTCCACACCTATACCAACATTATAACTTCGTCACCACCATGGATCTAACCATGCACTTCTAATTTCAGTGCTCCAGCTCCTTACCGCTGCACCGCCTTATGACTCCTTCAACGTCGTAATAATGATAAAGGAAACAAGAGATGAGTAAATTCAGTTTTAGTTTCTTTCTCCATACCTGGGATTTTCTCAACTTGATCTTATGAGGTATATTAGGTACTTCAAGCTCATCCATGTCCGATTCCAACGAATCAAGAATGTTAGAAGCCCTAACATTGTGCGAACAGAGGAGCGAAAAGCAGCAAGTCCCATGGAACACAATTCTCGGAATACCAAACCTCTGAGCGATCTGTGTAGTCCAAGGCAACCCCATATCGGAGATCAAGCAACTCGGAGGAGGAGACATTTCGTCGAACAGCTTGCCTACATCTTTCTGCAACAGATTAAGCGCCATAAAGAAATTTGCAGCCAAGTCCAGGGACGGCAGAGCATCGAGATTCTCGCAACCTTCTGGTAACCCAGCCTCAACGGAAGGGAAACGGACTTGGAGCAGTCGGATATCGTAGCCTGATCGATCGACTGTGGGGCGAAATCGGGCTGCGTTTTTGGGAGTAGTGATTAACGAGACAGTTACGTTTTGGCGGGAAATGAGCTTGGCTATGTCGACCATGGGGATCATGTGGCCGGGGGCCATTAATGGGAAGAGGATGAAGTGAACTGGAGAATTGGAAGCCATGATCAGGATCCAGAAAATAGGTTGCTGCTAACTGTAAGTGCTTTGTTTATCTGTTTGAGTAGAAGAAATATAGATAAGGTGCATAATTGTTTGGATGTTAGTTAATCACAGAGAGCTAAAGAAAAGTAAATATTGATGTAACCACTTCAGTGGTTTCGTACAAGACAGCACTACTACTAATGGTTAAGCCAACAAGTTTGGTAGATGAATCTAATAAACACTTGCAAATTACTAACTAACAATAACAAAGGAAGATTTGTAAGCAATCAAATCAAAGAGAAGGGTTGGTGGTAGAAACACAAATTAGCTTTGAAGAGATCTCTTTCGTACTAGCAAGTTCAGTAGGATGTTAATTATTCGTTTAAGACATATCATGAAAGGCGCCTATCATCACTAATAATTGGGCATAAATTCCCAGTAGTACGTAGAGTGTATATTGATCAACATTTGGAGTATGTAATGACCACAAAGGCCGTCACCACTCTGTCATTAGAGGATGTTTGTGTTGGCTATTTGAATCATTGATCAATACACACAATACGTTGATGAATCAACCCATCATGCTAGTACAATCAAGAACCCTAACATTGCAAGTCTACATTTCTACCACCAACACAAGATCATGCACAATTGCAAGTATGCAACAACAACAACATACATTATTGAATAACAAGAATCCATAGATAATCAATAATTAAGAAGAGAGAAAGCTAATACAAGTTACCCCAAATTGTCACTTTGTGGAGATGAAAACTCCCAAATGTTGATGAATTTATAGATGATTGATGAATCCAATCTCGTTCAATGATGGAATTACAATAATCCAATGTTAACTAAGATCAATAGGAGAGGTATGGTATTCTCCTAGGGTTTACATGAGTGAAAGATGTGAAGACATTAAAGAGGAATATGTTTTAAAGTGAAAAGTGCGAATCTACACGTCAGAAAGAAGGACTTGGCGGCGTTGCCCCGCCCAGGCGGGTCACGTAACTTCCTTCTGCCGGCCGCCGTCAAATGGCGCTAGAGGATGCATGTGTGGTTGGATTGGTTCTCATGACATATTGTTAGATAGTTATTTGAGATAGCTATGTATTGGTGTTGGTATGAGGTCGATCAGATACTGTATAAAAGATGTATGGCTAGGTCGTGCCAATGATGCATACTTGAAACACTCCAAAACCTTCATCTGAACTTTAAATTTACTCTCTTCTTCACCTTGCACAAGCTATTCTCAATGTCTTTTCATTAATCCTTGCTCCCAAAGTTAGCCAAATCCTCACAAAATGCTAATCTTCACTCTTCTCGAGCCACATGCACTCACGACGAGCACATCTACGAAAATCCATAAAGATTCAACGAGATCAGGTTGCATCCAAAATAAGGCGTTTAAGCTCCAAAATGTACCTAGGTGCCTGAAATATGCAAACCAAATAAAACGTGATTCCATTATACAAAACTAAAAGGAGAACAAAGCTAAAAGATAGCAAACTACGGAAAACAAAACTAGATAAAGGTGTCAAATACACCACCATCATTATAGCAAGACCATAACAAGTAAAGAAAATGACTAAACATGTGCATTTGCTTTTTTGATATCGGTGTGTTATGAATTGAAATTATGTGTTTTGAAGAAGAAACGAACTAATATAATAAGAACAGTTTACTATTTACTAATGTGGTTACAAGATAAGTGACTTGTAGCACTCGCACAAGTAAGAAATGAAATGTGAATGTAAATTGACCGTAATGAAAGAGAAGAAACATATGTGATAGAAATGGTTATTACGTATACTTACATGTTAAATGACTTGTTATATATCAAGTACCTTACAGGCCGTTAAATGGCAAGTTACTTTATTATACGTATTGAGCTCACTCACCCAATTGCGATGTTGACTTTTATAGTTATTGAAGAAGTAAATAAAGAAACAGGCTTAATTGATAGAAGTTAAGTCTTTCACTCATTCACCTTGGACTCATCATCTGCATCTCATATAGTGTAACTGTGAGGATTGAGTCCTCCAAGCATGTGAAATATGTGTTATGTCTTGTTTAATCGCTTTCGCTCGTGTACATAAAGTATGGAAAATGTCTTTTCAGTGCATGTGTAATGATTTTGAAAGTAGTGTGTAGTTTAAATGCTTCCGCTTGTTTTTAACACATAAGTGTGTTGTTAATTATGTACGAAGGTGATAGAGTGATCCACTAAATAAAATCGCAAAACTCATTACAACTTTCAAAAATGGACCAAAAATATTCCGAAATCATTTGCTAAAAATACAGTGCATGAAAATAGAATGAACGTGCTAGAAAGTATTGGACAACATGTCAACGTAGATGCTTAAAACAACCACAAGAGGCATTAAAAAAACTCATAATGCTGGTTACAATCTTCATATACCATGACCGTGGAATGATTCTATACTAATTTTTTATCAGGAAGAAAATGCCAAACACATTTAGTCATCACGGTCCTGAATTGAATATCACTGAATAACAACCGATGATAAAAAACCACAAGAAAGTTTAAAACATTGAAAAATGCAAAAAAAATTCACTTATCATTGACTGAAAACACTGAAGAACAAGTAATCATAGATGCTAAAACACCTAGGACCAGATTAAAGACACATGATGAAACAACGAACCACAAGAAGATATACTAAAACAACCATATACAGTACAATGCTAAAAACGCACTAACATTAATGGAGACGTACATTTTGTTGTTGTTATGGCTATAAATAAGATCAAACATACAAATTAAAAGCCTTAGGTTGCTAGCAAAATATCCTTATAGTAAGATTTCTAATATTATTGTAGCATAGTTGAATAGTTCATAATGGTCGAAAAATGCTACAAAAAGATGAAAGAATGGACTCAATCTTTTTGGACAAGTTTCAACATTATTATATCATTGACGCAGGTAAAAATATAATGTAAACATGAAAAGAAATAAAAATAAATCTAATTGGACCTGTAACCTGTTGGACCTAATCCGAATGGCAAATTGATTTCTAATAATAAGTCCAGTAACAAATTCCGGTCTTCTTCTTCGTCTACACGAGACTTCATTCAATTCGTTTACGGTGCAAAATAATGGAGAAAGCTCTGAGCTTCATGAGCTCCTCGTCCTCTTCCTGTCTACTTCCCCTCACTCCGACGTCGTTTCCTTCTCACTTGCCAACCAAACTCAGATTATCGGTAAATAAATAATCCTCTTCTATGCATAATAATATATTTCAATTAAATTATAATTCAATTAGTCTCTGTGTGTGTTAATAAATAATCTATTTCAACAGACGTTAAAGCGCTCGAGCAAATATGAGAATCGTAATTTACTCCTAAGGAAAGCTTTCGGCTCCAGTGAAAATAGCACGCCCAACAGAATTTTCATGGAAGAGGTGATTGATTTTGTCCGAATTTCTATTTTCCGTTGTTGTTGCTAATTTGAAGCTTATCTCACTGTATTAAGTATGTTTTTTAATTTAATTTGATATGTGACTGTCCTATTTTATTGATTTTATTGGTTTGTGGTTTGTATTATTAGGTTATTGGTGCTGAATATGGGGAAGGTTTTGAGACATT
This sequence comes from Plantago ovata, assembly GCA_028274465.1. NCBI lineage: Eukaryota > Viridiplantae > Streptophyta > Magnoliopsida > Lamiales > Plantaginaceae > Plantago > Plantago ovata. Next base: position 130,067,025 of record CM051455.1, read on the forward strand.
TAGGCCTGAAGGTCCTCTTAAAGTTGATGTGGTAAGAGATTGATAAAATAGAATGTTATGGATATTTTGTTAACTGTTAAATGCGCCTTAAACGCGCCTTACGTTTGTGTTTTCTTGTTATGGTGTAGGACTTTTTAAATGACAGAATGGATGAAGGGTTTCTTCAGAGGATTCGGTATGCAATGAAGCCTGACGAAGCATATGGGCTTATATTTTCTTGGGATAATGTTGTGGTAAACCTCTGAAATTTTAGAATGTGTCTTTATATTAATATAGTACTACTAATATATGTATGGAGCTTCTATGGGCTAAATGTCTTATTTGTTTGATAAGCTTCGATAAAGGTAAATGGTGTTATCTGGTTACTATTGCGGCCTTCTAATTGGTCTTCGGTACTCTGGGATGGAGTATACATGAATTGGAGCTATTACCAATAGAGAAAAATGTTTTATTTGTACATGTAATGGATTTGACCTGTTTAGTTTTTGTAATGTTTAAACAAAGTACTAGTCCATTACATTAATAGATGACTCGACTCATGCTTGCTCCGGATAAAATGATGTTAACAAAGCCTGCATAGATAAGAGTTAATAAAAGCTTCAATATATGTTAAGCTGCTCTGGAAAATCATTTATGAGTTACCTGAGTTCTCCATTTTTTTTGGCAGCCCGTGGTACCATGTGAATGCTTGTCCCCTATTTAGTTCGCACGTACTTATTGAACAGGGATTGTAAACATTATCATATTAGGCATTGGTGATTATGCTTCTGAGTTATGTAAACTTTGTAATACTTTTTGCCACTTTACACTAGCCATGTCTCTATTAGATTTTCTGTTCTCTACCGCTCATGCTTTACTAATTTATAATGCTCAGGCAGATACTCGAGCCCTGAAGTTGCAAGCCTGGGAACAACTTGCATCTGAGGAAGGTAATGTTCATGACCTTTTTGTTCTTGCCATTATTTTATGCCAGCATGGCTCAAGAACTTTTTAGTATTTAATAGAGTAACCAAAAAAAAAAAAAAAAAACAAAAGAAGCAGAAGAAGAACCGCAATATGTCTTATGGGTTGAGACTGTAGTTTCTATTCCTTTTGGAAGACATCAGAATCGACAAGTTGGGAGTTCTTATTGAGAATCTGAAACACACAGTTTATTTTTAAAGGATATGGCTCATTTAATTATCTATATTATGCATCACGTGATTACTCGAAATCAATAAAAATTGGTTACCTAGTTTAACACAATGGGGCATAATAGTGCTCCTATTATGCAAGTGAAGTGAAGCCCACTGGTTGGTGCTTTTGATTTGTTTCTATACCGTGTGAGCATGTTCTCAGAATTTTTTTGGACTTTAGCCAAGTAACTTAGTGATGTTTTGTCTACGCCAAAACATGCTAGGTTTCTTCTTTCATGTAACACACGCTTAATTTCACAGGTATTAAGTGTAAGGGTTTATTTAAGTTCACTAAGCTATAATTAAGGTCTAGAATAATCTGATTTGGTGTCACCAAAGCCAGAAATAGGTTTCTGGAATTTATAGAACATACCCTTTCATTGTGAATGGGTGCTAATGGAAGAAGAAAAAGAGTAGAGTATAGAACAATAACAAGAAGGGTTAATTTCAAATATGTTACTTAACTTTTCAACTTATATCACATACTGTATATAGCTTAACTTATTTTGTCAAATAACCATCCCAACTTTCTGAAGTTTATCACATGTGTTGCTCTATAAGAATTCACCGACTTGGATGACATTTTGGACATTTCAAAATGCAAGGACTAAAATCATTAGCCATGCGGGTTTATTCACGTGTCAACACTTAAATGAAGTACTAGATATCGGTCAATGAAAATCTCTCTTTTGATTCTATTCGTCTGACTTCCTTTATGATGAAATATTATACTATAGTTCATTGTCATCTTTAAGAGAAACCAAGAATGACGGAATTTGAAAAGCCTTATTAGATTGCATAAAATCAAAAGATAATTTGCACATGAAAATGGTTGATTTGTATTTTGTAGCTGAATGACATTTATACAACTCTTCCATTGCACCTGATGTTTATCTAGCAACATTTGTGTTGAAATTCAGAAAGGTCGGCTGGTTATTGATAAAATGTAAGTTTAGCTACATTTGTGATATAAGTTGAAAACTTAGCAACATTTGTGAAATTAACCCTAACAAGAATTGAAGATGGAGAATGTCCTCTCCATGAGAGGGAGTTTATTAAGGCAGATTTGTACTTTGTTATTGAAAATTTGCTGCTTTACTCTTAATTATGTATGATTTATGACACATGCAATTCAGTAACATTGGTGTTGTATATAGATATTATTTTATATGCATGTATGCAATATTTCAAACAGCGTACGATGCCGTTACCCTAGGACATGTTTGCTAGAAGGTGTAATTGCGCTACGAGTTATTAATTACCATTGTTCTATTGTGTGCGCCTGCAGGCTTACACAATTCACACCCTAGTTAGTGGTTAGGTGTGCCCAGTGGGGAAAAAAACAATTAATACAGAATAACCAAAAAAATACTTGTATATTTAAAAAATCTTCCTTGATTTACATCACCTTGACCTTTGATTTTAGATACTTCATATATCTACTTAATTGATCATGTACTGTAATAGAGGGAAGATGAACCAGATAATTGAGATTCTTCAGAGTTTTATGGGGATAAAGTATTAAATGATGTGGCTTCTTTTCTTTTTCAGGAAAGGAGATTCCTGAAGATTATAATGTTCAACAAATCTTGCTGTATGCAGGTGCAGATTATGTTCTTCATAAGGTCCGGAAACTCTATAATTTTCATTTCATGTGCTTACCTCCCGAACCCAATAGTTTTGAAGGACTGAATTTTATTAGTATATGTAGTTGTTGAAAGTATAGGATTGATTCTGTTTTCGCTTGATTTGTATTTTTGGCTTGGTTAGTTTCTGCGTTTTTTATTGGTTAACAATTTAAATAACTGATGTCTACTGCTACTGAGAAAGAAGACATCTTAGATCGAGTTTCCTGAATGGGATATTGTTGTTTCCGTCGTTTTCTCTAAGAGATCCATTGGACCATTTGTACTCATAGAGGCTCTAACCAGTTTCCTAGAGTGTGTATACGCATCATCACTTCCCATTGCTAGGTTTCTCTGTCATGACTCCTTGGTAGGTAGAATGTAAATGCATCCATGAAACTTTCATTGGATATCCTTTAGTTTCAGGAGTTTTAGCTTTGACTATGAACTTATTATTAAAAATGATTGATGTTCCATTGTTCGTGTACTTTGAAAGTTTTGTTGTATTTTTATTGTGGAAGCGACTCTTGTTTATTTATTTATGATAGCTTTATCTCATGCCAGTCTCAAATTAAGCATCGCTATGCCCTGTAATTAGTGTTCTGCTGCTTTGGTGGTACTTTGTTTCTGATAGTGACACACTGAAGTGTATGAAAGCTAGTTTTGCCATAATTATGAACATTTGCATACATAGTTGCCAATAGCACTCTCTACAGCAAATAGCAACAAGAGCAATGACGAACTACTACTAACAAGAGCAAGTGTTAAACAGGAACACAAAATCATGTTCCGGAATTGTATCACTGAATGACTCTAGATAATGTGAAACTATAAACTGAAAACATAGATTTACAGTCCAACCAGTTTTTACTTATTAAAAATCCAAATCCAACTAAAAATCAACCTCAATTAGGAGTCTAGGGCTCTTTCTACTTTATTTGATATTCTATAGACAAACTTCTATTGATCTTCTCCATGAACAAATATCTTGAGTGTAGACTTTGTTTAGCAATTTAAAATCTTGCAGAACTTTGTTTTGTTCATTTTTTATTTGCTTGAAAGTTGACTTTATTTTTACATTGATGAGTGAATGAGGTATTATCATACATTTTTTAACCGTTTTATTGTTTATAATTGCTGAAATATCTGAAGTACATAGTTTACATATCGTATCTATTCTGTAGACTCAAATAGCACTCGCTGCCTCTGTATTGCATAGCAAGGTCCATTTGCTATGGTCCATTGTTCGCTAACTGTTGTCACATATATCATGAGAATTACATTGATATTGCTTACTACCGTTCTTTTTAGCCATATGACAGAATGTTTACAATAAAGTCAATATTTGCAGTCAATAAAATAATACATTTCTGAGATTTAAGAATAGGAGTTTCAACCCTTCTCACTTCTCAGTATACACAAATAATAGGGTCTTTGTTTATTTTAGGTATTACCGTGGGAGAAATCTGAAGACGATATCACTAGGATGAAGTCCAGGCTCTCTCAATTGTATTACGAGTATCTTCTGAAAGTAAGTTTTTATACAATCTAGAGTTTGTCTCTAATTTCTTGTAACTATTTTTTTCCCGATCTGTACTGGTATCCTCACGGGGTTATATATTTTTCTTTTTTACTTAGCTTTCAGAACCTGTCGAAGGTCTAAAGGAATGGTTAGATACTCTAGCTACATGTCGCATACCCTGCGCAGTTGTTTCAAGTCTTGACCGCAAAAACATGGTTGATACTTTAGACCGTATGGGACTTCAGAGATGTTTCCAGGTCAGTGCCTAGTCAAATTATGGATGTGCATACACACGTAAATTCTTTTCATAGGGAATATCTGAAACTCAACAACACTGCTCTCTCTCTCTCTCTCTCTCAAAATACAAAACTAAATTTTGTATTTGAGATGGTTTTGATCCTTTCCTTCGGGATTGCAGGCCATTGTATCTGATGAAGATGGAATGGAGTCCATAGCTCATAGATTCCTTTCAGCGGCTGTGAAGGTATGTTATTGGGCTTCGAGTGGAAATAGAAAAAAACTTAATATTGATCTTAAATGTGGATATTCTTAAATTTTAAACTCATGTGATAAGGGGCTTTTGCTATAGCTGAAACGTTTTTAGAGTGTTGAATTTTAGAGAAAGTTGCAGGTAAAAGTATCTATCAGAGAACCATTGAATGTTTGCTGAATGTGCAAAGGTTGTGAACACGGTGTTTCCTAATGTCTTTAAATAGAAAAGAGGAGCTAGAATTTCGCTACCAACTTCTAGTTTTTGGCTTCTACCTTCACATTTTAAGACAGGAGAAAGTTTTTTTTTGCAAACATGGAAGCATTCCTGCTACAGATATGCTCAAAGCTTGTTTGCAAGAGCATTTTTGAAAGCACTCACATAATGATTGTGAACCTAGTGCTTGTGTTTTCTTATGTTTGTCAAGTTCTATTAAGCATCCGGAATGAATTATAGTGCCCCTTTTAATTTTTATTTTTTCTATCTAGTAGAGATTGGTTTAACTTAGTTAGATTTTGTCTACAGTTGGATCGGAAACCCTCCAAGTGTGTTGTATTTGAGGATGATCCCAGGGGAATCACGGCTGCGCACAACTGTACAATGATGGCCGTGGCTTTAATTGGCGCTCATCCAGCGTAAGTGTCGAATTAATTATTTATTGATTTGTAATTCATTACCAAAATCTCCAGAACCAGCTATAATTTGAAACAACCGGTACTTAAATAGTGCTGCAGAACCAAACAACCCCGTAACTTAGAGTTGTCCTCTTTTGGATGATTTGTAGCAATATAGCCGTTGATACCCAAGGTTTTGCTTCTTCATCTTGAAACTTGAAAAATTATTGATAGCCTCTGATATTTTGTATGAAGATTACTGTTACCTATAAAATACTACTTCCCTCATCATTACATATAACTCTCATGAAAGGGGGAATGTGGAATGTAACGGGGGAACGTGTGTAACTTTTATCAGTCATAGGTTAAATCACCAAAGGGTAATTACCTACAAGCTACAAACTTAAAGGTGTGCCAAAAGTTACCACATTGTTTTTTTATTTCCAGAATATTATAGAGTAAAGTATGAGTCATGGGGTTTATCAACGGTGAAGTTAAAAGAAAATTGGATAACCGACCATTGCTAGTCTATTGTTAACACCAATTTATGATGCAGGTATGATCTTGGGCAGGCTGACCTAGCAGTTGGGAGTTTTAACGAGCTTTCGGTAATCAACCTGCGAAGATTGTTCTCTCGTAAGGGTTCCAATTTCATGGACATGCAAAAACAAGTAATGGGACAGACTCCTATACGGAGGAAGCTAAGAATCGATACCATCTTCTGATTTCTACTACCCTCTGTGTTGTGGATATTCCTGTACATTTCTGAGTATAAGAAGTGTGGTTCAACTTTAGCTTATCTCCTTGACATGGCTTGTTTTTGTCTCTTTGAATTTCCACATGATGTTGTTAAATTCAGAGAAGAAAACAAGTTAGCAACAACACTTGAAGTAAACAATGGTTTACTGAATGTACATAATATATTTAGTACTAAATGGGATGGATGAAAGAGATCTATTGACAGATTTTGTTAGTGCATCACAGTCTACTAGTACAACATAACTTCTCCAGATCATGAGAAGATCTTTGGTTTTATCATGCTAATTTATTAATTAATGACAAAGAAAGTGTCTAGTAATGAAAAGGCATTAGCATATTCTACTACTAGTATTGGTGAAAGGTCAGTGTTAGATTGTGAATAGTTGGCCTACCTCTTCCCTGGATTTGGGCTTTCCCTTGGCACACTGTCAATCCATTGCTGGCCTACTTCTTTACTGGATTTAAAAAAAAAAATCCCCCTCATAGTTGTTGTAATGGTCCTAATGGTCCTGCATGCAAACAATGTTGGGGGTAGTGCAGGTAATAAATACATAGAACATGTGAGATTGATCTTGAGAGATGCAAAATTTTTGTAAATTTGCAATCGATTCCGTGGTTTCTAGTTTCTGCAGAAACAAACATCCAGTATCAATCATACGTTATGGTAATGTCGCATTCCACCACGAGCTGATAGACGAGTATTAAACCGATAGACGAGCTAACAAAACAACTCATGTTCGCAAAATTTGGGCGTCTCATCTCTGGACTGATGTCCAAACAGCAGCAGTCAGTCAGTCAGGGGCCCTGATATAATCAACACTTGATGCGAACAATTTTGTTATTTAACAGAGCTGTGACACTTGATGCGAAATTTTTTTCCATCACGTTATTTATATGATGAACGCAAGTGAGAAGTTATCGATGTTACTCATTTTATACTCATCATTACTTATCATTATTACATCAAATTTCTAGCCTCGACCAGTTCAACTGCCCCCTAGAACAATTTGCCCCTTTCCCCCGGTTACCCTTTGTATTTTCAGATTCTCAAGGTTCCCATTTCACAATTTGAAAGACAAAATACGTGTTAACTTGTTAGGTTAACATATCACCTAATAAAATTGTAATGTGATACTTATAAGAATACTTAAAATCTTTTGAACTTCTCAAACTCTATTACCTCTCTATCGACAGTCTTTATTTAATTTCATCTATTAACACTCATTTCACTATTATAAACAAACTCTATCTTAATATATATAATAACCAGACTCTCATGCCAAAGAGTTAGCATCTTACAAACCCCAAGAACCAATCTCAATCTATTGCTGCTTCACCAATCACCACTATCTATAATTAAATTAAGATAGAAAAAGGTCCAGTACTTAATTCATTATATCGCAACATGACTTTGAAATACTGTTATAAAGCAACATATATAGTAGTGAAAGTTTAGAATATACTTTGAGTTTGTTTTAACCTTATAACAAGACAAAATGACATTGTTAATTAACTATTAGAAAATTAATTTAAGCGCCGATAAGTGGTCGAAAGTTTTGATTCTTTTATATATGTTGTATCTATCATTATGTTTCCAAAAAGGAAGATGCCTATGCGGTATGATCATAACATATTTTGTAACTGTATGTGTTCATAAGATGAGGTAGCCCAATCAATTAAATTGGTGATGGATTTTAGTCATTTGTTGATATGCGTTGGTGCAAAGATGCAACTTGATTTTCGAAAAATGTATACCGAGTGGTTGTAATACAAATTAAACACTAGTGATTCTGGAGCTAGCTACCGTTTTCTCCTTCAAAAGTTTGATTGGGACTATTCGATCTGTGCGTGTCTTGCAATAATTTACGTAATTCCCACTGTCGTTCAGAGCCTTTTTATACTCAAACCTCTCTAATTAAATATCTGATGTTGTTCCTTAAACACATGATACGATGTTGAAATCATGGTTTACGAAATCCACGTTCATGTATACATTAGGGGCAGAAATAGGATGGGCATTGTGGAGTGTCCGCACCATTAAACTTCCAACATAACTTTATACTTTATACTATAGTAGTATGCAATTTCAGCCCATGCACCTAACATCAATTGTAATAAATTGTATGTATATATGTAACATGGAGTTGGATTGTGAGAGTGTGAAGGTAAGATTTGTGGAGAACGTGTAGAGAGCTATATGAACGCATTATAATAAGCCTGTGATTCATTATTTCCTGGTCTTATGGGATTTCTGACATCTTAAGTGCATAACAATATACCACCATACTTTTGCGCTGCTTATTATTTTTATTGTTACAACCAAAGAAAATAAAGTCAAATGAATCTTTGATAAAATTATACTCCTTCTGTTCCATAATAAGTTTTAAGTAGATTTTTTTTCGAAATTTGACCGCAAATTATTCCTATATTACATAATCAAAAAATATAATAAAATTATATTAATATGAAAGAAAATCAAGTATATTTTTCTAATATAACTCTATTATATACTAATCATGTGTAAAATATAGGAGTAATTTGCGGTCATCAAAGTTCGGAAAAAAAATCAACCTTAGAAACCTTATTATTATTATTATGAAATTGAGGGATTCATGATATAAAATGTTTATGTGTGTGTGGCGTGCAATCCTATAAATTAGCTCAACATGCATTATATATTTATTAATCTTTTAGTACTATGGATGGAATTTGAAAATGTGGCAACTTATATATCATAAAAATTACCAAATACTCTATACTCATGCATCTTCGGTATGAATTAATACTGTGGTCCGTGGATATATATATAGATAGCTAGTAAACAGAGCATTATTATGAGGAAAATGAATTCTCCATAATTTTGAAGATTGATAGATAGATAGATCATAATAATGTTGGGGTGTATATTGTGGGGGCAGAGCATTTAATTTTACCATTATGATGATATGAATAACTAAATTAAATATACTTAGTTTAATAGTACTTCATTATAATGAAATGAATAATTAAATTAAAATTATTTAGTTTGATAGTAGTAAGTTGAGTGAACATGGGCCAATGTTTGCAGCATGTTGTGATATGGCCAGCTCGATCGATCGAAACTAGCTAGGACGTTCTGACGAGGGAAGGAAGATTCTGTTTCATAATTGGACATCAATGCTACACATCATACATACCAGTATACCACACACACAAAAAAAAAAAAGGTATTCTGAAGATAACTCTATGATCATGCATGCATACATAATCATTAATTAATGCGTTAGTATGGTTAATTTCAACCACTTTGTGATGACATTCGAGTTGTCTACAAACCTGTTGGACCATAAGTCGCTTTTCAGCAGAATACTAGTAGGAACAGGGCTGCTCCAGGCTGGCTGGTCCTTATGATAATCGTGTTTGGGGGCATTGCTGCGGTAGCTCTGGATTTTACCGGATATGTTTTGGCTTGGAAACGGCAAAGACTGAAGCACTTGCAGGCTTGGAGCAAAACTTGCGGTCAGATTGGGTCAGGACATGGATTTCAAACAGATTATTGTTGTTGAATGTACTTGCTCATAATTTATGTCATGATTTTTTGGCATAAATTCATTTGGTTTTGGTGTGTTACCTTTCGAATTTGATGAACGGATAGGATGTAATCTTCTTTTGTGATGAATGAAATTTCATTTACCTCTAAAAAAAAATGATGTGAAATGTAATCAACTTAATATGGTTCTACTCTTAAAAAAGACTTCTAACTAGTTTGTGCATTAAGGAACTGCAGTTTGTCTATAGTAGTAATAAACAATTAAATAGCTACAATACTATTTGTTGTGTGAATTTTATGGTTGGGTTTGTAAAGTATCCCAAGTTGGAAAAAATGAAAGAGACGATTTTCACCTAACATGTAGTAGTAAAACTGAATGAGTCTAGCTAGCTAGTAGTACTAGAAGCATCATCGCATCACATGATTCACACTAAAATCGTCAAATCATACCAGCTCCGGCTAACTAATCTAGACACCCAGTTTTCAAACGTAGTACTGTGATCAAATGATGTAACCTCTTAACAACAGTTATAAATAAGCTGTGTATGCCACACAGGAATAATTAAATTCGCGCGGTACCAGAGTTATATACCACAACTCTCGAATCAGAGCAGTCATCTCCAGATCGAAGCAGATCAGAGTTGTTTACAGGTCCGCTTAGAGCTGTAAGTCTCTGCTCGTTTCACCTTAATTTCAGTTTCATTAAGTTCAGTTCAGTTCAGATAATTTCAGTTCAGTTCAGTTTAGTTTTGCTTAGTTAAATTTATACTTCAAATAAGTTCAGTTCAGTTCAGATTAATTAAGTTCAGTTCGGTTCAGATTAATTAAGTTCAGTTCAGATAAGTTCAGAATTTTTCAGTTGAAACAAACAGATTCTAAAGCTTCATTTTGTACATATACGTACTATTACTAAAGCTAATAAAATGAAACTGGACAAAACGTATACGTACATGTCTATATGGAGTATCTCACAGGGATTTTTTTTCCAATGTTTTCTTATAAGTATATGTGAATGAGTGAATCCCGTGGCCGTGGATACCTTCTTGACTTGCTAAGAGTATGTATATCTTTGAGAAAAGAAATATTGTAGGCGGAAGATCTAACCAATGAAATCTTTTTAGGCAGAGTTTGGCCCATAGTAGCTACGGAGTAGTATCATCCGTCAGTTTCCCATTTGGAATTTACTATTTTACTATTAAAACATAGTCTTAATATAAGTTGATAGAGTGTGGATGGGTTCGCTCATAAATGTAACGATAACAGTTGAAATCAATTTAATTACGAAAAGGCTACTCCAATTCACTCCCCCATCATCACACATCACATCAATAATCAACCACAGTAGCAGCCACTATTATATTTCCAATTGTACCCTTTCCAAGAATCTCGGCCACGTCAGATGCTTTTTCCCTCCCAAATCTAATTCCAAATGTACCCTTTCCTCATTGTCAGCAATCAAATCCACGTATGTAACTCACCTGGATTATCAGGAAATACACCATTGTTTCCATGTAAAAGACAACTGGACCTTAAATTAAAATTAAAAATAATATAAAAAATTACAGGCCTCTTCTTCAATATATACTTCACTTCATCTTCTCTAGCTGCTCATCATTCACTACTTTTACATTTTTTTTTATTTCTCTCTTCTCTTTCTGGTAGCTGCTTTTGGTTCCAATCAAACTTCAAAAAGGTGAGACATTTTGATTTTTTAACTCTTTCCCTCCACTCCCAGCTGTGTTTCTTGGTTTCTTTTTGTTGCTACATTTCTTGCTAATTACTTGATATTTTCTCTAGTCTGGACAAACAGAGATACTGGGATCTAATACTTTTGTTTGCTTTGTAGATAGATTTACTGAAATCTTAATTAGATGTACGTGTGCTTATTCATTGCTGATGAAACTTTTTTTGACTTGTGCTATGCAGAAATATATTTTCTCATTAGTCCTCCTTGTGATAAGGATAAGCTTGACTGCTGAACCAAAGTCTGATTTTGCAGCAGCTAGATGTGCATTACAAAAGCCAACTAGCTCAACTTGAAGAATTCTGAGTTGTTGTTTCTAAACACCCTTAGAACCTTCAAGTTGGTAACAAAGTTCGATTTTGTTCGGAAATGGAAAACCAAGATAACCACCAGGGGAAAGTTTTGATGAACAAGTATGAGGTCGGAAGGTTGCTGGGCCAGGGCACTTTTGCCAAAGTCTACTATGCCAGGGACCTTAAAACCGGTCAGCACGTGGCGATCAAGGCTATTGACAAGGACAAGGTCAAGAAAGTTGGGATCGCAACGCAGACAAAGCGGGAGATATCGGTTATGGGATTAGTCCGACACAAGAACATCATGCAGCTATACGAAGTGATGGCCACCAAGACCAAGATCTACTTTGTCATGGAGTATGCCAAAGGTGGGGAGCTTTTCCAGAAAGTGGCGAAAGGCAAGCTCAAAGAAGACGTTGCACGAAAGTACTTCCAGCAGTTGATCTGCGCGGTTAAGTTTTGTCACAGTAGGGGTGTATATCACCGCGATCTAAAACTGGAGAATCTGCTTTTGGACGACGATGAAAATCTGAAGGTGACTGATTTCGGTTTGAGTGCTCTACCGGAATCCAGGCGACATGACGATCTATTCCACACAACTTGTGGAACGCCTGCTTATGTCGCACCGGAGGTTATCAAGAAAAAGGGATACGATGCGGATAAAGCTGACACTTGGTCTTGTGGGGTGATCTTGTTTGTACTTATTGCCGGTTATCTTCCATTTTTCGACTCAAATCTCTTGAGAATGTACGAAAAGATGGGAAATGGTGAGTACAAGTGTCCTAAGTGGTTCTCACCCGAAGTGCGGGCTCTTCTGTCAAGGATCCTTGATCCTAACCCCATGACCAGAATATCAATGGCTGAAATTATGGAAAATTCCTGGTTCCAGGTTGGTCTGGATTCGGAGATTTCCAAGAACACAGTGGATTTGGAGAAGACTGTAATCGACCCTGATTCTGTATTACAAGTCTCAGCGTTTGATCACATAGACGATGCTAACCTGGAGGCTGAGAAAGTGTATAATCTGAATGCATTTGATATCATATCTCTCTCCAATGGACTCAACTTGTCTGGTTTATTCGTGAGCCACGACCAAAAGGACGAAGTTCAGTTCACATCTGCGAAGCCAGCTTGTGCCATCATATCGAAAATGGAAGAGATTGCAAGCCACCTGAAGTTGGAAATGGTGAAGAAAGAGCAAGGTTCTCTGAAACTTGAAGGGTTCAATTTCGGCATTGATGTAGAAATATTTGCAATATCTTCGTCGTTTCACTTAGTTGAGGTGAAGAAATCTGGCGGTGATTCGATAGAGTATCAAAGTTTTTTGAAGAAGGAGATTAAGCCTGCTCTTAAGGAGATTGTTTGGGCATGGCAGGGGGAGCAGAGGCAAAGCTAGCAAAGTTCAGTTTCCAGGAAGCAACTAATTAACACTAACATACTAATTATGCCTACTCATACATACTCCGTATGTGAGTTTTTTATACTTTTGCTCGTTATGCATTAGTGTTAGGCATTGTACTAATTGTGTGATTTTGATTTGTTTTTTCTGAGATTGTGAGTTATTTTTATGTAAGTAGCTTAGGGTTGTAGAGCAATTTCCACTTGCTCATTTGTCCAGTGTATGAATGAGATCTGTTTTGTTATATTAACGCTTACTTGCAGGTTGCAGCAATAATATATAATGTACATGGAGTATAAGTCAATTAGTTGCTAGTACTACAGTACAGTACAGTCCACATTTATAAAGTGTAACGCCCCAAATTAATTGAGAACGATACTCATACAAACAAGGTGCACTTTTCTTTCCGGGAATCCACTTAGAATAAGTTTAGTGTTAATCGTGCTTGCTCTATCCCAATTCTAGGATGGGTGACCTAATGAGAAGTTTCTAGTGCGCGCACGATTGAGTACAAAGTGCGCATATTAGAACATGTGTTGGTCTGTGGGACCAACATATCACTTCGGAGAGCGTCCAGGAGTAACCTCGCTGGCCCATTGGGCCAAGTCTAGGCCCATTATGGGTCGGGTCGTTACAATGTGAAAGTGGCAGTTGCACCATTTGATTTTGGACACAGAAAATAAAGAGAAAAGTTAAATATTGAGTTATATTAATATTGGGTGTTGTTTTTACTTTATGGAGGATTTGTGGCCACATAAATGTGTTGATGGAATATAAAATTATTGTAATCATGTTCAAATATGGTAAATAAATGAAATTGTGCAACTCTAACGGGACGACTAAAATGGCAAAATGGTGCAACTGTTTTGGGGGAGGGAATATAACCCTTTATTCCACTCACTCTTAAGCGATGTGGGATGCGGGGTATTACAATAAACTTGTATATAATGTTCGTTTTGCTAAATCCAGAAATAATGGTATACTGTATCTTTTTCACTCGTTTTATTTTAGAGATTCAATCTCCCCTCTTTAAATTAAACTTTAAATTAAAAGTTGATTTAATTAAGTTTGCTCAAACAGGGATTTAGCATCAAAACTAAACTGGAAGAATAAGGTGGTGTAGTGGTATGGAACTGGAATGGGAAAGAAGAGGTGTAGGATTCGATTCGATCCATAAGATGGTTTAGGATATTGGTATAGATGTATAAAGTGGTATATGTGTGAATAAAATAGTGTAGGATATTTGTATATGTATTTATTGTTTACCTTGAAATCATTTACTTCCCATCCCCTATTAAATTTAGTCAAAGAATTATGCCCAAGGGTTATATGTAAGTCTAAACCGCTAACAAATACGTTGGAGAAGGTCAGGAATCTATGAGATGCAGCTTGAACATGATTACAATTGTCATTTCAATTTAGTTCAGATAAAAATAACAAATAGGATTACTATCTACAACATGAGTTGTATAGTTACAATCGCTTTCATGATCGACTAAATAAAACTGAAGTGAACTAAACATAATTGAACTGAACTGAAATGAATTGAATGAAACTGGTTGAACTGAATTAATTTGAAGGTATAATATACAATTGAACAAATTTGAACGAAACTGAATTGAATCTGATAAATTTAAACAGAAAGGAACTGAATTAAATAACAATTAATTGAAATAACCAGATGAAAAATAAAAACAGATACTAATGTTTGTCGATTTCATTTAGTCAATACTTTGCTATGTTTTTTAAAGCGGGTCTGACCGGCTGGTTCGACCGTAAGCCGGATGGGGCCCGGCTCAAAAGCACACATAAAACCGTCATTCAACCGGAGTCCAAAAAACCGGTCAAGAACCGGTGAAAACTGGTGAGCCGGGAACCGGCGAGCCACCGGTTTATCCGGTTTTGGTCATTTTTCAAAAAAAAAAAAAAAAAAAATCCTTGCAGAAGCTGCTTCTTCTACTATGTCTTCATTATATTAAAACACATTATAAATTCCATTTATATATAAATTAATTATTTATTGATTAACGCTCTAAGTCGATTTCAGTCTCTAATTCTTAGAACTTTTACGCTCTCACTTTCGTTCTATGTGATCTAGAAAATTACGAAGGACAAAAAAAAATTACTACATTTTTTTAGTAACACTTATTTTCGTTTTTATTATGAAAAATAGAATATTATATGTACACGGGACACACACATATATATATATATATATTTTTATAATTTTATATGCTATACCGGTTCAATCCGGCCTAAAACGGCTGGACCGATCCGACACCGGTCCGACCTTTTGGCTTGACTTCCGGTTCCGACTTTTAAAACATATAGATACTTTGATCGTCCAGCTGAAACAGACGTGGTGTTACATTTATCACTTGCTCACTGTACTAACTCAAACTCATCCATCTGCTCGCACAGAAGTCATATAATGATACTAATTCAACCACCTACTTTCAACCAAACAAAAATCGTGCGCAGGACCAAACTAAACATTGTGAACTTGATTGAGACCAAAATTATAATAATTTAACAGTATGTTTGACAGCGAGTTTTAATTAATTATATGCAAGTCATTATTGTGAATTGCCAATCTGATATAGACTAATTATTGAAGTTGTGAGACCTAAAATACTGTAATAGTATAACAAGAGGAGTCACGTTCAGTTCCTCTCGTTCTATAGTTAATGGTCTGAATAAAACACTGAATTAATGTTCACAAAGAATAATTCATACTCATTATGGAAAAACACCAGAGATAATTTGGTTTATGCGGAAAAATACTACTAGTACATGAATTATTTATTTCAGTACTTTTTGTCCTTTAATTTCTTATTCACATCTTGCCTTGGTGGTCAATTCAGAGTAGAAAACAAGCTTATAAATGTGAATAAATTTTTTGATTGTGTACTTAATACTTCAATGTACGGCTTAAAAAACAAAATATACTCTGTAGATCTTCGTAAATTAATTAATCATCACTGAAAAGATCTTTTGCTTACCTCACAAAAATGAAATGATCTTTTTGCTTAGTAAAACATTTCTAGTACAGTACTTATTCAAAGTGAACTGTGACTAGCTGGCCTACTGATCTCGATCGATGTGATGTTAATATTACTAATTTTATATTAATGATGATTACGTTTACATAAGACCGATCTTATTTGCTACTACTACTGTTTTCAACTTGACAATTTGGTTATATACAAGATAAACTATTTGATTAATTAACCAATCTCATTTGTATTTTTCCACAATCGAAACCTATAGAAAATTTAGTCTTAATCTGAGCAACATGACCCAGATCAGAGCTGCTATGATCATTGGGTAACACTAAGTAACGGCCAGGCATACCATTCTTAGCATTATATTTAATATACATGCTTGGCAGTGACATGTTAGGATCACCTATGTTTTTGTTACAACTTTGTAAATTAAACAAGAAAATACATAATATTGTCAATAATTAGAACAAAACGGCTTCTTCTAAATTAAGCGCCGAAAGCATGTTGCATTTTTCTAACTTTTCTGCATGATATACAGATCATCTACTATTATATAATCTTTTATTTCTTCATGCTATATCTACCATAAGGAGTGAAAATACCTATGACGATCAAAGAAACAACAATTTTAAGGTTAATATTATATATAAATTAGATCCAGATCAGTTCATATTTTATGTGATAATTGTTGCGTTTGACAATAAATGAAAATGATAACATTAACCATTTAAGCATACCATCCGTATTAGTCGTTATTGAAAAAATGTAAGATCGATATAACTTGCTTTAGATACAAATTACCAGTCAGTCGATCCAAGATTGACTATGGGGTTTAGTGAACACCTACGTCAACCTCTACATGTATTGACATCAACCTGCAGATTAACAAACACAGATAATATATAGAAGTTAAAATACAGCGGAATATAAATAAGAACATGTGTTTGAGACTTTTAAAGCAACTTTGTAGGCTTGCTTGTTGCCCAGTCAAGGTAGAAAATCAATTAGAAAATATCTTGTTCATACAACGCTATATACTCTCAATATCTATCCTAGTAAAACAATATTAGTCACCTATAAGATGATATAGAATACCCTTCTATCTATTCTACCTTCAATACGCTGTTAGAGAAGTCTAGAATATAAACTAGTGTAAAAGACACAACAATAAAACTATAAAACTATAACTCTATGAACTCGAAACTCTAGCTTTGTGTCGTGATCTCTCTATTGATTGATGTCCTCCTTATATAGTAGTGGATGTCTTGTTCGAATTGCATCAGGAAACACGTATGAATGAATCTGGACGTGTCAGTCTTCAATTAGGAATAAACTTCTTTTACAAGAACTCCTTTTCCTATCAAGACTTGATTTCCTTTTTTAGTTCTTCTTTGAATAAGTCTCTTCCTTCTTGTAATATGACAATTACCACGTTCTAATAAACTTCCTACACAAGTAAGACAACTACAGCTGTGGAACAATTAGTGTTAGAATAGGTAAAACTAAAATAGGCGGCAAAATACTTTGTTTTCAGAATCTAGGGGTTGAGTGAACTTATAGGTGAATCCCTATGTCAACCCCTTGAAACAGTGACATTACAGTTGCCTCTTATAATACAGTATCAGTTAAGAGATTCAACATTTACGCAGTGCTAAATATGGAGACTTGAAGACGAAAAAAAAAATCATTATCAGGGAACCATGTCCAACGATTCCAAACAAATTAAGAAATAGAAACCATTGATCAGCATGTACAAATTAAGACAACCACTTGCATGGAATCCAGGGGAAAATGTGGTATGAGATTAGCATGCATGAGATTTTTCTGATGAAGACTTTGTAACATAGCTTTTACTCTTTTTGTTGTAAAGCTTTAGAAACTCGTACATACCCCAGTTGTTACTAATATAAGGTTCTTGTTTAAATATTGATAAAAATATTTAAATATATATTCTATCAGTATGGACCTTCCAAGTCGTCATTAGTTTGTGGATCGATAAGTCCATCAACGAGAATCGTCTAGAATATTAGTTTTTTTTTATTTATCTTTATGTTTATCCGTTAGTCACCGTAGAGTCATGTCAAGTTATTGTCTTTATCTGTTAGAGTTAGGTTGTTCTATTTGTTGGACTGAGGTTCCTGGTCAACTATATAAACCAGTCAACCCTAACTGTCATTCTCACCGTTTGAAGTAATAAACATATGTTTTCCCGAAAGTCTCGTTTCTCTGTCTTTCTCCTCTAATGACGACGTCACCTTTCTGTCTATTGCCCTCTCTTTCTTCTACCATTGTTCCATTCATGCAAGTACCCGAACCATCCTCCCTTTACGAGCCAACCATGTTTGGAGGACGTCCAGTTCGCACGTTTCAAGCTCAACTAATATATCACGATTTTTTTTTTTAACCGGCAAATTCCCATCATATTAAATTAAGTTCAACCAATCATATTCCTAAAACTATTTCATATCCCTTCACCAACAAACAAAGTTGAGCATGACTTAAACAATAACAATAACACCATTGATTCCTATGACCTCACCATATTTCCTGGTCTGATGGGATTTTTCATATCTTCACCGTTGAAACCTAAAACCAATAACAATAACACCATTATTCCTATGAGTTGTTCTTTTATTAATTACTTCACCTACTTAGTAATTTACAAAAGAAAAATGAAAAAAAAAATCTAATGAATCTTTGGGAAACCAATTCAATCTACAAAAAATATCTACATGTGATGTGTGTGTGGCGTGCAATCCCACTTGTAATAACAATTGATCGATCTCTCCTTTAATTAAAAAAAATCTCATGAACATTCCATTTCTCTTGAGACCCTGAGGGTGATCGATCGAGAAACATTGTAGTAGGTCATGATGTGATTATTGATAGTATACATGCTTACAAATTAAAATGTTATTATGAATCGAGTGATCGAATGTTTCATAAATCATATTTTGGCATGATAGATTATGTGGTTTCCCACAATAATAATTACATGCATTTCACTGAAACACTACATGCAGCGCACATCTTTCAGGATTTTAGGATTCTTCTTAGTGAGTTTTAAGAGTTAGAACAAATTTTGTTTGTTTAAGGAATTTTGTGTGCATCTTGTTAAACTGTATAGTAATAAATTATTAATGTTCTCTTGAGTCCACTATTTAATTCCAAATCTCTCTAGACCACCTGTCAGTGAAGTGTAATTATTATTGTTGGTAAATTCTTTAGATTTTTTTTTTATCAACCTATGCCCTCATGTATTAAGCAAGTACAAGACAAAAGCTAGACATCATGGAATTCCTATATGGTTCCACTTGCAATATAAATACATGAGGACGTTTGAGAGGATGCTCAAATCCACCTATAAATTGTGAAGTTTGTTGCACTCCTGCGACGATGGTAGAGTCCCTTCATCTGAAAGCTCGAGTATATTTAGAATATGATGATGTGTTCACAGTAGGTTCGATAAATTACCCAACCGACCCAAAAGCTTCCATGTGATTTTCTTTTAAAAACATCGGGATCACCGCAAATCCCAGTAAAACGCCACAGAACATCACTATTAGGTAATTGAACAAAAGAATCAATATGATAATGGGAAAAACTCTGAATAGTGACAATCACATCTTTAGCCCAAGTGGAGCTAAACCACCCGACATTCCACGAGATGCTATTGAAAAACCAAACAAATTAAACTTCTCCTTCAACTTATCAACCCCACGGTCCCTCGGACGAGTTTCCATAAGAAAGATGAAGTGGGGGTGAGACTCTCTGCTCATGTCTCCCAATTCCTGAACTGTCCAAAGGCCCCCCATACCTTGACAGTTCCATGAGATGATACTCATGGATGTAGGCGG
This sequence comes from Plantago ovata, assembly GCA_028274465.1. Classification (NCBI taxonomy): domain Eukaryota; kingdom Viridiplantae; phylum Streptophyta; class Magnoliopsida; order Lamiales; family Plantaginaceae; genus Plantago; species Plantago ovata. The sequence continues at coordinate 130,087,037 of CM051455.1, forward strand.
GGTTGCTTAGCAACCTCTGCCTCTGGTGGAGTAGAAATGACGATGCCTTGGTTGTGACGTTTTTGAGGTCTCTCGGTGAACATCTCACTGTTATCCTCTCCTTTCTTCTTATCACTGACTGAGCGTAGCTATTTTCTTCTCGTTATCATTCTGAAAGGGACGTTTACGCTACTGTATCGGAGGACTAGGCTGTCTGGGTTGATTTTGTTTAGGTTTAGCATTATGTTGCTGAGTTGAAGGGCTAGATTGTTTGGGTTGGCTTTGGTTGGATCGATTATTACGGTTCCATTGGTTTTTTTTGTTATAGTGTTGTGGTGGTGGATCGGGACGGGGTGGGGTGGGCTAAGGTGGGTGGGGTCGGGGTGGGATAATTGTTACCGTTGACAACATAGGAATATGACCCCGTTCATATTAACAGTTAGTTACCCCCTCGATAATTAGTTAAGAGATTCTACGTTTACGGGCTAAATATAGAGATTTGAGGAGGAATCATGTCCAAAGACTCCAAACAAAACAATAAAATCCATCCAACAATATGTGCAAATTAAGACAACCACTTGCAAGAAATCTAGTCCAGAGGAAGATGTGGTGTGAGATTATACATGAGATTTTCTTAAGGAAGAGTTTGAAGTAAAGTGCAGTGTAGTAGATGTATGACAGTAATAGCTTTTACTCTTTAGTTGTACTGTAAGCTTTAGAACCTTTAGAACTTGTACATACGAATTTGTTAGATGGATTTTATTGTTTTGTTTGGAGTCTTTGGAGTTCTTCTTCTTCTTTTTCCTTTTTTTTTTTTTTTTTTTTTTTTTTTACTTTTTTCTTTGGCATGTTTTACCTCCAATTATTTTTACTGTTTCATAAACACAATTAATAAAATTATTGGCTTATTGACAACGAAGCGTAGCTCATTTGGTAATTAAGCTGCTTCACCTCCAGGCAATGGGTCGGGGGTTCGAGTCACCACGAGGGTAAATGGGAAACCATTATTAATCTTTGTTTTGCCAGTTAAAAAACAATTATTGGCTTATTACGCCTAATACCCATGCTAAATGTGCCTTTTTGCATTTATGTCCATACTTTATCATCTATTACATTTAAATTCAAAATCTGACAAAAAATGGTGTTCATTTAATGCCAACGGAAACAATCCCTTAGGAATTTTTTGATTTTCTTTTTCTTTTTCCTTACATTTTATCTTCTTATTTTTCTTTAACTTTTTATCCCTCTTCTTCTTTAATTTCAGTATCAAATTAATTCGGAGCTTTAAAAGCTCCAATTGGAGCTTCGGCAAGATCTCTGATTGGAGCTTCTTTTTCATTTAGTTTATGAATCATGAGTTTACTTTGAAATATAAAATTTATTAGGTATTCTTTTGCAATAAATTTTAGACAATTTTAAAATTTGTGTGTATTATGTTTTTTTTTAGTCAAATGTGTAATAAATGAAAGTGAAGTTGTTTGGACTCAAGCAAAATCAAATACTTCATCAAGGGCAGAATAGTAATTTCACAGATTTAATTCCTGGAAAGTCAAACTTGTGGGCGTGGATATGTACTTACATGCTATAAAAAGGGTACTCAAACATACGTAATACATGAACTAGCATGGATCTAGATGTAATAAACCTTATATCATAGTATGAAAGTACAATGTTTATTCTTTGATAATATAATTTTATTATTTAGTTTTTTGGTATGGTTTAAAATTTATTAAGGGTCATACAGAACTAGAAAAGATAAACAAAACAAATATGTAAATTCACGGATGATAACGTTTTATAAGTGTGATAGCAATTCTCCAAGGTTAGCACATAAGTCACTGATTTTGGAAGTTTTCTCTCATTGTATACCCAAAATAACTTTTAGTACTCGTTGTAATAGGTGCCCAACATTTTTATTTTCTTTGTAATGAAATACTTTCAGTCCTTAGACTTTTTTTTTTTCAACAAAAGATAGATTTTATTCCATAGCAATAAAGTTCAACCACTCAATACAAAACTCCAAAGAGCTATAACGCAACCTAGGAACTAAACTAATCCAAACCTGACTCTAAATTCTAGGATAGTCCAAAAAGGATTTACATACTATCCCAAGTTTCTTATCTTCATAACATCTACCAAAATCCTTGCTAACCGTATCTCGTAACAGAACATTCAAGGTTTTCTGTTTTTGCTGGAAGATACGACAATTACGTTCTATCCAGATGCTATACAGTAACTCAGTAAAGAAAACTTTGAACAGTCTGTGTTTCACACTCTTTCCTCTTGCATATTTACAGGCAAGAGTCATAGAAGAATCCCAATCCCTAGCAACCTCAATAATACAACACCATCTTAACAGGCTTCTCCACATTTTCCGCGTCAGAGAACAAGTCAAAGAAGATATGATCTAAACTTTCAGGAGCTTGTTTGCAAAATACACACAATGGATCTATTGCTTGATCAAATCACATCATTCGATCTTTTGTAGCTAATCTTTTCCTCAAGGCCATCCATAAACAGAACCTAGCACGGGGAGTGGCTCTGTTGTTCAATACCATCTCTTTCCACTGTACCTTCTCTGTCAGTGGCCGGTAGAATTGATACGCTTCCACTGGATCAAATTCAACACCATTAATGAGATTGTTCCATTGCCCAACCATCACAACTCTGTCCCTACATTTCATAAGCTTTCTGAACATGAAAGAGGAGTCAGCAGGGATTGACATATTCTCAATCAGGCTCTCTTTGATATAATATGCGTGCAACCACATCACCCACAACTTATCTGATTTCTTATTCACCGTCCAAAGAATTTTCATGTATGCCACTCTATTACTCGAAGGCAGATGTTCTAGCCCCAGACCCCCTTCACTTTTGGTACGACAAATGTCATCCCAGGCAACATGAGTCTTTTTGTTGTCATTTGCTTCTCCTGTCCATAGAAACCTTCGACATAGAGCCTCAATTATGGTCAAAACTTTTTTGGGGAAGAGGAAAATTCGGTTCCAATAAGACTGATCAGCATACAACACGCTCTTAATTAGCTGTAATCTTCCTCCATAGTTGAGCAACCGAGCTGTCCAATGAGTAATCTTTCTTGTCATTTTTTCTATTAATGGCTGAAACTGTAATATAAATAACCTTTTCCCGTTTAAAGGAACCCCAAGATATCGGAATGGAAGCTGGCCCTCTTGAAGTTGGCTCAAATCCAATATGCTTCTTTTGACAGATTGTCGGACTCCACTAAAATACACCTCACTTTTCCTTCGATTGGCAACCAACCTAGAGGTGCTATTGAATTTTTCAAACATATTAAGCAATGATTTTTTTTATTTAAGATCCCCTTTACAAAAGAAGAGCAAATCATCGGTAAAAACCAAGTGAGTAATACCAAGCTGTGCATATTTTGGATGGAACCGGAATTTAGCATCTTCTTTTAATCCCTTCATAAGCCTACTCAAGTATTCCATACAAATGACAAAGAGAAAATGAGATATGGGGTCTCCTTGACGTAGACCTTTACCTCCTTTGAACGGCTCCTTCAATTGCCCATTAAGATTGATTTGGTAAGATACTGTGGTGAGTCTCTCCATTATCCAATGTACAAACTGGGCTGGAAATCCCAAGGCACACAAGAGATGGTCCACAAAGATCCATTGTATCGAGTCGTAGGACTTTTGGAGGTCCATCTTTATCATACATCGGGCTGAGGTGTGTTTCCTTCCATAGCCTTTAATGATTTCCTGCGCCAATAAAGTATTGTCATGGATGTAATGGCAGGGAACAAATGTTGATTGTTCCTCTCCAACTAAATAATGCATAACCTTCCTCAATCTGCTCGTCAACACCTTGGAGATAAGTTTATAGATCACATTGCAACATGCAATAGGTCTATAATCCTTGAGGGTGTTGGCCGTTTGGCTTTTTGTTATCAAAGTTATAAGGGTTGCATTTATATTCTCTCATTCAAAAAGAAATCCTGAACAACTCCTACTACATCAACCCCAACAATGTGCCAGGATCTTAAAGAACCGGGCAGTAAACCCATCAGCCCCTGGTGCCTTGGTATCACCAATCGATTTAAGAGCATCTAAGACCTCATCTGTAGTAATAGTCCTAACTAGCTCAACTCTTTGTTGTTGCGTCAGTAAGGGAACAAATTGAACCACTTGCAAATCAACAGCAGTAGATCTCCCCAAGAATTTCTTCCCCTAATTCTCTATTGTCTAGTCAAGATAATTTATCAGCACACAAATTTTTTGAACGACTTATCCACTTGATAGTTGATTCCCAAGGTTTTTGGATGAGCTCCTTATACATCAACACTTTGTCTTGAAGGTACAGGATCATCATCACAGTCCATTTCGCCCAGCACCATTTTACACAACAAAAGCGAATCAGTCTCTACTCCGATTTTTTGATATCTCTTGTCCCAAGCAATTTCCAAACCAAGAAGTAGTGCGTCGACTTTAGCTTGAAGCACATACAGAGAAGGCAACCGCTTATTGTATCCCCAGATCCATTCACCATCTGCATCACTCAATAACCCACCAATCGATCCATGGTTTTGGGAGGTATTAACGTATCCATCAACATCTAATTTAACCCATCCAGTTTTGGGTTTTGTCCATCTTTGGTGTTTCGGACCGAATTCTTCATTCCCGACTGAAGATCCAGTGCCAGTTGTCGAACGGAGTATTGTATGGCATGCATAGTTTCCGATTGGCCCCTGAAGACTTGGGTTGATTGATTGGTTTGACATTAATAAAGAATTTTTTGTTGTTTAAAAAAGTACACATAAGTTCATCATCTTCTGCATTTCTTTCAATACAATCCCTGTTGTTGTTCTCGGGAAACACACTTGTGATTCCTTAAAAAATCCGCGGTGTGTGTGTAATGCACGATTTTTTCATGAGAGTTGAACAAAATTAAATTAAAAAAAAAGTTACTACTTTTCTCTTTTTAGTCATTTGTCAAATAATTAAGACAACGAGTTACACATTAAGCAGATTATCACGACCTTCTCAACACATGAAATACTTCGTGCAATACTGTGTGGAACTTCATTACAACTGTGAGGAACAAAATTAAAACTTAGCTATTCAAAGTTAGAAAAGAGGTGTTTAATGTCTAATAAAACAGGCTCTCGCTCCAGCCATGATCCAAAGCAAACTTCATTTATTCTCGAATAGCATAAGCCTCCGCAAAGCAAAAAGTGTGAAACAATCACTTGTTTCCAACCCAAAACCTGGCCCAAATCATTGTGGCACAACATGCCCAATCCAACTGCAGCGACCTAAACCCAACTCAGATGCATCACAGTTGATCTTCGTTTTCATTCCTGTCGATGGCTCCTAGATCGGGCACACCACTACAAGAAAAAATGAATTTAGTGACGCTATTTAGCGACCCATAGGCCTATGGGTCACTAAATCATGGGCCAGATTAAAAAAATAAAAATAAAAAATTGGGAAAAAAAAGAAAAAGAGAAACATGAGAAATGAATTTATAAAAATAAAATAAAAACAATTGCGACCCATGGCTATGGGTCGCTAAAATTTAGCTATGGGTCGCTAATTTAACGACCCATGAGCCATTGGTCGCTAAATTTAGCGACCCATAGGCCTATGCGTCGCTAAATAGCGACCCATGAGCTATGGGTCGCTAAAACTGCATAATTTTCAGGTAGGTCTCATCACATTCAACTGGAGCTATAGGGTTCATCTGTTATCGGAATTGTGTGCATAACCTACTGTTGGATATCTCTTTGAGTTATCTACGCGTGGAAGTTGGTTTGAGGCCGATTCAATATCGTATGAAGAAGTTATGGCTGGAATGGCTAGACTGCACTAATCTTGCACACTTGAACGACTCCAAAACCTTCATCCGAACTTCTGAATATGTGCTTCTAAGGTAAGGCTAAGTTTTCCTAAATGCAATTCTTGACTTAAATTGAACTACGGTCACTCACAAACATATCCACGGAGATCGAGAAACTTCAACAACATCACTTTGCATTTAAATGCGGCGTTTTAAGCTCAAAATCACAAAACTAAAAGAAAAAAACATCAAAACATGAAAACGTGACACTATTTTACAAAACTAAAAGAAAAAAACACATAAGAAATAAGGAGTGCAACAAAGAATATAAAATAACACCAAAACTGAAGTTCCTAACTAAATAACCCCAACCGTTCAAAAATAAACTATTAGTCTCTAAGTAACTCAACCGTTAAGAGATAAATAAAAAACAAATTAAAATTTAGTGACCTATTGCTAAGATAGTCCACTTAGTAATATAGATATCTCAAACCGTATAAAGATGTAACCGGTGTATAAATATAAACATATAGAAGTGATTGTGAAGAGCAATAACTATATATTATCTAAAACTTAAACTAGAATTATCACAAGTATTGGTAGCCGAGTGGTAAGGGTGTTGGGTTAGTAAGGTGTTGGGTAAGGTTGTCCTAGGTTCGAAACCCAGGAAACACGAGGTGGAGGAGGAGAGGAGAATTTGTTTTTAATAAAATCTCCAGCAATTTAGAAACATGCGTCGCTAATTTAGCGACCCATGCGTCGCCTCGCTATTTAACGACCAACCGTTTAGCGACGCAAGTTCTATGCGTCGCAAATGGGTTTAATGGGGAGCTGTTTAGTGACGCATGGGAGCGTCACTAAACTCAGTTTTTCTTGTAGTGCACAGTAGCTCCAGCCGGATGTCAAATCACCAACACTCCCTCACAACTTTTTCTAAAACGTACCGCCATGAATCCGAACCACATCAAGCGGGTTGCTCTACCCATCCCCAGGATCTTTCAATTTCTAGCAGCCCACATCGACCACAACAAGATCAAGACCAACCGCCACTCGCTGCATTCTAAAATTGCCGCAAAAGATATATTATAGGAAAAACTAGACAACATGCTCGATCCATACGTTCCTAAAATAAAAATGGAGGCAATTGATTTTAAAATAAAATAAATGGAGGCATGTCAGAGGAAAATAAAATATAGGGAAAATTCCGTCTGGCACCCCTGTTAGTGCGTCACTTTTCATTTTTCCCCCTAATAGTTCAACAATTACGTTTAGCCCCATTTGAGTTGACCAAGTTACAAAAATTCTGAAAATTCACCTCCCCAAACAAGCCCTTATCTTATTTTCTTTTCTTTTTCATTTTCTTTCATCCTTAATTTTATTTTATTTTCTCTTTTATTACTTTTATTTTTCTTTTTTCTTTTTTCTTTTTTTTTCTCAACACCATCTTCTTCAAGCTCCGGCACCGGAAAAAAATCCGGTGCCGGAGCTACCGGAAATGAAGCTCCAATCGGAGCTTTTTGAAGCTCCGATTGGGGTTGTTTTCAGCTCCAATCGGAGCTGTATTTACAGCTCCGACAGAGCTGTGAGCTGTTTTACATCTCCGATTGGGGCTGTCAGCCCCAGACAGCCCCAATCGGAGCTGTAAATAGCTCCGATTGGAGCTAATTACAGCTCCAATCGGGAGCTGTATTTACTGCTCCGACGGAGTTGTTTTACACAGCTCCGTCGGAGTTGTTTTACATCTCCGGTTGGGGCTGTTTTCAGCCCCAATCGGAGCTGTAAATAGCTCCGGTTGGGGCTACATCTCTGGTTGGAGCTATTTAAAGCTCCGATCATAGCTCTTTTTTCTTTTCTTTTTTGTTTTTTATTTAATTTTGAATTGTTTTTTGGAATTCTTATTATTATTTATTTATTTATTTTAATATTATGGGGTTGATATTGAGATATAAAATGTGTAGGGACTTGTTTACAAAAATATTTTTGATGATGTTGAAATTTAAAAAATTATCTAGGTTAATTTTGTAAAATAAGAAATTTTAGAGTCAAATTATGTGCAATAAAGGAAAGTTGATTGTGTTTGGGTGTTTCTGAAATCTGAATTTTGAATGAGCGCAAATTTGTCATTTTCAGGCCTTAATTCGCCGAAAGTCAAAGTCGTGGGGCTGGATGTAATTGTTTTTCACTAACGAGGAGAAATATGTTATTGTTGAACTAGCAGGGGAAGATTCGTAATTGATGAAACTAACAGGGGGTCTGCATGAAAATTACCCTAAAATATATACAATAAAAAGATTGACTTTGTAGATTATTTGTAACTGAGAAACTTTGTAGTTCAATTTTTATAGACTTTTTACAAATATATTATAGTTATAGGATGTAAAATGGTTTAGTCATAAAATGCAGAGATAATGCATGTAACACACGGGGTGCATGGTTTGGAGTTGGGTCTCGAGAGGCAGAGAGAGTTTTGCTGCTATTCTTGGGCCTCAATAGCTTTTAGTTGTTGCTTCGGCCTTGCGATTCGGTTTGCTTGCATTTTATTTCTTGAGCTTTGCACTCGTACTTTTACCGAACATCACTTATGCTCCATTTTTATTTAATAAATTGTTTTTTCCTGCTTAAAAAAACACACGATCGTGTAAGTTTAATTATGACACGCCTGGAGAATTAATGAGAAGATGTCGCCGCCACTATGAACGCACGAGCTTAGGCCTTAGGTATAATATGCATGATTCCTCACCATATTTCCTAGTCTGATATGGGATTTTTCATATCTTCAAAGTTGAAACTTGAAACCAACAACGATAACATCATTCCTATGAGTTGTTCTTTTATTCATTACTTCACCAAACTTATTACTACTAATTTATAAAAGAGAAAATATCTAATGAATCTTTGTGAATTTAACCAATTCAATCTACATAAAAAAATATTCATGTGTGTGTGGCGTGCAATCCCACTTGTAATAATAATTGATGATGGATCTCCCCTCTAATATAATAAATAAATTTTAACAAATAAAAAATTTTAAAAAATCATGAACAATCCATTTCTTTTGAGGCCAGTCGTGGAACATTGTACGTAGTAGGTCATGATAGTATATTCTTACAAAAATGTTATTATGAATGGAATGAATGTTTCATAAATCATAATTTGGCATGATAGATTATAAGGTGTTAAGAATCATGGGGGTTATATACAATAATGGAATTTTTAGTGGGCTGAGTAGTATTCCATCGATGATTTACACTGTACACGTAATGATAGTTTCATGCATGCATTTTCACTTGAACACTACAGCGCACATCTTTATAGATTTCAAGATTTTTCCTAGTAACGTTTAAGTGTTAGAACAAATTTTGTTTGGTAAAGGTGTATTTTGTGGGCATCTTGTCAAACTGTATATTTATGTTATCTTGGTAAATCTCTTTAGACAACAGATAAGTAGTATTGATATTTGCCGTTTCAAAAAAACAGGTAAGTAGTATTGGATTTGGAATTCGTAATGGATTATCACTGACCTTATATATCTTGGGTTTTAGTTTTGAACAGTGACTTGGTCTGTATACCCCTTTACCGGTTTGGTTAAATCTTTCTTGTCAGTCTATACATTTTAACTCCTAGTTCTTTTGAGTCAAGATCAGGGCGGACCGAGAAATTTTTTTCAACTTCGGCTAATGAAAATTATAATAAAATATATGAAGAAATCTATCTATCAATCTCATTTTTCAAAAAAATAACTGAAATTTTCCAAAACTAAATTTGTTTTCTTAATTTTCAACATGGTTGGGTCCGCCCGTGGTCTAGACTCTAGATACATTAGATGGTGGTGTGAGCAAACTTTATAGATGATTTTGAACGAAAGATAGTGTTTTCATTCCATAGCAACAACGCTTCAACAACTCATTACAAAAGAATCAGGACAAAACTCACCTCAACAAACTGTTCAATCTAACTCTATCACACCTTATACTCTAGGGAAACCCAAAAATGATTTACATTCGGCTCCCAACTTCCTATCCTCATAACATCTACCAAAAACACGAGACACAGTCTCTTTCAAAATCACATTCAAACCTTTCTCTTTAGACTGGAAAACGCGAGCATTGCGCTCCAACCAGATGTTGTACATAAGCTCCGTGAATAAAGCTTTGAATAATCGATGCCTTGGTCTTTTTCCCTTCATGTACTTGCAAGCCAACACTACATTTGCATCCCAGTCACTGGACGTCTCAGTAATACCAAACCAAGCTAACAGACTGTTCCACAATCTATTCGTAACGGGACATCAGAAGAATAGATGATTTTGATCTTTTATATCCTGTTTACAGAAGATACACATAGGATCAATGCTCTGATTAAACCTCAACATTCTCACCTTTGTTGCCAGCCTTTGCCTCAGCGCCATCCATGTGCAAAATCGTGCTCTTGGGGTAGCTTTGTTATTGAGAACTACGTCCCTCCAGACTACTTTTGCTATAGGTGGACGCACCAGATCATAGGCTGCATTTTTATCAAACTTCTCTGCTCCCATTAATTTATCCCATTGGTCAGAAGCAACTACCAACTCCCTGCACTTTAAAATTTTACGCAACAGGAAAGAGGAATCTGCAGGAGCTGGCATGTCTTTCAGGGGTTGATCTTTAATATAGTAGGCGTGTAACCATCTAACCACAACTTATCAACTTTCTTATTAACAGCCCAAAGAGTTTTCAAAAAACATAACCTTGTTACTAGAAGGTAAATGTTCGAGCCCCAAACCCCCTTCGCTTTTTACTCTACAAATATCTTCCCACGCAACAGGTGATTTTCTGCTCTCTGCCGCCTCACCCGTCCAAAGAAATCTCCTGCAAAGACCTTCAATAGCAGTCATTACTTTCTTTGGCATAAGAAAAATGCGACTCCAGTAGTATTGCACTGCATATAATACGCTTTTGATCAACTGTAGACGACCTCCGTAGCTCAAAAGACGAGATGTCCAATGGTTGATTTTAGCCACAATTTTCTCAATAAGTGGTTGGAATTGCAAGATGGAAAGCCTTTTCCCATTTAAAGGGACACCCAGATACCGGAACGGTAGTTGTCCTTCCTGCAGCTGGCTCAGAACCAGAATTTCTTGGTTAACTTCTTGTTTGACTCCACTAAAGTAAGCCTCACTCTTTTGACAGTTAGCAACTAGGCCTGACGTACGACTGAATTTATCAAAGACCTCCAGAAGTGCTTTAACTGATTTCACATCTCCTTTTGAAAGAAGAGCAGATCGTCTGCGAATACTAGGTGAGCTAGACCAAATCTCTCACATCTAGGATGAAACCGAAACTGGGAGCTGTGTTTCAATCCTTTCATTAGCCTACCAAGATATTCCATGCATATAACTTTATAGATGATGTTGTGACCAAAATTTAACTTCTACCATTTACACTTTTATATATAGATGGTATAGGGTGTTATCGATGTAATTTAGAATGGTACTAGTGTTTTATTTTGGGTAGCACGAAGATGGTTAGAGTTAGACGTTATTTTTAAGAGTAATTCTTATATTTCTTCCGTTCAGATAATGTGCAGCTTGACTTGTTTATGTTGATTTCAATTTTATTCCTACAAATTTTTCTACTACCAAACATAATATTGAGTTAAACCTTTCTGGTCAGTTTATACATTTTAACTCTTAGCTCTTTTGAGTCTAGATCAGGGGTGGACTGAGAAAAAAAAATCAACTTCGACTAAGGAAAATTATAATGAAATATATGAAGAAATTTATCTATAAATCCCATATTTCAAGAAAATAAGTGAAATTTTACACAACCAATTTATTGTATTTTATTTTTAACATGGGCTGGAGCCAGCCTAGCCCAGGTGCTGGGTCCACCCCTGGTCTAGACTCTAGTCACAGTAAAATTTATAGATGACGTTGTGACCAAAATTTAACTTCTACCATTTACACTTTTTATAGATGGTATAGGGTGTTATCGCTGTAATTTAGAGTGGTACTAGTGTTTTATTTTGGGTAGCGAGAAGATGGTTAGAGTTAGTCGTTATTTGTGAGAGTAAGAAACTGTTCCTTTCGTCTGAACAGAACTGAACAGAATTGGACTGAACTGAATGAACCTGAACATAACTGAACTCAATTTATTTTTGTATAAAATATAACTAAGCAAACATGAACAGAACTGAATGAACCCGTACATAACTGAACTTAATTGAACAAAATTTAAATTAATGAGTTTTCATACGAGAAGAACATAGCCTAATTCTTATATTTCCTCCGTCCAGATAATAATGTGCAGTTTGTCTTTTTTATGTTGATTTTAATCTCAAATTAATGAATTATATCAAAATGACACCGAAAAAGAATTATATAAAAATATATTCATTAAAGTTCAATAAATATATTGTGATAATATAATAATATTAAAGTATTTAATTTCATTCCGACCAAAATTTCTGCTACCAAACATAATATTGAGGTAACCATGTGAGACTTTATTTTCTTTTTGTACTCTAAAATACAGTACTGTAGTGTAGACTTGGATATAAATAAGGAGGTTACTTACACGGTGTATGTGAAGTGTGAATTTGACCGTTTTGACCACAAAATATATAACCCCACATGTTTCAGGTATTACATGTCAGCCCAAACCAAACCAAACTAAACACGCCCCAAACACTTTCCCATCCAGCTAATACTACTCGTAATCAAACATTAATTAATTAGCATACATTTAAAATTTTAAAACACCTCCCCAATCAGTCAAAATTTCATAAACTCGTCTTTCCCTCCAAATATCCACTTCCTATTTTACCCCCCAAACTCACACGTGTCAGAATTCCATTCGCTCTGCCTCACGAAGAAGCTGATCCACGCCTACAAAGTCAAGCTGTAATCAGCAAATACTTCCCTGAAACCAGCTCAACCTCCAATTAAACAAAAAATCACCATTAATTTAGAAATTTTTTAACCTTAATAAATATCTCATTCAAATTCAATAAATAGAGGTTGCACTTCACCCTTGGACTCTGTCTCTGTGTAGAGTTTTTTTTTTCTCTTATTCAAATTACAAAACCCAGATTATTTTTTTTCCATTCCCCCTTTGAATCTTTTCGATTCAATTGGAGTTGTTATCTCCAACACAGAGGTAATTTCACTCTTTCCCTAAAACCCCAGTTCTTTTTCTTGGTTTCTTTTCTGCTTTTTTCTATATATGATGTGGGATTGGATTATCTGTTTGTTTTCATTGTGGATTAGCTTTTATTTCGACTTGCACACATTGTGTTTGTGTTAATGTCTCTATGAGGAAAATACTAATACAATACGCATGAATCTTATGGCTTTTACGTCCAGTTTCATTGTATGTTTGTGTTTGTGATGTCAAGTTGTAGTGATCTTTTAGTTCGATTTTTCTTTCGAGGGGAAGAAGATTTGTAAATGTGCTTGCTTATTCATTGCTGATGAAACTATCTTTTGACTTATGCAGGAATATAAGGATAAGCGACATCTGACATCAGCCTTGATAAGGATAAGCTCTTGCTTGCCGAAGAGAAATCCAATTTTACAGCTGGATTTTTTTGCATTATAAGAGCCTACTAGCTCATTCAATTGTTTCCCAACATATTAAAACCTTCTAGTTGGTGAAAAGAATCAACTTTGTTTGGACATGGAAAACAATGAGAACCAGGGGAAGGTTCTGATGAACAAGTATGAGTTAGGAAGGTTGTTGGGACAGGGCGCTTTCGCCAAAGTTTACTATGCCAGGGACATTAAAACCGGTAGGCAAGTGGCGATCAAGGCTATTGACAAGGAGAAGGTGAAGAAAGTTGGGATTGCAAGGCAGACAAAGCGAGAGATATCGGTTATGGGATTAGTCAAGCACAAGAACGTTATGCAGCTATACGAAGTGATGGCCACAAAGACCAAGATCTACTTCGTGATGGAGTATGCCAAGGGCGGCGAGCTTTTCCACAAAGTGGCGAAAGGCAAGCTCAAAGAAGACGTTGCACGAAAGTACTTTCAACAGTTGATCAGTGCGGTTAATTTTTCTCATAGTAGGGGAGTATATCACCGCGATTTGAAACTGGAGAATTTGCTTTTGGATGATGATGAAAATTTGAAGGTGACAGATTTTGGCTTGAGTGCACTCCCGGAATCCAGGCGACATGACGGTTTGTTCCACACAACTTGCGGAACCCCTGCGTATGTGGCACCCGAGGTTATTAGGCGGAAAGGATACGATGCGGCTAAAGCTGATATTTGGTCTTGTGGGGTGATCTTGTTTGTTCTTGTTGCTGGTTATCTTCCATTTTTTGAATCAAATCTGCTGAGAATGTATCAAAAGATAGGAAATGGTGAGTACAAATTTCCCAAGTGGTTCCCAACTGAAGTGCGGGGGCTTATCTCAAGGATTCTTGATCCGAATCCCGACACTAGAATATCGATGGCTGAAATTATGGAAAACCCTTGGTTCAAGATTGGTCTGGATTCGGAGATTTCCAATAATGAAGCAGATGAAGTTGGAGATTCGGAGAAGCTTGTGGTCGACCCTGATTCTGTATTACAAGCCTTGACTTTTGATCATATAGATGATGCTAAGCTGGATGCCAAAAAAGTTAGTCTCAATGCATTTGATATCATATCTCTCTCCAATGGACTCAACTTGTCTGGTTTATTCGTGAGCAACGACCAAAAGGATGAAGTTCAGTTCACATCTGCTAAGCCAGCTTCTACTATCATATTGAAAATGGAAGAAATTGCAAGCCACCTGAAGTTGGAAATGGCGGAAAAAGATCAAGGTTGTTTGAAACTAGAAGGGCGGAATATGGCCATTGATGTAGAAATACTTGAGATATCTCCGACGTATCATTTAGTTGAGATGAAGAGATCCAGCGGTGATTCGACAGAGTATCAGAGTTTCCTGAAGGAGTTTAGGCAAGCTGTTAAAGAGATTGTTTGGGCTTGGCAAGGTGAGGAGAGGCAATGCTAAGTTCAGTTTTTTCCGGAAGAAACTAACACTAGCTAACATATTAATTATCTGTACAATGATGGCTGTAGTGTTGTTGAATTAACTAATTGATATGTAATTCATTACCAAAATCTTTTGAACCAGTTACAAATTACAATAATAGTAATAGTGTTGCAGAACCATACAGTTCTTTTGGATGATATTGATATATATGTAGCCATTGCCCATTGGTACCTGAGGTTTCACTTATTGATCTTGAAAGTTGAATATTATTGATATATAGCCTTTGATATTAATTACTCTATGATTTATGAATGAAAGATATTCTGTAATTAAGCAAAACAAAGAAAAGATTACTACTTGGTGTGCTTTTGGGAAAGGCTTCTGTCTCAAACGAAAGGATTCAACTGTTATCAATCACTGTGTAATTAGTTGATAATTATACTTTGTATAAATGAATAGTTGTTTTCATAACTTTTAATAGCCTTTGAATGAATGTGTCAAGAGGATACACTCTTTGAAATGTTGTTAGCAGTTGAGCTAGCAAGCTCCACAACAACGGCAACACATAGCAATGCACAGAAACAGAAAAGACACGAGAGGTTTTACGTGGTTTGATCAAGACTGATCTACATCCACGGGAGACCGGCTCCAAATCACTATCAATAAACTCAACTAGTGTTACATCGTTACAGAAGAGAATGAATCTCAATCACAGAAACTCTCTCAATATCGATACTGTCTCACTGATTTCACTCAATAACAGAGCTCGCTCACAATGAACAACACACAAGAAATAACTGCCATCTATCGACTAAATACAACAAAGAATAAAGAAGAAGAGCAGACAAACCGTCGGATGAGAAATGATCCAAGGGCTGTGATGATGAAGCGTAACAACTTATCAATTAATTCCTCAATTTCATTACAAATTTACTCTTTGATTAATGACAATCATATTTAACTCGTATATTACATTTAAATTATATTGATAAAAAATTTACAAAAAATACTAATAATACTGCTAACTTATACCCTTTACAACTACCTCTACACTAATACTATACAAACTTTCTAAACCACCTTATTTCTCCACACCGAAAACCAACCTTATAACTTCGCCACCGTCAGGATCGAACCCAACACCTCTCCTTCACTATCCCAACTCCTTACCGCACTAACTTATACACTTTTTAAGTATATACTTTTTAAAAAAAATAATTACATCTGTATATTTAAGAGTAATGCGTGGTCAACCATCATTACTGTCGACAAAGGAGGAAGTTTGTAATAAAATAGAGAAGGTATCTAAACATATAACTTCCAAATTGCATACTAGTACTTCACAATAAACTCTTATACTTCCAGTCCGCCACACTTCCAATTCTCTTTGCATTTAGCACCCAAACAACAGTATCTATCGATGATCATGCAGATGTTAAACCAAAAGAGCAGATGCCTATGCGGTGTGGTTAATAAGAGAGTTTGGCCAATCAGTTATTTTGGTAATGGATTTTAGCCATTTGGTGATATGCCTTTGTACAAAAGCTGCAATATAACATGTTCAAATATGCATAGACGTTGCGTTACAAACACGAGTTATTCATTTGGGACTTTATTTGGTACCATTTCTATAAATATGTGTGTTGCAAACTTGCAATAATGAAGCCGGAAAAATGCAGGTTATGTAGGTTATCTATATTCCAATTCCTCCATGTACTACGATCGATTGTCGTGTACGTAATCGATCAGATATAATTCTAATTTAGAAACTGGCCTAAAACGTTTATTGGATTAATTACAGATTTGATAGAGTGTTAATCCGAATCAGAATGGTTCTCTGAGCATAATTCGGCTATCGAACCAATAGAGGAACATAGTCAAGACGAAATGAAGGAATGAGGATCTAGGGATTCAGATTGCACGCTACGTTTTATCACTTGTACTATATATGTACATTAGGGGTGTATTGATCAGATTGGTGTTCTGCGAGACTCATTGGTATTCATTGGATTGACTTCGTTTATATATGGCCAGGATGCTTTCTTTCTTAATTTAACTGAGGTGACACAATGGGAATGAAGCCGAAACAAGGAACAAGCAAGAGGAGGTGAAGGGTATGTGTGCTTTCTTTCTTGTAAGCTTGGAGTAGGCAGAAGCAATTTCGTAGCACCCTAAAGTTTATTTTGTTGATCTTTAAGATAATTTTTTTTATACATAATAGAATTCTAACTAATTGATGGTGAAGGCCGGAAATCACTTAATAATACGTTTGTTGTTAGATCTAGTTGTGTGCATTTGATATACATCCATGCATGTGAGAAGTTTCTATAATAATGTAGGTATACGTGTGAATCTGAGATCCTTTAATTTTATGGTTGGGTTTCTATTCCAACTTGGAAAAAGATGATAAAAGGAGTTACTCGGTACTACCGTACTACTAGAATCATATAAACATGATTCACGCTTTGACATGGTCATCAAACAAAACACAGACTCATTAATTAATTAATTACTTTGTCAACAATTCTCTATCAGCTCCGTTAATATACACACCCAGTTCAAACTTATAATCATTATCAACCGACTGATATAACCAGTTAACGTATATGTAAGCTGCATAACAAATAAACAATGGGTCTAGCTCAATTGGTTAGACTGAGGTGTCATGATACTAGAGGTCATAGGTTCAATTCTCGTCAAGTGCGGGATTATTTATAATTTAATACTAGCTTTGTAATGCTACTTGAGAAATTGTAATGATTCGATTATTAGAAAAAAGGTTGCATACGAAATAAATGTTCACTACAAGAATTTTGATCAATTGCGACCCATCTTAGTTACGACTCTTTTTCTTAAGGATTGTAAATTTTTAATTACGACTCTTATATGATTGTTTGTAACTCTTAAAAAGAATCGTACAAATACAACTATCTAATCAATAAGAAAGACTCCTAAAAATGTCATAGAATTGTACACGACATATTAACACACATTTAGGGTAAAATAGGGTAAAATCATGACTCATTCTCCAAAGTGAATTTTGAGATTACATTTTGAAATATTGATCAGAGAATCTATTCAAATTCATATTTTTTTCTCCAATATTTTGTATTCATCTTTGAATAAATGTATCTCTTCTTCTTCTTTTTTAAGACCAAATATTAATTTTGAGTCATATTTTGTATGTCTCCCAGATCAAAATCACATGTTTAATTCCAAAAAACAACACTGTATATTTAACTACAAGAATTACATATCTAGTAATGCATTTAGTGCCTGTACACCAAACATTTCCTAGCTATGATCTAATACAATCTATGCAAACGGAAATTGTGTCAATATTTACATATTACTCTTAAAAAGTACAGTCAACTGTTCGAACATAGAGAAGTAAGAGAGTATACAATTTATGAGTTTATACATAGCATCGCAAAATTAAGTTTGTAACTTTTTCTAAATGTATGTGAATCCCGTGAACATCTTCTTGAGTCTTGACTTGCTAAGAGTATCTTTACTCTTTCACGAAAGAAATAATGTAGGCGGAAAATCTAACCTATTAAATCTTTTAGGCAGCGTTGGCCCATATACTACTGAATATTGATACAACACTTTCCATCAACGACTACACAAATTTTAAATTATAGTCATGTTTTTTTTAAGTCATTATTCTCGGGTTATTACTATTTTTTAAACATGAAGAATTCGTAGCGGTTACGTTTTGAAAACGTATAATATAGGTAAACCTCACAACCTCACTTAATAGACTAAAAACACGTGAACAAAGTTAAACCGTACAAGAGTGATATCCTCTGACTACTATTGTGGGATTCGAGAATATGTTACCAAAATGATGATACTTTCTTTTGAAACAACTGAACCAAAGCTTTTGGTTATTTCTTTTAGTCACTATACAGTACACACCATAGACCATCTCCAACCCATAAACTCTAGTTTACGCAAGTCAGCATTCCACTCACATCTAACTCTATCATACTCTTCATCTCCAACCCTCATACTATATTTTACCCAAATTTACTTTTTCTTTTCCCATTTCTTTTTAAACTATTGCATTCTTTTTCCGTTTCTTTTAAAATATTATACTTCATATTAAATGTCATTAATTAATTAAAACAACATAAAATTATACTACATAAAACTTCATACTTCATATTATTTAAATGTCATTAATTAATTAAAATAACATAAAAATTTCATACTACATATTATTTAAATGTCACTTTCAATTTCTATTGATTTCAAATATTTTAAATTTTGTAATTGATATTTTAATACAATTTATCAATAGTGAAATATATGAAAAATGAATAATAAAAAAAATAATGAAAAAGAAAATTAAAAGATAAGAAACAAAAAATATAAGTTAATGAGAAATAACAAAAGGATAAAACAACAGCAAAAAAAAGAAAAAGTAAAAGAAAAAGTAAAAGGAAAAAAAATAAAGAAAAAAACACATCTAAACCGTTTGCTATTAGCAAACGAGTTAGCCTATCTAACGCTTAGCAAACGGATGGAGGGAGCAGTATGCTGACCAAACCTTTATCTAACGTTATTACAAACACCGATGGATCGAGCTAGTTTTAGTACCTCACGGACTCCCGACTAAAATACCGTACAAGTGTGATATACATATACTCTAGTACTCCTGGTCGGGTTCGAGAATATCTGACCAAAATGATGATACTTTCATTTGAAACAACCGAACAAAACCTTTTGGTTATTTTTTTTAGTCACTATACACCATCGAGAAGAATTGGGACCGTGGATATCATGCTTAATGGACTGATCACATCACACACATCACATCATTCACTCGAGGCACCACGTCAGGCGCTTTCTCCGTACCAATTCTACTTCCAATTTCAACCTTGCCTGCCTCACTGGCAATTTTGTCCACACGTCACACGCTTATTCCCTCCCAACTATAATGCCAATTTTAACCTTGCCTGTTTCACTGGCAATCTTGGCCACGTCAGACGCTGTTTCCCTCCCAAATCTAATTCCAAACGTACCCCTTCGTACATCCACGTAGGTTACTCAGCTGTATATTAGGGCATTAGCAAATTCACTGCCCACCCAAAACCTTAACTCCTATATTTTTATAATATAATTTTGATAAATAATTTATGATTATGGTTCCATTAAGATTAATCGAGAGTTAAAATTAAAAAAAGTCAAACCAGAACAATTCTGGTGGAATATACTTCACTTCATCTTCTCTAGTTTCTCATCATTCAATTTTTCATTTTTTTTTTCTGGAAGCTCTTGGTTCCAATCAAACTTTCTTTCTCTGCAAACAGGGGAGGTACTTTAACTCTTTCTCTACAGTCCGAGCTGTGTGTTCTTGGTTTCTTTTTTGCTAATTTTATATTTCACTAGTGTGGATAAACAAAGATAGCAATTTTGTTTCTCGGATCTTAATACATTTGTTTGTTTTGGAGAAAGATTCACTTGAAATCTAGTTGCAGATAATGTGTTTGTGTTATTGCCTCTGTGAGGAACATAATGGAATTACATCAATGAATCTTGTGGTTGTTTACGTAACTCTGTTCCCTGTTTGATTTAATCAGAACCTTCCGGGTTTTGATTTTATATTGTATATAGAGTTGATTCTTGATAATGCTTTGGAAGTGACAATTTTGGTTAGATATGAATCATATGATGTGCTTGCTTATTCATTGATGATTTTTATATTATAATTCAATTTGAAGTTGTTGTATATAGTGTGAAATTTTGTTAGATATGTGTGTGCTTAATTATTCATTGCTGATGAAACTTTCCTTGTCTTGTGTTGTGCTATGCAGGAACATATTGTCTCGTTTGGTAGCAATCTTGTTTGTCCTAGTGATAAGGATAAGCTTGGCTGCTGAACCAAAATCGGATTTTGCAGCAGCTAGATGTGCATTTCAAAAGCCAACTAGCTCAACTTGTTTCTAAACATCTTAGAACCTTCAAGTTGGAAACAAAGTTCGATTTTGTTCGGAAATGGAAAACCAAGAGAACCAGGTGAAAGTTCTGATAAACAAGTATGAGGTCGGTCGGAAGGTTGTTGGGTCAGGGTGCTTTCGCCAAAGTTTACTTTGCTAGGGACCTTAAAACAGGCCTAAATGTGGCGATCAAGGCTATTGACAAGGAGAAGGTGAAGAAAATTGGGATTGCAACGCAGACAAAGCGAGAGATATCGGTTATGGGATTAGTCAAACACAAGAACTGTAAGAATGTGAATCGATGCCTTCTCATTAATCACCAAGGATATATATATATACAACTAAATTCACTATTCTAGGCTATATTCTAGGACAGATATACATTCGTAATACATTCCTAATCCATTCCTATCTCTACATTGTCGGTGTTGACCAAGGAGTTAACCTATTCTGGTTCAACTCCTATGTGCTGTCTGGTTCAACTCCTATGTTCTAACAAGAACGTTATGCGGCTATACGAAGTGATGGCCACGAAGACCAAGATCTACTTCGTGATGGAGTACGCGAAAGGTGGAGAACTATTTCAGAAAGTGGCGAAAGGAGGCAAGCTCAAGGAAAACGCTGCACGAAAGTATTTCCAGCAATTGATCTGCGTCGTTAAGTTTTGTCACAGCAGGGGTGTATATCACCGCGATCTGAAACTGGAGAATCTGCTTTTGGACGACGATGAAAATTTGAAGGTGACTGATTTCGGTTTGAGTGCTCTACCGGAATCCAGGCGACATGATGGTCTATTCCACACAACTTGTGGAACGCCTGCTTATGTCGCACCGGAGGTTATCAACAAAAAAGGATACAATGCGGCTAAAGCTGACATATGGTCTTGTGGGGTGATCTTGTTTGTTCTTATTGCCGGTTATCTTCCATTTTTTACTCACATCTGAGAATGTACGAAAAGGTGGGAAATGGTGAGTACAAGTGTCCTAAGTGGTTCTCCCCAACACGAGAACGGCCGAAATTATGGAGAATTCTTGGTTCCAGATTGGTCTGGATTTGGAGATTTCCAAGAATGCAGTTGGACATATGGAGAAGCCTGTGATCGACCCTGATTCCGTGTTACAAGCCTCAACGTTTGATCATATAGATGAAGATGCAAAGCTGGAGGCCGAAAAGGTGTACAATCTGAATGCATTTGATATCATCTCTCTCTCCAATGGACTCAACTTGTCCGGTTTATTTGTGAGCCACAACCAAAAGGATGAAGTTCAGTTCACATCTACAAAATCAGCTTCTACCATCATATCTAAAATGGAAGAAATCGCCAGCCATATGAAGTTGCAAAAGGCGAAAAAAGATTAAGGTTCATTGAAACTTCAAGGGTTGAGTTTTGGCATTGAAGTAGAAATATTTGAAATATCTTCACCGCTTCATTTAGTTGAGGTGAAGAAATCCAGCGGTGATTCGATAGAGATAGAGTATCAGAGTTTGTTGAAGAAGGAGATTAGGCCTGCTCTTAAGGAGATTGTTTGGGCATGGCAAGGTGAGCAGTGGCAAAGCTAGCCAAGCTCAGGAAGCAACTAACACTAACATATAAATTAATCATGCCTACTCATATAGTATGAGTGTTTTACACTTTTGCTGGTTTTGCAATAGTGTTGGGTATTTGTACTAATTGTAAGATTCTTTATTTTTCCTTCTTTTTTGGTTATGTGTTTTTGTTTTTCTGAGATTGTGAGTTATGTTCATATTTTTATGTATGTAAGCTTGGTTTGTAGATAAATTCCCACATGGACCATTTGTCCAGTGTATGAAGTAGATGTATTTGCTATCTTAAAGACTTGCTTTGCACCAATTATATACATTATTGGTTATGTCCATGTTCTCTCACATGATAATTGGCCTGTCGAAATATTTTAGTACTCCATTGGCTATTTCTGCAAAACTTAACTATAAGACATCTGAGTTCTTCTTAATCCAAATAACAGATGTGCAATTCATATGATTATGAACAAAGGAAAATGAATTTATTCAATTCTGAAGAGGAGAGTGAAGAAAAATATGATAGTCACATCATCTGATTCATTATTAATGAAAAAGTACGCGCCGTCTGTGGGAATCGAACCCACGACCACGTGGTTAAAAGCCACGCGCTCTACCAGCTGAGCTAAGACGGCTTGTTGAGCAGTACTCTGTTACAAAATACTTATCCAATAGAAACGTAGATCATAAATAGAATTTGGTCGTCGTCTCTAACAATATTTCATTCCCTTTCGTCTTCCTCGAACCCTAATTAACAGGTTCCCTCCCAAATCGACTGAACTCCTTACCCCTAACCTATGTTTTAAAAAACGGAGCCGGAGGTTGAGCCGGACACCCACCAAAAAAGGTTTAACCGGGGTTGGACCTGTTGAGCCGTTCTGTGAGCCGGTTGAGCCGATGTACCATTATAATATTAATATATACTCTATTTGTTTCATTTTAATTAATACATTTGTTATTTTGTACAAATTTAAGGAGATAAGTATATTAGTATAATATAATGTGATATTAGTAATGCGTATTTATTTTACTTTATTTATATGTATTGATTTTCTGTAATATCCCGTATTGTGATGCCACATCTTACTAAACTAAACTAGCGAGTACCAACTACCAACACATAATAATTTTAATACCCACCTATTTATTTATCTTTATTTCCCTTCTAATTCTTTTTCCTTTTTTCATTCATCAATCATGTGTTGGGTCTCATAATAATGTGTTTCTCACGGATCCAATTCTACTTCTTTTTTAGGGAGTACACTTTTTTATTCTTTTCACTTACCTTTAGCTTTTTCTATTAATTTACTCCTCCTCTTTTTATAACATCACAGATCTAGTTCCTACTTCTTTGTTCTTTCGTTCTCTTCATCTTCTATTGATCTATTCTATCTTCTTCAATTCGTCCTCTCTACCCCCCATCTTCCTCCTTAAAGGCTTAACCCACCACATCGACCATCTCACCACCACTTTCTGCGTCCTGCTCCCGTACCGCCTCATCACCTCCTCTGCCTGACTTCCTCTTCCTCCTTAACAATGGTAACAGGGGTTTGCCATCGGTTTCGATTTTAGAAGATAGTCCCGGCGCCCTTGGTTAACGAGTCGAGCTTCCAGTGATCGGATTGGAATAGATCTACTTTGTTTTCTAACCTTTTTTTTTCTTTTTTTTTTTTTTGTGGCAACAGAGGCCTTTATTTTATTTTTTTCGCATTTTGACCCCAGAACCGGAAAAGCCGCCGGTTCAGCGGCTTTCCGGCTCACCGGCTTTGCCGGTTTTTGGCCGTTTTTTCCGGTTCTGGTGGTGACTTTCAGCCGTTGGGTTCCGGTTTCCACGGTCAGACCGGCCCGACCGTCCGGTCCGATCCGTTTTTTAAAACATAGCCCCTAACAATAGAATTTGGGAATGAGAAATGGAAGTTTTCTGCGGGTGTTGAAGCATACGAGTGTAATAGCTGGGGTGTTGAAGAATTTGTTGGAACCCAATAATGTCATTCGCGCTCAGTATCAGCTGAACAAGGTTTGCTCCTACTCCAGTCACCCCGCCCAATCAAGCAGTGAAGAATTTGAACCCCAACTATCTCTAGATTTGATAAAGATAATGGATCAAAAGCTATCTGCTATCCAGCACCGTCATGCTCATCTTCATGCTATTGTCAACCAGGCAAGTTTTTTGGTGCATGCCAACTGTTTGTGAAAATGCCTGACGGATTATTCTGATGTTTATGCATTGAAAAGACAGCCTGACGCCTTGCCAGAAGAATATTCAAAGGCCAACAAAGAGCTCAGGAAGCTCCGCGATTCAATTGATCTCGTCACTGATTTGAGAAACAAACAAAAGGTTGTTTAGTGATTATGGACTTAATTGATTTCTGTGTTTGCTGATGTGTGTATTTTGGGTTGATAGTCTTTCTTTTGACAGGAGATTGAAGGATTAAGAACAGTTATTGCGGAAAGCCAAGACGACAAAGGGATGCAAGAAATGGCTCACGAGGAATTGGACCAAGCAGCACAAGAAGAGAAGCGCCTGCAGACTTTATTGCTCAAGTCCTTGCTGCCCAAAGATGATGCCGATGAGCGTGACTGCATTTTGGAAGTCAGAGCGGGTAAACACGTTGTTCGTTCGATAAAATTCATAAATCTGTTTATTACGCAATATAGAAGGCTGATGGCATATTAAGATTGCTTTACTGTTAGTATCTTTCAATTATATTAAAGAATGCTTGAATGTGTAGTTTGTTATTGAATTATTGCCCAACATCATACTAAGAAGGCTTTCTATAGTTTCACAAACTGAGCTCAGTCTAATTGCATCATATTCATGGCTATCAGACTATTTTGTTTGCTTCAGAAGTCACTTCTTGTTATGCGGGGTCAATTAGTAGAGGTTGGTTGTGTAGGATTCTTGCTGTTGAAGGTTACTAATATTTACCTAGACATGGTACTTTAGTTCCTTTTTAGTTCTTATTATTGTAGTTTTGCCAAGTATTAACAACTTTCAAGGGCAATAAGAAGTTTCTTCATTTGGACTTTGTGTTTAATATAGGCTCTGAGTATCTGACAACTGTTTAGTTGAATATATGCACCATGTTTTACACTAATTGATGAGAAACAAGTAGCTTTATCCTTCGCATTATTGTGTTCAATGGTGTAAGGGAATACACCACTGTCCCTGCAGGGGTATACTACTCAACATGCCTATATTTCATAAGACAATGTAATTCTGTGAATATAGCAGTGAAAGTCTCTTGATGCCCTCCACGAGATGGTTCCATTAATTTTTTACCAAGGAAGTTAGAATCTAGAACCTTGCTATCATCTTACACTGTCCAAAATAAAAAAAACTTCTATAGTGAGATGGTACTTCACCATAGCGATTCTATTGAAAATGCATGGTTAATTGCAACCAGTCTAGCAGAGAGCAGTGAGATGTTAATGCCTGCAGCTTTTCTGCTCTTTGAGCAGTAAAACAAGGGCATTCAACATGTCCTATCGGGGTGATCAAATCCTTGACCACTGCCATATTCTTACAAATGTAAGAAAGATCAGTCAGTTGGACAGAAATTTCTGGTTGAAATATAGAAGTAAGTATTCCAGATGACACCAATACTATAGAATGGCAGGTGGTATCATAACAAAAGTACATAGTGATCTGTTTTATTTGGGAAACACTACACCCCTATATATTAATATTTGGGAAATTATCAGTTTGGTAACTGATTCTGGCTTCTCACTCTCTGTAAGGTAATTAAATTAATAATGTTGATCTGTAAAAGGTAATTCAATCCATATATTAATCAAATTAATAGTTTTATTAATTTATATAATAGTTAGTCGATTATATATCACTTCCGATTCTAATAATAAAAAAAAAAAGTAAATCCTATAGGCTAAAACCCTTTAAGCTCCCCAAACCTTGCCCATACATATAACCCCCCACTTTCTCCTCCCTCCCTCCAAGAATCCTCAATCTATAATCTATAACTTGATGCATGCCTTTTCTTTTTTGACGCTTACACATTTTCTTACTTGCTGTATCCCTGAGGTACAAGGACATTGTTTGTTTAATAACAAGGTAATTTTGTCTTAGGCACTGGAGGGGACGAGGCTTCTTTATTCGCGATGGATGTGTTCAAAATGTAAAGTCTGAGCCTTCTTTCCCTGTACGCATAGTGATCTGTTGAATGATGTGTGTTGTTTGCTGACTTGTCAGTCCAATAACAGGTATGAGAGATACTCATCTAAGAAAGGCTGGAAGTTTGAAACTCTGGATTTGGCAGAGTCTGACCTGAAAGGGTACAAGGTTGGTGGATTAATTGCCTTAATGTGTTCCCCCCATCAGGCATCGCTTTTTCCATGGCCATAAGTTACTTTTTTCTATGTTCATTGCATCATCAGGAAGCTCGAGCCGCAATCTCTGGTGCAGATGTTTATGGGAAACTGAAATTTGAGAGTGGAATTCACAGAGTGCAGGTTTGGCTGATTCCATATTTATTGTGCATTTGGAAATCTTCTGTTTTTTTCTATTCTAATTGACCTTTTTATAATATTCTGCAGAGAGTGCCAGTAACCGAGAGAGCTGGGCGAGTTCACACTAGTGCAGTGTCTGTTGCCGTTCTTCCGCAGGCAGATCAGGTGAAAGTCATTTAGTTATCTCTTACATGAACGCCTACTACAGATTAAAGATTTTTTAATACCCCAACAGTCCAACATGATGCTAAGGCTCTGTCCGACATGATGGCTACTACCTAGTTTTCTCCCTACAATTTTAAATTCCTATACTATTAAAAAGAACTTTTTATTAGTTAGAAGTGTTGATTTTTCAATAGAAACCCCAATCAAACATATGCAAATGAATCCAAATACAAGTGTTGAGTTATTCTTGATTTATTATAGCTAGTCTTGAGTTGGACAGAAGTTTAGTTACTAAACTTCTGTTGCGTGGTAATTGACTAAATCTCCTTTCGTTTTTGTCCTTCTCTTTTTGCTTGAAATATCTGCAGGTAGATGTACAGTTGAGGAACGATGATCTGAAGATTGAAACTTATAGGTCTGGTGGTTCAGGTGGTCAGCATGCAAATACCACCAACAGTGCTGTCAGAATTACTCACGTGCCGTCTGGGTTGACAATTGCCATACAGGATGAACGCTCTCAACATCAGGTGACACGGCACAAAGTTTCTTTTGTTAATGTTACCTTAGGACGAGACAATAATGTACCTAGGTTTGTTGTATATGCATGCATATGTATTGCTCAGGTAATAGTTTGTCCTGTTCAAATTTGATTCTTTCAATTGGAGGTAGTCACGTATCTTTTCCATTTCCAACTCAAACTACCGCACGCACGTGAATATTTTATCTCAGTATCTCCTAATTCCATATCTAGAGACTAGTATGCCCGAACTTGATTCTTGACAGTTGGGTACTTCATTCTGCAATTCACATAGGTGGGTCCAGATTGTTGCTGCACAATTCTTGTAGCATAATATGGCCATTACGTTTCTTGTCATATATAAAAATAAAAGCTCCCTGCTTCTTAGTATGAGCAGCAACAGCTTCGGGAAACTCTGCAATTTGTTTTGTGGTCATTGTGCCAACTTTATTATCCTGTGTTGACCTTTTTTTTCTTTCTTCTTCCTATGTGTCCAGAACAAGGCCAAAGCGCTGAAGCTGTTGTGTGCGAAGTTATACGAGATGGAGAGACTTAGGCTACACGCAAACCGTTCAAAACTTAGAGCAGATCAGGTAAATTGGGAATCACTTTGGTGAAACAAATATGCAGCATATGTATAATTTAATAAATCAGCTATTCACGCATTGAACAGATTGGGAGTGGGGACAGGTCAGAACGCATCCGAACGTACAATTTTCCCCAAGGACGAGTAACAGACCACCGTGTCGGTATCACCTGCCATTCTATAGATGGCATAATGCAGGGAGAGAGTTTGGATATGTTTGTGGATGCGCTCCTTTTGCAGCAAGAAATGGATGCAATTGCATCTTTCACTTCTAATGAGTAACTTGAGGTTATTTGCCTGACCAGTTTAGTTGTTTCTGGTTGGTTATGTTTTCGGGGCATATTGCCTACCGGATAGTGCTAGATTTCTGTAGTTTCCGAACCTGGTAAAATAGATATGTACTATATTATTTATCATTACAACAGTTAAATATTATGGTTAACTTATCCAGGAATCTGAAGATGCAGTTTTTTGCATTATGAGAGATCGTGTATCATGTACTATTGCGTACTCCAGTTTCCATGTACGTATACTATTTGAAGAAATAAATATACTTTCTATACCACTTGAGTGTATAATGTAGAGGGACAGATTTGAGATGATGGGAGGATGAAAAAATCGGAAGGTTTAAAGAGAAATGGGAAA
Organism: Plantago ovata; assembly: GCA_028274465.1. Classification (NCBI taxonomy): domain Eukaryota; kingdom Viridiplantae; phylum Streptophyta; class Magnoliopsida; order Lamiales; family Plantaginaceae; genus Plantago; species Plantago ovata. Next base: position 130,115,660 of record CM051455.1, read on the forward strand.
GTGACCGACAAAGTCTCCACGCTCGCATGGACATTTTAATGGTTATTATAGACTTTAATTTAAATGTAATTATAGTTGTTCGGGACGACGAGAGTAAAGTTGAAATCTTACCCGCTAGTATTACTTTGATGGGTTAGAAAGACTAATAAAATATCAAATTAAAAAAGAAAGTTAGAAAGATTTAAATTAACCCTTTGGCGCCGAAAGCATGTTGGAGTCCCGTTTATTCAAGTTAACTTTTCGTACTCTTCTTACGAGTTATCTAGAGGACCAATGCCTCATGCATGGCAATCACTTTAACTCTTGATGATTGCTCTGTTTGTGGGAAATAATCTATTTACCTTTTGAAACCATGTGATAGTAGTTAATGTTGACGTGAAGGAAATATAATAACCATACAGTTGTTAGTATCTACCACTAGCTAATAATTAGTTGCATGTGACCCAAACAAAGAAGATGTGGTGTGAGATGTATTGACATAAGATTTTTTAGGAAGACAGCGCCGTGTAACTAGGAAATTAAGTTATTAACCAACTTTGTCTTTCATAAAAGCACTTCATTTCATTTACTCAAGTTAAATGTCGATGTTTCTCGTGTAATATGAGTTAACATTGTCTTGGGTCTAATTTGAGTGGTTTCTTTTTTTCTTTTCTTTTTCCCGATTATCCTTGGATATAAAATTTAAAAAATATATTGTTACACTGATTTATTTAGTGTAATATTAATTTTTTCTAAGTTACATATATAACCAACTAAGTAATTTATAAACTGTTTTTTTCGTCTAAACAGAACTGAACGGAACTGAACTGAATTGAACTGAACTGAACAGAACTGAATGCACCTGAACTGAACTGAACTGAATGCACCTGAATTGAACTGAACTTATTTGTAGTATAAAATATAACTAAGCAAAACTGAACATAATTGAACTGAACTGAATGAACCTGAACAGAATTGAACAGAACTTAACATAATTTAAATTAATGAGTTTTCATACGATGAGAACAGAGCCTTAAGACCAGTTTTACACTCATATGGTGTAAAACCGAGTTTTTATAATGCCTGCTCATCCCTCAGTACCTCAATAGTCTCATACTACCAAATATGATAGTGCACTTACATATATCTAGTCATATCACTACAAGACTTCTAGGAAACACCGACAAATACTAGTGACGGATTGACGACAACATGAGCTCCAAGCTCAATTCGTCTCTAATCGGCTGTCATACGTAAAAAATCAACAACTAATTAATTATTTGTTGCTAATGTACGATGGATAATAATGCATAATTATATCCGTCGCTTGATCTGATTCCTTAAGAAGAGGGAATTAAAATTAATGTAGCGATGGGCAAAATTCTCAGTCGCTGACAAATAACTTTAATTGTCGCTAAATCCTTTATACATAATGGGAGAGATTTCCTTCTTCCCCATTTCTGCTCACCGTAAGTCATCTTCTACACTTCTGCCATTTTTGCCAAAAATTCAAACCTTGTATCAGACCAACAAACTCGATACAAATTAACAAGAAGAAGAACAGAACATTTCCAGTCTGGCATCAATAGTTTGTACATGATGCTTTAGCAGTTGTACATTCCGGCGGTTAGGAGTTAGTTATAGTATATAAACAGAGTATAGCTAGCGTACAACTTCACTTCTTCCGTTTCCCTTTTCTTCTTTACATTTTCATCTTCTCCAGTTCTATACTGTAATCATAAACCTCTGATTGTAATCATTTCTTATCTTTATGGAAGATTACAATTTACTTTGATCTCATTTTGTAAATATGGTATCACTCGCCTGAGACGATCCAATTCCGCATTCTCTACATACTCTGATTTCTTTCGTTCTAAGCGAAATTTTGTGATTTTTCTGCTCGAAATCGTTCGAGATTCATCTTTGCAATTGCTGTAACCGTTTCTCAATTCATCAACAATGGTGAATGTTCGTCGTAATGTGAATCCGGCTAATCCTGTGAATCCGTTGATTGGTGAGGACGAAAATCCTTTTGGTAGCGGTTCTGGTAGCGGTTCTGTCTATGATTCTCCACATTCTCCGTATTACATTCATCCAGGTGACTCGCCTGCTGCATCCATTGTAAGTTCTTCTGATGTTCTTATTGGTGCAAACTATGTGTCTTGGAGTAGATCAGTTCTTATGGGACTCGATGTTAAAAATAAAGTTGCATTCGTTGATGGAAAGATTACTATGCTTGTTGCGTCTGATAGTATAGCATATACTGCTTGGTCACGAGCCAATTCTTTGGTACTTTGCTGGTGGCTTAATTCCGTTAATCACGAGATCAAACAAAGTCTATTGTACATTACAAGCGCTAGGGAGCTTTGGGTTGAGTTGAAAACTCGATTTGCAAAATCAGATGGCCCTCGAGTGTTCTTGCTAGTAAAAGCGTTGAGTAACATGTCTCAAGGTACACAACCTGTCATCACATACTATAATCAGTTTAAAGGAATTTGGGATGAGTATGGGAGTTACAGGCCAATAATGAACTGTGATTGTGGGGCGTTGGCGCATTGTAAGTGTAATTTGTTAAGTGCTCAACAAGCAGTTCTTGAAAGGGATGCAATGATTCAGTTTCTTAATGGTTTGGATGAATCCTATAAGAATGTGAGGTCTCAACTGTTGTTATCCCAACTCATTCCTCCTTTGTCTCAAGCCTTGTCCCTAGTTCTAGTGAGGTTCATCCACTTCTTAGTCCAGAAATGGTGGAGCAATTCTTCCAGTATGCTAGACAACAGCAGCATCAATCTACTCAACAAGTTTCTCATCATAGTGTTGCAGTTGTGATATCTTCTTCTGTAGATCCTCTTCATGCACTTCCAGTTGCAGGTTCAATTTCTAAAACTCATTTTTGTTCAAATGTGAGTGTTAATGACAGGTACACATGGGTGGTGGATACAGGTGCCACAGATCATATGATTTGTGATCTTGCTTATTATAATTCTAATCCAACATCTGTCTCCATTTCTATCAATTTGCCTAACAAAGCTACTGCAATAGCTTCTTATATTGGAACTGTTGAGATATTACCTGGCTTGTTACTATATGATGTTCTTTATGTTCCATCTTTTAACTACAACTTATTGTCTATTAGTTGCCTTACAAAGAACACCAATTATGTTGTGCATTTTGTTAAAACTCATTGTCAACTGCAGGACAAGAGCACTTGCCAAATGATTAATTTTGTTGAACAAGACAATGGTCTTTACAAGCTTCATAAGGCTCCTACTGACTACTCATCTCACAAGGCTCCTACTGACAATTCATCTCATACTGCACAACATCAACCACCTGAAGTTCCAGATTTTAAAACAAAAAGCTCAGCCAATTCATCTGAGATAACTCAAGTCTCTTCTGCTGTAAAAATTGCTACTGAGCATGACCTTTTATGGCATCTCAAAATGGGGCATGCACCCCTTACTAAACTTTCTTGTATTTCTCAGATGAATGTAACAGACTCTACACTTGATAACTGTGATGTATGCCATTTTGTAAAGCAGAGAAAATTATCTTTCCCTATTAAAGAATCATCTACTTCACATGCTTTTGAAATTATTCATTGTGATATCTGGGGTCCTTTTTCAATGGTTTCAAGTACAGGACACATATATTTTTTAACAATAGTAGATGACTTCACAAGATGCACATGGATTTATCTCATAGTACATAAATCGGAGGTAAAAAATCACATTATACACTTCTATAATCTAATACACACACAATTTGGTTGTGGTATAAAAATTATAAGAAGTGATAATGGACCAGAGTTCTTTCTTAACGAATTTTACACAGAAAAAGGCATTTTACATCAGAGATCATGTGTTGAGACCCCTGAGCAAAATGGGGTTGTTGAACGAAAGCATCAACATCTATTACAAGTGGCACGAGCACTCCTTTTTCAATCAAACTTACCTCTGCAACATTGGCATGAATGCATCCTTACAGTTGCACATATCATTAATAGATTACCATCTCATGTGCTGGCTAACAAGTCTCCTTTTCAGATGCTAAACAACAAGTCTCCAGATTATAACTATATGAAAGCCTTTGGTTGTTTGTGCTATGCAAGTACATTAACTGCTCAGAGGAATAAGTTCCATCCTAGAGCCACTAAATGTGTGTTTGTTGGTTATCCACTTGGTATAAAGGGATACAAAGTTCTTGACATAGCTGCTAACAAAATTTTTGTTTCCAGGAATGTCAAATTTTGTGAGAATGTTTTTCCTTTTCGAACAACTGATGTTGTCACAAGAACACCAGTGAATACTTCCTTTCTAGAGGAAATATTGTCTAGATCAAATGTTGAGATACCTGTGGTTTCTAATCAACACAATTCTGCAGATCTCACAAGTGACAGTGAAACAATTACTACAAGTGTTTCTAATCCAGAACAAGCAGCACCTATTGTTGACAAATCAACAAGAAGAAGGAACATTTCAGCTTACTTGAAAGCTTATGATTTAAATTATGTTGCTACTCATAAAAATTTATCTAGCATATCTTATCCAATAGAAAATTATATTACTACTGATAATCTCTCAAGATCATATGCAACATATACAACAGCAATATCAAAGATCACAAAACCTAAGAATTACAAGCAAGCAGGTGGAAATCCAGAATGGGAAAAAGCAATGAAAGCTGAGATAGATGCTCTTGAAAGAACAAATACATGGTGTCTAGTTGATCTGCCAGAAGGTAAACGTAACATTGGATCAAAATGGGTATACAAGGTAAAGTATAACTCTGATGGTTCTCTAGAACGTTACAAGGTACGTTTAGTAGCAAAGGGTTATACTCAACAAGAAGGCATTGACTACTTTGATACTTTTAGCCCAGTTACAAAATTAACAACTGTCAGAGTCCTTTTGTCCATAGCTGCAGCAAAGAATTGGCATTTGCATCAGTTGGATGTCAATAATGCGTTCCTTCATGGTGATTTACAAGACGAAGTCTATATACTTCCACCTGCAGGATATTTGCCCAAAGAAGATACAAGAGTATGCAAACTTGTGAAGAGTTTATATGGATTGAAACAAGCCAGTAGGCAATGGTTCCATAAGTTAACTGAAAGCTTACTAGCTTTTGGATACATACAGTCAAAATCTGATAGTTCATTGTTTACTAAACTTACATCTAATAGTTTCACAGCTTTGGCTTGTTATGTGGCTGATATAGTTCTCACAGGTAACAACCTTGAAGAGATCAAACAAGTAAAAACTCATCTACATGTTGCCTTCACTATAAAAGATCTCGGTACACTGAAGTATATTCTAGGAGTAGAAATTGCAAGGAGTGAGAAGGGCATCACACTATGCCAAAGGAAATATGCACTTGATATTCTCCATGACACAGGTTACCTTGGCAGTAAACCAGCTTCTACACCAATGGATCAGAAGGAGAAGTTCAATTCAGCATCTTCATTAATACATGATCCATCACAGTACAGAAGATTAGTAGGAAGGGTGTTATACCTTACAATCACAAGGCCAGATCTCAGTTACAGTATCCAAGCTCTAAGTCAACACATGTCTGCACCCACAGAGAAACACATGGAAGCTGTTCATCGGCTTCTCAGATATCTCAAATCAAATCGAGGAGCGGGCATTCAATATTCATCATCGTCTGATTTTATTTTAAAAGGTTTCTCAGATTCCGATTGGGCAACTTGTGGAGAAACCAGTAGAAGCATAACAGGATATGCAATTTATCTTGGTGATTCTCTAATATCTTGGAAATCCAAGAAGCAGCCAACTGTGAGCCGCAGCTCTGCAGAAGCAGAATATAGAGCCATTGCAACAACAACAGCAGCAGAAATTCAATGGCTAGTCTACTTGTTACAAGACCTGCACATACCAATAGTTCAAGCAACAACTCTCTATACTGACAGTAAGAGTGCTTACTGTATGGCACATAATCCGGTTCTTCATGAGAAGACGAAACATATTCGCGTAGATTACCATTTTACAAGAGAAAAGATCAAGGATGGCACTGTCAAACTTGTTCAAATTCCAACTTCATAGAATATAGCCGATATTTTTACAAAGCCTCTTGGAACACAAATTTTTGAGTTCTTCTATTCCAAGATGGGCATGAAAAGCACCCATGCACATCTTGAGGGGGGGTATCAGACCAACAAACTCGATACAAATCAACAAGAAGAAGAGCAGAACATTTCCAGTCTGGCATCAACAGTTTATACACGATGCTTTAGCAGTTGTACATTCCGGCGGTTAGGAGTTAGTTATAGTGTATAAACAGAGTATAGCTAGCGTACAACTTCACTTCTTCCGTTTCCCTTTTCTTCTTTACATTTTCTCCAGTTCTATACTGTACTCATAAACCTCTGATTGTAATCATTTCTTATCTTTAATGGAAGATTACAATTTACTTTGATCTCATTTTGTCAATACCTTGACCATTTCTCCACCAATTCATTCAATCTTGGACTCTTTTCAAAACTCGTTGAACGAGGAACTCGTGTAACCATTCAATTTCATTCCTCCTGCGCTATTTGTACCGAAATTAAAAGTATTCATCTAAAACCCTAACTTTCATAAATTTAAATTTTTTGTAATTTCCACTACTTTGAGCAATTATATGTTTATTATTAGTCCTACTCGCTAGTTGAATACATATGAAGTAGTAGCTTGGTAAATTGATCGATATGTTTTGAATTGAACTGTTAGTATATCATGTTGGTAAATTAATTATGCTCTTTTTATTTAATTAAAAAAAATTAATCGTTTAAAAAAATGTTAAAAAAATGTTAGGATGTAGGGTATTTAATTTGATATTTTTGTACATGTAGATTAGGAAGAATTGATTGATTGTTTAGAGACTATTTAGTCGTAAAAAATTACACGTAATTCGTTAAGTTATAATTAATAATGTAATTATAGACCGCAAATTGGACAATTTTAATGAAATGGTGGACGTCAACCATAATAAAAGTACAAGAAGTACAAATCATTTATCTCGGCAACTCAAGCACGTCAAGTGGCCGATGTTTCTTGACTATCCAAGCATGATATGGAATAAGACGTATTGGTTGGTTGCAATACCTATACATGCCCACTCCAAAGTGCAGTACCTTGTGAAAGACGAGTCAATTACCATCTGGTACCAAGAAGAGCTTGTGGATAGACAAGCAAAAGCTCTTGTACAGGCTTGTAATGAAATCATACAGCTTCACGTGGCCCGGTATGTGGACTTAGCCACCAGCGAGGATGTAGAGGGTGTGTGTCTATGGTAGAATACATATATATGTGTAGTTAGTTGTTGTTAGTATATAAGTTGAATGACGTTATCAATTTAACAAGACATTTTAAGATGTTATTGGTCCAACTTCAATATGGTATCAGAGCCAAGGTTGATGATGGGTGCCCCAGCCAATGATAATTCCGGCTTGCCCAATGATGGCCTTTATGATTCCACGTGTAGAGCCGACTAACCGCGGCCTACTCTTGAGGAGGTGTGTTAAAATATCTCACATCACATGTGAGAGCTATAATTAACACACATATAAGGTGGATATCCTTATCACCTTAACAATGCCTTGTAGGTGTGCAACTTCAATAAATTTTAGGAGCCATTACTGAATTTATTGTGTTTTCTATCTTTCATATATAGGCTCAGTTGATGAAGTAGATGTACTTAAGAGAAGGTCGATCGTGTATAAAAAGAAAAAGGGTGTTTTGAATGTATCTTAGAATAATCACCTAAAAACTTAAATAAACAAAGGCATGAATATAATGTACATAAGAGAAGGTAGATCGTGTAAGCTAACATGAAAATATGTCGCCGGCCGGCATTCTGCATGAACGCACAAGCTTAAGTATATGTCTCATCATTTCCTAGTCTGATGGGATTTTTCATATCTTCAAAGTTGAAAATTACATCATCCTAATATATAGGAGAAAATTATAAATTTCTCATATATAATGAATCTTCGGAAAAAGTTCATTTCTGTTTTAGATGTGTGTGTGGCGTGCAATAACCCCACTTTGGCTCTCCCCGAAAATTGATTATTTTAAGTTCAATTCAGATCAGTTCAGTTCAGTTCGCATGCATTAAGTTCAGTTCACTTCATTTCATAATTTTTTAATAGTATTTTTTACTACAAATAAGTTCAGTTCAGATCCATTAAGTTCAATTCAGCCGAAGGAAACAGAGCGTTTGTAATATAATTGATCGCTCATGAACAAACCATTTCTTTTGAATTGAGACTGAGCTGTGGAACTTCAAATCGTGAAACATTAATTATAGTAGTAGTATACTAGTATGTTATGATGTGATGAGAGTATTTTTTTAGTGTTTGTTTCATAAAATGAATTGATAAGGTGTATGATTGATATTTATTTGTTTATTTGGATAGTTAATATTTGATTTTGCCTTTTGGAATTTTTTTTTTTTTTAATTAGGAAATTGGTATAATGTGTGTTGTGCTTTATTTAGTGGTAGGATTTACAATAAAATTCAGAAAAGTTTGAAAAGAAAACAAAAAAAAACCATAACCTACTCGTTGCTGCTTCCAATACCCAGGAATGGACTCCCATTCCACCACTTCACGACAGTTTGTTCCTCCCGGAAGGCTTTGGCGATAAGCTCCACTCATACAACCAGCAGTTATCGTCTCGTCCTTAGTAGTGGATGTTGTCAAAACTTCGCCTAACCTTGCTACTTCCATTTAGCTTCCATCGTCGATCTTCTTCCATACGGACGGACACTTTGATAGTACAGTCCGCAAACCATCAACCTACCACCAACTACTTACGAACCCTCCTTAGATGTTGGTGCTTCGACATCTTTCACCACAACCTTGTCACCCACGTCGATGTTGCATGTGAAATTAACTGGTGCTTCATTTGTATTGCTCATCATATCACCATGCACATATTTCTAACGTCCAACACCAGTACTCCACACCTCAGTCATATTATCCCGTGCACCAACTCCAACATCCGGATCATACATGCACACGACACCTATTTGCACTTCGATAGTATAGCCTAACGGTACGTGTCCTTTGCTAACCCCAACTCTACATATGAATTGTGGTCCCAACATAGGATCCTCACATACCAGATTACTACTAAGCATGTAATAATCAAGAGCATACCAAAACTGATGTGAATCTGCTGCAAATTCGCCCTTTTGGTGGAAAGTTATCCTTTTGGGAACACAATTTTGCCTTGGAACCACCTTCTCTAGGATAGAAACATTCTCGTAAGCCTCCAATTCTCCTCTACATTAAGAACTTAAAAGGGTGGGCGAGTGGTATGGGTGCTGGAATAGCATAGGAGATTTGGGGTTTGAACTCTGATGAAGGCATAACGTTAGTTTAGGTATATCTGGAGTGAAGTTATAAGGTGGTAAAGGAGTAGTGTAGAAGTAGGAGTAGGGTTGTTAAATTTGCCATTTAAAAAATAAAAAATAATAATTCTCATTCACATGCAACCATGCGCCACTGAGTGGCCTCACGCGCCGTCATGTGCCTTAGATGTCCTTCACGCCCTCCTTCGCACGCACTCTAACACGTTTTCTCGCCCAAACTGCTCCCAATTCGTTGGTTCTAGCCTAGTTCGTTGGTCTGATCGAATTGGTTCTAGTTATCAATTGAACCGGTTTGTGGGTGGACCTCCGCGCCTGGCCCTTCTTCCACGACATGCCCGATGCATTCCTTCACCCATCGATGACGCCTTCAAGCTATGTTCCGGCTAATCCCTTCACCAATTCACACTGTTCTTGCGCCAAAAGCTTTGTATCGATCTCCTCTACTTTCTTTGGCATCCTACCATCGATTTGGCCCAGTTTCGAATCCACCATTAATGCCGATTTGAGCTCGTTGACCTCGATTTCTTGTGGCTTCTGGGCTCTGCTTCCCTTCCGATCTTGATTGTTTCTGTGCTACTGAATCCCTCTAACTCCAGATTTGGCCCGTCATCGTTGCTTATGCCTTCATAAGCCACCAAGACCCCGTCATCTCCGTCCCTAGGTGTCCTGCAACAACCGTTACCAATCTTTCAACCTCCATGATCGTCGTCTCCAGCGGTGATAGCTGACCGCCATTTGCAGAAGCGTAGATGTTAGAGATCTTCAGACCTGGCTCCGATACCAAGTGTGGGGATCTTGACATCTACGATAGATCATTCATCATTAGTTTTTTGTAATTCGTACGAATTAGGCGTCCTCCAATGGATATTTACTCGGAAAGTGGAGATAGGTCGCTTTCTTGCATGAAATGAAACAACGATAGAAGAAGATTTGTGACATGTCATCATCGAATTAAAGAGAAAGACATCAGAGAGAAAGATTCGTAAAGTTATGATCTTATTTCATCAAAGCGTAAATATTGTACAGTGCCCTACGACATATATATAGTAGATTACTTAACAATTATGTACGGTAACTAGAACTGTAAATAGAAAAGGAGTCGAATTGAATAGATAAGATCTACTCGTCTTATCTCTAACGAATATTACATAAACCTTAAATACCAGCCTAAATGCTTTCTAGTACTGTTTAACCTAAGGCGTTACGAATTAACCACGGTGAAGCGTGTTGAAATTTTTGAAGTCCTCCCTACTACTTCTCATTTAGAATTGGGCAATTTACATCTAGCCCCCTTGTTAGTTTTTTTTATTACGGATTCTTACCTCTTAGTTTTTTCATTTCATATAGCCCTGTGTTACATAAAAACAATTACAGATAACCCCACGACCTTGACTTTCTGCGAATAAATACCTAGAAGTTACTTTTCTACCCCTGCCGGAATATCAGAATTTGGCCTGAGACAAACAGCTTAGAATTTGGTCACGTGCAACGCACGTGTGGGGTTATATGTAATTGAATTTTAAGTAAAGGTGGTGAAATGAAAACAAAATATAGCCGTTATAGTAGCCGTTGAATTTGAATTTTTGCCTATTTAAACCCCTTCTAACTCAATTTTTGGTAGTTTTTTACCTTCTTTACTTCTATATCTTCTTCCTTCTTAACAGAATGAGTGATTCGGGTGTTATTCGTCCGGTTTGCAAGGCTACAAGATGTCGAAAGCGTACTATCTTATCTGTGGGCAATGACGGGAGGTTTTATTGGAGGTGTCCGGCACATGGTTGGTCTGAATGGGCAGCGGAAGCAAATGATGCACAAAGGCGGGGAGAAGTGATTCATCCCACAGTTCTATGGGAGTATAATGTTTGTCCGACACATCGTCAACGCGTGCAACAAACAGAAGAAATCATTCAACAAGAGGCAGAAGCACAAGTGCAGCTACGTAGACAAGAAGAAGTGAAGCATTGTAGGCAAAATGTAGATGCAAAAAAAAGGCCAAGAGAAGACAAATACCATATGATTAGGCAACTAGTTTGCCTGAATCTTTTACTACTTGCTATGTACCTTTTCTTGCAAATTTGGAAATCATTCATGTAATAAAATATCTTCAACTTACATAATCCATAATCAATTACTGAAATCTCTTGAACATTCACATGTCAAAAGAAACTCAAAAGGACAATAGACAATCTTATGGAATAAACATCATAAGAACTGATCCCAAAAAGAAGTTTAACAGCTATAAGTCTTCAATAGCAAGTTAAATGAACATTCACAACTCTAATCAATCTTCACCAAACCATGCATTCCACCTTCCACCTGTGTTCCTCCCTGCACCTCTGGCTCTCCCACCACCTCTGGCTCTCCCTCCACCTCTGCTAGTGCCACCACCAGTGCTTCCAGCTCCCCTCGCTGCACCACTGCTACTGCCAGCTCTGCTACTGCCAGCTCCCAAGTCTGATCCACTGGTGCTACCAAACTCAGTCCTCTGCCTAACATTTCTTCCATTAGGACCATCAAACTCCTACCAAAACAACCATCATACAACCATCATACAAGTACACCAATTATACCAAGTTCCACATACAATCCAAGTATAGCAACTATCAAACAATAAAATAGTAAGAAAGGCAGAAGTGTAATGCTACACTTACAGTTGGAGTAGGATTTTCAGCTGCAATGGGAACTTGCTCTGGGACTTGGTCAGTCATTGGGACCTCATCTTGTGGTGGAGGAACAGGTGGGGCTTGTTGTCCTGGTCCCCTTGTCTGCAACCAACACAACACATAATTAGCATATGAAAATTCTACTTTAAGTAGCACAAGTGAAGCAAGTACTTACAAGTGATGGGCAATGATTCTTGTTGTGACCTGGATCCCTGCATAGACTGCATCTTGGGGGTCTCCTCTGCCTCTGAATTGGAGCCTTGGACTTGTAGCCTTGCTCTGATGGGTGCCTAATCCTTACAAGTTGTGGCCTACCTACTTTCTTCTCTAAAGTTGGTGGTGAGCATTCATCTTGTGTAAGATTACTAGGCCAGAATCTGTAGTCCTCAATGGGCCATATAGTCATGTCATATGTCCTCATATAAGCAGCAGTAGTGTGATTGGAGGAGACATAATTTTGAGCATCATCTCTGAGATAAGTAATGGCTGTCCATGCATGTCTGCAAGGAATTCCACTTAGGTCCCATCTGTTGCAATTGCAGGATCTCTTCTCCAGGTTAACTGTGAAGGTGAAGTTGTAATCTTCTATCTCAAAGATCCCTCCACCTGACTCAGTCCTCACAGAAAGCTTCCTAGACTGTGCATGAGTTTCATTCAGCTTATATAGGACAGTAGGCATCAAAGGATGCTTCACCAAGGCCCCTTGCTTCCTCCTTACAACAAGTCTCTGCATAACCTGTGCCCTAAGCATCTAAAGCAACAATAAAACACCAAAATACTGCACTTAGCATCTAAAGAAGCAACAATTAAATAGCATATAAAGCAATAAGGACCAAAGCAATAAAATGGCAAATAAATAAACAAGGCAATACCTCCATCAAGTTCAAGAGTGAGTAGGCTCTGATTGGTTCCACCCAAGAGTTGAAGCACTCACTCAAGTTGTTTGTGATATGATCAATTTTTGGAGTTGGATCATAGGAGTGCCTAGCCCAATGCCCCACTGGTATAGCCATGAGCCACTCATAGGCTGGCACACTCACCTCTCTAATCCTTCCCATGGCCTTGTTCCATCCATATTGTGTATAAGCTGATGATGCCTGCCAGTAGTACTTCCTAAGTAGGACACCACTCCACTTAAGTTTGAAATTGTCATATATATGCTTGGAGCATTTCCTGTTGATTACATGTGGACACCTCTCCTCAATAATTGGCACCAGGCCCTACATCACAAACACAGATATACAAGAAGATAATTAGTAGAGTTATGGAAAGATAAGAAGATATAACAACAACAACTAAATGAAGATGCCATACCTTCTGTCTGTCAGCCATGAAATGCCAGTGTTTGTCTTGATCAAATGGACCAACAAACATCTCAAGGCAATGGATGAAGAAGCCCCATGACTCCTTGGTTTCAGACTCAACAACTGCCCAAGCCAAAGGGAAAATGCCACAGTTGGCATCAGTACCAACTGCACTCAATAGGACTCCACCATACTTCCCTTTTAGGTGGCAGCCATCAAAGAACAAGAAGGGTTGGCAACCAGCCAAGAACCCTTGCTTCAGGCCAGCTAACCCACAGAAGAACCTCTTGAAGAGAGGTGGCCTTTCTACCACAGGAGTTGTGTCAATCTCTGCAAATGATCCTGGATTGCTTCTCAAGATCATCTCTCTGTACTTTGGAGCCAGCTGATAACCTAACTCTGGATTGCCACCCAATACAAGCATAGCTTTCTCCCTAGCTCTCCACACCTTCATGTACCCAACTGCCACTCCCAGTTTTTTGGTAACCCAAGCCTCAAGCTTCTTGGCAGATAGATTTGGGTGCTCTTTCAACTCCAAAAGCAGCTTGTCAGCCAACCAATTTGCATCTGCCATCTTTGGATCTATCTTCCTAACACATCTATGCCCACCAGTGTATGTCTTCACCATAATTGAGCTACCATCCTCCATCATACTTGCATGTAGTCTCCATGGACACCCCTACAATGAAGACAATCTATAGTATTAACTTTTGGTTATCACAATACAAGTAAACTGCAATAACACACATATAATTACTTACAATATAACACAACTCATACCTGAGTAATGCCTGCACAATGTACTGTGTATCTGTCCTTCTCATTCTTATCTATAACCATGGTAAACCCAACCTTAAAGAGGTAATCTTTCACTCTCTTCCTCAGTTCCTTCATTGTGCTAAACACCTGACCCTCTGCAAATTCCTTATCATCAGCATCATAATTCTCTTCAAATTCATCTCCAACCCATGTTCCTTGTGGAGCATATTCTTGAGGCACCTCATTTGGATAGGTGACAGGCACATCATCATCACCTTCAGAACATATAGAAAAGAACACATAGTTAAGTACTTGCAATTACAGAACAAGAATTAAAAAAAAAAAAAAAACAACTACATTGCATACCTGCAGCTTGCTCTTCTCCCTGAACATCTTCAGTCTGGTCACCACCATCTTCTGGCACATAGTCCTCATCAGCCTCAGAGCCCTCATCATAATGAAACCCTATTTCTCTATCTTCCTCCTCATGGACATTTTGTGCCTGTGGAGCATCAGTCTCCCAATCAACAAACCTGTCTTCCTCCTCCTCAGTCACCATCCTATCTCCTCCCTCACCTTCACCAACAAGCTCATCATCAGGTTCCCCTTCACCTTCACTCTCACTCTGTAGCAACTCCTCATACAAACTCTCATCAGATGATGAGCTCTCCCATTCCTCAACTACCACCTCATCTATCTCAGTCTGATTCTTCTCACCATCACTCACAGTTTCATCAACATTGCTCTCATGAGTGTCATTCACAACTGTTGCATCACCCTTATCCAAGTTCTCCTCACCAACAACACTTTCATTCACCTCAGGCATGTTCACTCCACTAGTACCAGCCTGACTATTAGATACAAAACAACTCAACCTCTCCAAGATCACATTCAAGGCAGCATCCCAATTCACATCCATATTCACCTCAGTGGGAGCAGGCTGCTTATCAGGTGTATCAAACCTAGGAATGTAGGCACTATTTGGTGGTTCATGTTCTGGCTCTTTGTTATGAGGAGGTGGTGTTTTTGGATCTGGTTCTGGAACATTTGGATGAGGGGGAGTTTTTGGCAAAGTTTCTGGAGCATCATGTGTGGGTGAGGACTGTGATTCTTGTGTCATTGGTGGAGCACCATCTTCTTCAGTCAAGTCAATAACATAGTCATCTGCAGTAGGGTATCTTTTAGGGCCTTTAGGTGGAGGTGGTTTTGTAGACCTAGGCCTAAATATTCTTCTCCTAACAGGTGCACCAGTTAAAGGCACATCAAATGGGAGATCAAGATCATCACCAACTTCTTTACCCTTCCCTTTACCCTTCCCTTTACCCTTAGGGGTTTCTTTCTTATCTAGAGTTTCAGCATACACAGTCTCACAGTAAAGTTCAACTTCCATACTGTTCATATTTCTAGCAAACATCTCATGAACATCATTATCACCGACAATCTCTATTGTTTTACTAGCATTGTCAACCTCAGCTACTAGAGTAAAAAACAGAGAATGCTTTTCTGGCAACTCAAGCTTATCTAATACATTCTTATCTAAATCATCCATGAGTTTCTTATGAGTGTACCTCTTATGGTTCACATTTGTCAACGTGAATGGCTCCGGGCCTCCATGAACCCGTATGTTAAACCTCCGGTCCATACCTTCAAAACACAGACAGTGAAAGAAAAAACCCTGTCAAAATAAAATTCCAAAACCCTAGTTCGAACTTACAGTGGAATTTAACAAAAACAAAACACAACGCATACATCACAGTGATCATAACAACGTTTAAAACTCAATATCACAGAAAAAAGCAAGAATTTTAATAATGCATTACTCACCTCGTCAACAGTGGCCGTTACCCGGAATTCGACCTCCCTATGTGTTCGATAGCTTCCGATATACAAAAATACGTGATAATGTGGTGTTAATAGTAACTAATTAGAGCAGATTAGGTCGGAATTGTGGAGTTGCAGAGGTGACGGTTTGGAGGGAATGGGAGAAGAGAAGCGAAGAAAATTAGGGAAAAGAGGGAAACTGAATAATAATAAATGAAAAGAGGTTTTATGTCTATTTTTCGGTTAAGGGCGTGTTTGGACGTAGAAAACCCAAAAGTGAATAACGGCGAGGTCAACATTTTTCCGGTCTCTGGGGTTAAATGTAATTGTTAAACTAAAGAGGGAGGATCCGTAATTAGGGTCCGCAACAAGGGGGTGAATGTAATTTACCCTTTAGAATTGTAACATATTCATGTAAATTACACTACTTCCCACTACTGAAGTGTGAAATGTGATGCATTATAACATACTCTTTACCAAACAATAATGATGCAATTTCTTATTTAACCATGTGAGACTGTTTACTAATTACTCTAAGATTACCGTATGTCCGTATGTAACGTAAGTGTGAATTTGACCGTAATTAATTTAAAACAAAACCCACATGATTCACAATGACATGTCAGCAGAAACCAAACACGGCGCAAACTCTTTCCCATCCAGCTAAGACTATCAATCAGTCAAAATTTCATAAACTCGTCTTTCCCTCCAAATATCCACTTCCTATTATACCCCCAGAACTCCAACAACTCACACGTGGCAAGCTGCCATTAGCAGTTGAGCACTGCCTCAAGATCCCATCCAGCTACTACTTAACAATCAGTCAAAATTCATAAACTCGTTTTTCCCTCCAAATATCCACTTCCTATTTTACCCCTCCATCATCCAACACCTCACACGTGTCGAACTACCATTTGCTCTGCCTCATGATGAAGCTGATCCACACCCTTAAAGTCAGCTGTAACCCCATAAAATCCACGTAAACAACAGCTCGACCTCAATAAAATTTAACACACCATAAATAAGGAAGTTAATAAAAAAATCTGGAAGCTTCAAATTCAATAAATAGGCAAGCACTTCACCCATTAGACTCTGTCTCTGTATATCTCAGTTTTCTTTTACAAAAAAATCCTAGTTTTCTCTCCTACTTTCCCTATCTCTCTAGAAGCTTTTGGATCCAATCGAACTTGTTATCTGCAACAAAGAGGTACAACTAACAACCCCAGTTCTTTTTCTTGGATTATCTGTTTGTTTTCGTTGTAGTTTAGCTTTAATTCTACTTGCACATTATGTGTTTGTGTTAATGTCTCTGTGAATCTTGTGGTTGTTGTAATTGTTATCCATTTCAAGAACATGTATTCTTGTACTACTGTTACTACTAATTTTCATTCTATTGATTAGTAGATCAATAACTGTTTTTGGATAGTAGTGGTATTCAATTTGCCGTTTGTATAGTATAGGGACATCGTTTTCGATTTTGCTTTCGAGGTGAAGAAGATCTGTAAGATGTGCTTGCTTATTCATTGCTGATGAAACTATATTTGACTTATGCAGGAATATAAGGATAAGCTCTTTGTTTGGACATGGAAAACAAAGAAAATCAGGGGAAGGTTCTAATGAACAAGTATGAGGTCGGAAGGTTGTTGGGACAGGGCGCTTTCGCCAAAGTTTACTTCGCTAAGGACCTTAAAACAGGCCGAAATGTGGCGATCAAGGCAGTTGACAAGGAGAAGGTGAAGAAAGTTGGGATTGAAACGCAGACAAAGCGAGAGATATCGGTTATGGGATTAGTCAAACACAAGAACGTTATGCAGCTTTACGAAGTTATGGCCACCAAGACCAAGATCTACTTCGTCATGGAGTATGCCAAGGGCGGCGAGCTTTTCCACAAAGTGGCCAAAGGCAAGCTCAAAGGAGACGTTGCACGAAAGTATTTCCAACAGTTGATCAGCGCGGTTAATTTTTGTCATAGTAGGGGAGTATATCACCGCGATTTGAAACTGGAGAATCTGCTCTTGGACGATGATGAAAATTTGAAGGTGACTGATTTTGGCTTGAGTGCACTCCCGGAATCCAGGCGACATGACGGTTTATTCCACACAACTTGCGGCACCCCTGCTTATGTGGCACCCGAGGTTATTGCCCGGAAAGGATACGATGCGGCTAAAGCTGACATTTGGTCTTGTGGGGTAATCTTGTTCGTTCTTGTTGCTGGTTATCTTCCATTTTTCGACTCAAATCTGCTGAGAATGTATGAGAAGATAGGAAATGGTGAGTACAAATGTCCCAAGTGGTTCTCACCGGAAGTGCGGGAGCTTCTGTCAAGGATTCTTGATCCTAATCCTGACACAAGAATATCTATGGCTGAAATTATGGAAAATCCTTGGTTCCAGATTGGTCTGGATTCGGAGATTTCTAAGAATGAAGCATCTAAAGTTGGAGAATTGGAGAAGCATGTGGTCGACCCTGATTCTGTATTGCACGCCTCAACATTTGATCATGTAGATGATGCTTATAAGCTGGAGTCCAAAAAAGTGCATAATCTAAATGCATTTGATATCATATCTTTGTCCAATGGACTCAACTTGTCTGGTTTATTCGTGAACCACGACCAAAAGGATGAAGTTCAGTTCACATCCGCGATGCCAGCTTCAACTATCATATCGAAGATAGAAGAACTTGCAAGCCGGCTGAAGTTGGAAATGGTGAAAAATGATCATGGTTCTTTGAAACTCGAAGGGCCAAAGATCGCCATTGATGTTGATATATTTGAAATATCTTCGACGTTTCATTTAGTCGAGGTGAAGAAATCAAGCGGTGATTCGATAGAGTATCAGAGTATGCTGAAGAAGGAGATAAGGCCAGCTCTTAGACAGATTGTTTGGGCATGGCAAGATGAGCCAAGGCAAAGCTAGTTGAGTTTGTATGAAAAACTAACTCTAACATCTTTGAGTTTGTTTAGAATTTTGCTGGTTGTGCATCAGTAGTACTTGGTGTGTTTTAATATATGCAATTTTGTAGAGCAATATAATTTGTCTAAATTGAAAAGACAAACACACTTGCAACGCTACAAATTCCGCAATGGGCAAGAGGAACGATATAGATACTTTTTACCTTTGTTTTTTGTAAATTTATGGTATTAATATTTTGTAACTTCTAAAATATTTAAAAAGGTTAGCAATAATAGCACAAATTTAAAAAATTAAAACATTTTCGCAAAATTTTCATAAATTTTAATTTCACATCTAGTTATATCGATACGATACAATAAATGGACAATAAAACAACATAACTTTAAAAAATAAAATATTTTTCTAAAATTTCATTAATTTAAATTTCACATCTAATTATATATATACGATAAATGGATAATATAAAAATGAGTTTGAGAGTAAGAAAAACTTTTAAAAAAAAAAAGGTTAAATGTTCTGGCGCCCGGGGCGCCAGAATCATATGAGATTTGGGGCCAGAACATTTTTATTATTTTTTTTTGTAACTTTATGGTATTGATATTTTTTAATTTATAAAATATTTAAAAAGGTTAGCAATAATAACATAACTTTAAAAAATTAAAACATTTTCGCAAAATTTCAACTAAATTTTAATTTCACATCTAGTTATATCAATACGATAAATGTTTGTTTAAATGGACTTATTTATGTATTTTTCAAGTATTATTAGATTTTATGTTAAATAAAAATATATTTGGGTCAGTTTGATATTTTTCAAACTCAAAGACTTTTTGCAATATATGACAAAAAGTTGTAAAATTTTGGACGGTACCTAGTAAAATGTGGATGTAACTTAACATTCCTGATTGATAAAAGTCGGTGAAGTATCCCGTCATCTTGCACAAAATGGTACTAGAAAAATAAAACGGAATTGGAACCCAATTAGAATGAGTAGTAGTAGCTTTTTTTTTTTTTTTTTAATCGGCTAAATTTTATTGAACTCAAAGAGCATGAGAAATGCTCAAACTACAAGTACAAATACAAAACAAAGTAGCAAATACACCAACTCGAATACAAGAGAAGAAAGCATGAGTAACCCCAAAGACGTTATGACCATATATAGAAATACTCAACCCCCCTCGTCTAGTATGTCCATCCCATTAGCGGGAGGCCAAGATCCGAGAAGTTTGCAAGTTGTACCACCAACTCTTAGTCAAGTTCCAAATGAGTGTACATATCTTTCGTAGGGGACTAAATAAGAGAGATAATTTTCTACTTTGGTCTACGGGACAATCACGAAAGAGGAGGTTAACTCAACACCAAGCGTGAATAAACTAACACCGGTCAAAATCTACCTAAAAAAGCATCAAAACGAACCAAACCGGAGGCAAAGCAATAAGCACCGTCCCAAATCATGAGCAACCATACTCAACAATGTGGGTGCAGCAAGAACACTGAGAACAACCAAGAGCAAGAGCCACATAAATGCGAGTAAGGTGGAGCAAAAACAACAAACACTTCACAAGGAACCGAGATGAGATAAACCAGGGGTTGAAGCACCCAATACACTACCTCAAAGTCTCAAGCGATCACGCTCCTACACCCTATATCGTAGTAGTAGCTAAGAAGTATTTTATTGTATTCTTCTATTTCATGTATTTTACCGAATAGGTATTGTGGTGTCATACCAACGGTCCGATACAACCTGGGTGTTTATTTATCCCTTCGTAGAGGTAGATAGAGAACTGGACGTATCATAAACTTGATCCAAGATATACAGAAGCAGCCTGAAAATCCTTTTCTGGAAAACAGACAAGCTAGCTTGCTTTCTCCAACTGTTAACCTCAAATCATAGACAGAGAGAGAGAATGAAAATGAGAGTTTGGAAGTAATGGAAGCACCTACTCTCAACCACAATGTGCAATCGTGTACAATACCATTGAAAGCGGTAACATTATTATTTGTCCACGATAGTACTGTTCAAAATTATTAGTTAGATCTCTTGATTTAAACTTATAATAATTGATGATAATATTGTAGCGAACAAATTAAATAGACGACAGCATATTTCATGCATCATTAAAGAAATCTAGACATACACGTACATGGGGAGCATATACTCGACATCAAGCAATTAATGAAACAATCAATTTGCACTATTCAAATATTAATACTTTGAATACTACTTATGTGATTTTCGTGATATGGTTGAGTGATACAGATTACAGAGTACATATAAGCCTTACCACCATAAAATCATAAAAGCTAACCACATATATATACGTATTCTTATATTATCACTTGGTTAAAGTGAATTATTTACGTTTGTTTTGTTGGAATTTCATAGTTTTGATTGACCTCTAATAAGTTTTAAATCTTACCAAAAATATAATTAATGAAAGGGCCTTATTGTTTTATATAGTTCAGATTTACATCTATGTACCTTTTAAGATACCCTAACAACATTGAAAGAGCCTTATTGACATGTTCGTAAACTAATAACCATTAGCGCTTCAACAGTTTCCGCCATGGTCTTCATTCACTCACTCTCTACTTTAGGCTCTTTAACAGCATAGCCTAAGTGTAACGCACATTCAATGTTACCTACGATATATTACCACGCCTACCCTGAACCTTGTTGACCAACACAAACACACCCAACATCATTATCAAGACTATATTTGAAAGAAACGTCAGATACCTGAACTGAATCAGCATGAATGTCAACTTCT
Source organism: Plantago ovata (assembly GCA_028274465.1). Taxonomy (NCBI): domain Eukaryota; kingdom Viridiplantae; phylum Streptophyta; class Magnoliopsida; order Lamiales; family Plantaginaceae; genus Plantago; species Plantago ovata. The sequence continues at coordinate 130,137,247 of CM051455.1, forward strand.
GGGCTCGTCTCTAACTTCTTTGGCTCACCGTACGTGTTCGTAGCCCTTGTTTCGAGATCTAAAATCATTACATAAGCCTCTAAAACTTCTCCATGTGCTCCTTTAACATCCCTAGGCAATCAATCACCAAATTAGAACGAAAATTAAAATGTACCATTGGCTTCGGGTTCATTGTCGTCGCCGTTCCCGTCAATTTTGACACCTTCGGGCTTCTCATGACCATCTCTACTAAATATTTTACCTCCTCGATCATCTTCTCTATCTGTTGGAGTCGTATGGCGTTTCTTATGGAAGCATGATTGTGGATCTTCGTTAACCTAGGCTCGGAGGCCAACCGTTGGGATCTTCAAGAAATATCAAGATCGTGTTGCGATCGAAACATGCGAACTGGATTTCCTTCAGACATGACTGGCTTAGAAAGGGAGGATGGATCGCGCTCTTGCATGAACAAAACAACGACATAAGAAGACAGAGCGTTAGAAAAGACAGTAGTTGGCGCAATCAAGAATTAAGACAGAGTTAGGGGTTTTGGGGAATCATCTCTATTCATCAACCGAAATGTATATGGAGTTATAAATATTGGGTAGTGACATGCGACATATATATATTAGTTACCAAATACCAGATTTTCGTAACTAAAATTATAAAGTAAATAGAATTGTGATAAGAAAACAAAATCTATCCGCCTTATTTCTAAGGAACCCAAAATACTATCCTATTCCTCATAATTTCCACTAATGAACACGATCCACGACTTAACCACAAACTGAGCGACATGAACGGATAGAAATCCCAACTAATAATCTTAGAAATAATTAATCCAGGTAGAAGATCATTAAAGTTTTCAATTATCTTTTTAGAACACTACATATTTACCACCTTATAACTCCAAATATGTCTATACCTCCTTATGGCTCCGTCGGGGTTTGAACCCTCGACAAGAGGTGGCAAACGGGTGGTTCGAATCAGGTGATTTCGGGTGAGTGAGCTTCTTTTAGATGATCTCGGATCAGTTCGGATGTGTTCGGGTCTTGGTTGGATTCGATTATAAATTTCAAAATATTACGTATCGGGTCGATTTGGGTCAGGTCAAATCGGACCGGGACAATCTGGATTCGGTGTTAATTAAATATTTAAACGCAAAATTATTTTCATAATGAAAATTTATGACGAAATATTATAATTTCAAAATCTTAATTATAAGTTAGTTATATATGAAATATATATTTTAATTGAAAATAATTATATTCCCTACAAATTTAATTCGGGTCATTTTGGATTGAAAGAGTTTGATTTCGGATCGGATGAACTTCAGATTGAATTTATCGGGCGATTTCAGATTGATTGATTATGATAAAAAAAAATTGGAGTGATTTCGGATCAAATTTTGGGTCAAAATTTGAATATTTTACCAAAATATTTCGGGTGAGACTTCAAAGTCGGAGCGGATTGGGATGGATTTCGGATTCGGATGACTTTTCCCAGATACCCTCGATCTCTCATGTGCTACTCCAACACCATTTACCGCTCGCGTGACCACAATCATAACTCCAATTGAATTGAATTGAAATTAACTTAATTAATAAATTAATTGAATCTAGTGAAATGAAAATAGTCTTTAATATAAATACATGGGTTTTTGTTTTACATATACCATCCCTATTTAGAGCCTAATGAAATTTGTCTGAACCCTTGCTAGATAAACAATTACATCTGAGTCAAGTACGCTGAAAATCCGTTATTCAGCTTTTGTGCCACTATTCCCAATTAGAGAACATTGATTTTTAATGCCACTTATGAAATGAAGGACTTTCTAAATAACAACCAACTTGTTTCATCAATTACATTTTAGTCCAGTATTAGGTTTTTTAGTTGACCAAAACTTATTTAAAACTTTACCAGTGTTCAAAAACATTACAAAACAACATTACTTCAGAAAAATGAATAGTTTTAAAAATATAAAAAGTAAAAAATATGTAAATTAAAAATAAACTAACTGAAATGATAATTAAAATAAAAATAATATTTTTGAAAATACTCTTCTTCCCTAAAGTTCCGGTACTGGAATGTTTTCCGATGCCGGAGCTCCGGAGTCTCCGTTTTTTCTTTTTTGCCTTCTTCTTTCTTTTTATACTACAGTAACGTAGAAGCTCCGGCTAGCTAGAGCTACATCAGCTCCATCCAGAGCTACTACAACAAACAACTCCGATGTTGTGTGCACAGCAGCACAGTAGCTCCTGCTGGAGGTGCTCCTCTGGTACAGATTTCAGTATATCAGAGTTTAAATGAGAAGACGGAAAAAAATGTCGGAGCTCCGGTACCGGAGTTTTAAGGAAGAAGATGATCTTTTCTATTTAATTTATTTTAGTATTTTACTTAGTTTTTTTTTTTTTTTTTTTTTATTTGAAAACACAAAGGTTTATTTGGATCCATCAAAATTCAATTTTGAAACAGTGAATTTGTGTAAACATACAACTCGGGCAATCTGTAGAAATGTAGAATTAACTTTCTTGAATACTTTGGATGTTTCTACCTTCGTAACAGTACACACAGTCCGTGCAAATTAATCCAACAAACGCACTAATGGTTGATCCAAGGTCACACATCAGACTACTTATAAGTGATCATTTTCTGTATTAATAGAACAAAATATATATTAGATCCTCACAGTCACAGATTAATCGTATTAATTAGATATATCGTGAGGATTTGAAGTACTACTCTAATTTAAGTGGAATTTGTTAAAACATAGGGAAAATATTTTCTTGAATTATACTAGCAGGGTCAGTAGGTACAGTCATGACTTACCTACACGAGAGTGGAAAATTTCTTCTTGTGTTAGCAAAATTTAATTTGTCGTGGTCCGAAGATTTTATATTTGCCCGGTCCCAATGAAATAATGAAATGTGACATTTCATCATATATTATCATATGTAGGAAAATATCTTTGCATTAGTTTATCAGAAGGAAATGGTACACAAAACATATATACCCCTCCCTGAAATATTCACTCATTGTAACAGTGAGACTGTGAGAGTGAACTCCGAGAAGGACCATGAACGGGTGGTTACCTCTCATCTGCATGCATTTGTGTTCTGTGTATCAATTAAACAAGCTAACTATAATTTGATGATGTTTTTATTTATTATTTCCAACTACAAAAACCCACTTGTAACGTTGAAAGTCGAAACGTGTGATGCATGCATGACTTATCCAAACAAAATCCATGGTTTGCATCCATGACCACACTTGCTAAAGGTACAAACTACTTTATAAAAAAAATTGTGTGCATGGAAAGGTTTTTATATATAAATCACTCATTTCGGGATCGATCTCTTGAGATATTTACCTCACCACTTGAGGTGTGCATGTACGTTTTCATTATGCATATGAGCATATCACTTACGTACTTATAATATAATTAACTATTAAGGTCATGTCGTGTGAACTGATTCATAAAAATCTATTTAGATAATAAAAATCTATCTATTGAATTTGTATTAATTAAAGATGATTAGGAATTGCAATTGAAGTGGAATTTGTTGAAACATTCAAACATGCAACGGAAAATAACTTTCCTGAATAAGACGAGTTGAGTGAGCAGGTACACTCACTGACTTTCCTTAATTTGTTGTTGTTGTTCGTCCAAAATCAATAATACTTCAATTAATTTGTCGTGGTCCCAAAGATTTTATTTTTATTATGGTGAATATGACTGTGATTATTATTACGATCTTGGACCCCCAATGAAATGTGACAGTTTATACTTTAAGTTTATATGGAAGAAGAAAAAAACAGCATGTCCTATTGGTGGGTAGTTTTTTTTTATACTATTATAATTACAGTGTTTGGCCTACAAATTTGCATCAATAAATTACTAATCAACCTCATTTCAATAATCTCTATACAGAGCAGATAATCACCCATTTCGGGAATCGAACCGTGACCACTTGGTTACGGGGTGTCTCAGCTTGCCACTCGGCTACAAACGCTTTGACTATTGGTGGGTAGTTTGAAAGTAATCTATGAGCAGTAATCTAGTTTGAAAGTTTACTATGGTACACACACTCTGTGGTATCGAACTTGGAATATATCTTCAATTAGTTGCAGTGTTTGAAAGTGGCGGAACAGATTGTCTACCTTTCGCAAATTCATATATTACTACCCCATCGTACTTATATTGGATTTTCATTTTCATATGTCCCCTAAAATAATACTCTAACTTTCTAGTTTTAGTACTTTTTCATTGAATTTTCAACATTTTCGTTTAATTGTTTCACAATCTTCATTTGCCTTTTTTAATACTTTATATAATTTTATTATTAAATTGTGTGTACTCAGAAGGGTATAATTGTTTTTGTAACCGAGAGTATGATTATATTTTCATTTGTTTCCAACTACTAAAATTTCACCCTTGTAATAATGTTGAAACTTGAAATTTTATTTATTTTTTGTTTTTTGTTTTCAAATCAATTTGAAAAAGTTGAAACATGCATGTGATGCACGATTTATGACTTATCCAAAATAAAAATCCATGGTTGGCAATTCGCATCCATGGTCACAATTGCTAATGCCAAAAGTAACGTATTAATCTTGCACTCGTTATCGTCAAAAAAATATGTGATATGGGTCATGTCGTTACAAACATAGAAATGTAAACGTCGAAGCCACAATTTAAAAAGAATATATAACAACATTAGTGGGAAAATTTCGATTTTGTGAGTATTTTAAAAGTAGATACTGTATTGTTAAGTAACAAAAATCAAATTATTTTACAAGAATTAAACCTAACAAATAGTGGTTTGGGCCACTAGGACAAGCTCATTCTGGCCTTAGTTTTTGGCACAGGCCCATGGGCCTATTATATCTACTCCCAAGTTGAGTCCCTCAATCTGGGTGCATTATTCTGTAGATGATGTTAGCTGCTTTTGTAAAAACACGTAAACATCTGTTCTCTTCGTTTCAACTTTAAGGAACCATTCATTTCAATTCAATTTGAATTTGCTTACTACAAATAAAATTTTGTTCAAAATTCAATTGCTTTCCTATTTCCTGTCCTCATATCTTATGTTCGCTAGCTACTTGGAAGGTTTGTTTTTTTTCTTAGACCTAGAAGTATTACTAGTACAAGTTATGTGAAGTTGTGAGCTAGGAGTCTAGGAGTGATCAGTCGACTTGGACAAATGACAAGCTGAATAGCTCGCTTATATGTTTCACAACAAACCAAATTACCTACTGAAGGTGTGTTTCTATATATACAGGGGCGAGCCCAAAGAGGCGCAAGGGGCCTCACTTGTTGCCCCTGGATTTTCAGTGTTAATTTACTATTATACCATTTATGTTAGATTTTATATATACGTATTTAGTTTATATTCATTAACTAAATGTAGCTTGACCTTATGGATTACATGTAGAGGTTAAGTGTTGTTTTCTTTCCTTAGGTCCTATGTTCGATGGTTGTTATCCCCTTAATTGTTCTATATTTTCCTTTTTATTGATTTTAATTTCAACTTCACACTTTATTAGTTTTACTCCCTTTCTTTTTTCATTTTTATCTATCCCTTTCTATACCTTTGTATTGATTTTAATTTCAACTTCCTTTTTATTGATTTTAATTTCAACTTCACACTTTATTAGTTTTACTCTCTTTCTTTTCTCATTTTATCTATCCCTTTCTATATAGTTCTCCATTGTAACTCCTTATACTTCCAATTTGTTCTTTCAAATTTATTATTTTGTTTCACTTTTTTTTTTTATATTTTTCTACTTTTTAATCATAACATCATGTTGAGGCAATATCTTTTTCTTGAATCTTAAATTTCATATCCAAATTTTTTCATCTTCATCACATTTTATTTAACGTACATATTTGAAATTTAAATGTATGACGTTGAATAATTATTAATTTTTCTAAAGAAAAACTTTAACACGTGTTATTTATAAAAACAATTTAAAATTCATCTATAATTAAAATTAATTATTTTGCAATACTAAATTTTAGATTAAAAAATTTTACTTTACAAATTTTGTTGCTCCCCTGACCAAAAATCATGCGTTCGCCCCTGTATATATATATATTTTTTTTTAAAGAAAAAAAAATACCTGATCGGCTATCTATAACAATGGCCATGACAGCTATGGAAACAAAAATAGTTATAAGGTTGGCGAGAGTTTAGAGTATAAAAAGGATGTGATGGTATGGAACACCGTTGAATACAAAGTTGTGAGTTTCTCAGCATGGAGTGTCTCAAAATGTAGCCATTGAAAAAGTATACTTCAAAAAATCTATTTTTATAAATAAAAAAAAAAGCTAGCGAAGCAAAACCTGTTAAGTTGACATATTTTTGGGAGTTTGATGAGTGTAGATGGCAGAAAGTTGGGTAAGAGCCCATGTTTTAGCTTATTATCCAAGTCAACAATGTGACCACTATATACTTGTTGGTGAGCCTCTTGTATGCAAGTGTAAAGAAAAACATTTACGAGTGATTGACTCCGCACACTTGTGCTTGGCACCCTCAACCACCGCCCGTCTAGGCACAAAATCCCTCAACCCAGACCGTGTCAAGGGGGAAGACCCAGTCAGGTCAACATAAACATCCCGTCCCCTATCCCAAGCATAGAGGAGCAAGTTTGCAGGACGAAGGGACCTGTCACTCCCGTCGCGCAAACCAATATCCACTTCCTTACCGGCAGAAATACCAGATCGGAAACAGACATCCAAGAGAGTGTCACGAACGAGGTTATGTCGGTGCTTGATATCCACCATCCTAGCACACGACACCACATGATCACCAAACAAGTCTCCATCAAAAAATCCGAGAGCAAGTAGAGCAGGGCTTGGACACCGGAAATAAGGCAACACCAAGCCGATAGCCAAGTACACATCTGTAAGTCTTCCCATTCATAGTCTGTCCCAAACCAAAAATAGAAACTACGCGCAACCAATAAGAAGAATGGGCACCTTGATGAGACTTCCAAAGAGCTACCGGACGAGGAGATAAAGAGAAGATAGATTCCGCAGAAGCAGCAACCTTCATGAAATATAGATCTTCCAGTCTCTTCATAAGTTTGGGGGCAGCGATCTCACTGGGTTACTCAAAAGGTCAGAACCTGTGGTCTCAACAAACAAAGACAGGGCACCATAAAAAACAGGTCCAAGAGAAGTGATACCAGAAGGACACATGAGATTAGCCTGCAAACTAGCAGACTGAAGGCGAAAAGCAATGAAGACATAACGGCGAACATCCAAAGCGGTATAAACATCAAGCCCCCCAAAAGAAAAGGGCAAAGTAGTTTCTTCAATTCACACCAAAACAATGAAGGCATTATTATTATTATTATTATTATTATTATTATTATTACAAAATAATTTCTTCAATTCACATTAATTTAATTTAGTTTGTTTTCTTCTTTAACGGAAAATATTACACTACTTCTATGATAACCACACCTATACCAACACCAATTTAATCCTTATCCACCCCCTTATGCTTCATTTCAGTTCAGAGGGATCGAATCCACCTTGTACTTCATTTAGTTCAGAGGAATCGAACCCTACATTTTTCTTTCTTCGCTCTAATTCCATTCCACTATACCACTACAACTCAATCAAGTCCAGTTCAAATTTGTTTAGTTGAATTCAACTTCATTCCGTTACATTCGGTTCGGTTCTATTCACACCAAAATCAAAGAGCCTTAGTAGCTTCAATTTATGTATTTTCATAGTGTAATTTATTTTGGGAAAAACTTTTGTAATTAAAAATAAAATTTGCAAAGATATATACGAATCTGTGATCAAGGCCCGGTTTAGGGCCCATGCGACCTGTTCAACCGCATAGGGCCGAAAAAAGTCTCGGGCCCCAAAACTTATCGCAGCTTTTGTATATATAGTTTACGTTTCCGTAAAAGAATAGTGCAAGCATTGTGTCCTGTTGGATGAGTGTGAGTTATTGAAATTCTCTTATCTAAAGTGTCATGTGTTCGTATCTTTTGGTTTTTTCTTGATCCTTTTCCTTAATTCCAATCTTTACATATATTCTGTTCATTTCCATTTATTTTTTATGGATCCTTTCTAAAGATAATAAATTGTAGTACATCTTTATTAGTTTAGAAATTATTTAAATATAATGTTTTTTAAAATTTTATTACACTTTCATTAAAATTTCTTTAAATGTTTGCAAATATTATAGCTGATCATTTAAAAGGATTGTACTTTTTAAGTGATTTATTTTTTAAATTAGTTGTCATATATTTATTTGTCATTAATTATTTTTTCAATATTGTTTTGGGCCTATTATTAAAATTTCGCAGGGAATTAGGGTCTTATAGATCCGGGCCTGCTGTGATCCCATCCCCTAAAGACACGGATTCCTTTATACACAGATCCGTTCTTCTGCAAATCCCTATATGCAAGGGTATAACAGTATAACACTAGCTAGATACAAGACAAGTATGCAATGGCAGCAATGCAAGCAAGACAGAATATTCTCTTTATCTCTCTCTCTCTCTCATCCCAGGGATAAACTCATGAGTCATGACCACACCTAAAATACGGGCCCCTAAAATACCTCACCTCATAAGTCATAGTGACTTGTTTGTATTAGTCACCGCTTGTTTTCAAATTTCTAGTTTGTCATTCCCAATTTTGCCCCTCACCTTCCTCCTCCTCCTACGTGTCACACTCTCATTAGTCTAATCATTCCAGGAACAGAATAACAGCTATGGTTCGGGTGCATGTGAACATAAACTCTAGATTCATTCAGCTACTGAAAGAGTGACAGTACACTGTACCTATAAATAAGCTAGTGTTGTACAGTACTACTACCTCTGTATACTTCTGATTTCTAGAGTAAAAATCTTCTTCGGTAGTACCGATCCAAATTCTACTCTGCAACAAGGTAATTAATTAATCCGATTCTGTTTGTACCAGTACTACTCAATTGTGCTTTTTGCAATTTCAGTGTAATTAATTTTGTTGCATTTTCTGTTAAGCTATGTTGTTTGGGTAATAGATCGGATTTTGTTGCTCGGTTTCGAAGTTTTTATAATTGTGGATTCACTGCAAATCAAATCGCCCACAATGTGTTTGTGTTATTGTCTCTATGAGCGGCGGTGTAGTGCTGTTTGGAAACTAGGGTGTGATATTGAATTGCAATTGTTATTATTAGATCAATGTACTCTCAGGTTTGTAGCTTTCAATCTGCATTTGTTGAAAAATTGAAATGACTTGTTTAATTTTTTGCCTCGATTTGTCCGTCGATTTTTGTAGATGTGAAAGTTGGATGTCTGAGGACAATTTTTATAGTATATGGGGATGAAATTGAAAGCAGAATCGAATTGATTAAATACTAGCTCCATATATTTATGTTGCTCACTAGTAGCTCAGACTTGATTTGCCTAACTGCATTTTCATTCTGGCATTCAGAAAAATGTGGTGCAAAAACCTGCATTTTCATTCTGGCATTCTCATTCCAAAAAAGTGCTGAATTATTCATTATTGATTGTTTAGAGCACCTAACGTGCGCGGTTTAGGCTAGAAAGAAGTGTTTCATTTGTTAAGTACGGTATGGGTCGGTACTTGGCTTGATTCGATTCGCCGTTTGATCTATCTTAACATTAAAAATATCTACAGGACCGTATCACTGGAATGCAGAAAGATGTGATTGTTTGTTGAGGCTGAAATCGTTGACCTTATCTTCATGTCGGTTGTTACAGCAAGAACTCCTGCTTGGTGAGTATTGACGGTAGTGGAACAGATTTGACATTTGCCAAGTAGGTGATTTGTATACAGAATGGAGAAAGAGGGAAACATTTTGAGGAAGAAATATGAAGTGGGGAAGTTGTTAGGTCAAGGAACTTTTGCCAAAGTTTACCATGCTAGGGACCTTAAGACGGGACAAAGTGTTGCAATCAAGGTAATAGACAAGGAGAAGGTATTAAAAGTTGGGCTTGTAAATCAGACGAAGCGAGAGATATCAGCTATGGGATTGGTCAAGCACCAAAACGTGGTGGAGCTTTATGAAGTAATGGCCACTAAAACTAAGATTTACTTTGTAATGGAATACGCAAAAGGAGGTGAGCTCTTTCAGAAGATCGCAAAAGGGAGACTCAAAGAGGATGCTGCACGAAAATACTTCCAGCAGTTGATATGTGCGGTTAGTTTCTGTCACAGCCGGGGAGTGTATCACCGTGATTTGAAACCAGAGAATTTGCTTCTTGATGAAGAAGGAAATTTGAAGGTATCCGATTTTGGCTTGAGTGCTCTCTCAGAATCAAGACTAAGTGATGGATTGCTCCACACGACTTGTGGGACCCCTGCTTATGTGGCACCCGAGGTTATAAACCGAAAAGGCTATGATGGTGCTAAAACCGACATTTGGTCTTGTGGGGTGATCCTATATGTTCTACTCGCAGGTTACATTCCTTTTCATGAGTCAAATATCATGCAGATGTATGATAAGATAGTGAAGGCTGATTACATATGTCCAGATTGGTTCCCACCCGAACCACGGAGGCTAATCTCGAAGATACTTGATCCCAACACTGACACAAGAATCACAATGGCCAAGATTATGGAAAATTCATGGTTTCGAAAGGGTCTGGGTCATGAACATTCCAAAAAAACAAGGAATACAATCCAACATTTGGAAAAGCCTCTGATAGACATTGATTCTGTTTTACAAGCTACGACATGTGATGATACAGCTGATACTAAGCCGGAGTCTCCAAAAGTTAACAATCTCAATGCGTTTGATATAATATCTCTCTCAACTGGGTTTGACTTGTCTGGTTTATTTGTGCGCCAAGATCAAAAGGATGAAGTTCAGTTCACATCTCTAAAACCAGCCTTCACCATCATGTCAAAACTGGAACAAATTGCTGGTAATCTGAAGTTGGAAGTGGTGAAGAAAGATCAAGCGTCTCTGAAACTCAACGGCTCGAAAGAGAGGCGAAACGTGAATTTGTCCTTTGACATACAAATATTTGAAATCACTACGTCATTCCATTTAGTCGAGGTGAAGAAATCCGGTGGCGATTCGTTAGAGTATCAGAATATGATGAAGGAGGAGATAAGGCCAGCTCTTAGAGACATTGTTTGGGCCTGGCAAGGTGAGCAGATGCAAGACTAGTTCAGTTTTAAGGATGCCATGCAGGGTTAACAGTTTTTGCTAGTGTTTGGTCCTAATTTCATGTTGCTTTATGAGGTTAAATGGTAAATATGGTTTAGATAGTTTATTTAGTGTATTTTGAGTCAATAAATTATCTGTTTGTTTGCCCTTGTGCTGAAATCTGAAATTCTGAATTGTCATAGTATATACCTCTATTCTATTTTTAGAACTTGTCTAAGTTTCTAATCTGATACTAAGAGAAATGGTAAGGCATGTTTCCAGTAAAGATATGACACCAGTGTATGTGCATAATTTTATGACTTCATAGACTTGAGTACGGAACAGCAGCACCATCCTCCTCCCTAGCGCCAGGTTCCGAATTCTGCCATCCAAAACAGTGGGCTTATTTGGAAGTTTCACTGAATTCTTGTGTATTCATTCAATTGAATATGCTTCAACTATATGTTTACAAGGTCTTGTTCAATTGACTTTCTTCCATTCATTCTTGTCTCCAGTCATTTTGCAAATCCAGGTTTATTCTGTTGTTCTATAAGGTGTGTGTGTAACATAAAACCCCAGGTGCAACAGAAGCTGCAGAACTGAAGAAGGTAAGCTGGGCAGATTCAGACTTGGACAGTTATGGATGAACTGTTGATATAAAAGTCTAATGGACTTCACACTTGGACAGATCTTGATTGCTCTCCTCACTTATGGGCGGATTCTGTCTTGTCAAGTCCATCAAGTAATGATTATTCATTTTCATGAATTGACACTTGATTTTTTGTGTCGATAATCGTTGGATATGGTTCATTCGCATCTCTTATCAGATTTTGAGTGAACCTCAGTACCTACGTATACCTTGAAGCTTAATGCTTCCGTCTAAGACTCTAAGTCTCTCTACTTGCAAGTCAGCCAGGAAATCGTCGAATCTCGAATATTAGCATCTTCATTTCCTTTCTGTTGTAGATGGATGAATTACCCTGTGTGCATGTTTAATGGCCTTTCTCCTTAATTTGAGTCCAAAGTATGTCATCTTCATCAATATTGTGATAGTGTACATGATTTATGACTTGATGGGCTTATTCTATTCTGTTAGAAAATGAAGAGCAATTCGTGAGTTATTGTATGATGAAACAGGAGGGGCGGAGCCAGGAATATGGTGGTTTTGTCTTGGCAAGTAGACTGATTTTCATTCCATGAATTGACACACACGTATCTATCTATAACTGTAGGCCACATACATTATGCTAGCTTCAACATAATTTTCACATCTTTATGGCATAAAGTTACATATGCCATATGTATCTATCTATCTATATCTATCTAAGTGTACATATGGATTCTTCGTTGGGTATTCCCTACCATTAGAAACTCACGAGAAAGAAGAAGCTAAACTTGTTTGCAATAATTGTTCCCATTATTCTTTCATGCACCTCTTTTCAGATTGTGACTCAACCTTAGTACTTACATTATTTGACATGAATGAAACCCTCATGCATGCTTTCACCTTACTTTAAACACCAAAGATAAGATGACATGCAGTTGAAGGGATATATTATCTATCATCGCTGGGGGCTGGCTGGCTGGCTGGCAATATGATTTCAAGCCATTAGTTAGAAGTTAGAACGGTTGTGATCAGATAATTAAGTTTCTGTTTGATTCAACTAGTTTTTTTGAAATCATCTTAACCGACTGATTTAATAATTTGAAGTAGAGACCTTTTTAAGTATATATTTCAACTAAATAAATTTGAATTAAACTAAAACTGTACTTTTTTAAGTTGAATCAAATGAAACCTAAAGGATAAGGACACAATTTATCCGGCACGTGATCCTACTCGGACTTAGACCTATGCCCTAACAACAGGACAAGCCTCCACACAAGCGGAGATATTTCAAACATATACTCGTATTCACTAGTTGATTTACTAAAAAAGAATTATATCTGATAGAATTTTATCTCATTTACAAACTCGAACTTATAAAAAATCGTAAAATTTAGTCTATATTGATTGTATAGCGTAAACTTTAAAGAAATTATAGCAGCAGGTGAACATTGTGGTTGTCGCGGAAAGTAGTGAAATGCTCTCCCACCCAACAATGTTCTGTTCTTTCTCTTTTGAATCATCTTCTATTTGTGTTGTGGTTTGCTAGATGTCCCATTGAAAATGATTACAGGTGGGGGTTTACTTTTACATAAATCAAAAGTGTTCTAGTACAATGTTGAGAGACCTTATAACTCGAAATCATTGGGAACTAGAATCCTCATTGTAGCTAATAATTTTTTTTTATATAAAAATGCCTTTTTTTTTTCAATCAATTCAATGAATGGATTCCTTTTTTTGGATCAATAATTGCTAAAATTGATGCCTAACTATCTTTTTTTCTTATTATATATTTCTTTTTAATTTGAATTTGTTCGGACCACTCAATCCTATATATGCATGTTCTCTTTTCTGGAAGGAAAAAGTAAATGTTGAGTATTTGCAAATTGCTTTATATTATTTAAGCTTTTGAGTGTTTCACATCCATGAAGAATGTCTCGGCATATTTGGCAGTTTACAGAAGAAAATATGACATGTTGGTTCAAAACTAATATGCTACTACAATTAAGATGATTTAAAGCTTGTTTTGAAATTAACTACTTTTATTTATTTTTTAGAAGAAATATGATGTATTAATATCTCAAAAAAATTACAAATCCGGATTATCAAACGGTAACAAGTTTAAACTTTTCTCATCCCACAAAACACCATTACGCTAATAAATGTGCAACCTTTATTACAAGTTCTACGGACAAAAGAAGACGTAATAGAGGTAAACTTAGAAGCTAGCTCTCTAATGTCATCAATCAGGCCATCAACGGGAGAAAAACAAGATAATTGTGGATCATTAAGCTTCGCAACAATAGTACTGCAATCGACTTCAGCCTGAACACATGTAAAGCCCAAATTCAAAGCCATTAATAATCCTTCTTGCCCGGACCACGTCTTTAAACTTATTGTCACTTGTCCGAAAGGACATAGGGTGTAGGAGGTTGGCTAGGGGTAGCTCCTTGAGGAATCGACGGTTCGTTACTAGTGCAAGCTTTGTCGTGATGGTTGTCACCCGACAGTTCTTGAGCGATGGATTTTTTGAGGTTATGGATGCTTTGCTGTTGTTAGCTAGTGCTAGCTATTTTGCTCCCATGAATAGATGTGCGTTGGAGTACATTTTGTTCCCTCATGAGTGTTTTAGGATTTTTGGGAGACGGTTCCTTTCGTGCCTCAATGGGATAGGAAAGGACTTGGTTTTAATGGTTCATTTCCGGAGCATGTTCTGTTTATTCAGGTGTATCTGTTGTTGGAGCATTTCTTATGCTCAGTTATTAATAAATTTTTTTTAGCCGTTTCAAAAAAATAAATCCTTCTTGCAGAGCCAAAATTTCAACAGTTTCATGATGCTGAATATGCGGCACAGGCGACATTTCCACGCCTCGACAACGGCTCCACTGTCAAAATTAACTACCTTTATCAAACATATTATAGAAGGGAACCCTAGATATAATATTTTGACAGGCTAAAATTTTTGTCCTGCAAAATAATGTGTCCTGGCTCTAATGCCACTTGTGATCATATGGCCGTCACGATTACTGATCTACAAGTCATACATCTCATTAATATGATAATATATTATTATCTACTTAAATTCGGAGCTCATTATATCTTATCAGACAACATGCATATTTCAAAACTATCACCAATACATGGTAAAATTGAAGTCTTACCGTCTTGTAACAAACTTCCGATTTAGTAATGTGTTAACCCTTTTAACCTTCATTTGAGGTTGTAACGGCCCGAATCCTAATGGGCCGAAGGCCCAACCCTTTGAGTAGTCGTGGTTACTCCTGGGCTATTGTCCGGGTGATATAATGGTCCAGCAGACCAACACGTGTTCTAATCCGCACACTTTATCGTCACTTGTGCTCGCATCGCGCGAGAACTTCCAATAAGTCACCCATCTTAGAATTGCTCCAGCGCCAAGTTTGCTTAACTCTGGAGTTATTTTGGATGAATTCCTGAAAACAAAAGAAAAAAAGGTGCACCTTGCTGGTATGAGTAGCGTTCTCAATCCTTTAAACTCTCTGAAATTGTAGGAGCTACATTCACCCCTCTTAAATTGAGTGACGTCCTCTCGCGCCCTGTCCAGACTAACTCTCCACCCCTTGTGAGTTTTGAGTTTGTTCGGCTCCGATACCATTTGTAATGCCCGACCCTTAATGGTCCGAAATGTCTACTCTTTGGGCCGGAGCGATGACCTTTTGGCTGATTTCCGGAGTGATATGATGGTCTCATAGAATAACGAGTGTTCTAATCCGAGAACACCAAAGTTACCCATACTAAATTCCTCTCCAACGCCAAGCTCTTGCTTAACTCTAATACTTAATACTCACTCGTTATTAACTCTATAGTATTAAGTACTTCATACTTAATAGCTTGGATACTTCATACTTATCAAGTATTAAGTACCATTTTCATATTAATTAAGTATTCAGATGTGGGGGGATTCTGTTTCTAAAAAAAAAAAGAAAGAAAGATGTGGGGGGATTCATGATGCTCATATGGTAAAAATGTTATTGAATAACTAGGTGCCCTAGACTTTAATCTGATTGTGGTTTGCTTTTGTTTGCAAATGAAAAGAGTCAATAGATATATCTTTCTAGCTTATGTAGTTTCTAGGTATCAAAGCTCTAGCTTATATTATAAGTTACAAACAAAAAGGTTGATCATGAAAGTTACCTAAATAAAGAGACAACAAAGGTTGATCACTTGGCATTTGAGCTGCTAGAACATTGTTGGATTGCTACCAACCAAATGAAATTCACGTTCTCTAATATCCTTCATCATTACAAAGTTGCAAAATGTGACAAGTTGGAACTAACACAATGTAGGGTGCTAATCATTCCCTTAATCACTAAGCTTGGGAGCGGTTTAAATATTGGAGTTTAGCTAATTTAAAAATTGAAAAAAATTAGTCTCATCAAATATATTAAGGGGGAGATTTAGGGGTGTTTGCAACCGTTTTAATTTATTTTAAACAAATTAATTTAAGTGTTTGTATTTTGGAGTAGTAACAGTAGATTTTCATTATTTTATTTACAATTTTTGTTGGAACTACTTTAATAAAATAGGTAATCGCTAGAATATAGAAACAAATACTGAAGTAGCACATGAGAGATTGGAGGTTCAGACCCGACAGAGGTATAAGATGGTATATGTGTATTTGGAATTATAGAGGGAATAAGGAGTAAGAGTATGATAGTTAGATTTGTTGTTTATTAGAAAAAACAAAAATCATTGTTTCTAATTGCTTGAAAATAGTAAACCTGACTTTTGCTTGAAAAAACAATTCCCAGATTTTAGTAAAAACAGGCCGAAAGCTTTTTTTAAAATTAAGGGTGCATTCCATCTAACATCTAAACTATGTTTTAAATAGGGGTTCGACGGGCTGGACCGGTTCGACCGTGAACCATTGGATGGGCGGCTCAATCATATTCCGGTCTGGCCCCATCCTAATCCAATCCAATCCTGGTCCGACTTCTTTTTGAGGGTGTCCGGCTCGGCTTCTGGTTCTCGGTTTCAAAACATAGCATCTAAAGGACAACATTGTCTTTAATTACATATAGGTCCACAAATTTGATTTCCGTGCATTAAAACTTGAAAAAGACATATTTACCCTAGTCCAAAATCAAGTTTTTATTTCACCCTAACGATTTCCATTACTATTTATTTCACATTGCACCCTAATTTTTTTATTTTACAAAATTGAAATAAAATAAATAAAACACAACACACATAAGTTGGCTTGTTGAATATAAAGTGCAAAAGAGGAAGGAGAGAAGAGAGAAGGAAGAATAGTTTTCATTATCCTCAAGTCCATTCTACAATATACGAGGGGGAGCTATTTATAAGCTCATACAACATGTAACCTATCACACAATGAATGGTCCATAATAAAGATTATGGGAAGTTACATGGTCAACATTATAAATCATACTAATGGCCTATTCATGACATTCACTAATACAATTATTTTGTAACACTCCCCTTGAATGACATGAATGGATAAGTGTCGATACGTTTCAAAAAATACTGCCTCGTTAAAAACCTTGCTAATAAAAACCCAGTGGGATAAAAACTTAGTCAAGGGAAAAAGAGTGCAGTGCGTATCCGTCTCCCCTGATTGTAACATCACTTCAAATCTTTGAATCTTCATAGTGCAATCTTCTCGATGAATCGCCGAAGTGATGATGTTGAACAAGTATGCAAAATCTTCAATAGAGTGAATATGGTGTACTTGGATGGAACCTTCATCTTGTAGCCCATAGCTGAAAACTTCAATAGTATGTGCTTTGACTCCATGTGAAAACTTCTTGAACACTAGAAGCATTGATTTCTTCAATGTGTATTTTTATGTTGATCCAACAAAATATGTCACTTGGACAATTCAACATAACAATCTCGTAATATTGAAATGAGTTCAATATTCATATATCTCTGTCATATTTGTAAAATAGCAAACAAGGGTATATAATACTTCCCTTTTGCAAATATATTATCACCATGGAGATTTGGAGATAGTTATACACATATATGCGCTAATAATGCTACCTCGTTAAAAACCTTGCTAGGAAAAACCCATTGGGATAAAAACCTAGTCGAAGGGAAAAAGAGTGTAGCAACTTGTATGATGCACAATATTCTCACTGTTGCTTGATAATCATCTCCATTCATATACCTTCTTCAGGAGGTCAAATAAAATATCTATCTCTTTCATAACATAACCAAACTTCATGTATGGTTATTCATAATTTGTCATACTCAAACTTTAGGTTGAGTTTACATTTCCTTAGGCAATAATATTTGTAGGAATCTCGAAAATATTATTCATAATTCTCTTGTTTCACTTGATAGTGAATACACTCAATATACTTATCAACTTTGTGATGCCATGTATGGATAGATAAGTATAGAGATTCAATAGTATCAAAATTGAGTTCTTCAAGAACTTTTCTCATCGATTGATTCATGTTTGCCAACATGATATCTCTATCCACTTGTCCTTCCGGGACTAATTTCCAGTAGAGAGTAAAATCATTATCTCTCATAATTGTTCTTGGAAGGTGGTCACTTTAGAGTAAGATCATATGATAAATAATATGTATGCATGCATTATGAAACTTAAAAACTAGCATAGATGATGTAACAATAATATGAATGATGCATGACTTAGTATCTAGATGCACATGAAATTTGACTCGATAATGCAACGGTACCGTAGGGAATTTCGAATTCATCAATAAAATGGACATCAAGTCCATGAGCTCATTTTCTATATATCATCATTGTGTCGACATCAAATGGATTTACATGTAAGATCCCCTTTACATGTACAATAGTATACATCCATTGAAAATCTGCATATGCTTATCTCGGTTCCATGTATATAATAATCAAATCATTCTTGTTTGATTCAGTACTGATCATAGATATCTGAATATATTATATGGAGGTACCCTTTCCATTCATATAAGCCATCTATCTATTTATAAATAAAATATCAATTCTATTGTGGCATCATTAAGATGTGCCTTCTTTACTCTTCTAGAGTACCAAGTGCATTATCTTGCCATTCTATTTGTAATACTGGAACCATTCACAACATACATATTTCACTTCAGGTGCATTAATTACAATAGGCAAGATATCGATTCTCAACTCATGTTATATCTATAATCAATCTGTAGCCCGGTATCCACAGTCAAATCATAGAATTTCATGATTGAAATCTTGAAATGATACATGAAGCTGAAGAATGCATTTTATAATTTAGTTCAAGTATGAACTTTCAAATATGTGGGGATCAATGCATACGATGAATTTGTTTTGATCAGCTTGTCATGTTCTCCCTCCCCTAAGCTGGAAAAAACTAATTCAAGGATTAGTATTATTGGGGCTCATAAGGATATTGATCATGCCAGCTTAGATAATAATATACTCATACTCGTATCTAATAGGCTTCATGTATGAGTTCTCTTCAGGAGATGCATATGAGAGTGTATAACTCTAGCAGTTGGGTTTTCGATGTGTTGAAACATAAATTTACCCCAAATAAGAGATCAAATTATTTGAGTAATATACTCAATTCTCAAATTATTTAGTGGACGTCTAGCCACATATATTCATTCTCATAAATGCATGAGTGCAACATTGCTCATTTTGATCTCCATTAGCATGCTTAATCTCGATATTGTGTCTTGCCATTCAGATAATATTATTACAACATGAGAAAATGTTCAGCACATAAATCATATTCTTTATCGACAAGGAAATCTCCATGTTTCTCAAATAACGGGTATCTCATACCCGGATGGCCTAACTTGTCACATCAATACTAATTTCTGACATGTGATTATGATCATTTTTCACATACCACACTTCAGGTTGGTAACAATGACTAATGTTCAGAAATTACTTGTACCTGGAACATATTTTAAATTTGTCCCGAATGATATGCTTAAAGGCATAAAGTGTTGTCTTATTTATAATGGCAAGAATAATAATTTTCAACTCCTTCGGGGAGTAAGTTTCATTTGCGCTCTTCTTCGCACAATTTTCTATAAAACACATGCTCTTCTAGAGCTATAATATTTACACCCTTTTTTTAGATGATTCAATCATGTTTGAAACTATCAAATATATAAAAATAAATTCAACTTATAGCTTAAAAGCGAAATATTACATTATACATTCATCATTTACAACACAAGTTGTAACTTAAGTTATGAAATAATTTTCGAAGTAGTGGCAAGCTCTCCTGGAGCTTTCACTTATTTGTCTCGAATATTTTCATTTCAACTTCAGGTTGTGCAAGAAATACGCGAGCGAAAATGAATTGAAAATGCATGGCTAGTTCTAACTACATATACAAATGTATACAATAAATTGATTGTCACATTCACAAAAACATGATCAAATGAAATAAGGAGGACGCTAATGAACATTCACTCTTAAACAAATTCTTGTAATGCTCCCCTTGAATGCTCATAGCATCATCATAAATAAAATAAACATCATCATATCTCAAATACAAGTTGAGCATCATCACACTATTTTATGCATTACTTCCACCAACATCAAGTTGGGAATATTTTATTTGTCTTTACAAATGGCACTCATATGATATGTCAAGTTGACATATGTTTTAACAAAAACATTGCAATCATGTTATAGTGGGTTATTGATAATTTGATTTTCATTGTAACAATATGCTGAACCATTTTCTTTTGAGGAGTTTAAGAACCTTTGATTGATATTCTCCTAAATTCATAATATGGTGCATGATATAAATATTCAATTGCACCTCTTTTTTCTTTAACTTTTGGTGAAAATTACAATATTTCACATTACATGCCACTTTCACTTCAGGTGAAAACTTTAGCAAAACAACAATCAAACCAGAGAACATCATTATTTCACGTAAATTGTCAATGACATGCTATATATGTATGAATAGTTGTAATACCACTTACAAAATATATCAAATCATGTTCATGTTTATAATCATGATTTTTGTTACAATATGTGTAGTGTTCCGAATATCAACATTCACTTCAGGGAATGAGTTACATACATGGTTTCGATGCACATATCTATCAAAATATTCACATTCACTTCAAGGAATTAGAAAATCATGAACTCTAAGAGGTTAACAAACTAATCAACATATATTACTCAAAATGATGAATATACTTACTCATGCCTTGACCACTTCTGGTGGTTTCATATTTCATGTATGTTTAATATTTGGATAAAAGATATTCATGTGTATAATAATTTGGCGTTCAATTCTCTAATATCCATAGAAGGATTTATATATTGGACAATGATCGACTTTTGTGTGAATGAAACATCATTATGGAAAAATACATAATTATTTATCGGGCACTTCTGGTGGTACCGTGGATCAAAATATCCATGTGTTTGATTTGTCATTGACTTCTTATTTCAAATCTATAGCAACTTCCAAGTGCTATACTTTCTTTGATGTCTCATTTACTTCAAGAAATGGACAAACTCCATAAGATCGAGATGGATGGAGGTTGATATATGATATCATTTAAGCCGAATGTATAGGGTTTTAGACCATATTCACTTCGGGAAATATGGTAAATTATTTTTGTATGAAATATATATAAGTCAATAACTCATAAAATTGTTCATGGACCTTAAATATAAATTTAGTTCTCTATTGAAAAGAAAATTCAAGATGAGGTAAATAAATAAAATAACTTATCTTGATCGATGATGAACAATACTCTAAGAGTTCCAGCGATATGTAGATCGATCCGTTGAAACTCGTCCACGGGTTCACGATCTCTCAAAATATTTCCTTTGAACTTTATATATATGACTAGAAAGAAACTAACGACTAGGAGTCGGAATAACTTGGCCAATAAATCTTTGTAGTGTTGATCCATTGCCAAACGATTCTCCAAATTGAAGCAAACCTTGCACTTGTATTCATACAAATAAGTTAATTATGGGACATATAAAAATAAAGGAAAATAATTTCAAACAAAAATGAAACACCATTCTGTAATGAAAGACTTCATAAAACTTAATCTATATATCACAAATAAAACTTCCCTATAATGGATCACAAAAACAACCATGAGCATCATGTGTAGTTCGTAGGATTGGATCATTGGAAATTGGTATCATTGGCCCGTATGTGTGAAAGTTTAACAAATGTATGATAAATCAAGATTAACCGGAGTAGACTCGGTAGTGGTAGAGTCGTGCTGATAACGTGTTGAATATAAAGTGCAAAAGAGGAAGGAGAGAAGAGAGAAGGAAGAATAGTTTTCATTATCCTCAAGTCCATTCTACAATATACGAGGGGGAGCTATTTATAAGCTCATACAACATGTAACCTATCACACAATGAATGGTCCATAATAAAGATTATGGGAAGTTACATGGTCAACATTATAAATCATACTAATGGCCTATTCATGACATTCACTAATACAATTATTTTGTAACATGGCTAAATTTCAAAATGGCCTAAAAACATATTGTTAAACCAAACCAACAAAACAGAAATTTAAAATCAAGTCCCAAATATATATAAAAATAATAATAAAACAAAATTTAAAAGCAAAACTTATATTTCATTTTTTTTTTCTTTTTCTATTTTCCTCTTAATTTTTTTCTTTTTCTTAAATATCCGGTGCGGAATGGAGCTCCAGTAGGAGCTTTAAGAAAAGGAAACAAATCAGGAAAAGAAAAAAGAAAAAAAAACAGAGAGAAAGATAACTTTGATATGATGGTTGTAATTTATCCCGTGAACTTTTGTATGACTGCGATTTGCCCTCTGAACATTTATATGAGTTGCGGTGTGGCACCTTAACTTGTGCGTATTCCATACTTGCCACCAACAAAGGCAAAACGCAAAGAAATATATACTTTATGGAACATCACAACCATATAAAGAGTTTGAAGTTACAAGTTACATCTGCATCATAAAATCCAAGGAACAAATCACGCAGGCATGCAAAGTTCGGGGGAAACTGGCAACATGCTATTTTTCCTCTTATTGATCGCATAAAATGTCACTCAACGATTTACGTCAACTTCTAAGGGTTTAAAATAATTTTAACTACTAATTAGTAATTAGTGCATTACACTTAGGTAGATAAAAAAGCCAAAGTGAAAGTTAACATGTACTTCTGGGGTGCCTTTCTTTGAAGTGCATTGCCTTTTCATCCTTTTAACTTTCGGTAATTAATTATCATGGATACACCACCACATTACTTATTGCCTGTTGGTAATAATATTAGAGAGTTACTGATCCGTTTTTTTAATATGGTTTATGTTGCTTTGGAACGGTTTTTTTAGGAGGTTGATATGATGAGTGTAGTGTTTGGTTTAGTGGTAGGACTCACAATAAAGTTGTGAAATAGAAAGTTGTCAAAAAAGAAAACGTATACAATTTAAAAAACTGAACAAAAAATGAATATGTAAACAATCTAAGAAAGCAGATGAGTAAATATAAATTTACATAGAGTTGGGTTAACATCATTCACTCTCTATGAAACATGTAAGTGTCACTGTTTCAAGTGTGTTGACATAAGTATTCACCTATAGGTTCACTCAACCCCTAGATTCTGGAAACAGAGCACTTTGCCGACTATTTTAATTTTATCTATTCTAATACTAACTGTTCCACAGCTGTAGTTGTTTTACTTGTACAGGAAGTTTATTAGAACGTGGGAATTGTCAGATTACAAGAAGAGACTTATTCAAAGAAGAACTCAAAAAGGAAATCAAGTCTTAATAGGAAAAGGAGTTCTTGAAGAAGAAGTTGATTCCTAATAGAAGACTGATTCCAAACACTACAAGAAATAACATAAACAGCGACCGAAAATAGCGACGGATCGATCCGTCGCTATCTTTAGCGACGGATCGGTCTTTTTACGACGGATGAAATAGAAATAGCGACGGATAAAGACAATTCGTGATAATGCGCGTCCCTAAACCCTTGGGACGTTTGAGAGTTGCGACGAATGCTTATCCGTCGCATTATTAGTGACGGATGACTCCATCCGTTGTTGGTTTCTGCAACGGATGGATTCATCCGTCTCGTAATTACGACGGATTACTCATCCGTCGTATATCTCATTGACCATGGAAAAAAAAGAAAAAAATAGGAAAATAAAAACAAGGGACGGATGGATTCATCCGTCGTTATTTTACGACGGATGACTCATCCGTCGCAGTTTAGCGACGGATGGCTCATCCGTCGCAGACCGTAAATATAAATACGGGACTTAGTCCCAAATCGTCGATAACAAGAACAGAATCTCTGGCCCCCTCGCGTTTCCTCCACCGGTGAAAACCCCTCTTGCCATATCTTCTTCATTTCTTCACCATTTCAAGCAATCTTATAGGCATTTCGAAGCTCTTCCACCAAGGAATAAGGGTAGCTAGTTAATTGCTTGATTCTTTCACTATTTATTCCGCAATCAAAGGTATTAACTTCTAACCCTAACTTGTCTAAATTTGAGTATTCTTCATTCTTTTTCAATTTCATTGAATGGTATGCATTTTAGTAGTATCTATTATGTTATGTAGCTCAAATTAGGGGAGATGCACAAGTTTTGGTTGGTGAATTGATAGATTTGGGATGAATTGGGTATTTTAGGAATTGAAATTTTGTTTTAGTAATTGAGAATTTGATTGGGTTGAATTGATATTTGGAGTATTGAGACTTTGTTTGGGGTTGATTGGAGACCTCTAGAATTTAGTTGTAGTATGATTCGATCGTAATCGGAGGTAATTAGTTGTTAATGAAAATGTATAATATAGACATATCGTAACTATAATGCAAAGTAATTAGTTGTAATTTAGAAATATTATAAGTATAAAGCAAAGTAAAAATTAATAATAAAAATGAGTAAGAATTTTGGGTATGTTAGCAAAATATAATAAATTATATATATAAAAATTTTCCTTAATTACACATATCTTAAATGGCAAGTAAAAACCTCAATAAATAGAATGAAATAATACGTTAGCAATGAACTAAACTTCGATTGTTCAGGTTTAGCATTCAAATATGTCAGAACGTACACTGAGGATTCCCTTACTTGAGGTTTGGAAAGCCAACTGGATTTTGGGAGTTCCGCCCAAAGAGTGGATGCCGAGTCCCCTTCATGATGTTTGGGAGTCCTACTGGCGTGACCACCCGAATGTCTAGTGTCGTTCCTTGCTATATCTCTGATTGTACATGTTTTATATTCAATTCTGTATGTACTAACACATATCTTTGCTTTAATTTGCAGATGCCGAAACCCAGACTGCCTCGTTACACCATACAACCGGATGAGATTCCACGCACTCCTCAGTCACCACGTACTGAGGGAGATGACACCGGGCCTAGCTCACAGCACGGCTCCCCGACTGCTCGTGGGACTCCAGGTGAGTCTAGTAGGGGCTCGAGCGATCCCCGTGACCCATGGGCCCACGTGCCAGACGATGACTGTCCCTACAGATCACCCATGGACGGTCTTCAGTAGAATGGTAGGCCTGTACTCTACCCCAACGGGGACAAGTAAGTATTATGATTTAACTTATATATTTACGTAAAAAATGTTGTATTATGGCTTGAGTTCATTACTATATATTACGAAGGTTTGCTTAATGATTGCCTTATTCTTTGCAGGTTATTTGCGGAAAAGGCGGCTCACAACCTAGGCCAGATCATCAGGGCCAAGATGCTCCCACCACAACAGGGTGGCGCCCAGTGGACTACCATCCCTGACCAGTTAAAGGGAGAGTACTTTGAGGAGCTGAGGGAGAGTTAATAATCATACTGCTGGCTGTTTCATAATTGTCTTTTTGTCTTGAGTGGTATGTTACTGTATGTGAGTGGTATGTTAGCCACTATATTTGGGTGATATGTTAGTCACCATTGTTGTAGTAAAATATAGGACAATGTGAGTGGTATGTTAGCCACTGTACTTGGGTGATATGTTAGTCACCGATATAATTGTTGTGCATGTGCTACACTTGTTATAATTGACTGTTTTTAAGTTCTCACAATTAGTATGTTTTGGATGTTTGTCTGTACTTGTGTAGAAATATTACTTCCTTCCCAAAGCTCTGTTGTGGCCACTCTGGTACTGCTTCAACGCCCATGGTAGTTCCCTTTACAAGGGGATGGTTAATACCATGAAGGCCAGGCACACTGACGGACTGGGGAAGCCGATTTGGCTAGGAGATGAACTGTGGGTTCAGTGGAAGGCCTACTGGCCTGATCCAAAAGTCCAGCGTGCGGCTGAGCAGAACGCTTCAAACAGGAAGGCGAGGCCCGAGGATGGGACCAGGAGCATGGTCACACATCGATTTGGCTCTCAGTCCATCGCTACAGCCAACATGAATAGGCTGGTAAGTGTATAATTAATTAACTTTGTGGTTTTAATATTATTCTTGTACTTGTAATATCAGTTCGAACTTTGTGATTTTATACATCATGCCTCTTATACTTTGTGATCTTTTTTATCATGCCTTTTATACTTGTAATTCATGTGTCATTCAGATTGAGGATAACGAGAGTCTTCTCTTCACGTTCTTCATGAAGTCTCAGATGGGCCCTGATGGCGAATGGTTGTCTACTAAGGCCGAGAAGATTGCGGTAAGTTCTGCAATACTTGTGTTCATTAAATACGGTTGATTTCAATAATACTTGAATTCACTAACGCCTTGCACTATTGATTTATCCTTTCAGAAGGCCTATACAGACAGGATTAGTGACAAGGACCTCACTGTCGAGGAGATGAACAACATTTTCTTGGAACTGGATCGGGAGGACGAGAAGGGTCGTCGCTTGGGACTAGGGAGTTTGGCTGCTACCACCAGTAGCGCGAGGCATGCGCGTTCCCGTCATCTCGGGAACTCTGCCTCATCACGGACCACGTCTTCTAGTACTTCTTCTGAGGCCGCCCTCAGAGCGGAGTTGGCAGAGAAGGATGCAGAGATTAGGAGGCTGGCCGAGAGACAGGCTGAGCAGGAGGCCCACATCGCTGTCATTTATGCGAAGTTGGAGATGCCACCTCCTTCCTCCAGCGCACCACCACCGCCACCCCCTTCTCCATGATCCAGTTTAGTTTTTTTATGTTGTTTTTCGACTCATGAACGAATATTATACTTCCTATCGGATATTACATTAGATATTTATTGTATGAATGATTTTTATTATGATTATTGGATCGTTTCGTTATTGAAAATGCTTTTCGCATTTATTTTTGGGGAATTTATTTATTACGAATATTAATGATGTGTGTAACAGGTTCAATGGGTTTTTTGGTTTGGATTTTATTTAAATATAAAGAATTTGTTTAAAAAAAAAAAAAAACCAGCGACGGATAACTCATCCGTCGCTAAAGTCCTGGTCAGACTAGTAAGCTGACCATGACCTTTGCGACGGATGAGTCAACCGTCGCAACACGGTCAACGAATCATCCGTCGCTATTTCGTCGCTAATTCGTGACGGATCGTTCATTCGTCGTTAATTCGTTTACGACCAATGTATTGGCGACGGAATTCTCATCCGTCGCTATATTTAGCGATTCGTCGCTGAGCCTAATCAGCGACAGATCGCTTATTTTCAGCGACGGACTCATCCGTCGCTGAACATCAGATCCCTTGTAGTGAAATTCTATCCAGATTCATCAAGACGTGTTTCCTGATGGTATTCGACAAGGCTTTTCACTACTATATATATAGAAAGGTCGACTACACAGAAACGACACGACAACGAAGAGCAATCAATTTTACAGAGAGTTTAGGTTCTTTTATTGTTTTAGTTTACATGTCTTTTACACTAGTTTATATTCTAGAATTCTCTAACAGCGTATTGAAGGTAGAATAGATAGAAGGGTATTCTATATCATTTCATATGTGACTAGTGTTGTTTTACTAAGATAGAGATTGAGAGTATACAGCGTTGTACGAACAAGTTCTTTCTTAGTTGATTTTCTGCCTTGATTGGGCATCAAGCAAGCTTACAAAGCTGCTTGAAAAGTTTCAAACACAGGTTCTTATTTAAATTCCGTTGTGCTTTAACTTCTATATATTATTTGTGTTTGTTAATCTGCAGGTTGCTGTCGATACCTATAGAGGTTGACGTAGGTGTTCATTGAACTCCGTAGTCAATCTTGATTACTGGCTGAGGTAATTTGTATCTAAAGTAAGTTATATCGATCCTACATTCTTTCAAAATGTTACATCGCTAATTAGTAATTAGATTGTCATAATTTATTCTGCAACCAATCTACCCCCTTCTCCTCTATCTTTTTTTAACCTTTTAATCTACTCTCTTTGTATATAGGCGAGTTCTTGGTTTGAGTTATCTTTCTTTTGTGCATCCCTTGTGCGTTTTCGGATTGTTATTAAACTTTTCTACTACTATTAATATAATTTGCCGTTTCCAAAAAAAGACCTTTTAATTAAAAAGTTTATACACATTTTAATACATTTCATTCAAATTATTACTTTTATAAAATTACTACCTTTAATGTCCAGTTGACAAAACGGAATGATAATGTGAACGCCAACCACGCTGATGACTACAAGTAGTTACTATTATCTTAACCATTAACCATATAGAATACCTCCAAATTAACGATATAAAATTTAATAAAGTGCATCAATTATGATAATTTTCTTTCTTTTTTTATTGAAAAATGCAAAATGACATAGACGTTTCAAATCGTGATAAACCCAAACAACATATTCAAAAAAAAAAAAAAAAAAAAAAAAAAACTGAAGGAAGTATTTGATCGGATGTTTTAGATAGTTACGGCTCTGATCTCTTCGCCTGCACAGAACTGATCTGAAGAGAAATGAAATGAACTGAACTAAACCGAATGAAGTTGAGCTGAACGGAACTGAATGAAAACTTATTTGTAGGATAAAATACTATTAAGTGAATTTGAACTGCACTTAATGCACCTAAACTGAACTTAATATATCTGAACTGATCTGAACTAAATTGAATTGAAGTGAACTTAAAATAATCAATTTTCAGACGAAAATAACAAAGTCTAATGAGCTGTGAAAAAGATAAAAAAGAGTGATACAGCCAGAGCTAAAATTACTAATGTCAGAGCAATTTACCTTTTATAAACACTAATTATTACTAAAAGTACATAAATTACTATGACATTAGTAATTTTAACTTTGACTATATCAATAGCGAAAATAAATGAATTGCATATAGAGCGTTTGGATCAAATTTAGAGTTAGGATTCTTCATCTACTAAATTAGTCCATCAGCTTTAGACCTAATTTACGAAAAAGGGATAATGAACTCTCTTCTCTCATCCTATTCCTCTGCTCTTGTTTCTCTCACTTAGGTTATGTGTCACTCGGTGCACCCCCTATGTCTTTCTTTCATCACTACTAATGCTAATGAAGTACTCGGTATGTGCGAGGTGAATTTGATTGCGTTTAACTTAATTACAGTATAAAAATATATAATACAATTATATTTTGAAAGCATATTTCATGATCTTTCGTAATATAATTTTATTTAATATTTTTTGGTGCCACCCGGGAGTAATTTGTGGTTAAGTCAACCCTAAAAGTTCATACAACACATTATTAGCGGGACGAATGGAGTACCATTTTGCTATTTTTATGACTATATTGCGTTGAAAATCACTTTCCTCTTGCACTAAATCCAAACGTAACCATAATCTCTCACAGGGTTTGATAATCATTGATTTTGAAGTCGTCGTGGTTCTCATGTTCAAGTCAATTACATTTTCTGAAACATGATGATTTCGTGTATGATTTCGGTCTCCTAGCCGCAACTTAATGTTGTCTTGTTTTAATATAGTACTCCTACTACTGTACTTGTTTTCAACGGATTCATAGGCTATAAATCAGCAAATTCAAACGAAAGATTTTTTAAGTATATCACGTTATATATGGTGGAATCTGCATTCATACGTGTGGTCAACCGTACTAGCTAGTTTTTCAAACCAACTTACATTATAGTGTTGTACTTAACTACCACACTATAATTAGGCTTGTAACCTAGTCGTAATAGTGGACTTTATATAAGGTCATAATTAATCCGTCCCAACGTATCATAAATTAATTATTAGGCTTGTAGAGTACGATCATAGTCTGGAGTTGGAATGGAGAGGGTACCCTTGGCCTTGATCAGATATTTCTGTAGATATTCATTGTTGAGTACTTGTATCTGAATTTTTCTTGAGGATCGTAATTCTTTGTATATAGGCTCTGTCTGTTTCAACTTAATTTCAGTTTTATTAAGTTCAGTTCAATTCAAATTTATTAAGTTCAGTTCACATTAATTAAGTTCAGTTCAGTTCAGTTCAAATAAGTTTAGAGTTTTTCAGGTGAAACAAATAGAGCCATAGAGTAATGATCCTAGATTAGAGCTCTCTATATTCCATAGTCGAGGTAGTTTACCGATTAATTGTGTTGTTTGTGAAAAGCATGAGCTTCAACTTGGGGAATGCCTTCATATCTGTGTATATTGCTTCTTTTTGGGTTTCTTTATAAATTTTACCTTACGTCCAAAAAAAATATGTCCACAACTACAAGTAATTATCATAGTAGGAGACGTTGTACAGAGAAAAGATTAACCGATAAATATAATAGTAGTAGTTATTACGAAGACACGATGGTTACTTGTAAAAGAAAACCCTCAATATAATATGAGTATTTTTCTTAAAATCATCCATCCGCCGTTTCTAAAGATTTTCTACACGTTTTCGTCAAAATTTCTTCTTTTTTTTTAATTCTCTACC
Source organism: Plantago ovata (assembly GCA_028274465.1). Classification (NCBI taxonomy): domain Eukaryota; kingdom Viridiplantae; phylum Streptophyta; class Magnoliopsida; order Lamiales; family Plantaginaceae; genus Plantago; species Plantago ovata. The sequence continues at coordinate 130,167,744 of CM051455.1, forward strand.
GGGAAGATTCTTCCAAATTCCAATTCGGTTGGAAAATATTAGTATAGTGTTCGTCGGAAAAGGAAGTGGAAGAAAACTTTTAACCCATGTCTCGAAGATGCAATATTATGTCGTTACACTTTGCTCGTTCGTTCATTCTTTAATTGTTTTTTGCATGATTTCTTGCACAACTCGTTTTCCTTGTCTTATATTTCAACATCATCACTATCTTAAAATATTCCTTCAACACAAGCAACAATTATAATAATATTTTAATTGTTGTACATTCCTTCTTGCTTTCACACCTCAAATGGCAAAGTCTGAACCTTTGGCTTGATGTGACAACAAACAATTCTCCAATCAAAAGCGTAAATAGAATCGTTACATTTCGTATACCATATAAATATATACAGAATATAATAAAGATTTTAGAAAAATATAAAGAGTAAAATATGATAAATACGTCTAGCAATGGGTTGGAACTTGATAACAGATAGATGTATGTCAGAGGTTCCAGAAATTGATTAAACATAACCTTCAACTAAAACCGATGGAAAATAGGCAATAACCATCACCTATCACATGCAAATGGCAGCCCCCACCTGAACATTATGTGTGCATCAATATTGATGGGTCGTATGACCATAGTACTGGCTTGGCAAGGGTTGGGGTAGTTATAAGAAATTATGAAAAGAAATACATTATAGCTGGTGCAAAATTTTTGGGCCGTCTGGATGCAACTACTGCTGAGTTTTATGCGTTATTATTTGGGCTCAAATTGTGTGAGAATTTGAATCATAAGTATGTAATTATTCAGACTGATTCAAAGGTTTTGGTGGCATGCTTAAACAGGGGAGCAACAACCACTACTCACCAAGAGATGATCATGCAGGATGCTCGTAGAAGGATGAACAATTTGACAGACGTTCATGTTCCTTTTGTGTATCGTGAAGAAAATAATGTGGCAGACGTGTTGGCAAATGAAGGAAGAAAAAGTAATTTTGGTCGAAGCAATCTGACACCTTTTGAATCCTCTCGTGTATATATCTGGGATATTTGTCCCATTTGGCTAGATGAAGTAATTAGGAAGGACAATTTAGCTTGTGTTCAGTTTGTAAACGATGTTTCTATTTCTGTTTAATGCATCTATTTGATTTCGAAAAAAAATGGGTTGGAACTTGAACGGAGAGTAACGTTTTTAGTATGTGATAAAATACAACTTTGATATTTTATAGTACCTATATATCCAATTTAGCTACTTTATTTTAACTCACTATCTAAGTTTGATATTCTTTTCGATTTAACAAGAAGAACGACATCACGCGTGGCAACCACTCGCCGAACAAAGCAGAAAATGACAAAAAAATTACAAAGCAAAAATGAAGAAAAAGAAAAGTGAGCGCGTGTTATACATTTTATTAGTACTCCAACATGAATTTAATATATGTATAATACATGCCTATTTTTTTATTATTATTTCTCAATTTTCAATATGTTCGTCGAGTGGTTGTCAGTTGTCACGCGCTCGTACTGTTCACATTTTTTTATATTAAATTAAAAAATATCAAAATTTAACAGTATATGACAATAAAATATCCAAATTGAAAATCATTACTAAATTGAGTATAACACTATTTTGAGTAAATTTTACACTTTTAGCATGCATGAATCTTTTCCGCTTGATATTACACTTAGTAGGATTTAAGTTGAAATTTTAGATCTAAAAAACAAACTTTGACTTGATATTCACAAGTTTAGACCGTACAACTGTGTCCAAGACAAGTAGACCCCAAGTTTGTGTCAAAAATATCATACTACAGCAAGTACTCTAGTACTAGAAATTTTTTATACTTCTTGTTTTATTTTTAAATATTTCTATGGAGTAAAAAGTACTCCATTTAATGAAAATTATTAATAATTGGTTTGTGTGAATGATAAAATATGAATAAGACTCATAAAGTAGTGATAAGAATGAGATAAAAATATTAACAAAAACTTGATTATTGAAATGAAACTTTTTACTTTTGAATTTATGTTAGACCTAAAAAAAAGGGGGAAGTAATAAAATTGAGCAAGTATATCTGTATATGGCAAGTTACATAATTCATTAACATAAACAAAACAAAAATTCCAATTAACTAATAACCAGTAACATCAAATGAAACAGTGAAATCCAAAACCAAGAATCCCAAACTCGATATAAACAAATTAGAACCACTCCAAACTTGAAACACACACACACACAAAACAATCCAAACATGGCCACCACTTCTCCGCCGCCGCCGCCTCCCCCCTCCGCCCTCACCCGCCTGAACACCTACGTCTCCAAAACCCGAGTCGGAAAACACTTCAAGCTCTCCGAACGCAACTCCACCTTCACCACCGAGCTCCGTGCCGGAACCGCCACGTTCCTCACCATGGCCTACATACTGGCAGTGAACGCTTCCATCCTCTCCGACTCGGGCGGGACCTGCTCCGTCTCCGACTGCGTCCCGCTCTGTTCCAATCCAACCATCTCCACCTCAGACTGCCTTACCAACAATTTCACACTCATCCAACCTGACAGTTCTTGCAAATTCGACCCCGTAAACCCCGGCTATGCCGCCTGCCTGGAACGAACACGCCGCGACCTGATTGTAGCCACAGTAGCGTCCTCCTTAATCGGCTGCGTGATCATGGGCGTTCTGGCCAATCTGCCCTTAGCCTTGGCGCCTGGAATGGGTACTAATGCTTACTTCGCGTATACGGTTGTTGGTTTCCATGGATCAGGGACAATTTCTTACCAGAGTGCACTAGCTGCTATTTTCATGGAAGGGCTTCTTTTCTTACTGATTTCGGCTGTTGGATTACGCGCGAAGCTAGCGAAATTGGTCCCGAAACCGGTCAGGATTTCGTCTTCTGCTGGAATTGGATTGTTCTTGGCGTTTATTGGACTGCAGGGGAATCAGGGAATCGGGTTAATCGGTTATAGCTCGTCGACTTTGGTGACGCTTGGCGGCTGTCCGAGCTCGTCCAGGGCTATGGTCGCTCCGGTTATGGCGTCAGGGAACGGAACTATGTCGTTAATTCCAGGCGGAACTGTTTCAGGTAATAATGTTGGAGAATTAATATAAATGATTAACTCTCTGCCTGTCAGGTCGAGTTTTTTTATGAAATAATATTCTGTCATGGTACCAGATTCCTACAGTTGATTTCTCTTTATTCGCTGAACTTTTCCTATTTACTATTTTCGCTGAGTGTGTTATGTTCTGCTATCACAGGGGACATTCTCTGTTTGCAAGGCAGAATGGAGAGTCCTACACTATGGCTGGGAATCGTCGGATTCGTAATCATAGCTTATTGCTTGGTGAAGAACATAAAGGGTGCCATGATTTACGGGATAGTTTTCGTGACCGCTGTGTCCTGGTTCAGGAATACCTCAGTAACCGCGTTCCCCAACACTCCAGCTGGAGATTCGGCATACGATTACTTCAAGAGAGTAGTTGACGTTCATAGTATTCAATCGACAGCTGGAGCGTTGAGTTTTCGAGATATCGGAAATGGAAGATTTTGGGAAGCCCTGATCACTTTCTTGTACGTGGATATTTTAGACACGACCGGTACTCTATACTCCATGGCCCGATTCGCAGGTTTCACCGACGAGAACGGTGATTTCGAGGGTCAGTACTTCGCATTCATGTCAGATGCGTCGTCGATTGTGATCGGGTCGTTACTAGGAACGTCCCCCGTGACGGCGTTTATCGAGTCGTCTACGGGGATACGAGAAGGCGGGCGGACAGGGTTGACCGCGTTGACTGTGGCGGGATACTTTATGCTGGCGTTCTTCTTTACGCCACTGCTGGCGTCGATACCGGCGTGGGCGGTGGGGCCGCCGTTGGTGCTGGTGGGGGTGTTGATGATGAAGGCGGTGGTTGAGGTGGATTGGGAAGATATGAGGGAGGCTATACCGGCGTTTGTGACTTTGATTTTGATGCCTTTGACTTATTCTATTGCCTATGGTTTGATTGGTGGGATTGGGACCTATGTGGTGTTGCATATGGGGGATTGGGTTGAGATGGGTTTGAGAAAGTATGGGGTCATTGGTGGTAGTACTAGTAGTAGTAGTAGTAGGAATATTGGTGGTGGTGATCAAGGTAATATGGTCAATGGTAGTGATAAATTAGAAGAAGTTTAGGACAATTTATTCTTCCCATTTTTCAATTTTGTGATTAGAGTATTTTGGTACTAGTTTGTAAAGTCAAATTTTGGGAGCTAATAATTTTGTGAATCCCACCTTTTTCTTTTTCTTGTAGTTATTCTTTTGTAACATGTAATGCTGTATATATTCCTAACTGTTTGGCTACTTCTAGTTTTGGTCTTGGTTGGTTTTTTGTTGTAACTTGAGTCACTTTTTCGTGATTGTACGGTGATCCTAACAAGAAAATTATCTTTCGTGCCTAGTTAAATCCCCTAAACTTGCCCCGAAAGATATGCACACTCCTTTGGACATGACCAAGATTTGGTGATACAATTTATATACTACCCAAATATTGGCCTCTTGCTAGTTAAGATGGACACACTAGATGGGGGAGGGGGTCAAGTAGTTGCCACAAACATAAGATCAAGGGGTTGCTGTCTAGTATCCTCGGTTGTGATCGGCTTAGAGGTGTAGGCTTTGTATTTGTATCGTGCATCTCTTGTGCACTTTGTTTGTAAACTTTTTTCTTGCTCTTTATTAATATAATTATTAGGCCATTTTAATAATTGCATAAAATATTATTTCGGTATGATTTAGTTTTAATACGAGGTCAAATGGAGTCTTAAAAAATTTCAACATTTATTTAATGAAAAGTTACGAACGAGATGGAGTAAGTATTATCTATGCAGTTTACCTTTTAAAAAAATGATGAAATGATGTTTATGCTGGCTTGGCTACGTTAGTGTAGGATTGTCGATTCCTGTCTGATGCATTCTGTGAAGGGAACTACCAAAAGAAAGGTTTGTTAGATAGGTTTTTAATACCTCCATTAATGGCCACGTCCTTTTCTCCGAACCAAACAGCTCACACCTCCCAGGTATTATTATTGCACACGATTAACCCATGACGCCTGTCAATCATTATAGCCCACATTCTAATGGTCCTTAAGATATAATAAAAGAAATATGGGGAAGTACTATCTTTTTTAAACGTGAGTCATTATCCTACTCCTTAATTCTTATAACTCCTATATCGTATCTTAAACCACATTATGTGTACTAACATTCTAAATCATTTTATGTCTACTACATCTTCATCAAAGATCGAACCATATACCTATCATTTTCAACTCCAGCTCCGCACTCCATCACCTTATTCCTCCTATTAATACTTAGTAAAAAGAAATATCCAGATCATGTTGACAAGTGGATCTCGCAAGGGTTCATGAAATTCAAGACCACCTTTTATCTTTTTTCTTTTATATTTTGCCCAAACACTCTGCTCGTGTCAAAAGTCTTTTTGCACGGTTTGAGTATCTAGTCATTTGGTAGATATAATTTCAATAACTAAGATCGGATAGATAGTGTAAACAACACATATACTTGCAAACAGGTTAAATACGTTGAAATTATAAAATTTTAATTCGTGGTATTTCAAGAGACGGATTCATCCTGATTTATAAAAACTACTACGTAGTATATATTATCTCGTTCCCCTTTTTGCTGGTTCGATTTCCATAGCAATTCCAAGTTGTTGCTTTTGCTTTTTATCATCATTAACAAAGACTTAACCTCAATATGATCACTAATTGGAACAGGTTCAAAGCATGAATTCTAAACACTACTTTTGCCACTCATGATTTTAAATTGACAACTTTCAATGAAGAAAATATTGGACGGGCCATTGAGCTTACTAGCCTCGAAAATTGTAAGGTCCAGATTTTTACTTTTATGTTATCTCGACTTCAAATATGTCACTGTCACATCATAATATTTATTAAAACTGTACATTAATTATACATTGAAAAGATATTGAATGGGAACTGGGAAGGCATGAAGATTAACAAGTTCTACATCTATTTGTGCATATTCTCCCTCGTAGTGATGCGTACGAATCCCCTTTGTGCATATTCTCCGTCGTAGTGGGGGAACAATATTAAACGTGTTGAAACCACAGGCCTCTAGTTTCAAATTTGTTGGGTTCGAAGGGTTACATGCACTAATTAGGGAGTGGATAAGATGGATTATAGCAACAAACATTTTTTGAAAGATAAGAAATTAAAAGAATCAAATTCAGATGGGTGTTGTGTGATTAAAGATATTTAATTAAGCAACAACTCACTTTTGATGAACAGCAAGGCTTTAACATTGACAGGTTGATTCGAATTTCGATATATAAAAGAGTACGTACGTATATATCATACTTCGTATAATATATCATCATAGCTTATGAATTTTTAGAGCTCATTTTTGTGGTCCACGTGGGTATATATGTTGTGATTATTCCCATGAATCAACAACATTAAGATAAGCCTATGGAATTGATTCTTAAGCTACTTGTTTAGTTTTGGGCATACATATTTGTGCATGTGTCACTTGGGAAACCAAAAGTGAGAGATTGAACACTTTGATTCTTATTATTGTGTTTTTCTCCTAAAGGGACATGGTTTTTCAATTTTATTACGACAATGACATAATTTTGTTTGAAGTAGAAATTTCATCGATCTTAAGAATCAGGTCGAGCATTATAATTAAGCAAAGTATTTCCTGAAAGCCCTTGATCTACCAAAGTTATTTCCATCCTCAAAATTGTAACTCAACTGGTAATCATCCTTTCTTCACTACATAAACTTAATTAAAGGTACTTGATTTTTAATTTTTTATTGCAAGTTGTAACATAAATTGGAGTGGAAATGATTTATTCAAGCAGATCATCTAAGTAATTAAAGCAGCATTTACCCGGCAAAATGTGAAAAATATAGAAAGATGGGCCTAATGCATGGGCTTTCAATGGTGGGTACACCAATCAACATTCCAAATACAAGAAGTCTCCGACAACTGAATTGAAAGTTGGAAGTATCGAGGACTAGTCCATGGTTGTGTTAGGTAGCAACCGATGGTATTTAAGATCACCCGACCCAAAACCAGCCAGGTTTACTGAACTTAGGCCGGCCCATTAGCAGAGAAGAATCGGAGTTCCATTCACGACCTATACACTAAAACCTCTATAAATTAAAAGAGTTCGTCTCCGGTGAGACCACTAGTTTCGTGAGACCAAAAATGAGACTCAAAGGAATTACAAAATAGATAAAAAAACTCGCTGGTCCAACCAAATAAGTCGCGGGTCATGTTATAACCCGAAACAAAACCGGATCTCTTCACTTTCTCCGTCTCTGCAACAAAAACAGAGAATATCGATTGTCTCTCTGCAACAAAAATATCGATTGTCTCTCTATCTCTCTACGAATCTTCAATTGCTTCAACGAAAAACAAATATGGGGATGAACGATTACTCTCCTAGATCGTTGAATGAATTGAACAGTTTGAGGATTAGATTGATGCAATTGACAAATTCAAAAAGGGCAAAACGTTCAAGGAAAATTAAGGAATCTCCAGCGGTTAAAGTCGATCGTATAGAAGAAGACTTCATTGAAATAGCTGAAGGATTTTCTATGAGACAATCGGAATTTGATATGGAAGAAGATTTCAGTGAATTTGTTGAAGATCCAGAAATTACAGAAGGGTTTGCTATGAGACAATCGGAATTTGATATTGAAGAAAATTGCAATGAATTTGCTGAAGGATTTGTTGAAAATATTGATGAAGTACCTAGAGATCCAAAATTTACAGAAGGATTTGCTGGTGAACATGAAGCTGATAAAGGACCTGCTGAACAATCAGGTATGTTACAATTTCGTTTGAGTTTTATGCATTATTGATTTGAGTGGTATGATAAAAGTTTCTGAGTTTTACTCTGTAAAGTTCTGTATGTTGCAAATTCGTTTGAGTTTTATGCATTACTGATTTGAGTTTTACTCTTTTGATAGTTGAGTTTCATTCATATACTGATTGAGTTTTATAATATATTATTGTAGAGCATATACCACTCTCTTTTATTGGTTTAAAGAAGGAAAAATGGGAACATTTTGAGGAACTTTACAAACGGTATGCATCAATGGTTGGATTTTCTGTTAGAATCTCAACAACAAGAACATCCAAAGATAAATCTGTCAAGGAAAAGTACTTCGTCTGTTCTCGTGCAGGCAAAGCACCTATTAAGCAAACTCAACCAGTGGCAATTTCTCCTATGCTTTTGGTTGATAGTGATGAAGGAAATGAAGAAGATAAAGAACAAAACGCAAAGAAGCCAAGAAAAAGTAGAGTCAGAAGGACTGATTGCAAGGCTAGTTTGAGAATTGCATTCAACAAGGAAGAAATTTGCTTTGAAGTTAAGCATCATATTACAGAACACAACCATGAGTTGGCTAGGCCATAATGGAGTCACTTGCAGCGTTCTCAAAGGAAGATTACACCACAGAAAGGCAAAGTAATCGAGTGTATGGAAGGGGCTAGATTAAAGCCAAGCCAGAGTTACAGAGTTCTTATGCACAATGCTGGAGGCAGAGAGAACGTTGGGCACACTGTTCGGGATAATATCAACTATGTAAACCGGTTAGTTTTCTTTGAGTTTTATATGTTGTTTGTTTGAGATTTTATGTGATTCTTTGAGTTTAATATGATGTTTGTTTGAATTTCTTAGAAGTTGTATATGTTTGAGTTTTATATGGTGTTTGTTTGAGATTTATATAGCTATTGTTTGAGGTTTACAACTGTATTCAAGAAGGTGTTTGTTATGTGTTCTTCTGCTTCTCAATTATATTATGTTTGTTGCTTATTACTGTGTTAAGTTTATTTTCAACTCTGTAAACAGGCTGAGGGCCCATAAAACTGGAGGACAAGATTCACAATGTGTGATAAATTCATTGTTAAAAAGGCAAAGACAGGATCCTGAGTTCTTTTACAGAGTAATGCTTGATGACCAAACAAGACTATGTGGAGTGTTTTGGTGCGACTGGGTTATGAGGGAGGATTACAAACTTTTGGAGACGTGCTGATTTTTGATACAACATACCGTACTAACCGGTATGATATGATTTGTGCACCTTTGGTAGGAGTCAATAGCCACTGGAATAATGTTGTTTTCGGTTGTGCTTTTCTTGCTAATGAACAAGCGGAGACATTTGTTTGGTTGTTGGAGACATTCTTGGAAGCAATGGAATAGAAAAAAACCAATTACAGTATTTACAGACCAGGATAGTGCTATGAGCAAAGCAATTGCAGAGGTATAAAAAATGTTTTTGAGTTTTATATGTTTGAGTTTTATATGTTGTTTCTTTAAGTTTTATGTGCTTCTTGTTTGAGTTTTACATCTGAATTAAAGAAAATGTTTGAGTTTTGTTTAATATGATTGTTCAGGTGTTTGGGGAATCAACAAAGCATAGACTTTGTGTGTGGCATATTGAACAAAACTTTTATAAGAATGCTGGTGCTTTGAAAAACAATAAGGAATTTAAGAAAACATTCCTATTCTGCCTGAAAATATGTAGAGACAAGGATGTGTTTGAGGAAACATGGAAGACAATGATTGAAACTTACAACCTGTACACCGAACATGATGACCCTAATAAAAAGTGGTTTAAAAAGTGTTATGGGTTACGTGACAAGTGGTGTAGAGCTTTGAATAAAGATATCTTCTCTGCTGGGATATTGTCATCACAACGGAGTGAGAGTACAAACAACGCTGTATCGTTTAACTCAAACAAGCATACATCTCTGACACAATTTTTTGATTTATTTGATGAAATGGTTGAGAGGTGGAGATCAACAGAGGTTCAAAATGAGTTTCTATGCAGTACAACACATCCAATGCTATACTCTCAGCATAAGATTCTACAGCATGCTGCAAAGGTAAAAAAATACTAAAAAAACTTTATACAGAATTGCGTGAGTTTTATATGATGATTGTTTGAATTTAATGCATGTGAATTTGTCAATGATATGCAGATCTACACTGTCAAAATTTATGGGGAGTTTGAAAAACAGTTCATTTACTCTATTACCAATGGAGTTGACCTGAAATCTTCTGATCAACATACTTTCATATATGATGTCATTCCAAATGAAGAAAAGTATGGGATTTCAACAGTTACATATTCTCAAATTGATGGAGTGATAAAGGTTAAATGCAGCTGTATGTTGTTTGAAGAAAGAGGATGGCTCTGCCAACATTGCATTCGTGTTTTCCATCAACACAATGTTGTTTCAATTCCTGATGACTATATTCTTCGACGTTGGACTAAAGATATAAAGCGTCACGTGTTTGACATGCAAAGAGATAAGATTAGTACTGTAAAAAATGCACCAGATTCAATTGCTTGGAGACATCAAATGTCCAGAAGCTGGTTCAACTTGGTTATAAAAGCTGAGGGAAATGATAGGGCAAAAATGATTATAGAAGAAGCATACCAAAAAGCTTTGGATGAAACTAATCTTATAATGAAGGGGAAGGAACAAACCATTTCTGAAACACCTAATGAGCAGGAAGCAGGGGATGGCACAGAAAATATGCTTGTAGTGCGTAATCCTGAAAAATCAAAAACGAAAGGAAGAAAGCCTAAAAGGATAAAGGGTGCTATTGAGAAGAATCCAAGAAAGAAAAAAGGTTCAGCCACAGAGGCAGCAAGTTTCCCCAGGAAGGAACAAGTTATTTGATGAAACAAGGAATACATAAAAAATTCAGTACTCTAGTCTTTTGTGGACTATGTTCCTTGATTTCAATACTATATTTCTTTGTTTAAGAATTAGAATTTTGTAGACTCTGACCCATTAATATTGATACTTTGTTTTTCTTGATTTTCCTCATGTTTATGTTGACAGTTGTTCAAAAATTTAAAAAATTTCTATGAAGGTTAAACTCAAATTGTCATGCATATGAAACTCATGCTCAGCGGTAAACCTCAAACGAACCACAAACATAAAACTCAAACACACAGCGTATAAAACTCAAACATACACTCAAGCCTAGATGGATTGGTCAACCCCAAACACCCTGAAAAATGAATTGAATTACTTCTGGATTCCACGAATTTTCAACCCCAAACACCCTGTAAAGGGATCATGTAATATATTTCCATGAATTTTCAATGTTAACTCATGGACAGTGGTAAACCTTAAACAAGCACCATACAAAACTCAAACACACAGCATATAAAACTCAAAAAACATATAAAACAGAATTAAAAAAGAGTTTTCAAAAATATGACTGAAAGTAGTACTAATCTGAGTTATTACAGATAAATTTCAAATTAAAAATAAAACATGTTCAACAATGTTAAAACTTCGAAATCAAATCAACCAGATATTGAGCCTCTTGTGCATAATTCACCATCTCTGCATATGAAACTCATACTCAGCGGTAAACCTCAAACGAACCACAACATAAAACTCAAACACACAGCGTATAAAACTCAAAAATACACTCAAGCCTAGATGGATTGGTCAACCCCAAACACCATGAAAAATGAATTGAATTACTTCTGGATTCCACGAATTTTCAACCCCAAACACCCTGTAAAGGGATCATGTAATATATTTCCATGAATTTTCAATGTTAACTCATGGACAGTGGTAAACCTTAAACAAGCACCATAAAAAACTCAAACACACAGCATATAAAACTCAAAAAACATATAAAACAGAATTAAAAAAGAGTTTTCAAAAATATGACTGAAAGTAGTACTAATCTGAGTTATTACAGATAAATTTCAAATTAAAAATAAAACATGTTCAACAATGTTAAAACTTCGAAATCAAATCAACCAGATATTGAGCCTCTTGTGCATAATTCACCATCTCTGCGTGGACAACTGTAATCGCCAGTTTCTTTTCATCGTAATAATTGGTCTCCATTATTTTAAGCTTGAGATTGTACTGCTTAAACATGCAATCATGCAATATGTCATGAATAATTTCAGGTCCAGCAGCATCTTGTAAAAAATGAATTGCTTTGGCAGAATGACCAACAATTTTTTCAGCTACTTCCTGGAATGCTGTGACATTAGCTGCACCGGTATGATCTTGGAATTGAGCTTGAAGCAGATATCGATAATCACAATCTTTAAATTCCTTCTTACAGGTATCGCACCACCATTTTGAGTCCACAGTTTGTGTGACTTTCTTGCTGCATATTCTATCACCTACTTTGAGAGGGCATGCTGTGTAGTACAAACTATCATTGTGAATGAACATTAAGGTAGCCTTGCAAGAAATCCAGTCTGGTGATTTTGACATTACAAGTCGCTCATCTGTTATTTGTGACAATGTTTTGGGAACAAATTTTTTGAGGCCTGCAGGGAGAGTTGGCCTAGAAATAGATTCAAATAATATTTCTTTTCCACCATTATCAAACCATTTTCTTAAGGCAGAAGCCTCTACAGAAACAAGATTGATGAACAGTCGAGTAGAAGATATCGTGCAGATTGATTTCACACTAAAATTGCTCACTTTAGCAAATTTCACAGCCAAAATAGGAGATCTCCCAGTTTGTACCATTTCATAAAGTTGTTCACCTTCTTTACTGCTGAAACCTCCCCACAAGGTAAACTCTATACTTCGTCCTGATTGATCCTTCAAGTTCAGAAATCTTCTTTGAGTTTGCATTCCATCTTTTCTCATAAAAGGAACAGAAGCATCAACAGTTGATACCACAGCTATCAAATCAACTACAACATCACTTTCTGTATTTGCAATTTCTTCAATGGATTTGAAACAAAACATCTGCTTTGGTATAGAATCATCTTCATTAGAGCACAACTTAACCAATGATGATGCCTCCAAATAAATTTCCCATCGACTATTAAGACAGTTGAACATCTTCTGGGCAGCTTTCAAGTTACCTTTGATATTTCATAAATTTTACCAACTTCAATAGATGCATGAATTTTGTCAACAACAGCATTAAAGCATGTGGCACGGATCTCACCTCCACCAGAATCCAACACATCAAACGAAAACACTTTACCATGCCCTTTCTCAGTGTTGAAGTGTCGTACCTCATTTTTTCCAGTAACTCGACCTTTAATAATCCAATTACGATTAAATGGAGTCAGAGCAGAAATGGGAGTAAAATTATTTAATTTCATTTTCAACTTGTTTGCTTCATTCAATGAAATTGGATTCATCCTCAACTTCTGCATTTGGTTGTCAGCTTGTGCAAGAGGTCTTGTGGTTTGAGAAACTTCTTGTTGTGCATTGACAAACACACTTGAACTACCAGTACATGTTGAATCTATCAAGATAGTTCTGAATCCCACAATAGTAATGATCCTGAAAAAAAGAAAAAAAAATGATATGATAAGTTATAACATGCATGGACAGTGGTAAACCTCAAAGAAGCAGATGACAGACACATAAATCAGACTTCAGTAAAACTCAAACATAATATACACAAACCTCAAAGAAGCAGAAAATAAAACTCAAACAAACATCATATAAAAACTCAATTACATAAAACTTATCCTAAAGCACCACGTAGACATGTATACATAAACCTCAAACTTAACAACCATAAAACTCAAAATTATAGGAGCTGATGACAGAAACATAAATTAGACTCAAGTAAAACTCAAACATTATATACATAAACCTCAAACTTAACAACATTAAAACTCAAACTAATAGAAGCAGATGACAGACACATAAATCAGACTTCAGTAAAACTCAAACATAATATACATAAAACTCAAAGAAGCAGAAAATAAAACTCAAGCAAACATCATATAAAACTCAATTACATAAAACTTATCCTAAAGCACCATGTAGACATGTATACACAAACCTCAAACTTAACAACAATAAAACTCAAAAATTATAGGAGCTGATGACAGAAACATAAATCAGACTTCAGTAAAACTCAAACATAATATACATAAACCTCAAACTTAACAAGAAATAAAACTCAAACTAATAGAAGCAGATGACAGACACATAAATCAGACTTCAGTAAAACTCAAACATAATATACATAAAACTCAAAGAAGCAGAAAATAAAACTCAAACAAACACTATATAAAACTCAATTACATAAAACTTATCCTAAAGCACCATGTAGACATGTATACATAAACCTCAAACTTAACAACCATAAAACTCAAAATTATAGGAGCTGATGACAGAAACATAAATAAGACTCAAGTAAAACTCAAACATTATATACATAAACCTCAAACTTAACAACATTAAAACTCAAACTAAATAGAAGCAGATGACAGACACATAAATCAGACTTCAGTAAAACTCAAACATAATATACATAAAACTCAAAGAAGCAGAAAATAAAACTCAAGCAAACATCATATAAAACTCAATTACATAAAACTTATCATAAAACACCATGTAGACATGTATACACAAACCTCAAACTTAACAACAATAAAACTCAAAATTATAGGAGCTGATGACAGAAACATAAATCAGACTTCCGTAAAACTCAAACATAATATACATAAACCTCAAACTTAACAACAAATAAAACTCAAACTAATAGAAGCAGATGACAGACACATAAATCAGACTTCAGTAAAACTCAAACATAATATACATAAAACTCAAAGAAGCAGAAAATAAAACTCAAACAAACACTATATAAAACTCAATTACATAAAACTTATCCTAAAGCACCATGTAGACATGTATACACAAACCTCAAACTTAACAACAATAAAACTCAAAATTATAGGAGCTGATGACAGAAACATAAATCAGACTTCAGTAAAACTCAAACATAATATACATAAACCTCAAACTTAACAACAAATAAAACTCAAACTAATAGAAGCAGATGACAGACACATAAATCAGACTTCAGTAAAACTCAAACATAAAATACATAAAACTCAAAGAAGCAGAAAATAAAAACTCAAACAAACACTATATAAAACTCAATTACATAAAACTTATCCTAAAGCACCATGTAGACATGTTGAGTTTTGTATAGTGTTTGTTTGAGTTTTATATTGTGTTTGTTTGAGTTTTATCACGAAAACATTATCATTTCAAAAAGTTACAATAAAAACAACACCAAGTAAACCGACAAAAAATACACATATGCCATGAACAACTACATCAAACCCAATATAGGTAAAACTCAAAACATCAAGCATACACACAGAAACGAACAAAAAATGAATACAAAAAATAAAATGAATATATAAATTGAGAGTAGAGAAAATTACTTTCGATCTCTGATTGTACAGCAGGTGTAATCATTCAGCTCAATAATAGATCCACTACGAACAAGGTTATTCTTCACACGAAAATTTAGGTTTGTACAGAGCATGGCATGGTGAGTATTGAGAGAATCAAATAGAGTAAACCTGTAACGCTCTGTTGTTGATGGATCCACGTTTGTTTGTTTGATACTAATAACCTTCAACACAGGCTTGCAGACACGGTCGCCGGCACAGATTTGATCTAAACAGACTGTGAGATCCATCTTGTATGTCGACAATTGAAAGAAGGAGAAACGGTTTAGAGAGAAACCTCTTTGAGAGAAATAAAAACCGTTTGAGAGAAATAAAAACAAAAACCCTTTGAGAGATATTATTCATTTTGTGTTAATTTTATTATTATTATTATTATTTTATTTTCTAAGAAACGATTCTTTTAGTTATTAATAAGAAAAGCCGCTTCTTTCTGCTAATTGTAAGGAACTAGTGTGTAAAGACAACACTTCATCAAAAAACAGGACTCTTCATAAAACACTTCCAACAATGGACAAAACACTTCATGAAAAACACATGACTCTTGATAACAGGTTTTTACACTCCTATAAATATTGAAGACAACATCAGTGTAATCATCAACATTTAGTCGAGTACAGCAAAACACAGACAAACTGAGAAAAGTATTTCTGGAAATTCTTGAAACAGCAACACACAGAAAAAAAGTAAAAAAATGTCGTACATACATATTGAAACTATCAACATTGATAACCCACGAACACTGGCTGAACATCGTGGCAAAGCATTCTGGAAATTCATATCTATATCGACGGAGCATGAACTAAAAATCAATGTCCGTCTGACAGATGAACAAAATTGGGTTGTTACGATATCAATGGATATGGAAGAACGCCTATCGCACCGATATAGATACAGGTTCATATGGTTGAATGCAGCACATACCATTGAAGATAGCAACATCATTCCAAGAAACTATGAGGCTGACTTGAGCAATCATATAAGGTTTTCAAGACCTCACATCGTATTGGTGACAGGAACTAATACCAGTATATCGGTTTCAAACAACCATCGGGGAGACATACGTCCATTCAATCCTAATGATGTGGCCGACTACTTCTGGAATTTGGGAATGACGCTGCACCAAACTGAGCAGCGCATTGGAATTGATGATAGCGAACTCTACTTCGCTGCTACAACACAGGAGATAGACGTGGACGTGGAGCATACGATTGATGAGAATGATCGCAATCGTAGAAGCTTGCAGAATGGCATTCTATTCAATATAATCTAGGTCTTATTACATGTGTGGAAAATGCTATAGCGTTGACGGTAGATTAGGTAGGTCAGTTTATTATGTTCAAATATTATGTTCGTGTTATCATGTTAGACATTCTGTGATAGGGTCTCAGATTTGAAGTTTAGACTAGGTAGAAAAACAATGTATATTAGTTTAAAATAAAATGTGTTAATATCAGTATATGCATTACATATTTAGTTTCCCAATCAGACTTGTCTAAATTGAATAAAAAATGCATATAAAAATGAGGATGGACAACAATGGTAAAACTCAAACCTGCAACAGATAAAACTCAAACTAACATCAAATGAAACTCAAAAACAAATATGAAATTTATCCTCAAGCAGCATATTATGTAGAGAAGTTGAGTTTTATTTGAACCATGTTTGAGTTTTATCTTTGCAGAATAGAAAAGGAATACTTATAATTTCAATAAGCCAACATAATCATTCAAGACAACAAATGCAGAAAAACATTCCAACAGAATTAACAATCTTGAATAAGCCATGAACAATTACACAAAAGAAAAAGCGATCCTTGAAACATGTTCATGGTCCTCAAAAAAATCACAATGAATCTAAGAAATGATTCTATACATGATTCTATTTAACAACTTTCAGCTTGTTTGATTTCCTATTCTGGGCTATGATTCTCTCTAAGTCACTGCAGATATGTTCTCTTTTATCTTCACTAAACTTCCTGACACTGGTCAACAACCGATTTCTCTTTGCATTTGCATCAGACAGAGCAACTGAAGCAATTATTTCAGCTCTCATACGACGTCTTTCAGCAACCTGGTAAAAATATATTAAAAAGAGAAATTAATATAAAACTCATATTATAAACAAATCTCATACATGGTATAAGCTAATTAGTACCTTAGTCATTGAAGGTCCAGAATAATTTCCATTTCTGAAGAACTCCATTTCTTTAATAACATAAACACCACAGTCAAGGTCATTTTTTGATCTATTTGCCCATTGACACTGAGGATAAATAAGAGGAAAATCAAGAATTGTTGCAGCATCAGGGTGTCCATGTCTGTGCAAGTAACCTGCCAAATTTGTTTTCTGAAAAAAAAAGATAGTGATTAATAAGTAAGTAATCTACTTGAAAGAATGAGGCAAATAGTCTAAGCTTTATTAATGACCAAACTTTTCATATACACAACAGTATAAAAAACTTCAATACATGAACAAAACATTACGAAAAAAAGCAATAAAGAACAACAAATCTAAACTTACCAGTACACCTGCCAAAGCCTTGCATCTTTCAGTATTAGGAATGCGATTGTCCAGATGATAAATTTTATTGGATTCAAGGCAGACAACAGAAAGTGTAAAGTGATTTTCTTGATTTTTTCTAGAATTATCTTCGAAATGTGGAAAGAAGAACTGCAAAGAAAATCAAATACATATAAAATTCAGAGAACATATATTCAAAACTCATTGTATATAAATAAAAAGATGAATAAAAATTAAATTACCTGTTTCACAGTTTTCAAGAACTCAAAGTTGGATTGAAATGTATTCAAAATCCATTCGTCCATGAAATTATTTAAACTCAATTTTGCTTTATTCAATTCTTCAACAGTAGACACATGTGACTCGTGAGCCCTCGGAGTATATCCAGCAAGAGTCGACCAATAATACTACAACAAATAACAAATAAAAAATAAAAAATGCTACTTTAAAAAACAGAACATGTAAACTTAAGCAATTACTCAAAAAATCTGATAACACTTACATGCAATTGAATTCCGAAACAGCAAATACGAGGTTCATCTTTGCTTCTAATAATCTCAGCATGGTTAATTGAAACAGATATGGCATCAATGCAAGAATCATAGATTGAGCTATCAGAAGCTAATGTCAACACATCCTCAGGTCTTATGTAGGTAAGTGTATGATACTCAGCAAATGACAAGTCTTCAACACCCAAATCAACATCACCTTGTTTCACTTGCTTTTTTCTATCACTGAAAAAATATACAAAAAAAAAAAACTCAAAACATTATATGCATAAAACTCAAACAGCCAGAATACAAATACTCAAAACACAAACATTTACCAAAAAAAGAAAAAAAGAAATACCTTTTCCAAAGTTCAGACATGTATATCATGTAATCACAAATCTCTTTCCTGAGACTCTTCATATCAACGAAGTCCTTTGCATGACGCCTCATCCACTGGGAAACTAATGACATATGTCTATCTGGATCTCCTACTGCCTCGCTACATCCCAAGACATCAATATGTAAATCCAAGTCTTCATCTGCAAAGAAAACACAATATGGTAGATGTAAAACTCAAATAGAAATAACATAAAACTCAAAAGAAACTGTACATAAAACTCAAACATAAAAAAAATAATATTATTATTAAACTTTAGAAAATAATTACCTTTCTTTTCAGCTTCATTAGACTCATCTGCTGCAACATTCTTATTCAGTTCTTTAGTTTCCATTACTGAAGGCTTTGTTGTTGCTATCAATGCATTAACTTAATTTAAAAAAAAAAATATATATATTCAGAAAAACAAAACTCAAATCAATAATGCATAAAATTCAAGAACATAATTTATTATTACAACAGAATTTCTAGTGTAATGTTGATTCAAAACAAAAGTTCTTACAATCCCAAATGCCTCAATCAGAATATTAAAATATATTTTACAATCCAAAATTGCCTGAATCAAAAATTTTACAAGAAAAATCAAGAACAAGAATAACCTTCACCTTTATCCATGTGCTCAGTGTTCAAATCATCTTCGAAATGCACTTTTCGAATTTGAGATGGTTGAGTTTCTGTTACATGAGTAACTGAAATAGAAGCAGAAGCAATAGCTTGTGACTCTGTTTCTCCTGATTGAAGAACAACCTTTGATGACACTATTTACAATGAAAAAACATCTTAGTCAGCAATGATTATACAAACATTCTTATAAAACTCAAAACAAACAGCGTATAAAACTCAAATATATACAAAAAAATATAAAATGCATTGACAGACACATAACTCAAGCAAGCACAATATAAAACTCAAAACAGAAATCATATAAAACTCAAAATCATCTTAGCATTACAGATTCAATTTAAAGTAAAACATCTGAAATTATATACATACCATTATTCAAATTTTCAGTCTGAGTCTGAGTCTGAGTCTCAAATCCAATAATTTCTGCATGCTCTTCTTTGCTTCCATCATTGCTCAACTCAACAGTCATTCCCAAATCTTTGGTGACATTTACTTCTTCAGCCTTTTGTTTCCCATCTTCTTCACATTGTGTTGAACCAATGCCGAGGTCGTAATTAGCAACAATTGTTGCTGCTACTGCTTCACAGTGAGCTTTTGTACATTCATCAAGCTCTTTATAAACGACATTGTCGGTCCAGAATTTTTGGGAAGCTAAACAGCTGTAATCTCGGTCAACTGGAGCGGAACAGTTGTTCTTGATAAATTCAGCATGATCCCGAAATACAACGTCCATGTTCCGCTTCAATAGCCTCCATCCATAGTCAAGTGGCTAAAAACAGCAAACATGAATATATAATAACTCAAAAAAGATGCATATAAAACTCAAACAGGAAGCACATAAAACTCAAGAATATATCAAGAAATATTATGCTCAAGGAATAATAATGATGAATAAGAAAGCTCACATCAATGGTTAGCTTCTCCAACTCAGCATTTGTAGGGATTCCTTCGGGGATGCAGAATTTCAGAATTCTATCATCAGAATCCTTAGTCTTACCCTTCTCAAATCCATGGACCACCTCAACTTGTGGAACAGAAAGCCCAGGTAGATTAATTCCCTTACTGATGGGAAACTCTATCTTGCTCTTTGGTTGTTTACCAAATCCACGGACAACCTCAGCTTTAAATCTTTCTTCCAAAATCTCATTTGTCCAATGCTGAATCAAAGGCAACGTTGTTGGCATTTCGTTGCCTTTGAACACAAATCTAAAAAATGATTAAAATAAAAGTTAGATGAAAAAAACATGACAATTAACATGTAAAAATAACTGAAAAAGTTATAATATAAGATGACGTACCTATGACCGTATGCAAGCAGCAAAACAGGAACACAAGCATAGAGTGTACTCTTGTTCTTCTTGTTACCATCACCAAAAAGCTTTTTGAAGCCTTCAACAATATGTGAAACAACAAAAGAGCACCAATCCAACTCCTTAATCTTGTCTACATCATCAATTGCACAGGCAAGCCTGACAACAAGAAAAAAGATACATATATATAAAACTCAAACAATAACAATGTAAAACTCAAACAAAACAGCCTATAAAACTCAAACATATAAAACTTATAGTCAAGGTAAATATAACCGCTAAAAACTCAAAAGTTGATAAAAGTTGATAATGTAAAACTCAAGCAAGCAGCATATAACACTAAAAGCACTTAAAACTCAAAACAAACAGCATTTTCATACTAGAAAAGAAAAAAAAAACAGTAATAATTAATTAAAGATGAAAACATACTTGAAATCTCCATTACTGCTGGATGTTGGAGCAAGAAAAACAGCACAAGCAAACATAACAAAAAGCTTCTTGAATTTAGGACCACCATGGGGAAGAGTTTCGATTGCTTTTGCCATCTTAGCACATGGGAACTCATAGACCTCCGCCTTTGATTCCGGTCGGTTACGTCTAATATATCCTTGAAATTCTCTATCCCACCACTCTCGAACTTTTTTAACTCGTTCAAAATCTGGTCCTTTTTCAGACAGCTTGAAGAGACGGATAGGATTTGCAGGGAAATAAGGCAACTTCAAAATATCATACACATCCAAAGCAGTAAGATTGTATGAATTGACACCAACATCTTGAAGAAGAGTGTTTCAATCAAAGTTCTCCATCAGCCACGGAAGTATGTCGAATGGATAGACATCAAATCCAAGCTTCAAAAGACATCCAAAACCAATTGCAAAGACATCAGCCTTCTGTTCCTCAGTCAAAGATTTGATGACGTTGAACATTGAACTGATTTTGCATTGGGTTGTAATTGGACGCATTTTCTTATGAGCTGCAAAAAGAATGTAATGCATATGAAAACTCATGGACAGTGCTAAAAACCTCAAAAGAAATATAATATAAAACTCAAACACACAGCATATAAAACTCAAGTATATATCAAAAAATATAATATGCATTGACACTGATATAACTCAAATAAAACTCAAACAGAAAGCATATAAAACTCAAATATATAAAAGTCTGATATGTTCACAAAGCAAAAACTTACATACAGAATTTTACACATTTACAAACCAGGTATGTTGCAAAATACCTTAATAAAATTTACATAACAGAGACACAGAAAGAAATGTTTCACAGATTAAGAAAGGAAAACTAAGATACAGAGCACAGAACATAGATACAGAGATACAAATAACATGATTGTTAACAAATTTACAGAACATAGATACAAAGAGGAGAATTTGTACACATTTATAAAGCAAAATTTTAGATACAAAGCAGAATTATCATTAATTAATGAAGTTATACCCTTCCTTGCTACAACCACAGCTTTCTTGAACTTTCCTTTCTTTGACTCCACAGCTACAGCTACGAATAAAAAAGTTAACATTAATAATCAGAACAATATAATATATGTAAGACATAAATAAACATAAACAAATATATAAGCTCATTTATATACCCTTTTCTGAGACTGTCAGAATTTCCTTCTTTCCCGTCGGGGTTTTATCAACAGCCTTCCTCCTTCCCTTGACTACAGCAACAGCTAGTGTCTTACCATCTTTAACACTGTCTCTTGAAGCATCCGAAGGTGAGTACTCAGAAGTATCATCAGAATCATCACATTTCCTTTTCTTGCTCTGAGGAGTATCATTCTTCGAAGAGTCTTCATTACCATCATATGAAGTAGAAGGTGTACCAGCATCAGAGGGTACAAGGGAAGGTATCTCAAAGTCTTTTTCCTTTGCATTCCCTACAAAACAGCATACAAGAGTAACACAAATTAACTGAAACATAAACTCAAACAATCAACACATAAAACTCAAAAACAAACAGAATATAAAACACATAAAGACTAGATGAATTGCTGAACCCTAAATACCTGAAAATTAATTGAATGACTTCTATGAATGTTCAACTTTAAACTCAGTCTAAAACTCACATTAAAAACATGCAGAGTGATAAAACTCAAACAAGGAAAGAAGTAAAACTCAAAACAAAGAGAATATAAAACTCAAACATTCATTCAAACCTCAAACTAAAACTAAGGCTATATCAAACCTGAAACATACTTACCAGCAACTTTTCTTTTCTTGTCATTCGCAGCCTTTGTCCTTTTTTCCTTAGTTCTTTCATAACTACTTGACACTGAATGCTCATTATTTGCAGCATCACTGTTTGTAGGCTGTTTCCTCTTTGACCTACGAGGTTGGTGAAGTTCTCCAGTAGCATCACTAGGCTGATTCTTCGTTGACCTACGAACATTTTGAACTACTGATGCTTTCTTTATAAGTACTGGCTTTGGAGTTCCCTTCACCTTCGAAGCTTGATTCAGAGTGTCATCTACAAGAAAAACATATATTAAAAAAACTTTAAACCTCAAAAGAGTGTCATCTTGCGGATTATCATGAGTCAATGGTACCTCACCTTCAATGACAGGTACTCTAATTGCTTTAAAAGCTACTGCATTACGTCCCTTACGGACAACAGGTGGCTTGCCCTGCTTCGGCGGTAGCTTACTTCTCTTCATTGGTTGATTCATCTCACTGACAGTAGCCTCTGCATCAACATGCTCATCTCTGCCTGCAGCATGGAATCTAGCAACATCAAGCACGGTTCCAGAAAGAAGTGCATAAGCTTGATCAACCATGTGTGGATCAAGTCTAATGACAGTATCAGCTGCTGGAGCACCAACACCACCAACAGCAGACCCAGAAGCGGCAGCACCGGGAGCATTATCAACGGGAACAGCAGAACCAGAAACGGCATCAGAATTAGAATCATAAGTCGAAATTATAACCATGATTGCTGCAACAAAAATCAGAATCAAGTAAGACTCAAAACATTATATAGGTAAACCTCAAGCTTAAGAATAATAAAACTCAAAATTACAGGAGATGATGACATAAACATAAATCAGACTCAAGTAAAACTCAAACATTATATACATAAACCTCAAACTCAACAACAAATAAAACTCAAACTAATAGAAGCAGATGAAAGACACATAAATCAGACTTCAGTAAAACTCAAACATAATATACATAAACCTCAAACATAACAACAATAAAACTCAAACTAATAGAAGCAGATGACATGCACATGCAGACTATACAACGACTTATAACACATGCAGAGATATTCAACACACAAAAATGAAAACAAAATGTAACGAAACATACATATCGAACCACTTAATTGCATTGTAATTGAATTATACATAAATAAGCACAGAAATGAACAGATCGAAGCAATAACAGCCAACAAAATCACAGAAACTAATATACAAACTGAAATGAACAAATTGAAGCACTTACCGACAACGAAATCAAGCTAAAAAGGCTTCAAAGTGTGTGGATGAACTGCAAAAACCTAACACAAACCGATAAAATGAAGAGTTAGAGCTTCGACATCAATATAGCATCCGAAAATGCGTGAATAAGAAGAAAAACTAGCAAAATTGAAGAAATATATGATAAAATTGTAGATTAGGGTTCCAAAACACAATCGAGAACAACAGAATCAAACGAAAACTCACCTTCAACAGCTGAAAAACACAATGTAGAAGCCGACGAAGAGAATAGAAACGACAGAGACGACGATCAGTAGCTTTATCACAGCGACGGAGCTTCAATTCACACGACACAGCTTTCTCTCTCTAAAACTCTCTCTCTCTCTAGGTTCTCTGAAACGGGAAGAAGGAAATGAGCGAAAATGAACGAAAAAGCGGGCGAATTATCATATTTATATCTAACCCGTTAAAAGATCCGAAAGCAATAAACCGGGTTATAACATGACCCGCGAATTTGGATATAGTATAATGGATTGATCCGGATCACTTGGTCTCACGGTCTCAACTTATAAAGAGGTCTTAAACAAGAAATTGTAAAATTAAAATTGTTGGGATCGGAGAATTTTATAAATTTAGCAAGATACATTATTATATAATCGATAAATTAATAATTTATTAATTTAAAGAGGTTTTAACATGTACTATGTTCATTGGTTGTAATTAATACACATCTGTCCTTGGGTTTCAATTCTATTTTTGGATATACATTATTCCCACTTATTTCAATTTAATGTTAAGAATATTATCCTCAAATGATTGAATTATACTGTCGTAATATTTGTAAATGATACATAAGTATAATTGGGTGTTTGCAACAGTTTAACTTATCCAGCTTATCACTTATTTTAAGCAGAATTTGATTTTTGAGTGTTTGCAACAGTTTATAAGCTGACGGATTCTCTTAAATTAAGCTGGATAAGTTGAAGTCGGAGAAGCTGGATTGTACCTCCTTAAGCAGCTTATTCTTAAATTAAGCTGGATTTTAGTTGTTTTTGTCCAAAAAGTTTGGTTTGCAAACACTACTCCTACCACCTATCTAAATTTGGGTTAATTACAAATTAGTGTTGTTCCTAATAGTTTCTTACATAATAGTGATACATGGAGAATTTATTAAAAATTAGTGTTTAAATAGTTGTTGACTATAATAACCTCACTTGATTTTAGCAACTAATCTAATAAGTTATTATCTAATATTAATATTCTAGTACTTATTTAATTCAACGCGCATCTATATTGAAATAAATTATATACTATAATTAGCCTCAAATTATATGAGATAATGTAGGCGTCTTTTTGCGTTGATTAAGTCCTAGATCATTCAACCATTAAATTCGGCAAGTATTCCCGTATTGTTGTTGTTTAAATTCGCACTACACAAGCACTTACTACTTGATTGGAGATGCCTGAATCAGGATTCATGTTGTTAGGTGCTTGTGTCATGCCATGGTGCTTGTGATTCCTGTGGTGGTTGTTTATTTGATGCTTGAAATATACGTACTATGGAGATTGAAATACTTGACTGTAGCTGCTTGGATCTTGATTCCTGATGTATATAGTGCTTTTGTAATTATTCTTTTAGTTAGTAGTGCTTGTGATTTGTAAAAGGTTGTTTTGAGATCTGAACAATTTGATTGATTACTATGCAAAATGCGGACAAAATGAATCTTCCTTAATTTACCCCTTCCTTTTCTTGACTTTCGGGGCGAGGTTCGTCTCCTCCATCCTCATCAGACGAGAAAAAGAGCGCAGCTAGCAACCCTTGCCACTCGTACTATTGAAGTGAGCGAAAGAAACGAAAGAATAAAATAAATACAAATTTCCGAGATCATGGAATAGATTGGTAAAGTGTCTTTCTTAGGCGGATGTTGGAATCCCCTTTGTTTCTTCCGGAGCAACCAGAAGGCAAAATTGAGGGTTCGCCGCGGTTCATTGCTGTGCTTACACTCTAGGCTACCCTTTTCCGAAAGCTCCTTGAATGGATCAGAGAAAACGGTATGGAATGGACCTAGATCTAAGATCATCAATATTTTTCTCAGCGAAAGAACTTAAACTGAGCATCCTAGGGTTATTTCTTTTTCTTTTTCAGCCACTTTGGAAAAAACTGGTTTTGGGCTCTTCGACCGGCCTACGTGAACATAGTGAGAATAATTTTTTGCAAACACTCATCAAATTCTCTAATAAACCAACTTTATTAACTTTTAATTAAATTAAACCACTTATATTATATTAAGTCGAAACTATGGCAAACACCCGAAAATGTATCAATCCCATCATTCTCCATTACCACCCCCGTTTATACATCCGTTAAAACAGAAGAAAGCTAACGACCACAAGAAAGGAAAATCTAGGAACAGAGAAGTAACCATGGCAGCTGTTACCATGCTTGCTGACACAACCTTTAGCTTCTCCTCTCCACCACCATCTTTGTGTATCAAACCTCCAATCCGAAACAAATCGTCGTCGTCGTCGTCGCACCTCTCCTTCTCTTCCTCCAATTACACAAACAAATCACCACCACCACCAATCCGCAAGCTGTTTGCCAAAATGCCCGACAGAACTCAATCACAAACTGCTGGTGGGATTTCCACATCACAGACCAGCAACGCCAAAATGGACGAGTACAATACAGTCATGAAGAATTTGATGAGGAACCCATATGAGTATCACCATGATCTTGGTCAGTAGTACCTTTTTCCCTACATACTTTTTCATTTTATTTTGTGGGGAATGATTGAACCCTTTATTTTTATGTGTAGCCTCTTTTTTAGTACATGGTACATTACATGTTTCCACTGGTGAAATTGTCTTCTTACTCATCATTACATTACTACTAGTGAAGTAGAACTACTTTATGTTGATTCTTGAATGCATTCATCGAAAAAAAGGCTAAACACTTTTTAAGGCCTCTAACTTTTGCCTAAATGATTCTTGTACCTTGTTTATGTTGGTACACTTTACCTCTGGTCTTTGTAATCTTTGAGGGGGTTAAACACATTGGCATAAAGTACAAAATTCTTAGTTCCCATGTTAATGATAATGGTATTTCCTGTCAAATAGATCAAAATTCCGAGCCTAATTTTGTACTTTAAGCCGTTTAAGGAATAAAATTAAATTTTGGAGGTGATTTGGAGTTTTGGAGATATGATGTAAAGATTAATCTCTAAGCAAAAACCTAATAAATGGTTTAGAGCTTTTGGTAATTGAAGTAGATTGGTGGCGTTGATTCTTTGTTACTTCACAATATTGTGCGGCATAGCTTCAGTGTTGTACAGTGCAACACATAATACACATTGTACAAGCATGGTACAACTATTAATGCACCATGAAACACTACATGTTGTAGCGTAGAAAAAACGAGGCTGAAGATGAACATTCCCTTTTTACACGTACGCATATAAATTTAAATGGTGGCGGTTTAGGTTTCACCCATTTAAAAGTTGGGGAACGTGTTCATTTCAACAAAGTTGTGTTTGAACCGGTGTAGAAAGCAAAATTCACCTTTTGACAGTTGACATTTTAGTTCTCTGTGACTTTTTCTAGTGCTGTCATTCAGATAAATTTTGCATGCTCCGTTTTTATTACAAGAGCATCTCTTGTATCTGAATGGGTAGTTGGCTACTTGGCTTCTGTTGATTTATCTCTTGGTATAAAGCTTCGATCTTGAACATTTTGCATCCTTAGTTTTGTTTCCTTTTGGTACTCATTAAATATAAATGTTCTATTGATTCACCATGATTATTTGTTGCCTAGTAATGTGTGTTAAGTCACATATCTTATAAAGTGGATCCAGAATTTGCTCTTCTACCTTTCCAATGTCTGTCACATGGTGAAATTTGTTATGACAGTATACTAACTTGCTCTGAATTCAATGATTAATGCTTAAGATATCTCATAGTTTTCATCAATTCATTGTGACTATACTGAGATGGATATTCTCTATGAGGTCAAACAATAGCTTCTTCATAGATTTTGGTGTTTGCATAAATTTTTTAGTATTTTGATTAATTAAATGGGCAACCCATGTGCATTGTGCACCTCACAATACTCTGTTCATTGGTAAGGGAAGGTAGATGCACATTGTTCACCTTCTTTCCTTGCAAAAAGAGACTACCCCAACTCAAACTGTGATCAAGGGAAGTGAGGTGACAGGTAGGAGCAGTCGCCATACCTCATTCCCAGGAAAAGATAACGAGAATTATCGAAAAAATGGCCTTCATGTTTATGAGATTCTAGTCTAGACTCCAGAGTCATAGTTCTGTCAGTTTCGACATGTGTGGTGTGGCCCTGCCTATGACTAACAAGTTACCTGTGTGGTGACTGCTTGTATTGGTTATGGTAAGGATCGAAATTTGATGAATTCGGGACAACAAAAACAGTTATGGTTATGTGTGTATAGATTATGTAGCAAAAAGTGTTCCACTGACTGTAGACATGATATGGAACCTAACAAAAGTGTGTAATTTCAGGCATGAACTACACATTGATAACTGATGATCTAATAGTTGGCTCGCAACCTCAGAAAGTAGAAGACATCGATCATCTTAAACAGGAACAGAATGTCGCCTACATTCTCAACTTGCAGCAGGACAAAGATGTTGATTACTGGGGAATAGATCTACAATCTATTATAGACAGATGTAAACAGCTTGGAATCCGTCACATGAGAAGGCCTGTAAGCTAGTCCTGTTCATTCCAACTTTATGGCACTTTCTTAAATGTAAAATGTCTGTGTTTCCTGAATGATCAAAATTTTCTTCAATACGGTACCAACTTCTGGATATTGATAGCCAACCCTATTTGCAGGCAAGAGATTTCGACCCAGATTCCTTGAGGAATGGTCTACCAAAAGCTGTATCCTCACTGGAATGGGCGGTTTCTGAAGGGAAAGGAAGAGTGTATGTTCATTGTACGGCTGGTTTGGGAAGAGCACCGGCTGTTGCAATTGCTTACATGTTCTGGTTCTCCAACAACGACGTAAGATGCCTTTCCTGTTGCTGAAGTAAATTCTTAAGTCATAGTAAAAACTGAAGTTGCTGCCAATTAAGCAATTTCATTTAATCCTCCCCTGTTTCTCGAAAGTTTACTGATATACCCACTGAAGTCACTTGTGTAAATAAGTTCCCTCGATAGAGTTTATGTAACTCAAACTTTTCAACGCAAACAAGTAAACATATGATGTCAGGTTTCCTCAAGTTTGCAGTATATGGTTGTGTCATTAACATAGCCACTGTACCTTTGGAACAGCTAGATACAGCATATGATATGCTAACCTCAAAAAGGCCATGTGGTCCTAACAGAGATGCCATTCGTGGAGCAACGTATGATTTGACCAAAACAGACGCCTGGAAGGAACCTTTTGAGAGCTTACCAGACCATGCGTTTGCAAATGTATCAGACTGGGAAAGAAAACTCATTCAGGATCGTGTGCGTGCA
Source organism: Plantago ovata (assembly GCA_028274465.1). Taxonomy (NCBI): domain Eukaryota; kingdom Viridiplantae; phylum Streptophyta; class Magnoliopsida; order Lamiales; family Plantaginaceae; genus Plantago; species Plantago ovata. The sequence continues at coordinate 130,197,275 of CM051455.1, forward strand.
CTTCGTGGAACTTGAGATCACTGGTATTTTCTTTGCCTTCCTAAATCCCATGATGTACTTTAGTCAGCAATGTTACAATGTGTAGTAGTCGATTCTTTTGTTGGCTAAAATTGCTGTGATTTGGAAGGTTCTTTGCCCAGGACTGTTAATTACCCTCTCTGAACAGTGTTGGCAAATAAGAGGAGATATATAAGACCATGAGCACACACCATCTGCTCTGCTGATACAGGAAGTTTTGAAATGAACTTGAAGGTCCAGTTGTCCTTGGTGTTCAAATAAGTATCAGGTGTTTAGTTTTGTACTTTCGATTGGTTAAAAATAATGTGTCAAACTTGGGAGAATTTTGCCTCCTCTGGCACCTGCAATGGGGTCTTGTATATACACTATATTGAGCCTTATACTATTTTTCAATTGGTACGTATTATTTCTATCTATCCATATTCGAAAATTTCATTCTATCACTTACACGATGAAGGCTTTGATATAGTCGTAGTATCACAAAGTTTTAGATAAGCATGCAAACTAAATAGAGGCCATTAACAAAATTGGTTATGTGAACACTTTCTGTCCCTTGATGTAACTTGAGGAAAAACTGGGAAACAATAACTCCCAAAAGCTTCAATCATTCAATCATGACATAACATTAATCGACTTCATTCAACAAAATAATAATGTGTGCACAACATTACATAGTAAATTAGAGCAAATAGGCCTACTAGGTACCTATGATGCAGCTAGAGGGAGAATTTAATCTTTAAGTACTATTAACAAGGTCTGAGAAACGGATTTGAACCTCAGCTACGACAATATCTATCATTTGCTTGATCTAGGCCGGGAATGAGGAAAGCACAAACTCTGTATAGACAAAAGAGATACAAAGCTTATTCATTGAATTTAGTATGATTAAGCAAATAGCCTAAACGTACAAGCATACCTGCAGAAACTCTATTTCTTCTTTTTCCACAACCATTTTCCTAGCCTATGCTCATACTTGGAACTTGGAAGTTGTTGAATTTCATTAGGGAGCATAACATGCAGAGACTCACAGATTATGCTTAGTCTGTGTAGAATGATGTAGCTAGCCTAGCTTGAGAGTGATCAAGTTCATAATCGTACATTTTTGTTTGTAGAATTCCAAATTATTGCCCTGTAATTTCAGTCCTAGCAGCACAGAATAGAAGAGGTATTTATACTTTTGCTTCAAGGAATTATATATGTTTCTGAGCACTTATAATTATACTGTCTCATGTCAATTATTCATATGATTGACAGTTTGTTCAAGAATTAATTCACTTATTCATATGTTACAAACATATAGTTGCTGAAGAATAATGATACCATTAATTGTGATACTTGGCAATAATCAAGCTCCAAGCATGAATGATATAGATCTCAAGAGGACAAGAAGTATGAAGGTTTTAACTGAGAAAAAAAAAATGAAATGGCCGAAGTAACATAAATCGACTTCATTCAACAAAATAATACTAATGTGTGTACAACATTACATAGTAAATTAGAGCAAGAGGGAGAATTTAATCTTTGAGTAATTCATCCAACAACTCCTTCCACACTTGATCGCTACATGAATCAGCAGTTATATAGCTTGGCATCTGGTCTGCAAATGTTGATGATGCGATCTTCAAACGAACGCCTCCACCATAATTATCCTGATCAGGAAATAGTACTGATGTTGGGGATGACGGAGTTTCTTGATTCTGGACAGAAGGAGGATCCTGCTTGTAACAATTGTCGCTGCTGACGAATGCCCCCGAGTTTGTTTCTGAAGGATCCTTCAAACTATAATCATTGCCTCCTCCAATAGTACCCTCGTACACTTGATTACTGAACCATGGCTGGGATTGTGGTGGCATCTCCAAATTATAATCATTGCCGAACAACGTTGTCATTGGTGGTGGTGGTGCAAGTAATCTCACATAAAACAACATCGGTATGATCGATGGAGAACTCATGAACAATCCACTTTCCTCCCATGTTGGCCTCCAGCTTTCCATCTTTAGTCTTGAAGGTAAAACTTCTCTTCTGACCAATGGTTTCCCTGCTTCTTGAATTCTTGACCTTTTCACCATGCAACCCCTTATATATTTCCTTGACCACATATTGCCCCGTCACAAGGCACTCTGACCATTCTTGTAATGCGTAGATCCTCTGGCGACTCTTAAGAATCTGTTTAAAAGTCTAGGAGCAATTCAACATAGTGGGGAGCTCCTGTATGGAGGCGTACCGGAGGTAATACGCATGGATCCACTTAACCCAGAGCTTGTCACTTTTGTTATGAATATTCCATAGAATTTTTGCAAGTAGTGCTTGATTCCATTCCTCTAGGGAAATAATGTTAAGTCCCCCATAGATTTTGGGATCACATATTTTGTCCCATGCCACAAGTGCCTTACGGGATTGATTCTCCTTTCCACTCCACAAAAACACCCTGCAAATACTCTCCACATGATGTATCACCTGTTTCGGGAGTGGAAAAACTGAAGCCAGTAGTTCGTCATAGAAAATATCACACTCTTAATTAGTTGGTGGCGACCAGCATAGCTCAGTAGCTTGGAAGTCCAGTGACGAATTCTACTCAGTATCTTGTCAATTAGTGGTTGACATTGATTTACTGTAAGTTTACTGGATGAAAGTGGAACACCGAGATACTTTTCCGGCAGTTCCCCCCTTACAAATCCAGTACGTTGCAGTATACAACCATGTTCCATAGCATGCACTCCACCAAAGAAGACACGGCATTTCCCCCGGTTGGCTTTAAGCCCTGTTGAGCTCGAGAATTTATCAAATTGTTGCATGAGGAGGTCGACAGACCCAAGATCGCCCCTCATGAAAACCATAAGATCATCAGCAAAGCACAAGTTAACAATTTTTAGCCTTTCACACTTAGGATGGAAATTGAAGTCCGGTTTGCCTTCTAACTGTTGTAAACAACGGTGTAAATACTCCATGATCATAACAAAGAGTAGTGGCGAGATTGGGTCCCCTTGCCGTAAACCCCTTTTGGCCTTCAGTAATCTAGATGGGACACCATTGATAGAATATCTGTAGGACACTGTCGTAACACAAAGCATAATCCACTGTACAAACTGGAATGGGAAACCCAACTCCTTTAAAATCCCCACTAGCGCAGACCATTAAACTGTGTCATAGGCTTTTTGCATATCCATCTGGACCATACATCGCGGGGATATGCCTTGTCTGTTGTACCCTTTCACCAGCTCCTGGGCCATAAGAATATTATCGTGTATGTTACGCCCAGGTACAAAAGCAGACTGGTTGTCGCTGATAACTGCATTGATGACCCTCCCCAAACGATTGGTTAGGATTTTTGAGATAATTTTGAATAGTGTCGTGCAGCAAGATATCGGTCGCATATCCTTCATAGTTTAGCCCCTGCGATTTTTGGAATCAAGGTAACAAGAGTACAGTTCCACGCCGAATAAAGTTCCCTTTTTTGGAAAAATTCAAGTACAACATCCACAACATCAGTTTTAATGAGTGGCCAAGTAGACTTGAAGAATTTAGAATTGTAACCATCTATGCCCGGAGCTTTATTATTACCAATGCCTTTTAGAGCTTCCAGTATTTCATCATCAGTAACCTCCTGGGTTAGATGTTCCCGTTCAGCACGTGATAAATGTGGGCCTCCTCTTAATGCGGTAACATCTACTGCCGTTATGCGTTGTGCCGCTTGCCCAACGAGCTTTTCATAGAAAGATAGTATTTCAGCCTCGAATTCATCATGGGAGAAAACTTCAGTTCCAACCTGCATTATGATGTGAATGAATCCCAATTGTTTTGTTCTTTTCTCGCGCAACAACATGGAAGAAAGCTGTGTTGACATCACCCAACTTGAGCCAGTCAATCTTCGATTTTTGTTTAAAGATTCTCCCCTCAATGGTGTGCCACTTCTCTAGTTCAACAATTTTTGTCTTCATCACTCCAATCGGTTGTTCATTATGTCGATCATGACTAATCATGGCTTGTGTTTGTTCAATGCATTCACGAGCATGCCTTGATTCATGAGTCTGAGGGGCTGTTGCAGATACTTGAGCTTACGCCAAACCTGTTTTTGTTTGGTTCCCGGTCTATTCACAACCCATCCAACCATGACTGTAGACTAGAAATCGGTCAGATCAGTCAGACAATTCAAGAAGCGAAAGTTTATGTTCCTGTCTTGGTTTGGCAGCATATGGTTTAGTTTTAGAGGTGCACGGTTAGAGACACCCGGTGCTAAAACCTCAATGGATACAGTGGAGTTTGCCTGGAACCAATCTACATTTGCAAGGGCATGGTCGATTCTAGAGGAGACAGAACCATTAGACCAGGTAAAGTGGTCACCTTGTGCATCGACTTCTGCAAGGCCAGAGTGCTCCATCATGGAGAGGAGATCCTAATATTCATTAATGTATACATTATTTCCCCTCACCCGGTCATCTACACTCAACACATTATTGAAATCGCCAATACACAACCATGCATTTTGTATCACGGTTGCTAATTGCTGGAGTTCTTGCCATAGAGCTCGTCGTTGCTCCAATGGGTTGTGCGCACAAATAAAAGTAATATAACCTTTGTCCATACCATTCATATCCCAAATCTGGCAATGTAGAAGTTGTGCTGAGCATTGTATCATATTAACACGGATTCGATTACTATCCCATAACACCCATATCCTTCCATTCTCATGCGCATCATAATTATCAAGACATTGCCATCTAGCACCAAGTTTCTTACGAATTTCCAAAGCTTTATCTTTCTTAACACGTGTTTCCAAAAGGCTAGTTATACTTACATTGAGAGTCGTGAAACGGGAGCCAATCTCCTTGTGCTTAGCTACCTTGTTGAGCCCCCTAACATTCCAGATTAACATTGATCTTGGTATGGATTCCCGGTAAGTCCAGTTCCAGTACTTAACACGGAGTATCCATTACCAATTTGTAAGTTCCCAGGATTAGGTGGTGCATGTGGTCTATGAGGACTTTTACTTTTTGCGGGGGCTAGTTGACCGTCCCCGTACTTCTTGCCATTCCCCCTCACTTTCTCCCGCGACATATGTAGTATCCTGTGTTATGGCAGTGGCCGGTTGAGTAGGAGCAGAGGTGGACGGCCTATTATTGCCCCCAAACCAATCTCCTGTGGCCGTTGCTGACTGGTCTAGGCCGGTTGTATAGTCAAGAGACTGACTGGAGCAGGTTGTGACGTAGCAGGATTATGTTGTACACCTTTTTGTGGAGCTTTTTGCGCATTCACAGGTTTTGGGGCCCAAAGTTTCTGCCCCTGCTTTTGCTGTTGCTGTCCCGTACGAGGTCGAGGTACTGCTTTCTGTTTCAAGCAGTCATGCCCCGCTTTTTGACAAGTCTGGCAAAAATTTGGCTTCCATTCATATTTAATGCTTTGTTCAAACTCATTCCCTTTTTATCTCTGATAGTAATTGTTTCTTGAACTGGTTGAGTTATGTCAACCTCAACCATCACCCTGGCATATGAGACTCGAAGCTTATGGGTTGTACATTCATCAGTAACTAGTGGCGTACCAATAGCACTGGCGACTTTGTTGAGACTTTTTTCACCCCAAAGATAGTTTGGTAGCTGTGGGAAGTTAACCCACATTGGCATCGACTTTAGCAGGTAGTCATTCAATCGAAAATTCCTCTCCCAAGGTCGAAGAAATATAGCACGTCCAAAAATCGTATATGGTATTTAAAAAACAAAACTCATGAACCTAAAACATAATTCTAATATCTCTCTCCTCCCCCTATCATAATTTATCATTAAAATAATAATTGTTTCTTGAACAACTTGTATATATTCTTGAAAAATTATAAATATTTTTTTCTTATCTTTTCTTTCCCTTCAATTTTTGTATTCCTGTCGTCCCCCCTTTTTTTATTCTTTTCTTTTATTCATTTTGTTTCCACCTCGTATGCCACATAATCCTCCACATACACAAATACGTATAAATACGGACTTTTATACGTTAAGGGGCCAAATTTGCATATTTTAAAATCACTTGGGACCAAGTTCGAGGAGGACTACGAGTTGAAGGACCAAAAATGCATTTTTCCCACGTTAGACGTAAAGGTAAGGATGTTGCCATTGTGTCCATTCTGATTATGGGTGTACATAAAAAATAACAACCCATTTTGCCCGCCAAACCACCCGCCTATCACCCACCCGTGGCGGTTAAAAGTTTCGTCAAAACCTGCCGCGGTTAGAATTTTCCGACAGGTTAGGGGGCCATCACTGAACATACCTGGCTGCAACAAAGAATGCTGCTGGTAGAACCGATACATAAGATGCCTACCAAAGTGGCGGAGATTCCAATGGGGAACATGCAATAATTCACCAACTCATCAGCTCCCTCTTCTCCTCACCATTCACAATTTTCCTCCTAATCATCATCATCACCTTCAACATTACTACTAATTCACTTCAATGATCCATCATCACTGCATTTCCAAAACACCTCAATTCCCCTTTCCCGCCATCCAAACCAAATCCCCAAACCCTCCTAAACCCTCCACCTTCCGCTGCCAATCGCAGCCGCCGTATCCCGGCGGTCTGGGCCCCTACACTGGCCGAGACGAGAGCGTGAAGAAGCCTGGCTGGCTGAGGCAGAAAGCTCCACAGGGTGAAAAGTACGATCAGGTCAAGGAGTCTCTCTCCAGATTGAAGCTCAATACGGTATGTGAGGAGGCTCAGTGCCCTAATATCGGTGAGTGTTGGAATGGCGGTGGGGATGGTGTTGCCACCGCCACTATTATGTTGCTCGGTGACACATGTACACGTGGCTGCCGGTTTTGTGCGGTTAAGACCAGTCGGAATCCGCCTCCTCCTGATCCCATGGAGCCTTACAACACTGCTCAGGCCATTGCTAGTTGGGGGTATGCTACGATATATGCCATTACTATTATTACTTTATAAACCGCTTAATGGTACACTTGTATCTGTTTTGACTCGTTCTTATAAGTGTATATGTAGAGATGAGAATTGGGGGCTTAAAAGTGTGTTATTACACCTTCAACTGTATTAGTAGATCACATTGCTTGTTGCAGTTTGTGGAACTAATTGTTGCATGATTTTGATTTTTGTTTTGCAGTGTAGATTATATAGTTCTAACTAGTGTTGACCGTGATGATCTACCTGATGGTGGTAGTGGCCATTTTGCTGAAACAGTCCGAGCTATGAAGGTAGTCTCAACATTGCTTTCTTCCCTTTGGCATTTCAACTGTGGATATGTTTCAAAATTTGAAGGAAGATACACACCATACTTTACAAATGAATACATTGATGTTTGTTGTAATACTTATCAAAGACACCTTTTTATTGTTTTCTGTCCTAGTCAGACTCGACATGAAACAGGGCGACATTCTCGTGTGCCCAAGTTATCATAATCATTTGTGCATGTCGGACTTGCAGTATATTCTTTTGGCAGATCCTGAAGCCTGAAATCATGGTTGAGTGTCTAACGTCTGATTTCGAGGTGATCTAAAGGTTGTTTCAAGTCTTGTTCAGTCAGGGTTAGATGTTTTTGCTCACAATATCGAAACAGTGAAACAGCTTCAACGTATTGTTAGAGATCCGAGAGCAGGGTAAGAGGTTTCATATTCTTTATTTTTAATGCCTCAGTAAACTTGTCTTTCTTTGTCAAAGTTGAACTCTTTTTCAAGTTTAGTTAGTTTGCATCAGATGGTGGATTATTTAATCCACTTCTATTATTGACATTCTTAATTTAGTATTGTTTCTTGACCAAAAAACTGTTATTTTATGAAATATTGTTTATTTTATTTTTAGTTCCTATTCCAGCCAATGCTGCTTTCATTTCTTCAATTTTGGCAATTCTAATACTGTAGACTAGCATGTAAAAAAGGCTAATTTTGGTTCATCGAGCTACTTTTGTTTGTTTAGGTTTATTCGGGCATTTTCCTGAGATAAACCTTTTGTATTGCCCACCCAATTGTGGTGATGATTTTATAGAAGAAATGTGATTGACCTGCATCATATTGCCTGAATACAAGCTAGCCTTTATCTCGGTTTCCTTGATTAAACATTTGATGCTCTATTTTCATGATAGAGCACCTCACAAACTTCTTGCTGTCATCCTGCATTTTGTTGCTAAACTGGTCTACCCGGCATGCACCTTATAGTAAACTTAGACGAATATGAAAATGAAATCATTGACAACATTTAGAATCAATTGAAATCAGCTTAGAATAATGGCAGGTATGAAATGAAATTATGGACAACATTTATAATCAATTCCAAATCAGGTTAGAAAAATGGTAGGTGATAGATATAGTGGACTGCTGACACAGTTCTGATCTTTACCTTATAGCATCGTCTGTTATCTACTGCATTTAATTGTATGGTAGTTTTCTGTTCATTGTCATGCTCATTGTGCATTAGTCATAATGGGCTCTCAGTATAAATCTGTCTGAAGAATCTGTATGTGAAAGAATACACATTTCTTTTTGGGTTGGGGAGGGGGGAGGGGGAATTAACCATGAAACACTGGATTTCGACTTCGCCTTTAAAGAATTGAATTATAAAAAAAGAATAGTTATGTTAAATTGCTATGCTATTTCCCTCCCTCTGTCTTGTCTGTCTGTCTTAAGTTGTCTCATATTCACTTCGTCTCGCTAATGCCTGCTCGTATTTATTGTGGGTTTAAAAGAATATACTTATACAAAGGAAATAGTAAATAAAGGATGAATAACATTGATAATTGGGTATTAAGTATGAGAGCGAAAAAATAAAGGAGTGTAAGAAGTTTGCTATTTTGAGATGAGAATATAATAATGGGCATCCCGGAAAGGAAATTAAGCAAATATTACTATATTAGTGGGATAGAGGGTGTATTAATTAAGAACAAAAAATGTATGGGAAGTGTGTAATCTGTGTAAGTTACAAAAAAGAGCCATAATGGAAAGCTGCCACGGGATTCTTATACACAGCATTGTACTAACAGAATAGAGTCTGAAACAACAGTACCAACTACCAACATCTTAGATTTTGAACCATAAGTTTCCAGCCCCGATGATCCTCCTCCATTCCCGAACATCATCTTCTACTCTTCTTGGCAAAACCAATGTAGCTCTTGATACAGGAAAGTAGCGTTCCGCAACTGATGAGCAAAATTGCAGTGCAAAAGTAAATGATCTATTAGTTCTCAATCCTCCTAGCACGTAATGCACCAATCAATCACAAAATGCCTTATTGGATTGTTGTAGTCAAAACATTTTCCTTTGGTAACTTTTCTTACTGAAAAACCTGGTGATGGTGGAATAGTATGACTCCCGAGTGTATTTTGGTGGTCACTGGTTAGCCATTTTCTTGTAGTTCAAACAAGGACTATATAAAGAATGAATTCTTCCAAAGTTACCTAAAAAGCAAGGAAAGAACATATATCTAGCTCATGATCTCACTTGTCATTTTATCCCTTCGAAAACTATTCAGCGTTTATTCTAGCTCGTACTTGGTCGTGTTTCTTTGAATGAAGGTGCATCAGCAGTATGAGCCTTTTTATGAGTGTTGGCGTTGAATTAGGCAGTTAAATATTCTAGCAGGAAAAATAAAACAAAGTTTAACCAGAAAGCCTTGAAGAGTGTGCATACACGTTTCTTTCTTGAGATTGTTCTAAGATGCTTGGTCATGTTACAGGTATGAGCAAAGTTTATCTGTTCTGAAACACGCAAAAGCTAGCAAGGAAGGAATGATAACAGAATCATCTATTATGTTGGGACTTGGTGAAACCGATGATGAGCTGAAGGAAGCCATGGCTGATTTAAGGGCCATAGACGTAGATATTTTGACGCTAGGACAGTACTTACAGGTTAGTCTGAATTACTTCCCATGATAGAGGGGTAATAAACTGAATCGGGATTACAATTAATTGATCTCACCCAATTAGCTAAATATTTCCCTTTAAGTTTGTCTCAACTTGTCAGCACAGTGTTGCATGCAAATTAGTTTGTCTGAGTGAAACTCGGATTGATATAATATAGGAAGTAGATGTTAAATCAATTGGTAACTTTGGAGCAAGTGCAAGATTTTTTTTAAGTGGAATGTTATGTTATTTGCTTCATGCGTCTTCTGAATCATAGTTTTAACAGTGTTGGGGTAGTCTGTAGTCTTATTAAACATGAACAGCTTAGTAGCTACCGTATAACACAGAAAATTATGAACTTAACTGTAGTGTTATTCATGACTGTTAATGTACACCAGAAGATATTACACCCATGCATTTTAACTTTACAGATAGGAACTGAATAACTTATTGTGTCACTTAGCTTATGGTAGAACTTTCCAACTTGTGTGGCTGACGTTGTCTTATGGATTTCCATTCTTCATTTACCTGATAATAGTTATAAAAGCCTATGTGTAATGGTTAATTATTCATTATTATTGATGTGTTGTAAGAGTCAGAAAAGTGGAAATAGCTTCTTTGCAAAATGTGCCAGTATATGGCTACGTTGCATATAATATATCTACCTTCCCATACCCGAGGCTTGGAATGCTTTGAGCACGGGATTTTCCTCTTTAGATGTAGGAGTTGAGACTTGAGAAGGGTTAACTCATCAGCAGTGAGGTTTTGGGGAATTGTATATATTCAACGAACTAATATGTTCAAGAAATCAAGGAATCAGTGACATGTAATTCCCCATGAGGAATGAGTCGTCTACCTGGTCTGGCCGTGTGGCATGGACTAGGAACTCTGCTTAACTGATATGTGAAATGCCCAGTTTGTAGTAAATGTCCTTCACTGGAATCGCAACGTTTTATTTATGTGAATATGACACCAATTGGGCTGTGAAAATGCTGCATATGCCAAGTCTTCATATGCCATTTTTATTGCACAAAATTGCCCCCCCCCCCCTGTGCTTTTTTATGATATGCTCTGTTGGAGCCTTTTTGTACAAATTATTTAGTTTGGAAGATTCAGAAAGAAAATGATTATGGTGTAGAGGTGGAGCCTTTGAAAAGGTCTGGGTTTATTATCTTCTGTTTGGAGTTTCAGATTTGAATGTGCTATAGGAAAATGTGTTGTTTCCTCAAATCCACCTTGATAGTAAGTCCGGCCTGGGATTAAGTGGTGGAGTATTGAACAGATTTTTATTTCCTGGATTCCTGAGATTTAGGATATGGCTTTTATTACCGTTTTAGCCATATTTGAGTGAGTCTCAGGAAAAACATAACTTGTTTTTCTAAACAGTAGGAAAACCAGATTCATGCTAATGTAAATTGGGGAAATGTGCCAAAAATTTTTTGGGGTGATGGTGGTATGGTTTTTCGTTTTTCCTAATGTTATAAATTAAAGACCAAACGAGAAATAGTTAAATTATAATCTAGCTAAAACTAAATCCTTTATTGGCTAACTTTACAAAATCATGTGTCAATTCGAGAAGCTAAATCCTGTCAAATGAACGGGCCAGCAAGGGTAAACCACATGGATTTTTTAGGTACTCTAGCCAATTACTATGACACATAGAAGGCGTGACAGCCAACTGCAACATGCCATTTACATGAACTGACAAATTGTGCTATGTGGAATAATTACCTTTTCTTAGGAGAATTAAATCATTCGACCACCCAAAAAGTGAAATTTACAGCATTTAAAAGGATGGAATATAATATATTATTTTCAAAACCTCACATTTTTACTTGGACGGAAATATTATTAATGCCACTAAAATGCATAAGTCAATGGCAATTTCTCTGAGAGTTCAAAACTCCTGGAATGCGCAATGAGGTTGTAGGTTCGAGTCCTGTCCCCGCTTGTTTGACTATACTAATGATCTTATGTTTAGAGGAAGGGAGAGAGTTGGCATTTTTTAATGCTGCCTGGCTCTCCACTCATCCTGTGTGGAGTTAAACTTTCTTATGATCTTAATTTGTGTCATTTCTTTTTGCAGCCTACCCCATTGCATCTTACAGTGAAAGAGTATGTGACCCCTGAAAAGTTTGCTTTCTGGAAGGACTATGGCGAATCTACTGGTTTCCGCTATGTTGCAAGTGGACCCTTGGTAAACTTACCCATACAATTGGCTTTATTGTTAAAAAATTTCATTTTCATGAGGATGGGCGGGTGATCTTTTAGCATTGTTGATTTCTTGCATTTGCCTGATTTGCTTTTCTTTTTATTGTTTGTGCAAAGGTTATATGCAACAAAAGCTTAACAACCTTTATATTTGAGAAAAGTCACTTTTGTTGTGTTTCACTTGCATTTGTGCGCATTTTGTTTGGCTTTTGATTCAAAACATAGTGCTGTTAAGATGTTGCAAAAGTAGCAAGTTGGTGTATGAACTAAAATAGGAGAGAGAGAAGTCCATTTAGTAATATCTGACAAATCCAAATCAAACATAAAACAAAGAGGGTCCTTGTCCTCATGGTTTCATGTGTGTGGAGTTTGATTCAATTAAATGGAGTATTGTGACTGCACGCACGCTATGCTTATCCCAGAATGCAGAATGGAGTATGTTTTTTGTGCTAGAACCTGCCATTTATTTGAGCAGAACTTTAGAAGCTTTATATTTTACAGTCGTCGTTGTACACATGAGTCACATGACACGCGCGCTAATGACAAGAAATTAGATAATTGACTGACTACATTGTCAAATTGGTGTTTGAGTAGGTTGAAAACTTGACCTAGGTTTTCTTTATATTCCATTCCATTTCCTTGCCTCCTTTTTTCCGACATCCAAGGTGCGCATCCATCAATTGGGAGTTTCCAATTTACCGGGTATGTGGATTTTTCCTCTTCCCTCAAATCTTATTTTCTCTACTGTACTGTACTAAGAACGGGGGTCACTAGAATCGAAAAGGAATTTGTTGCTGTATGTGTTCCAAGTATCACAGTGATGTGTTGAAATGAAAGTATCCTATTTTATGCTGTTTGTCCAGTGAAAGAAAATGAGTCCCTGTAGCCGTTATAAGAGTAAGAGCATATCATCTTTATTTATCCAGTGTGGGTGGTCTTAGCTTAGGTTACCCCCTTCCTCATTTCATCATCATACCACATTTGCCCTTGTCAGTTGATGATGCCTAATGGATGGAGGTTGTTTCTTGCTTTTCTTTTCTTTTCTTTTTCTTTTCAAGTGTTGTGTGACAGGAAAGAATTTGATAGCTCTCTCCTACTATTAACATTTTTCCACATGTATAATGTATTCAACTGAAAGGGGGCAGAATTCAATTTCACAAAAGGGCAGCAAAACTCCAATAGTTAGTGTTAGAGGTTGCTGTGAGCGTGAATGGTTCAGTGAAAAAAAAGTCATTATTTCTTTATAGACAAGGATCTTGTTTTTTATCCCAAGGACCCGAGTTACTAGTTTGTAGTTTGTAGTATGATTTTATTTTTTTGTTTTGTGTATGCTAAATCTTAACATTAATAATATTTTGCACATCTGGAAGGTTTTCAAAAATCTGACTTGTACAAAAAGAATTTGTTAACAACATCTTTTGTCAACCCAGGAGTTCATCCAGAGGTTTTCTCTTCTACTATTAATCTTTGATCTTTCAATGTTATCTCTATATATAGTCTTTATGTTATCTCAAGTACTCACTCATGTTTCCTTGTGTTTTCAGTATCTGCCAATCAGCTCATGGAGGAGATTGAAAAGGCTGAGAGGGTCTTAAAGGCCTTCAAGTTCCCCGACATGTTTGATGAGGAGGTCGATCCAAAACTGAAGAAAAAAAAGAAGAACGACCCTTCGACTTCTCGTGAAGCCCCTCAGAATACTTGTACTACCCGGTTGGGTGTTGAAGGGGGGTCCAAGCATTGTTTTGACTCAGTTCAAAAGAGTACTTTCCATGCTGCCAAGGAGATTCTCCTTTCTCCAGAAGTGGAAAAGATTTTGAGTGGGAAGGGATTAATGGAAGTGGCTTCTGACAACACTTTGAGAATTCTTTATGGTAACTGTCGTTAACATTTTTTGCTGCTACTGCATGTGTATTAAGTATTTCTTAATTTCTTGCTTATGGAATTCTCGTATCTTTCAATATAGGTAGCTCAATCTGCAATCTTTTTGGAGAAGCAAGTTGTACGTTTGAGTTCTGAGAACAAACAGTTGAGGGCTGCTCTTGATGAGACCAAGCGGTTATGTTCTGATGCAAAACAGGAACTCGAGGCGGAAGTTGCTAAAGCCACTAACATAGCTCTTCGCGTAGTGGAAGATATGGATCGACTTGTGATGCAAGGGATGGCCCGGGGAAGGGCTCAGGGAAAGCTGGAAGTCTTGCGACAGATCAACAGGAAAACGAAGCCTACAAATGAAGATATAAAGGCCGAAATCGAGAAGTGTAAGAAGACCTTGGAGATTTCCATGGAAGAAGAGTCTCTCTCTGAAGATGATCAGCTGAGTGGTGGAGAAGAAGAGGATTCGAATAGTGTGACTCAGTAGTGATTAGCTTATATTATAAACTGTTCTCTTCTCTACTAGTAGTATTTTGTCTTGTGAACTTGTTGAGTATAAAGTATTCCCGTTCCCATTTTGGATTTTATTTTTTCTGTTTTTTGTTTATGACTTCGATTTGTGTTGTTCAATGTGTGGCTAAAACGAAATGTTATTTTTAACACTAGTTTGAAGGATCATTTGTTCGTCCTAAGACAGTGCTTTTTGGCCAGGTTGAGATGGACAAATTATAGATGAGTCATGAGCAGGGGCGGAACCAGGAATTATTGTTAGGGGGGCCGAACATCATTTTTTGAAAGTTCGGGGGGCAAAAAGTTGAAAAATCGTAAAAAAATCCCTTTAAAATTTTTGAAAAATCGTATATTCCTTCTAAAAAAAATTTTTTTTTTGGGGGGAGGGTTCATGAGTGTGTTAGGTTGGGTACAAAACGTCTCAGGTATATGTAGACTTGGTTTATAAGTAAGTTCATAAACCATACAGTTCATAATTAGCCACGTCACAATTTTTAAGTGATGTGGTTGATTTTAGACTATATGGTTCACAACTTATTCATAATTCATTGTTTATAGAAGAATTTTTCCGTTGGAAACTTATACCACTCACACTGGTGACGGCTTTTGCCGCGCCGTGGAGTTTGTTTTTGGGCACAATGACACATCGTTGTGCCATAGTGATGTATTGGTGACCCGTCGTCGTGGCAACTTGAGGATGTGCTACCCCTTTTAAGCCAAATAAAGGAGGTTAGGATGCATTTTGTCTACCGAGAAGCTAACTAAGCCGTGGATGCTTTGTCCAAGTATGAGAGTGAAGTGTTGGCAGAGAATTTTCATGAGAGGATTAAATACCAACGCGACACAAGTGATTCTATGTATATTTCTTTTGTCCAAGGTGAGTAATTTTCATATTTTGTATTTTGTATATGTCTCCCTAGAAAATTTTGTAATGAATGATTGACTGATTGTACATAATTCTATCGCCCATCTTGTTTCAAGGCCGGGGCTAGGTAGTTGTGTATCTCCTCATGGTTAATATGTTTGAACTAGCAGGGCTGGGCATGGGGCGGATCGAATCCGATCCGATCCGAATTTCGGATTGATCCCGATCCGAACAGTGAAGTTTTGTTCAATCCAAAATCCGATCCGAAATTTCGGATCGGTTTCGGATTCATCCGAAAATAATCGGGTCGGATTCGGATTAATCCGAATAATCCGAAAATTATTAAAAGAAAAACAAAAAACAAAAACTTTTCTCATATTTTCTTATCAAACAAGATGAACCAAGATCTCATCCAAACCCAATTCCAAGCGAAATAGAAGAAGAAGAGAGAAGAAAGAAAGAAAATGAGGCGGCTGGAAAATGATTAGGGTTAGAAAGGAAGAAGTGATGGTGATTTATATACTATTACTGTAACGACCCGACCAATCCGGCCGGCGTGGTTACTCATGGGCGCTCTCCGGGGTGATATGCTGGAGCTCCAGAGCAAGCACGCTTAACTCTGAAGTTCTTCTAGGTGGATTCCCGAAAAGAAAGGTGCACCTTGATGGTATGAGTAGCGTTCTCAACCCTTTTAAGCTTCTGAAATCTGGGCGTTACAATTACATAATAAAAAATAAAAAATAAAATAAAATATATATATATATATATATATATATATATATATTGATCGGATCGGATTAATCCGATAATCCGCGGATTTTAATCCGATCCGATCCGAAAATCAAAAATGGAAAAATTAGTGATCCGTAATCCGAACCGAATCTACCGGATCGGCTTTCGGATTTTGGTTATTTTGCCCACCCCTATGAACTAGACGTCCAGGCTAGGTACTAGCTTAAAAAATACAAAACGAAGTTAGAATTTAGTTTGGCTGCTTCGACGACCGATTCGCGAATTGACGATTGGAACACAAAATCAATTTCAACCATTTTTCTTCATAAAACACCATTTATTATTTATTACTGTCGACTAAACCTCAAAGCGGTAGGTCTTGAACAGATTCTTCATCATCATCAACAATGGGACTTCAATCCTGTCCCTTCAGAATCTCTCCATTCTCCTTCCTAAAACCCTTCTCCAGACTATCCGCCGCCTCAAGAATTCCTCCACCCCACCGCCGCCAATCGCCGCTCCTTGCTAGAGCACTTGCCTCCTCAGCCACCTCTGTTTCGGCAAGCCCAGATGAAAGTAAAGGTGCAAACTATCTCTTACTAGACCAATGTATGGACTTACTATTCATGCTAAAAGTTGTAATTGGCTGAATTTGTGATATGGGTATTCTTTTTTGTGTATTGTAGGTGTGAAGGGAAATCAATGGAAAGCGGCAATAGATTTCAAGTGGATAAGGGATAATAAGGAGGCTATTGCTGTTAATATCAAGAATAGAAAATCCAATGCTAATCTTGACCTTGTTGTTCACCTTTATGACAAGCTTTTGGATGTTCAGAAGGTCAGGTTTCTGTCCTATTATTTACTTGCATTGTCAGTCTATCAGTTGCACTTGTAAATTTTGGTTCATAGTTTAAGCCACAAGAGAAACTGTTAAGTTATGTGCTTTAGTACTAGACTATGAGCTTTATCCTAGTCTTTACACGAGCGAGAACCTCGGTACGAGCCTACGAGGCGATTCTTTCGATGGTGTACATTAAAGGTAGAACAACAGTCTAATTGTTCATTGTTATAGTTAATCTTGAATGAAGTTTTTATTGTCATCAGTCCACTGTTATCGAAATGAGATGTACTGAAATCACAAGTTCAGAACAGAATCAAATGGTTCTTTTTTTGTTTCGTTTTTTGGCTTTTAGGATGAATAATACTGTCTTACTGAACCGATAGAGTCCTGAATGAAATTGATGTGTCATCATCCCATGAAATGCAGCCTTAAAGTGTCTTTAGCTAATTGTTGTTGATAGAAAACAGGAAGTGGAGAGACTCCGTGCAGAGAGGAATATAGTTGCAAACAAGATGAAGGGGAAACTAGAATCTTCTGAACGTCAGATCCTCATTGAAGAAGGTTATCTATCTAGCTACTTAAGTCATTGTTGTACATGATGAATTCTCTACAGTGAATAATAATATTCAATGCAATGCTAACTATGACTTATCTAGGTAAAAGTCTTAAGGAAGGGCTTGTTACCTTGGAAGAGGACCTGCTCAAACTCACAGAAGAGTTACAGCAGGAAGCACAATGTGTGCCGAATATGACACATCCAGATGTCCCGACAGGCGGAGAGGATTGTTCCACTGTGAGAAAAGTGGTAATATTTCTTCTTCTTCTTCTCATAATTCTCGGAGTACTTGATTCCAGCCCCTGAATCTCTTCCCTTTATTCTTTTTTATTTTTTTTATTTTTTTATTTTTTTGCTGTCTATTTTGTAGGTTGGTGAACCTCGGAACTTTGGGTTCCAGATAAAGGATCATGTCCAGCTCGGAAAAGATTTGGACTTATTTGATTTTGATGCAGCTGCTGAGGTACTACTTCTAGCTGAAGGTATATCATCAATAATAATCTGATTTGTGCATGTATGTGTGTGCCTCCATCTTGTAATGGATTAAGAAAATTATGTATTTTTATGTCATGGAAGATATTTAGTTGGTATACTTTGAGTTGTGGACTTCTAGCAGGCCTGGTTGGGGCGTTTACAGTTGTTTTTTTAGGAAGGAAAAATGGGATGAGACAAAGTTCAGAAGCAATGCTAAAGAAACTATGGTACAAGGGATCGTGTGTATTTGTGATTATTGTTTTACTTTTCATGCATAGAGAGAGAAGCTTCAAAAGTAATGAAAATGCAAGAGATTGTCCAACATAGTTTAGAATTGAACTTTAAGTGGCCTTCTATTTCTTTTCGGGTGTTGCAGTAAGTTTATTATGGAAAGAGTTGCAAAATTTAAGTTACAATTTATTGAAGAATAAGTACCACATGCCTAAGGTCGCAAAGTTTTTAATAATTTTCGTTTAACGAAATAAGGGGAATATGATGACACTCTTAAGAAAAATAAAATTGTGATAAGCTATTCTTCTTCCTCTCCCCTGTTGGTAGGTTACATTTTCACTCGTGTATTTATCATTTTCTATCCGGTGATAGACAATATGCTCTAGCTGGGTCTGTGTTTTCATTTGCTTTTTAAATGATACTTCGTCCTACGTTTCCTGTTTCTTTTGTGCACCATTTTTTTTATGTATGAGATATGATAATAGTAGAAGTTGCAAGTTTATGTTTTTAAAAAGAGTGAATAAAAAGTTGTAATTGGATATTTTTTTAGAAAGAATGAATGCTGAATCGCAACAAGTGTAAATATTGTTAGGTTAATCTTTATGCATGGTCGAGACAAAAATTAACAAAAAATGGAAGAGAAAGTTTAAATTGTGACGCCTCAAAATGAAATACAAGAAACTTAGGATTGGACCGTGGGATGGGAGTAGCTGGTAATGCATGTTGTCTTGCTGATAATTTAAGGTGCTACGTAGGTGAATGCCTGCTTATGATTTCAAAGGTGCTTTGTTGCTATAATTAGTTATTCGTTACAATGTTAACCTTGTCCTTTATTTGTCAAATATCAACTAATCAACTGTGAGATGCATCTGCTTTAGCTGCCTCAAACTTCCACTGAAATCTATACTTTAATCTAATTGCTCATAGTTTCGTCTTTTCATATATCCATGAAAACTGTGACCAAGGATGGCAAAAGGGTGGCCAGTCTTATACTTACGTTCTTGTGTATATTCAATAAATCTCACAGGTGAGTGGTTCAAAGTTCTATTACCTTAAGAATGAAGCAGTTCTGCTAGAGATGGCCCTGGTAAACTGGGCTGTATCAGAAGTTATGAAGAAAGGGTTTACACCCCTTACAACTCCAGAAATTGTTCGATCTGCTGTTGTGGAGAAGTGTGGATTTCAACCCCGTGGAACAAACACTCAGGTTAGTGATCTTGAAGTGCTCTGTTCATTAGAATCGATAACTGAACTAGACTTGCTTTAGTCAAAGTGAGCATAATTTTAGCTAATAGTATGTACACACTGGCAGGTTTATTCCATCGAGGGTACTGATCAATGCCTCATAGGTACTGCAGAGATTCCAGTTGGCGGAATCCATATGGATTCCATTCTTTCGGAATCATCATTGCCTCTGAAGTATGTGGCTTTCTCCCATTGCTTTCGCACGGAAGCTGGTGCTGCCGGTGCTGCTACAAGGTAAAACATTCAGGTTTCAAAATCTTGGCAACTATATTTTCACTGTCCTCCATTAGCTTATGTTGTGTTATTTGATTTGGTTTAGATACCTAAGAAAAGTTGCAGCTGTTGAACCTATCCAGATAGAATGTTCTTTATTATTACTTATTATTTTAAAAATAATTCCGGTCTCCGGCTATCTGGCCTCTACGAATTGATTAGTGTAAATTTGGGAGCAGGGGCCTTTATCGAGTTCACCAATTCAGCAAGGTGGAGATGTTCATCTTATGCCGGCCAGAAGAAAGTGACACTTACCACGAGGAACTTATCAAAATTGAAGAAGATCTCTACGCGTCACTGGGACTTCACTTCAAGTATGTATGCTCTATGTAGATAAAGTAAAAAACGGTGGATGTTAATAAAGGATGAACTAAAAAAACAGAAGTCTTTCTTACCTTTTATACTTTATTTGCAGAACTTTGGACATGTCAACAGAGGATTTAGGTGCACCAGCTTACCGTAAATTCGATATTGAAGCTTGGATGCCTGGCCTGGGTCGCTATGGCGAGGTAATTAATACATACCTTTGTTCTGAGGAATCATTTGATTACATGTTTTACATTTATTGTTGATCTCCTGCCAGAGTGAGTTATTGATGCAATTGCATGAACTTGCAAGCTTCTCAATCCATTGTTGATGGTGCTGTTCTGTGGGATTGCATATTTGCATGTAGAAATTTCGTGAACTTCACAATCTATTGTTAATAATGCCGTTCTGTGGATCACATGTAGGAATTTCATTTACTTTGTTTTGCCGAGTATGCGCTAAATCAAGTAATCTTTTTTATACACCCCTTCTACCACTTCGTCTGTTTCCCAACATGCACTATATGAAAATTCTCCGAATAAACATGCACTACATGATCATTGTTTCCCAACTTCTATCTTATTGAGCGTGTAGATAGTATCTTGAAAAGCTGTATAAAGCAGCCACCTCCTTGTTTGTGTGGAAGTCTATTTGTTGTACTATCTGCAGTTAGAACTGTTGCTCAACTTCTTTAGCATTATAAATGTACAAGCTTATACTTTTCTGTTATCATTTTGTGATTCAACTCCTCGGCAGATTCCAACATTTTGGAGGAACTTTTTTCTACAGTAAAATTATTTTGGAAGTAACGTTTTTGCAACTTTTCATCTGTTCATCCCTAAGATATAACTCTTCTTAACAGATATCAAGTGCATCTAATTGCACAGACTACCAAAGTCGGAGGTTGGGCATTCGGTACCGCCCTGAATCATCATTATCATCAGCTCCTCCCAAAAAGGGTAAAGGCAATGCAGCTGCAACGCAGTTTGTCCACACGTTAAATGCTACGGCTTGTGCAGTTCCAAGAATGATGGTGTGCTTGCTTGAGAATTGCCAGCAGGAGGATGGTACTGTCATTGTACCAGAGCCGTTAAGGCCATTCATGGGTGGGATTCAGACAATTGATTATAAATACAAGTCTTAGTATAGAACTTACGAGCGTTTTCGATTCACTTTTCTATTTATCTCACCGGTCTTGTTGCACTTGATCGATGCGAAAGAGTAATAGATGAGCTCCAATCTCACCGGAGGTTTTTGGAATAGGCCACAGGTTTTATTGTGTTTCTTGCTTGGATACATTCTTGTGTATGTTTAGGGGGTATTAGGATAATATGTTTGCAATAACTTAGGCATGTAAGATCCTAACTCTATTACTAATTAAATCAATCTTCATCTATTTTGTTGCTTGCTTGTGCAATTGCTTCATGGCAGGGAAATTTTTGAAAAATACACATGTTTTTTTTTTAAACGGAAAAAAAACTTTTATTACGAATAGAGCATAAAAAATTGTTCGAAATAAACTTACATAATAAAAAATACACGGAACACGGATCAAAATAACTACCACCACACCGTCTATCAACACCTGAAGCCTCACAACCTAATCATGAACAGACTTTATCAACCAAGTAATAATCCTATAATCCCAACATGACAAAAAGATCAGGCCACCCAAACCATATACTGTACAAAATAACCAAGTACAAATAGTCAGCACTAATCACCAATCATCTTTTGCCAAAATCCCATTTAATGAGCCTTATAAAACCGCCCAACACTCACAGCAGCACGAATGCAATCTCGACCAACATGCCATAATACCAATCCGTCAATTCCTCCTAGTACTAGTATACCCTAGCCAACTTCCTACCCCTACGTCCTTTTAAACAATTGGCAAGAAATTTAATAATGTAATCTGTGACAATTTCAACGTTAAGAAAATCAATCTATATGCATAGTACCTGCACCAAGACCCTAAAAAGGAAGACACCCCAAAAACATTCAAAGTCGGGTTTTGACTCGAGGAAACAGCGAGAGACCCTACAGAGGCCCTCACCCCCTAATTGAGTTGACTAAAGTTCTTGGAGCCACAAGAGAAAACACCCCAAGAGAAAACTTTTCATATCGGGCTTTTACTTAGTGAAGGAAAATTCGATAACAATGAAATCCCTTAATTAAATTGACTTAAGTCCGTTCCCAAGTACCCCTAGTGTTGTCCCCCAAAGTGCTCGGTTGCTGACCATCGTCTCACGACCAAACCAAATTACAGTATTACCATACTCCATCACAATACTCTCCACCATCTAGTATCTTCACCTGAAATCAAAGAAAACATACCTCACTGGTTCCAAAACATCATTAGTAGTACCATCCATGACCACCAACCAAAAGATAATTCAAACTAATCCCAATAAAACTGAATGAGGCGATCCACAAGCAACCCGAACCAAAGTGCCACCACTCCTCTCAAGTAGTCTAAGTAGGCCGGGCACATCCCAAAAGAATATGTAATCCGGTAAACCCACACAAGATACCTATATACTTACTAGTATCAAATGTTAAAAGTGATTATTAGTCACAAAAATAGTTTTGAAACACATACTTATTTCCGGAAGATATTGACCTGAGTTTTCTTTTAGATGAATGATTAATATAAATTATACGTTCTGGACAGTGACAACTTACACTTCTAGGGTACATTTTCTGTATTTTCTATATAGATAGTGCAACTTAGACTCCTGAACTCCTAAAGTATATTTTTTTGAAATTTACCTGAATTTTTATGCTTTTTGTTTTTTAACTTTAGTATAAAAATGGAATCGATTGGACACCACAATATATAAAATTGGACATTAAAAAATTAAAGTTGGACTCAAAGCGAAGGCTTCAAGTCGCATTAGAAAATTAAACGCGGGCATTAGAAAACAAATTCGGATACTAAAGAATAGTAGGAGTCTGCAAATGTGATGTTCAACATGAATTTTCTATGTTCGTATATTTTAAGAGGTAGGGCACTGTTTTTTAATATCGGGCAGGGTTTTGTTGGTGCCGATGACATGGATAAAAACTTAACCGGTGGTTGGATAAGAACTTAAGCACCCGTAGACGGTAGTTGGATACAAACATAAGTTGCGAGTCTTTGTTATTTTCTTTTTTACACTATATGAACGAAAGGATCATATATTTCATTTAAAATGAACAAAATCGTGGACGTGCCGGAGTGGTTATCGGGCATGACTAGAAATCATGTGGGCTTTGCCCGCGCAGGTTCGAATCATGCCGTCCACGTTTCATTTTTGTAATTTTCTTTGGCTTTTTGATTCCTCAAAAGCCTCTGATTGCGATGAGAACCAAGCTCTGCTTCACTCATTTTTACAGAACTTTTTTGTAATTTTCTTTGGCTTCTTGATTCCTCAAAAGCCTTATTTTTGTAATTTTCTTTGGCTTTATGTTCCTCAAAAGCCTCTGATTCCAATGAGAACCAAGCTCTGCTTCGCTCATTTTTACAGAACAAGTGACTGAATGTCTCTCATGCACCATTCGGTTACATATATGATCAAACTGCATTTCACAATACGTCAACAGGGGCGGATCAAAAAGTGTAGTGTGGAATACATCCCCCATCTTTTTACCAATCACTGCATCACTTGGCAAATTGTAGGTCTTTCATAATAGTCCGAACATGTTCATGCCGTGTACTTGGTAATTTTTCATAATAGTCAGAAAATTTTCCAGCAGTCTAGACATCTATCAGCTGAAATCACTTGCAACCAAAGTTTGCAACATCAAAAACCAATCAATACACATAATAAGCAATGAGGATTACAAGACTAGTTCATTTCGTCTTTAGGATGAGTACAATAGCAGGCATAAAAAAAAGGTTAAACATCCTTCAAATTCTACTGCAACATATTTACAATAATCATGATCATATCTCATCATCTCTCTTCACTGCCATTACATATTCCCCTGGAGTCTTTCCTTTCTGAGTGTCTCCAGTTCTCTCACCATTTGCCAATGTTCCATCGACAGACCAGTTTCACCGTAGCTGACTGACATGAGGCGCCCCATTGTAAGCCATCTGCAACGTAAAGATTGATGAGCACAAAATGACCGCTGAAGAATGGTAAGCAGTTCACAAAAAGATAATCTTCTTACCTGCTAAAGTCTTGGCTGCCCAAGCTTCGATCAGCTTGCCTAGCAGCAACTAAATCATCTTCAATCACCTGCAATACATTGGATGATAGTCAAATTCGCATGATAGGAGACTAGTGTGTTACATGTCCAAGAACATATAACTAAATCAAGTCAGACCTTTTGCATATCCGGTTCAATTGCATGAGGCAAAGATTTCGTGGAAGCCAAGTACCATCTCCAGGCTTTGAGCAAATCTTGATCCACATTAAAAGTTGGGTCCACAGAACATGGACGGAAAGGGAGAACAATATCAGCAGGCAGGATATTTGATTTCCCTTCAGATAAAATCAGCACCTGAACATCGGCAGTCATATCCATCTTGTAATAAGTAAAATCGTACTCTACTTTCTGGGACTCCATCAGGTTCTTTAGCACTCGAGCATTTTCAACCCCAGTGGAGTTGAGCGTTCCAGCTTGTAATGTAGTTTCATCAATGGTTAGGTGTGAGCCGTCAGCCAACTGCAAAATCCCATATACCAGCCTGTGTACATCGGATGGATGGGTGTTAGGATGATCTTATTCTATCAATAGAAGGAACTTTCTTTAATCATCAGATATGATGTGTTTTGATTACCTGTTGGTATCATAGTCCTTTTTTGGGACAAGTGAAACGTTATTGAGATAATCAACTGTGAGAGGCAAGCACTGTGTGAAAGGCAGGAGGTTTTCAATAGCATGTTTGAGCCGATGCCCAAAAACAGAAATGCTTTCTTTGTTGAGGCCAGTAAGATTCAAAGATAGCTTTCCAACAGCAACTGAGTCAATTCTTGCATGTACCTGTTCCATATTTAACGTGTTATTCAAGTGGTGATAAACAACATAGGACTAATAAACAACACTGAATACTATCTGGAGTCAGGCATGTATTCTGAAATTTCTTTGGGCCCTAGAGAACAGAAAGGACAATTTGAAGGCCAAATGAGGTCGGAGGCAATGCCTCATGGACATTTGGGAAATTGTTAAAACGTCATGGCCTGATAGCATGAAACGGAGGCATTACAGAGTATTTGATGTATACAAGCAGATTGGAGTAAGTTTGAGAAGGTACAGGGGAATGAATTTCTTATTGGGAGTTTTTGTGAAAGTATAGAATTGTTCCGAGATGTAGAGGGGCTGGGGTTGTGTGGATTTCGATAGAATGGCAACTATTTTGCCTTGTTTCCAGTCAGTGGGACTTGATTTAGATACTTTTGGTGTGGCTTGTGCTTTTTGCTCATGAAATGAAAACCAAATCTTCTTTCAAAATAAAAGAAAAGAAAAAAAAAATCATATATTATCTGAGAAAATGATACTATATGGATAATGGATAATAAACATACTGTAAACATCTATATACTGCTTGGCGATCTTCAGCTAGACGAATGGTGAGATATTAGTACCTTCGATAATAGGTGCAATAACATGTATTGAGCTGCAACCCTATCGTCTCCTAGAACTTTTGTGAGATGCCCAATAAGAACTTCCCTAACTTCTTTTGTTCCACTGGCTTTTAACTGCAACATCATAGTAAATGAACCTTAAGCGAACTGGCTTAACATAGTAAACTAACACAAGTACCACCTTCAAACAAGTACACTCACCTCCAAGGACGGAGTGGGGAGGAAATCATTCAAAACAAGCTTCTTGTAGTGGACACAGTGTAGCCGAGGTACCTGTGTGCGAAAAGTATTCAGTATCAGAAAACAATGCTCATATAATATTATTGATAAATAGACAAACAAAATAGCTGGAGTGAATCAATGTAACATGTTATTGATAAATACAGCCAAGCTAAACAACCTTGGGCGGAGGCAATGCATCATCACAGAAGCTCTGCATGAGTTCATCTTTTTCATTTCTTTCAGCAGCAAGGTCTGGATCAAAAGTGTAGATGCCAACAAACTCATAAACATCATTAAGTTTCAACTCGGAATCTGGCAAGTCATATATCTGCAGAAAGTAAAGTCCAGAGTAAATTCTCAGTCTTGATTAACTGTAATAACTAAAGGCATTACGAACATATACCAAACTTCAAGTATTTTCACCTTGATGAGGCAGGGAAAAGTATCAGTTTCAGTACGAGCGTTCAAATTGGCATTAGATGAGGATCCATTGGTTACAGCCATCTGCAAATCAGAAGTCATTCCCTCCTCCCGCTGATAACAAAAAGAACACAGAAAACCAAGAAGTAGTACAAAAAGAACACAGAAAACCAAGAACACAGCCATTAAATTCAATCGGTGTATAAGGTATACCGAGAATGTAATATACACAAAAGTTTTTTTTTCATATTACACTGTGCTATCAACAACCGAATAGATCTAATCGAATAAAGTAGTCGAACATTGAACTTGAGAACGTCGAGAACAATTCTACGTTAGATGTTTTATATGTTTAAATTAAGATGGATTGGAGAATTTGTAAAAACTTTATTATGTTAAAGACTTAAAAGGGAGACAAGGTTCGGAGGAAGTATCACTTATATATGATACTAATATATAAAAAAATTTGTATCACTTAAATATGAAAAAGAACTGGGAACGAAATTAACCCAATTATATAGTGTCAGAAAAACAACATTTTCTCATCATGGTTAGTCCACAAATCTTACATGATAACACAATCCACCTATATTCCAAAATGGTGAGTTTGTGATGAACCACAACAACTGGGTACTTTAAGCTCAGTATATTTCTGGACCACAAATACAGAGTCCTGAACCGATTCTCATATCTACATTACTCTTCCCTCTTAACTACACGGGTAACAACCCCGAGAGCAACAGTTTTTCCCAATGTTCTCAGGGACACCCTTCCAAGTGCTCGGCAATTGCTATACTCTTCTGCGCATACGGGCTCTTCCACAACAACCTGAGATTGAAGAACAAGTTATCTAATCGAAAGTGTAGATGATTAACCAAAAACCACATGATAAGTCCATATAGAAATGTGGCATGCAGAGGGTTGATTATAATGAAGAAAGGTAGAAGCAAGTTTTGTAAACCATATGAAAGTAATACTATAACCCAAGGCGAACTTCAGCAGGTTCTATGAACTTATCAGTATAATACTCAGAGTTGATGGCAGGTGGGTCTATCTATCAGTGGTTGATTCCATCTCAAAGAAGTTTTGGAGATATTATGGACTCAACATCAATACGTATGACAGAAATAGAGAGAAAAAGTCAAGTGCTCACCTCGACAACTGCATTCTGTTTTGCTAATAAGCATCTCGGGGACTTCTTTGTTTCCTTTCCTGTCTTTGGATCGAGGAGGGATAATATTTTAACAATTCTGGCTGCCCCTTTTGCATGGGATATGTGAAACTCCAACTGCAATGTCAAAAAAGAAAGAGAGCTTATGTATCTCAGCTATAACAGAAAATACAAAAATTAAATGCAAACTTATTCTGTTGATATCAAATCAACCTGAGAACCCATCAGAATTGGTGTTGCTATGTCCAGGACAAGGATCTTCAGTTCCAACTGGTTTGTGACTTGAACTGGGTAATCGGGGTGACACATTACACCACCAGCTGTCACGCGATTGCCGTCTATGCCTTGCAAATTCACAGTGACATTGTCGCCAGCTCGGGCAATGCTACAAGCCTTAGAGTCCCGCTCTAAAGAACGAATAATCCCTACTTCTCTTGAAGGCATTACTAGCACCTGCAATCAACAAACAGTTAGCCAAACTGAAATGACTAATATTCTAAGAATGCAGAAAACGACTTCAACCAAGAAGATCTAGTTAATAGTCAACAAACAGTCAACACACCTTAGATCCTGGTCTAATTGCCCCTGTTTCCAATTTTCCACATGCCGACACCTGGCCGTGTGATTGTGACTTTACAACGTCAACAATGGGCATAAGTAACGGCTTCAAATAGTCTCTAACAGGAAGTTGGATGGAATCAATGGCATCCAATAAATGCGGTCCCTTGAACCTACAATTAATAAGGTCAATGCGTCAGAAACCCCAGGTAGGAAGAAAATATATCAAATTCTGTTCACCATATCCTGAAAAAGTTCATCGCCACTTCTCTGGGTATAACTGAGAATCAACTAACTAAAGCGAGGAAAGAATATAATGGACACTAAAACTAACCATGAAAATCGTACGTCAGAAGGATTTGCAATTAAGTTCTGGTTTTCCATGGCGCTGGCTGGAATCCATATCATGGAAGAATCCTTAAATCCAGAAGATCGAAGCAATGTTACAAGTTTCTGCTTAATCACATCAAACCTTTCCTTGGAGTATCCAACTACATCCATTTTGTTAACCAAAATTATAATTTGGTCTACCCCAAAGCTCCTAATGAGTTGGGCATGTTCCCTAGTTTGGCCTCCAACGGCATCTATGCCTGTTTCAAATGCCCCATTCGAAGCATCAATTACAAGAACGGCTGCATCTGCTTGGGTTGCTCCAGATATCATATTCGGAACAAAGTCTCTATGGCCTGGGGAGTCAAGAATCACAACATTGTATTTTCTAGAAGTGAAAAAGGCAACTGCCACTGTCATAGTTATGCCTCTCTCCCTTTCTTCAGCACTTTCATCTAATGCCCAAGCATAAGCAAAAGATCCTTTCCCCTGGTTGAACAACAATACACATGCGACGTTAGTTAATTGACAAGCACAGGAGAAGGAATCTAACAATCGAAGTTGATATACATACCTGTTGTTTAGCTTCCTTTTCGTATTTGTGCATCACTTTTTGAGATATTTTTCCCAGAAGATGAAGCAACCTTCCTGAAAGTGTTGATTTTCCAGAGTCAACATGCCCCACCTAAACACATTAGAAAAATAAATTATTTGTTATCTCTTTTAGGGGAACCACTTGGGTAGGTATTCTGAAACATCATCTCAAGTAACTTACAATTGCAAGATTTAGTTGATCCAAGACAGCATCCTGTTTCTTTGGAATCATCCATGCCTCAGGTTTATATTCGGAGACTGATGGTGCTTTTTCCACATTAACTATTTCAGCTTTCCCAGATTTGGAAGGTTGAGGTGCAGCATCAGAAATCGCTGATTTGTTCCGACTCTGTGGTGCAGATTTATTCTCCTTCATCTCACTATGTCTGTCTCCTGATGTTGATGTTGAAGACTCTAATTCAATAGGAATTTCCGTCTCCTTGCTCGAAAAATTGTCTAGGAAATAGGAATATGTTACGTTAATAAGAGGTAGCTATTTATAAATAAAAAGACTAATCCTAATCCTTCTAAGACTCTAACTTCTAACTCTATTCTGAGTTCTGACTCTTAAATAAAAGAAACCAACTTCTTAGACTCTACTTCAATCTACTAACATAAACTTGAGTTCTAGGAGTACAACTCTTATTAACGTAACAGAATCATGTAAGTTAGATGCTATTATAAAACAGGAATATAGTTATCAAACACTGCAAAATGGGTGGGTTTGCGAATCTGGCAGTAACAGAGAATCCATGAAATACATTCTAGGAAAACATATTGCTTCAAACTACATATCTACGCCTACAAGCTTGTTTAAAATAGCAATATTCAGTAACTAAATCTCCTCAATGCTCAAGTTTCAGACTACTGTCAGGTACTGGTTCGATTGTCTAAACTTCAATTCAAAATCTCATAACATTTATTGAAGGTCTTGTCTTCTCTGTCTAGACTCTAGACTTGGAACAAGAACCAAAATGAGGAATAAAAAATAGAACAAAATTCACCGATAATGTAACCTTTTCGTTTAATTTGCATCTCTGAAATTTATTCATCACACAAGTTATTATTCTCATAAACTAAAGAGATTGCAATTATTACCCTCAACAACTAAAATGCAAAATGACCTGACGTCCAAAACAAAATAAAATAAAAAAAGGAAGTACAAACTTAATAAATGTATATTTATTACTTCATTAGGAAAAAAAATCTAGACAATTATATATTTAGAAAACCTATAAATCGACCAATATATATTTAGGTGTATGCGTTCGACCGCAAGTACACGCACATATCATCGATCAAAACCCCACCACTCTCTCTCTCTTCTCCATCTCCATCTCTCTCTCTCTCTTCTCCTTCTCCATCTCTCTCTTCTCCATCTCTCTCTCTCTCTCTCTTCTCCATCTCTCTCTCACCTCTCTCAGATGTTGTCCTGAGACGGAAACCTTAGTACCAATTACCAAACAACAACCTTTGTCTAATTAGGGTTACATACCTACCTACCTATCGAAACCTACGATTCATCGATCATCAGCTAGCTATGGATATAGTAGAAGAAGTATTCAAGGTGCCAGGAGGCAATGATGTGGATATGGAAGAAGAATCCTGTGTGTTGTTCGACAAGGTTAATGAGGTGAAAATCTGTGAAAAATCATCCGACAAGTCAACAATAACGACGGAGGATGAAAAATCTATAGGGGAAAGTTCGATTGACAGATCGACCGAATCAGTGAAGGCTGGGAAAAGAAGAAAAATTGATTCTGGAATCGATGTCGGTGGCTACGAATCGCTGGATGATGCTGACTATGATGATGACGATGATGATGATGATGATGAAGCTGTAGCAGCAGATTCAGTTGAGGATGATGAGGATTCGGAGCCTGTTGAATATTTGAACGACTATGGAGTTCCGGCAACGGATGAAGAGATTCTGGGATGGATGACCGAGCGTGATCGACCCTCAGACCAAAAGGAAAAGGATAGGCTACTTCGTAAGCTTAGGAAATATTTCAAGTCCCTTCAACTGAGCCAGGTAACTACTGTAATTATTACTACTATTAATTATTATTATTATTATTATTATTATTATTGTTATTATTACTGTTGTTGTTTGTTGTTTTTGTTTTTGTTGTTTTCTGTTATACTGTAGTAGTAGTTTATAGTACTTTCTGCATTTTCAGCTATGTATGAATGAGTGTTCCTAATTAATTTTATTTATTTCAAAATATTTTAGCACGTAAGCAGCAACATTTTATTTAGAAACATTGTATTCTGTTTCACGTCTCAATAGCAGGCCTCATCATCATCATCATCATTATATTTGTGGAAAATATACTTTATTAATTTGCAAGCTTCTTAGGCTGTCTTTGCTGTGGTTCTAGCTTGGGAATCTCAGTATTCATGTATTAAACAAGGCAAAACATGTAGTTTAGAATTCTAATTTTTTTTTTCTGTTTATTATTTTCAGGGGTACAAATGTACCGATTTCCCTGGTCACATATGGGGAGTTACATCAACAGCCCCCAGATATCAAGCTATAAAAGAGCGCGATAGGTACCCTGAGGGGTACAACCACCTCATGTTGATGTCTTCAGTGGCCATTGAAGAATATAATATGAAATCAAATACGCAATATAAGGTTAACCATGTCCAGGACGCAACTGTGGAAAATTCCAGGGATTCTATGTACAAGATAACTTTTGCAGCTTCAGATAGACAAGATACTCGGTCATTTCGAGCCGAAGTCAGACTTTCTTGCATTGAAGTTTCAATTACTGTCTTCTCTTGTGAGCTAG
Source organism: Plantago ovata (assembly GCA_028274465.1). NCBI lineage: Eukaryota > Viridiplantae > Streptophyta > Magnoliopsida > Lamiales > Plantaginaceae > Plantago > Plantago ovata. Next base: position 130,228,903 of record CM051455.1, read on the forward strand.
AGGAACAGCATGAGCATGGCTCCGTGGCGGAGTCTTCGAAGGAGGAACTAGAATCATCAGAGGAAGAGTACGACGACGATTACTCGCTGGAGGATGAAAACTTAAAGCATTACGTGGAACCATACGTGAAGCCAAATACACATGGGGCAGTTTGGTTTCTACGGGGTTATGGAACTGAGGGAGATTGGGTTGCCCCGATAAATACTATGGCGAGTTATTCTAATGTTCAGATTCTGGATCTTATTAAGGACCACCCACGGTATGCTAATATGGATGAAACCTATCTCACCAACAGAATTCGCAAATATTTGGACTGTGTTGTCAGGAGCCAGGTATTACTAATCTCCTTTAGAATTTCTTATTAATAATGAATTGCATGGTTTCTTTGTATTGTTGGTATTACATGTTTCCATTGATATGTTTCTTTTTTTTCAGTACAATTAAGCTTCCAACAAAGAAGTTTGAAAGCAGAAATAATTATTATTCAAGATATTCTGTCAAACAAAATTGGTCCCTAGTCTTTTATATTCTTATATATCCAACTTTGTGATGAAGTGTCATTATAAGTAGGAACATGGCTTTGCCCCTTGATTCCCTTTTTCCAACTGTGGTTTGTGTATGCTTGTGGGAAATTTAGCTATGTGTTATGGAGTCCAGTTTGTAATAACGAATAATTTAACAACTATATTCCATCCTATGTAGGGATTTGAGTGCAAGTATTTTCCCGGTCACATACCAGGACTACCCATGATGAAGCCGAGACAGAAGATCATTAATAAGCTGGGCCGTTACCCGGAGTGCTACTCTCGTTTTCACCTTATGGCCACATTGGCGATTGATGATTACTGCAAAGATGATGTAAGTTGCAATCACCTTTTACTTTCTTAGTAATATAAAATGTGTTTATCGGTCTGGATATTATTTTTACTAATATCATAATTATTTTTCATTTGTGCAGGAAACTAAGTTTCGATTCGATCGTGTCATAAGTGCCAATTCATATGAGAACATATACTACATCACTTTCATTGTTCTCGCTGACAGTGAAGATAGCAGTGGAGAAGACAGAGAAGAAAGTTTACAGGCTGTTGTGAAGGATAATGTAACGTTCATGGAGCTGCTCATGCGCAGGAAAGCAGTATGCGAGTATGACTACTAGTTTATTATGTACTTGATGAAATTGCTCTTGAAGAGTGTATGTAGTGACTGAAAGTTGCCGTTACTTTTTATTATAAGTTAAAAACTGGATTCGCCTAGTTTTGTGGTATTATGGCGAAACATGTTTACTGTACTTTTGTTATCAGTTCAGTATAGTTGTTACTAGTTACTTCTCTGTGCTAATTTTTCAATTGGTTTGGTAACATCATTCATACCAAATTGTTTGGTATCCAAAACCGAACACATTGAGAGATTGCTTCAAAGAACCAAGAGCTTCGTACAGTCGTTTAAGCGAGTCATTGCTACAAGAAGAGTAACATAAGAGGTGCTTTTACTCTGCTTCTTCTTCTTTGTTTTGTAGTTTATGTTGTTTCTGTGATTGGTTTATTCATTGATGTTATTAGAGTGTTTCCTTTGGATGGTATGTGTAAATTAATGCAGAAACATGTTATGGAGGTTTTCTCTATATTGAGTTTCCATATAGACAAAGCAAACTTCAGGGACCTGTTCCAAATAGTGACCATTTTTCTTGTCAGTTTGTCCCACCTAATTTCCTCCTGTTTTTGGTGCCATGTCTTTTTTATAAATGAACCTGCTATGTAAATATGAATAGTGTGTGGGAACGATATGCTTCTGAAATCGAGTCCGGTTAAAACCTGATTAAATTTCATGTAGTTTTTAAGTTTATGTTCTCTATTTCTTTTGACATAAGATTCTATGTATCCTGTCATTTTTTTGCATCGAAGCAATGTGGTTATTTAAAATCAGATTATTGGCTTTGCAGAGTCAATAGCATGCTTGGAAAAATCAGTAAACATGTTCCTGGATATTGGAAGGCTTAATATGTCTGCAAGATATTACAAGGTAAGAGATTCCAAACAATTTTATAGACCGAATGCTTTCTATTCCATTTTAATTTATAGGCATGATAGGAATCTCTCTTAAGTTTGTGAATGACTTATTACTACTACTACATGAAGATGAACTACTGTCCTTGTCTTATGTAGGCACTTTATTGTCTAACTGATTTTGTCCATAAATACATTAACCATAATGTCAGGAACTGTGAAAAATGATGTTAGCAATTATCTAGTATAATGAAGGACAACTTTTTGAGGAGGATGGTAACTGATATTTGTTTTTGTGGTGCAGGAAATAGCTGAGTTGTATGAGCAGGAACAGAATTTGGAGCAAGCAATTGTTTACTATGAGAAAGCTACCGATCTGTTCCAAAGTGAAGATGTGACGACATCTGCGAATCAATGCAAGCAGAAAATTGCACAGTTTGCTGCTCAACTAGAACAGTTAGATCTGCTTCCTTTATCTAGATATTAATTTCATTCCATTTTTTGTTTATCTTATAGTGTTGTAGTATAGTATAACCATCTATGCTTTTCATCTCTGTCCTTGTTTGGTTTACATTACGTCATGCCGGTTATTTGGGTCCATTTCCAGTTTGATAATGCCATAATCCTATTATTAGGTTTTGATGTGGGCTTAGATGCATTAGTTCTTTCATATTTCTTACCAAATATTGCACATAGACATTCCTCATTTTGGATGCTACCTCAAGTCAAGTTTCTATGATGTAAAACTCTCATTGACATTTTGGTTAACAGTTGTTGTAAATGAACTATATGCAATAATGATTAACTATGTCTGGAGAACCTGTGGAAATTTTCTTATATAACTTTTTGGAGGATCTCTATTGACGAACTTTCAGAAATTTCTTTGTTTGAACTCTTCGTATGGTCTTCTTTCTGTGCCCTCATCTCCTCTAGCTATAAAACTTTATGTCAGTATAATAATTCTTCGAACCATAGTCCCTCCTTCCTGGGGCAGAAATATGAAAGACCTTCACATTTACGTATTATTTATAAACTCATCTTCTATTCAGATGGAGTTCAGTTGTGTTTCTTTGGTTGGATGTTGTTATGATGATATGCTTACGATTATGGTTCAATGATTTTCTTTTTTCTTTTTTTTTTCTGATTTTCTCTGATTTTTCCTTCAATTTGCTTGTTCTTCCCATTAATCTACACCAAGACTTGTTCTAATAAGTCTCATATATGTACATGAACATGTACATATGATCTCCTATCTTGTATACATATTAAACCATGATTTCAAAGTAAGTGAAGTCCCTTTTTCTTTTTCTTATTTTCTTTTTTTTTTTTTTTTCTTCTGATTTTCTCTGATTTTTCCTCCAATTTGCTTGTTCTTTCCATTAATCTACACCAATACTTGCTCTTGTAAGTCTAATATATGTACATGAACATGTAAATATGATCTCCCAACTTGTATACATATTAAACCATGATTTCAACCTACTGTAGGCCTTCTTTTTTTTTTTACTCATTTTCTCTGATTTTTACTTAATTTACTTGTTCTTTCCATTAATTTACTGCAAAACTTGTTCTAATAAGTCTCATATATGTACATTAACATGTACATATGATGCACTAACTTGTATACATATGACTCCATGATTTCAAAGTACAGTGAAGTCCATTTTCCTTTTTTTCTTTTTTTTCCAGATTTTCTCTGATTTTTCCTTCAATTTGCTTGTTCTTTCCATTAATCTACACCAATACTTGTTCTAATAAGTCTCATATATGTACATGAACATGTACATATGATGCACTAACATTTGTACATAACAAACGAGGAATTAAGACTCATACCATTACCAGGTCCGTTTATTATTTTTCTAGGAATTTCTCAATTTATCAGATTTTTTCCAGACTCTTACCTGTGCATTTATACTTGATGTGCCCTGTTTTCCTTTTGAAGTTTGAATGAATTATCAGGTTTGGTATAAAACAACAAATGGTAAATCCAAACAATAATTCCATTCCACAAGAACTAAAATTACAAAGTCAGTCATACTAAATTTACAACAACTAAACATACTAGCATACATTTAATTTGATATGATATGATAGACAGGGCCTTCAAACCCAAAACTAAAGTAGCAACATACGTACGCATGTTCTTCACCTTCTCAATCTTCTTGGTATCCTTCTCCAGCCCCAGTAAGAACAGTTGCTCCAGAAACATGTTTTCGAGTTCCATGAACCTAGCTTCCAGTTTCCTCACTTTATCAGTGCAATCACACTCTCTTTCGTTAGCAGTCGATCGACTTATTTCTTCTTTCTCCATTAGCTTTTCATCCGCAATTTGCTTCTCCACAATCAAGCAATCCATCAAGAACCGCGCTGGTTTTCCAACACCATAACCCATGCTTCAAGCTCCTTCAACATATCGTGACATTGGCATGAATGCTCAAATGGGCCCTCAAAGAATCGATCAATTTGGGTTCTGGGAGAGGGAGTATCGTTCAATTGAAGATTTTTTGGGGAATTAGGGTTCTTCAAGAAAATTTGGGGGTTATAACGAGTTTAACGATTTCAACCGACAGGGACTAAAATGGCGGCTTAGGGGACTAAATTTGTGTTATGTGAAACGCGGGAATCCAATCAGCTGCCAACTAGATGGGCCACATAATCACGAGGACCGAATTCGCGCCTTTAATACGTGTTAATTCGCGATTGTCGTGTGGATGGGACCGTATTTGCAAATCGACAAACAATTGGGACCAGATTCGAAGGGGACGATCAATTAGGGGACAAAAAAATGTAAAAAAACCAAGTGTTGACCTGTTTTCTTTTTATTTCCTTTGATTTTCTTATGTAAAAAAACGAAATGGATTTATGACCTTTTTTCCAGAATTGTCACCGTTCAATTGCATCATCGACCATGCGCTGGAAGCCTTTTGCAGTTTTGAGATGGTCGAATCCATATAAGCCGGTTACTCGGATAAACGGAGCTGGAGATGAGTGTTGAAAGCGGCGAAGGTTCAGAAACTATCGTGATTTTTGTGCGAATTAGGGCTTGCAGTTGCAGCATAGCTATACGACGTCGGAATGGAGCTCGGAAAGCTTTTTCGCTGGAGAAGAAGCAGATGCTCTGGTCGACTAAGCTGTAACTAAAAGCGTAGTTACTATTGCTTAAAATCGCGTGTTGTTGTTGAAATCGTTCAAATTCTTAAACTAAAAAGAAACGTTCCATATGTTCTCTAAACGTTTCCTAAAATAGTTTTAAGAGTACAAGTCTATTTCATTTTAGTAGTGAGCTACGCTAAGGGACCAATATTTTAAAGCAATTTCAGTGAGATTTAAACTATAATGTGAGTATGTGACATTCGATCCATGTAACATGAACCCATTTATCAATTATGTCAATTTATTTATCAACTCCTTTCTTCATTATCGGATTACAGTGTTTACTGCATTCAATTACTTTTATTCTTAATTGGTTACTCGACCGCTAGAAGATTAGTACAGCTCATCTCCACATTCCCAACAACCATATATGTGGTCACACTTGCGTATATACCTACCGACTTGAGCAAGGGGAAACATTATTGTTGAATTGAGGTTATTTTCTCAATTCAACTCTTTGCTAAAATACAACTTTCTTATAACAAACTTCCTCAATTCCTTCTGATCAAATTTCACAAAAATTGTAGGTATTCTGAAAATTATAAGACCATGTTTGGCTTTTCAAAAGTGAACAATAACTTTTAAGCTGGTCAATTTTTTTCTTTAGGTTTTTTGACCTAAATGTAATTGTTTACTCCACGTGAGTTTATATGTAATTGGATCATCTAGCAAGTTACTTGTAAAAATTTGCTCAAACATATATACCAATGATACATAAAATACCCATCTTAGATTCAATTATTACGGATTTTACCTACTTAGTCAAACAATTATATATAGTTCCTTTGTTGGATTTTAGTCAAACAATTATATATAGTTCATTGTTAGATTGAATCAATTACAAATAAACCCAAGAGATCGACTTTTCCCACTATATGGCCTGGAAAGTACTAAATTGTCCTCCTTCCAATATTTAATTTTGAGAGAAGCCAAACAACCACAATTTTTTTACCTTCTTTTTCATTTAAATTTACCCTTATTCTTCATACAATTTTACCTTTTGCTTCTTTTAACAAACCAAAAAAACAAAAAAGGCGTGATCACGCCAAATTAATTAAGAGATTTAATAATATTTAAAAAAAAATAAAAAATTGACGTGATCACGTCAAATAAATAAAATTAAAGAAATTTTGTTCAATAATATTGTCAGTACTTCACTTAATCTCTTAATTAATTTGGCGCGATCATAATTCATTTCTAATCTGTTTACAACATTTTGTTCAATAATGTTGCACATCTAGGGTTTCCTAACCATATTTTCTTACACATGGATGCTTTAGCTCGTCAAGCTACTAGTGGCAGCTCTAGTGGGGGTGTATAGGCAAAATTGGGAGTGGGTTTGATGTTTGGGCGTGCCAAATATAGTTAAAATTTTCTTATGGTGTGTCCTAAAGAATGGCCTTCCAGTTTATGGTGAGCTTTCTCATAGAGATTTTCGCATTAAGTTTACTTGTCATGTTGGTGTTGAGTATGTGTTGCATGTTTTGAGGGATTGTCATTTTGCACGATGTTTTTGGGCCTTACATGACTCTTTTCCTCATAGTTATATTGCTAGATACGGTCTTTGTGGTGTACCAACTGCCAGATGACCAACCACAATGATGATACATGTTTCAAACTCCATGGATACCCAACTGAGTTCCCAAGAAGAGGAAGAGGTGGAAGGAATGTAAGAGGAAGAGGTTCCAGAGGAAGAGGAAGGTCAGGAGATGCCAGGTTCATCAATGAAAGATACTATGATGCCAACTCTGCAGCCATGGTTGCTGCTAATGCTGATAACAATGCCATCAACTCAGGCAACCTTTCTTTCACAAATGAGCAGATTCAGCAGATCCTATCAATGGCAGAGAAGTTCCATAAAGGAACAAGCAATGAAAATCAAGTGGCGCCTACTGCAAACTTTGCAGGTAATCATCTTTCTCTTGAAAATTGGCTTATAGATTCTGGTGCCTCACATCATATTGTTTCTTCTAAAAATTTATTTACTAACAATGTTAAGAGACACAAAAGCACTGTCACTATTCCGGATGGCACTAAAGTGGCTATTACACATATAGGTGATGTGCACTTGACTGATAAAATCATTTTGAAAGGAGCTTTGTTTTCACCTAAGTTCAAAGTTAATCTAATATCTGTAAACAAACTAACCAGAGATAATGATATAAACATAACATTTTCTGATGAAAAATGTTTCATATCACAGAAGGGAGTGGACAAGGAGAACAAGGCATTGATCAGTTCCTCAATGAAGACTGGACCGATTGAAGAAAGCAATGGCCTCTACTACTTCAAGCAGAAAGCACCCCCTAGTTTTTGTGATTCCCTAAAGGCATCTTATGCTTGTACATATGCCAAGAATAAGCTCATGGAAGCTGATGTTTCTAATCATGTGTGGCACTTCAGATTAGGACACCCTTCTAGTAATAGGTTAAGGTTGATTGGATTAGAGTTTCCTCAGATCAGTTGTAATGAATTCTCTATTTGTGATGTTTGTCAACAGTCTAAGAAAAAGAGAAACAATTTCAGTTCTAGTAATACAAGTTCTATTTCTCCTTTTGATTTATTACATATTGATCTCTGGGGTCCATTTTCTGTCAAAACCTTAAACAATCAATCTTATTTTTGTACCATAGTTGATGATTACAGCAGAGTCACTTGGGTTTATCTCTTAGCACACAAGTCAGATGCCCAAGATGCAATCAAGAGTTTCATCACCAGAATGGAAACTCAATATAAAACCAAAGTTAAGAAGATTAGAACAGATAATGGCATGGAATTTCACATGCCAGAATATCTGAATGACAAGGGAATAATACATGAAAAGACATGTCCATATACACCCCAACAAAACGGGGTAGTAGAAAGAAAGCATCAGCACATCTTAAAGGTTGCTAGATCACTTATCTTTCAATCAAAATTATCACATAAATTCTGGGGAGAAGCTGTAATGACAGCAACATACATCATTAATCGAATTCCAACTCCAATTTTAAAAGAAAAAACTCCTTTTGAAATGTTGAATAAGGAAAAACCAGAATACAAACACCTTAAGGTGTTTGGATGTCTCTGCTATGCATCCACTTTACCTGTCCAAAGAAGTAAATTTGATTCAAGATCAAGGAGATGCATATTTATTGGATATCCAGCTTTTGTCAAAGGCTACAAATGTTATGATTTAAAAAATAAGACAACCTTTATTTCAAGGGATGTCATATTTGCAGAGAATGTTTTTCCATATCAACCACAAGAGATAAATGAACAATTATTCATTTATTCTCCAGGAATGATACCAGATATTACCAAAAGAACTATGATTAGACCTGATTATACAAATGCCACTGACTCCCCAGATTCTTTTCAGTTCTTTGATGAAGACATTCATCCCATTCCTACTGATCTAGAAGAAGAACATACTCCATTAAGGTCACCAAGGAGCTCTACTCCAATTACAAATAGAGAAGCTCCAGAATCTAACATGGAGCATGGATCCTCTATCATGGATTTCAGGAATGAAGATCACACAGATTCATTACCTTCCTCTCCAGTTCTAGAACTTCGAAGATCAAGTAGAGAAAGCAAGACACCTACTCATCTCAAAGGTTTTCATCACTACCACTTGCCAAAATCAAGAGCAAATAATGTGTCAAAAATAAAGACAGCATATCCCATAGCAAACTACCTCAACTATGATAGACTTTCATGCAAACACAAAGGCTACTCTGTACAACTTTCTTTGATTGAGGAACCAGAATGCTATGAGGAAGCTGTCAATCACAAACACTGGCAAGAGGCAATTCAAGAAGAATTGAAAGCACTGGAAGCCAACTCCACTTGGGAGATAGTTCAACTCCCACCTAATGTAAAACCTATAGGTTGTAAATTTGTGTTCAAAACAAAATTGAATTCAAATGGAGAAATTGATAAACACAAAGCAAGACTAGTAGCCAAGGGCTACACACAAAAATTTGGATTAGATTACACTGAGACTTTTAGTCCAGTGGCCAAATTAACTTCAGTAAAAGTCCTATTAGCTTTAGCAGCAAAACAAAAATGGCACTTGGCTCAACTGGATGTTCACAATGCCTTTCTCAATGGTGATCTTACAGAAGATATATACATGGACTTGCCTCCAGGTCTTTCACTTCAGGGGGAACAGATCAATAAGGTTTGCAAACTTAAAAAGTCATTATACGGATTGAAGCAAGCAAGTAGGCAATGGTACCACAAGCTCACTTCTTATCTTGAAGATATAGGCTTCAAACAATCAAAGAGTGAATATTCACTCTTCACAAGAAGGAAAGATGACAACATAGTAATCTTATTAGTCTATGTTGATGATATCATAATAGCTGGAAATTCCATTGAAGAAATAAACACGGTTAAAGACCAATTGAAACACACTTTCAAGATAAGAGATCTGGGTGAACTAAAATATTTCCTTGGCTTAGAAATAGCAAGGAACAAAGCCGGGATTCATGTCTCTCAAAGAAAATACACTTCAGAGATCATACAACAAGCTGGTCTTTTGGGATGCAAGCCGGCAATATCTCCAATTATACAGAATCATAAAATGAAGCAGTATGAGGAGAATTCTAAAGATACACTCTTGAAAGATCCTACATTCTACAGAAAAATTCTTGGAAAGTTGATTTACTTAACCATTACACGACCGGACATATCGTATGCAGTTGGGATTCTTAGCCAGTTTATGGACAAACCAACAAGAACTCATCTAAAAGCACTCTTAAGGACGGTCAGGTATCTCAAAAATAATATAGGACATGGCCTATTTTATGACAATGAGCAAGATTTTCAGATGAGAGCATATTGTGATACGGATTACGCAGGTTGCCCATATACTAGAAAATCGATAACCGGATATTGTATCATGCTCGGGAAATCTTTGATTAGTTGGAAATCAAAGAAACAACAGACAGTTAGCAGATCATCTGCGGAATCAGAGTACAGAGCTATGGCATACACAAGTTGCGAAATAGTATGGATAAAAGCTCTATTCAAAGACTTACAAATTGATTTGAAAGAACCGGTAAAATTATACTGTGACAATCAATCCGCAATCCATCTAACTAAAAATCCAGTTTTTCACGAAAGAACAAAACATATTGAGGTGGACTGTCATTTCGTAAGAGAGAAAGTTAAAGAAGGAATAATAGAAGTTAATTATATTCCATCAAAGTTCCAACTTGCAGATATCTTCACCAAGGCCGTTTCAGCAGAAGACCTTGACCGAATGACGAACAAGATGGGAATGACAAATATCTACATCCCCATCTTGAGGGGGAGCGGATCTTCTATCCCACTTATTTGTGTCACATTTCATGTCCCACTTTTATTTAACTACAATGATATTTTATTTAACTATATATACATATATACATGAATTAAATTATGGTAATAGTATTTATCAACTAAAAAGCATAAGTCTTTCTCCAAATAATTAGGAAAACTATTACTTCATTAATTTTACATATAAATTTTACTTTATTATTTTTTAACTATGTACTAATTCAGTATTTTCTAAACCATCTCACTCCTAATAAATAATTAGGAAATTGTTTACTCAATTATTTCTCCATGTTCTGCTTCACATTTTTTCCAAAATTTACATTCTCTAATCTCCATCATCAAGTTGGCAAAAAGAATCGATTGCACTAAATATTGAATCAATTATACATATTTTTTGGTTTTGTTTTTTGAATTGGTTAAATTTCATTAAAAAATAAAGAGCATAAAAAATGTTTGACTCCACATTAATCCTAAATCGTACCGCGAAAAATCAATATTTAAAATTATATTATGAAACAACAAAGAAAAACCAAAAGCAAATATATATATATATATATATATATATATATATATATATATATATATATATATATATATATATATATATATATATATATATATATATATATATATATATATATATATATATATGTGTGTGTGTTGAATTTTATGTTTAAATTAATCCATGTGTAGTTAAGTAAGTAATTAATTTAGATAAATAAAATTAAAATGCCACATGTCACATGTAGGAGAGTGGGACATGAAATGGGACACGAAAAAGTGGGATAGAAGATCCGCACCGATCTTGAGGGGGAATGTTAGAAATCATGAAGAAGTTAAGAACAATTCTGAGAAAGAATTAACAAGATGCAGAAGAATTCTTATCAAGGAAGAGATGAACTGTGTGCACGAATCAACATGGCTTTAGTTCGTGTACCAGTGAAGCACAGAGCGCGGGAACAGAAGAGTTGGATACAGAGGATTACAACTCACGAGCGGGAGAGTTCAAAATCATTGGTTCACCTACGCCTACCACACTGGAGCAAGAAGTGTACGAGACAGAGTACAGCTTTGGGAAAAACTTATCCAGATGACTCACCTCTAATTCCTGAAAGATCGATTTGTTATCTCACAGATAAAAGCCGGAAATTACTGTATGTACGGCCGTCCACCTATTGGCCGGAGTAATTTTGTAAAATAGCTATGTTTACAGTGATTCGTGTGTATATATTTAGGTAACGGTTTCCTCTCTGTATTCATAATTTCCGCAGCCATCTCTCTGCAAATCAATAAATCCTCACAAGTTTTCTGCATCTTTTCTATTTCTTATTCTTGCTAGAATTTTGACAACAATGGCTCTTCAAGATAGAGATTTGGAATATCTCAGACAATTCCAGGAAAAACCCAACTTGTCAAATGATCCTTTCTTTGGCAAGAAAACTGGAGTATGTTTATTTCACTCACTAAATCACTTCTACAAGACACGCCCTTTCTACAAGAGTATTGTGTGTATAGTGAACTGTCCCTTCTTTGGTAGAGATCTTTGGCTTGGTTTCAATGTTAAATTGTTTCGTTTGCAGGTTGATTATTGTCATGTGGGCAAAGGTTGTGTCGGTTGCCCAAGAAACCAAGGGGGTTGCAGTTAGGTTTTTTTACTTAATAATATAGTTGATTATTTATTTTTTATTTTTTTCTGTGTGAAAATATTGATTGATTTCTCTGTTTTAATGAGTCAGAGTCATGTGTTGCTTGTGTGGTTGCCGACAACATTGCTGCTGTCCTTGCTCTTATGGAACCAGATATGGTTCAGAGAGTCTTGAAGTTCATTTCCGTACAGCACATCGTGGATTGCATGAAGAACCCTAGGATCGAAGTTGATCCATGTGGTTGTAAGGAAACCACATTTGAAGAGGTTTATAAGTATGTAACAGAGGGTCCGGGAATTGTTGAAGAGCAATATTATAAGTATAAGGGTGGAAAGAACAAGTGCATGGATTGTAAGTCTTCAGAAGCTAAGAAGGTAATAAATTCATTTTAATTTATTATTTAGTGTAAAAACTTTGTTTTGTAACTATTTTAATTTGTATTTGCTTGGTTTTAAAAGTTTATTTATTTTATTTTGATTGTTTAATAGGCACCACGGAACCTTTTTAGGTATACCGAGAGGTTCCGTGTGAACTCTTATGTCAAATGTTCCGCTGAAGATTTTGGGGTGATGCAAAACATAATCAGGCTAAGACCTGTTGGGGCCCAAGTTGTCTTGACAAAAAGTTTCCATGAGCACGTGAATAAATCTGTAAGTTCCTTTATTTGAAATGATCTATTGTCCTTCATTAGTTTCATCTCTCTTTCTTGACCAAGTTTTTCCATAAACCAGAATAATTCATTTGTCTGTGCATCAAAACCCATGTTCAGTAAATATACTTACTTTTTTCTGCCATATATTTTTGCATGCTGATGGATGTATATTTAGAGTATAGGCATAAAGAACAGTTTGCGTACGGTTGATTTTGCAGTGACTCGATTGCAATTTACGGTGGTTACTTGGCTAGCTTATTTCTGTTCTGCCATGTATTTTTGTATGCAGATGGATGTATATGTACATTTTTAGAGTATAGACATAAGAATGGATTAAATGTTAGTTTGAGTTGAGTTATAAGTACTGGATGTATATGTATATTTTTTAGAGTATGAATGGAGTAAATGTTAGTGTTGAGTTATAAGTACGTCCCGCTTAAAAGTAAATTCAATTTCTTTTAAAAATGCTCTTAATATAAATCATTTTGTGTCCAATTTCAGTCTGTTTTGAAGACCACTGCTGAGGATGAAGGAATTTCTAAGAAAGATCGTGAAATGCATGCGGTTCTGATAATTGGTTACGGCACAGACAAGAAAGGCACCAAGTTTTACGTCATCAAAAACTCATGGGGCGAATCATGGGGCCATGGGGGATATGCCAAAATTGCTATCAACTTGATCGTGGGTGATATATTTTATCCATCTGATATAACCACAGTTATTGTCCCTTAGATTTGATCCTAAGTGGTATTATTATCACTTGTTTCCTTTGACTTTGACTAGTTTTGGATTGTAGTGATGTGGGTTGACTGAGTAGTTTTGGATTGTAGTGATGGGTTGTGGTTATGTTAGCCAGACTCTCTTACCTTGGGTTTCTAAACTTCTGTAACGAAATATTTCGTTTTAGTTTTCGTTCTTATTCATCGTTTATCAAGTATCTTTTCTCCATATGATTGTTTATAAAAAATGAGCTATATGGTAAATTTAACTGTGCTTGTTAATATATTCTATTCTTGTAAATTTCCCTGTTTTCTCCCTTGTATGATTGATGCATGTGGGTAAGTTTTCGGAAAGCTGTAGCCTGTATTTGAACAAAAAAGAATGCAAACAGTACGTGGGCAGGGGAATATGGTTGAGTGGCAGGCCGTGGATCGTAAAATTTAAGAATTCTTTTGAATGTCAAGGGGGGGGGGGGTATGGGAAATTTAAGATTTAAGATGTGGTATATGAGGATGTCTTGAATTGATTTATCTTGTACTAGTTGAAGTTTGCTTCACACAATCTTTTTTTCTTGTCCAATTTGATGAAGTTTAGAAGTTTGGTGTTGTTTTAAGGGACCCTGTTTTAATCAACTCACTTTTTCATTTGAAGAAAACCAACATCATCATATATTCATATATTCGAATAATAACAAAAACTTGTGGGAGAAATCGGTGTCTTGTTTATTTCTTTGAGAGATGGAGAGGTGATGTGGTTTAAGTGTGGAGGTATATGAATCTCTGACAGGAGTAGTCGTAAATATTTTCCCCTTTTTCAAAAAAAAAAGAAGAGAGAATTGTCTCCTCTGATCCTCCGAAAGGGAAGTAGAGACAGTACAGAACTTGTAATTAGCAAGTGTTAAATCAAATACTTTCAAAACCAAAAATCATCCCTCTAGTTTCTAAACTTTTTCTAGTCCAGTGGTCTTAATGAATTCCTACATTGTATCGGGTCTCTATTCAGAGTTCACACGCCGTTTCAATGAGCTATGTTTACCCCCAGGCAGGGTACAAACCCGTTTGGTTATGTGGCCCTGCCTTCGACCCTGCTTAGCTTTCAACCTCCACATTTTTCTTCTGCCACAAGTATGCGTCATTCAGAATGCCAAAATTTGATCCAGAAAAATTGCACACAAGTGCAACTATCTGCGGATAATCAAGAGAACTCTTTCCGTTAGCAGAAGAACAGAATTAAGACCAACCATTATCAACTTTGGCATGCATATAAAACTAATCACCAGTTATGAAACAATGCCAAGATTTGAAGGAAAAATAAATAAATAAATAAAACATAGGAGAAAAGTACGGGAGAAGAACACTCCAAAGTTCAAGCACAAATCTTACATTCAATCACTTCTCAAAATAGTGAAACATTAAGCTCATGGTTGTTAGGGAATACAGGGCCTGAACTACATTTTCAGTAAGAGCACATGAAGCTCTGTATGGAATCAAGCATGAAAATAACACGCAGTGATTTGCCGGCATTATCTAAAGGTGAAAAGTAAATGATGGTGAACAATAGAGCACAGTTCCGGGAATCCATATCAACTGCTGGAACTTTGATAGGGGATCTTATTCTAATGATGATACAAAGTAACTTTAGGCCTTATTCTATGAACACTTGGGAAGCTTAAAAAACTCTACTAGTCTTAAAAAGAGTTCCTCGACTCATCCCGTACTTAAAATAATCTTTTAAAATTATGGAACATGGGTTCTTAGTAGCTGCAACTTCATGAAGTACTACATTTATATGAATACTAAAGAATGAGGAAACAATAGGCAAAGGAAGACATCTCTACATACTGGCAGTTGGTATTCTGTTGCAGATATTTTGCGCCCTCCTTTGATGGCAAAATGTGCACAAATAGGATGTTTACCCTTTCTTGACTTCAAATCGAGGTACAAATGTCCCAGGTCACCCTGCATTAGAGGACTCAAGTCAATACTCAATAGCCTTCAAACTCAGTAGGCTTTTAGATGCAACATTAACACGCAAATGCTATAACATGTGGATCTGTCAAAAGATTACTACATTGTTTTGTCTTTCCTATTTAATCAAACTTCTAGGGACGAGGGGTATGCATACAAAAAGCATGTCTTCAACTTATGTACCTCATCATTATGATGCAGGGATAACTTCAGCACGTCCGGATGCCAAGATTCACCCGGCCTCATAACATCTAACACCAAACAATGACTCAGCAAGTACTTTCAATCCTTCAATACATTGTGGCAGGGAAAAATATGATGATACAGCCTGCAAACCATGCAACCAACATATATTTGCTTTTAGAATGATACAGAATAAATATTCGATAGCAAAATTGATTGAGGTGCTGTGAATGACAAAATCATACTTGGTCTCAAACTATCGTATGATGGATGATTGTAACATTGCAGTCAAATATTACTGTACATGAATTAACATTAATATACAAGTAATGAGGAATAAATCCATCATTTGTTAATATGAATGAATGTAATGTTTTTGGAAATTCTAATCGCCCCTAGGTCAAACTGGATTGTATTGGCAAGAGGGAATATTACTCAAGTACGAATAAGTATCCCTACAACTCTTTTGGCAGTAAGTCCTCACCATTTTTCGACTTGCAATGAACAACCACCGAGTTCTGAGTTAAAACTAGAACTAGCATTTAGAATCTATCTATGAAATCTACAACAACAACAAAACACACACACACAAAAAAAAAAAAAAAAAAAGGTAGCAAAAACTCACTGTTTCTTAAATTGCAACAATCATTGGTAAGTCCGGAGGTAAAATTAGGATAAGCAAATTAATATCTACTTTTAAACCTTGCAACTATAATTTTCAAGGTCTTAAATCTTCAACCTTTCAGTTCAAAGTAATCAGTAAAACATTAAATATACTAATTGCCTTTTCGACATTACACCTGGTGGGAAACCCAAAAAATGTTCAACATTCTATGTGTCAACCATGCCCATAAAGAAATCAGTGGCTACTCAATAATTGCTCTTCGTCCAATCTCTTTCCCAAAAAAATAAATAAATATTTGTGTACAGAATCTTCAATATGCTAGTGTACTTCAACATTGACAACGAAGCTAATATAATTCTGGAAAGATAAGTTCTTCAACACTTGCCAACCATATATGATGTTAAAGTTAAAGAATGATATGCATAGGTGGACTCCAGAATTTAGGTACATAATATGGAAACATTAGCTGCATGCAGGTTGCGTATTCACAATCAACATGCAAGATATTTAAGATCACAAAGAGCAAACTGGCCGAAAAATCCAAATTCTGGGCCGAAGACTTCATTATTCGTGTAAAATATGGCTCATCTCACTGCTCCAATTCCTCTACTTGCCCACTTTTAAAATTCTTAAACTCTGATATTTTCTCGAACTCCTACAACAAAATTCCGCAAATTAAACAATAAACAAGTTGCCAGTTGCCAAAAGAGCAAAGTCCCCTAAATCTATTAGCTCTTTTTGTGACATACCTCCTCAGCCTTCGGTCGAACCATTTTACTCATATCATGCAGAAACGACAGTACAACTTCAGGTGATGAAGCCATATTATTCTTCAGTGCAAATTCAGCATAAGATTTTGATCCCATTATCTGCAAAAGAAATTTTTAGTACGGATACAGAAAGTACTAGGGCATGGAAGTACAAAGTAGGAAATGCTGAAGCAAAGATTTAATAATTAACAATGTCACATCACCATAAACAACACCTGCACAATTCAGAACTGCTACAAGTCTGATAGTACTGAATTCTGCTTGTCATAAAGGAAAAAAGAAAGAAAGGGAAAATAAAAAAGCTCAACCGATTTTCAAGACTAAATTGACCAATAATCCAGAATAGTTTTTCTACCAATCATGGTTAAGACATAAAAAAAAGAGTAGAACATGAATTATTTAGCACATTACTGCCCACAGGCCAATATTCCACCACAAAACATCATGCCAAAATGAATCTGAAAAGACTGAGTTTCATTAAGACACAAATTCAATCATTACTGTACAAATTGATGTTCCCAAGTCATTGAGATGGTATTACCAATTTGATAGTAATAAACAAAAATGCAGATATTATATACATATATATCTTATATACTGTATGTAAGGAAATTTGACCTCAGAAAATTCATGGCGCGCTGCAAGAAGGTCATCAAGAACAGCTAGGTTCGCACGTGGCACGGAATTTCCGGTGATATAAGCAAGCTTTCTAACCTTAAATTAAGAGAAAATACGGCTTATTAAAGCTTGATTTAGTTATAGCATGGTAGATTAAATTATAATATAACTCATTAATGATAACCTATTCTCAGAATCATCCATGAATAGGCATCCATGTTTTCCGATAGTTATCAGCAAGTCCTTGCTGTTATTATTTACCTAAATGGTGAAATTATTCACTAATTCAGTACATAATACGAGGGCATATGGTAAGCAAAACCTCACCTCAGCATCAGACGCCAACTGCAAAATAGAACACAAATTTCAGGTTCTGTCACTAAGCGAAATCCTCTCTCTTTGAAGCTTCCATCTTCCCTGGCTGAAGTTCTCTTAGATGCAACTGATGAAGCACGGTATATAGGCTTCGCAACATGAAACAAGCTCTTGGGAATACGAGATGCTGGATATATATCCACGTGGCCTGGATCACTGATAATATTTTCGTTGAACCTGATCATGAATGAAACATGTTAATGATCTTGCACTGGTTATCCTATTGAAGAAAAAGTGAACATAGAGATCACGGTGTAAGACAACGGATTCAACAACCATGGTTACAAACTACAAAATACTCATAATCTTGTTGAAACAACAATCCATTTGAGTAAGAAAGATGGAGTAACGAAATCCTAAATGAAACTATACACATAGACGGTGCATGCAGAATTGCAGATAGATATATAACCATACTTTCTTTTACTGTTTTATCTAATTCAATCGTGGATGCATAAAACGGAAAATATGCAGAAACAAATGTCGGTGCAAATCCAGAAAGTGAACTAAAGTTGCTTTACAAAAACAATAAGTTTGAATTTCTGGACATTTTGGAGTTTGAAAACATGATAATAAAACGAATGTGCCTAACACCATGGTCTCTGTAAAGATTTTCGATTTTCTAACAATGGCACTGTTCTTGTCACCTAAAGCCAGTCAACCATGGTACATTGTATTATTGTTGCCCGGAATGGAATATAAATATATGTCCAGATACACTCAAATGTAGGAACATGATGACCTTTATTTGTACCTTATCATACATAAACACTGAAGAAAAATTAAGAAGCTTACTTTCTGCAAAGCTGAACAATGTCTATATTCAGCTTGTTCACCCGATCCAATTTTTCTGCCAACCACAAGTAGGGGTGTTTAAATCAATGAAGTTATACACAGAGTCAGTTATATGCCAGCTACTTGCTTATAATCAGTACCAGGGTTGAGATGAATTCCGCCCTTTTCCAGGTCACTACGTAGATAATTTGCAGCTCTTAGAGCCTCTTGAGTTAGCATGTGATGATTATTCTCAGCCTTCACAACCGCATGATATAAGCTTGGGTTTGAGTTCAGATACTGCCACCAAAAAAAAAAATTACTATGCTAAACATAAAATGCTAACTGAACTTACTGTAGCAAAGAAACACGACAGCCGATATCTTTCAGTTAATTCGCCTGAGAAAATTAGGAATATTTAGCATTTTTCTTTATTTTTGTTCTGTTACATTGTGCTTTACTCTTGACGACTGCATACTATGTTCTATGATCCATACTTTAGTTTAATCTGAAACAATTAAAATCTTCTTAGAACAAAATCATTCTGGCGTTCACAATACTGACAACCACCAATGGACTACAACAATGAAAATGAATCACAGACTCAGTCACCTCACATGTATATAATCATTCATCCGCAGAGACGCATTGCTCGCCTCCTCAATAAATTCCCTACGAAACATAAGAAATAAGATCATTACAAAGCTAATCACACAAATGCACACAATCACGCAACAGAGTAAGTCAACAGAGCTCACCTATCTGGAACTCCGCGGAGTCAATCACCGTACAAACCTAACAACACAATACCACATCAAACATTGTTCATATATATATATATATATAAGAAACATAAAATGAATACTATACAGCACAATAACTAAAGTTGTTGCATACAGTTAGTTAATAGATTGTTCATAGTTCATACCGTATCGGATATCTCGTCCATTGATTTGATAATTTCCGGAGCGGAAGGCATGGTAGCAATAAAATTAACCAGTTCATTAGACCTGTAAAACAAATTCAACAGCTGTCAGAGCATTTCTTAAGCAGATGAAAACGAAATGGATTTATGACCTTTTTTCCAGAATTGTCACCGTTCAATTGCATCATCGACCATGCGCTGGAAGCCTTTTGCAGTTTTGAGATGGTCGAATCCATATAAGCCGGTTACTCGGATAAACGGAGCTGGAGATGAGTGTTGAAAGCGGCGAAGGTTCAGAAACTGTCGTGATTTTTGTGCGAATTAGGGCTTGCAGTTGCAGCATAGCTATACGACGTCGTTGGAATGGAGCTCGGTGGAGAAGAAGCAGATGCTCTGGTCGACTAAGCTGTAACTAAAAGCGTTGTACTATTGCTTAAAATCGCGTGTTGTTGTTGAAATCGTTAAAATTATTAAACTAAAAAGATACGTTCCATATGTTCTCTAAACGTTTCCTAAAATAGTTTTAAGAGTGCAAGTCTAAATGTTCCATATGTTACATGGATCGAATGTCACATACTCACATTATAGTTTAAATCTCACTGAAAATTGCTTTAAAATAAATTTATAAATTGCTAGATATGGTCTTTGTGTTTGGAGTTAGATTGCACAGATTTGTTCTAGTGTGGCCAAGGATGTGTTCGACTTATTTTTTATTTTATGCTAGTGTTTGTGGTTTAGTCGTAACTAGTGTGTGCATGAAGGCAAACACAGGGGAACCATTGGAATCAGTCCGGCATGCTACTGATTTTCTGCAGCGATATATTGTGGCGGCACTGTCTACTGTGGCTATTGGGCGTGTGGAACAGGTTGATGGAAATCAGGGCCAGTGGCAACAACATGTGTATAGGGGTATGTGAAATTTAATACAAGTGCTACAATCTGTTATGCTGGTTAGTTGTGCACTCTGGCGATTGGCTGGGCAGGTTCTCTTTTGAGGTCAAAAGTTGCTCCAGTTTGTCCGGGATAGAAATTGGTTGAAACTTTGGTAGTCCAGGATGCGTTGCAGTTTGCTTTGGAAAAATGTTTGTTTGTACTTTGTGTCGAAACAGACTGTCTTACATTGATCAACAAAGTGCACCAGTTAGAGGTTTCTTTTTCTAGTATTGGTGACATTGTGGACGACATGAAGAATTCGGGTAGTAATTTTGTGTCTATTTTCTTTGCTTTTGTTTCGTGTGATAGAAATAAAATGGCACATTTGTTATGATTGTGATGGCTCAAACATTTTGAGTTTTACAAATCCTGATGTAATTTGTACTTGATGATTAATATATCATTTTGCTTTAAAAAAAAAAGAAGCCAATAATGATGTGAAAATGTGCCGTCAAAAGGTGATAAATAGGGACCCATGAAAGCGCACGACGTACCTATGGCGGTAGCCCAATAGAGGTTGGTTATTCCCTTAATGGTTGGACCCTACACTTGTGGCCCAACTTAAAGAGGCATGAGAACGGCCCATCAATATTAGGCCTTTGTGACTCCTAGTCCGAATAAGAAACGTAGTGTAGTATATACATATGTTGTCCTGAGACGGAAACCTTAGTACCAATTACTTCCTCCGGAAACTTTATAGTTTTACACTTTATTTTTGTTTTTGTTGACTTTTCGATGTCCGATTTAACCTCAAATTAATAATAACTCGTTGCGAAAAAAATAATTTAAAAAATTATATTATGAAAGTATACTTCTTATATTTATATTTGTATAATATAACTTTTAAAATTAATTTTTTCGTAATCAATTTTGATTAACTTGAGGTCAAACCGGACATAAAAAAGTAAACAAAAACAAAATTATTAAATTTCCGGAGGAAGTACCAAACAACAACCTTTGTCTAATTAGGGTTACATACCTACCTATCGAAACCTACGATTCATCGATCATCAGCTAGCTATGGATATAGTAGAAGAAGTATTCAAGGTGCCAGGAGGCGATGATGTGGATATGGAAGAAGAATCCTGTGTGTTGTTCGACAAGGTTAATGAGGTGAAAATCTGTGAAAAATCATCCGACAAGTCAACAATAACGACGGAGGATGAAAAATCTATAGGGGAAAGGTCGATTGACAGATCGACCGAATCAGTGAAGGCTGGGAAAAGAAGAAAAATTGATTCTGGAATCGATGTCGGTGGCTACGAATCGCTGGATGATGCTGACTATGATGATGACGATGATGATGATGATGATGATGAAGCTGTAGCAGCAGATTCAGTTGAGGATGATGAGGATTCGGAGCCTGTTGAATATTTGAACGACTATGGAGTTCCGGCAACGGATGAAGAGATTCTGGGATGGATGACCGAGCGTGATCGACCCTCAGACCAAAAGGAAAAGGATAGGCTACTTCGTAAGCTTAGGAAATATTTCAAGTCCCTTGAACTGAGCCAGGTAACTACTGTAATTATTACTACTATTATTATTATTATTATTATTATTGTTATTATTATTATTATTATTATTGTTATTATTATTGTTGTTGTTGTTTTTGTTTTTGTTGTTTTCTGTTATACTGTAGTAGTAGTTTATAGTACTTTCTGCATTTTCAGCTATGTATGAATGAGTGTTCCTAATTAATTTTATTTATTTCAAAATATTTTAGCACGTAAGCAGCAACATTTTATTTAGAAACATTGTATTCTGTTTCACGTCTCAATAGCAGGCCTCATCATCATCATCATCATTATATTTGTGGAAAATATACTTTATTAATTTGCAAGCTTCTTAGGCTGTCTTTGCTGTGGTTCTAGCTTGGGAATCTCAGTATTCATGTATTAAACAAGGCAAAACATGTAGTTTAGAATTCTAATTTTTTTTTTCTGTTTATTATTTTCAGGGGTACAAATGTACCGATTTTCCTGGTCACATATGGGGAGTTACATCAACAGCCCCCAGATATCAAGCTATAAAAGAGCGCGATAGGTACCCTGAGGGGTACAACCACCTCATGTTGATGTCTTCAGTGGCCATTGAAGAATATAATATGAAATCAAATACGCAATATAAGGTTAACCATGTCCAGGACGCAACTGTGGAAAATTCCAGGGATTCTATGTACAAGATAACTTTTGCAGCTTCAGATAGACAAGATACTCGGTCATTTCGAGCCGAAGTCAGACTTTCTTGCATTGAAGTTTCAATTACTGTCTTCTCTTGTGAGCTAGAGGAACAGCATGAGCATGGCTCCGTGGCGGAGTCTTCGAAGGAGGAACTAGAATCATCAGAGGAAGAGTACGACGACGATTACTCGCTGGAGGATGAAAACTTAAAGCATTACGTGGAACCATACGTGAAGCCAAATACACATGGGGCAGTTTGGTTTCTACGGGGTTATGGAACTGAGGGAGATTGGGTTGCCCCGATAAATACTATGGCGAGTTATTCTAATGTTCAGATTCTGGATCTTATTAAGGACCACCCACGGTATGCTAATATGGATGAAACCTATCTCACCAACAGAATTCGCAAATATTTGGACTGTGTTGTCAGGAGCCAGGTATTACTAATCTCCTTTAGAATTTCTTATTAATAATGAATTGCATGGTTTCTTTGTATTGTTGGTATTACATGTTTCCATTGATATGTTTCTTTTTTTTCAGTACAATTAAGCTTCCAACAAAGAAGTTTGAAAGCAGAAATAATTATTATTCAAGATATTCTGTCAAACAAAATTGGTCCCTAGTCTTTTATATTCTTATATATCCAACTTTGTGATGAAGTGTCATTATAAGTAGGAACATGGCTTTGCCCCTTGATTCCCTTTTCCAACTGTGGTTTGTGTATGCTTGTGGGAAATTTAGCTATGTGTTATGGAGTCCAGTTTGTAATAACGAATAATTTAGCAACTATATTCCCTGTCCTATGTAGGGATTTGAGTGCAAGTATTTTCCCGGTCACATACCAGGACTACCCATGATGAAGCCGAGACAGAAGATCATTAATAAGCGGGGCCGTTACCCAGAGTGCTACTCTCGTTTTCGCCTTATGGCCACATTGGCGATTGATGATTACTGCAAAGATGATGTAAGTTGCAATCACCTTTTACTTTCTTAGTAATATAAAATGTGTTTATCGGTCTGGATATTATTTTTACTAATATCATAATTATTTTTCGTTTGTGCAGGAAACTAAGTTTCGATTCGATCGTGTCATAAGTGCCAATTCATATGAGAACATATACTACATCACTTTCATTGTTCTCGCTGAAGATGACAGTGAAGATAGCAGTGGAGAAGACAGAGAAGAAAGTTTCCAGGCTGTTGTGAAGGATAATGTAACGTTCATGGAGCTGCTCATGCGCAGGAAAGCAATATGCGAGTATGACTACTAGTTTATTATGTACTTGATGAAATTGCTCTTGAAGAGTGTATGTAGTGACTGAAAGTTGCCGTTACTTTTTATTATAAGTTAAAAACTGGATTCGCCTAGTTTTGTGGTATTATGGCGAAACATGTTTACTGTACTTTTGTTATCAGTTCAGTATAGTTGTTACTAGTTACTTCTCTGTGCTAATTTTTCAATTGGTTTGGTAACATCATTCATACCAAATTGTTTGGTATCCAAAACCGAACACATTGAGAGATTGGTTCAAAGAACCAAGAGCTTCGTACAGTCGTTTAAGCGAGTCATTTCAGTGAATCAAGTTATCGGATATCATTTTGGCAGTGAGCAACATAGGGATGTTCTGAGGAAACAAGCATCACAGTTTACAAACTAGTGGAGAACGCCTCCTTAACTACTTTTAATTATTTGGATATATACCAGAAAAAAAAAGCAAATTCATTTCACTTACATCACAGCCAATAAGTACTCTACATCATTACTATATACTCACTAAGGTACCGATTGGTAAAAACACATCCGAAAACACGGTCAAACTTTCGTTTTACATCCGGACCTGACCGAGGCAATTTTACATGCGAAAATGAGGCAGTTGACTGCCTGGAAAAATGAAATCCTCCTGCTTGGTAATAATTTAAAATGCAGCCGCAGATGTGAAAATGAAGGAGGTAAATGTGATTGGTAAGTGATGTTAAAAGTGGAAAGTTGATGTATTTTGTGTTAAAAATGCTAAAGTTACCATTGTACCCTTATTTTGCCCGGTTGGATAAGCAAAAGTGCGCTTCTTCAAGTTGTTTCAAGTTTCTTGCTTTAGTTTTTACGTTTTTTATGTCTATTTACCATTTTGCCCCTTCCATCAGTTTGTAAATCATGAAGAACAGATTTCTGAAGTGTTAAAAAGGCAGGCAGTTCTTGTTCCAGTGAAGCAAAATACCAGGACTTAATACATTGAAAATCAAAGGTGCCAACATAAACTAGATTAGAACGAAAACGGAGATGACAACGAAGACAAAAGTTGTCATCGGAACAAGAACTGGTTCGGGAATTTCGATCTAGATGGCTGGCTCGTCGCCATTTTGTTTGTGCAATAGCCTTGATACAATTAGATAACACAGTGAGAACAAATCATATTCGAAATTGTCAGAGCAAACCACTAGATATCATATGTAATGAGAGCGTGGATATAAGAATTAATCACCTGAGACACAAGAGATGATAAGCTCAATTCCTCTATACTTGAGAATTCATTCAGTATCTTCCTATATCGTAATTTACACTTTGCAAACATCTCATCCACATACTCATCATCCTTTAAAGTTGCAGTACTTACTTGTGATCTAGTCAAGACAAAGTTTTCCAGAAAACTACCAGAAACTTCAAAATTGGCAAGTTGCACTCCAGAATCAAACTTGATTGTGTAGTTGCCAACTTTAGCATAATTCTGAAACTCCTCGACATAGCAAGGGCATGATTTAAATGAAGTCCTCAGTGCAGGAGCATAGATTTCGACACACTTGACATTCAGCGACCAACAACACCGTAGTAGTCCACATCTTTGCAGCACTGGCAAATTAAACCTCACTGTATCAGTTTCAGTGAGAATCTGGACACCTTCAAGATGTAAACTTGTGAGGTTGGGAAAGCAAATCCTAGCTGGAACTTTCCATGAACAAGCAATTTCAATCATCAATTCTTTTAATGAAGTGCAACTGAGTAAGCTGCGGGGTAACACCATTTGGCTGGGATCCTCACTATAGCTAACATCATCAATTTCAACAGTCTCCACATTGCGTATGAACACACTAGATATCCAATTTTCTATGTGACTATAGCCACATTGGTCACTACAAGCAAGACAGAAACTTTTAATGTATTGTGAATGGCTAAGCAACCTGTCCACAAACTTAAGGAAGCTTTCACTGCCGGCTAGTTCCTCTTCCTCCACAACATCAATATTGTAAATGGAGGTCCACTTAAATTCCCAAGCTTTTGATAAAACACTTGTACGTACAACATCCCGTGTAGGCAGTCTAGACAGAATATGACTTATGACACACTCTGGTAAGTTACTAATGGCATCTCGATTGGTATTTGATGGAGCACTTTTTTTATTGGAACAATTACCTCCAGTACGGATGAGAAAATCTTGATCACTGCTTGTGCTCATGATTTCAGACAAATAAACCTGAAAACACATCACATGAATCTATACCTTTGATGAACACTCCATTAAACTTAATCTACTACGTTGATTAACATATATACATGTGTTCACATTATAGATAAAGATGTTGATACCATTTGTGTCACCAATGTACACATAATTGCTAGCTAATGATTTCAAATGATTATAGGTTTTGAAGATAATCTGCTAGAATCAAGTTCCCCATATGCATATGATTTTTGAATATCAAAATAATTGAGTAGAAACTCACTGACTTGGAGTAGACACATTTGCAATAACAAGTACTATTACATACAAAATACGAACTCACTACAGCAATAATAGGTCTATCTTAACAGGTTGAATATTAGGATAATATGCGAATGCCACACATCAAAATCAAATACCAATTCAAATTTCCAGCTTCCGCGTTAAGTACTTGCTTAGTTTTTCAATGTGGTCTTCCTATTTTTCTATGCATCTATTAGCTTTAAATAAACAACCAACCCAAAACTAACAATTCAGTAACCTAGGTGCTTGAGCAGAATACATAAATTTTAGTATTAACTTAAATTTATTTATTTATTTTTCAAGGCATAGTACAGAAAGCAATCCATCAATTGACATAATCAGTAGCTGCAATAATGCTTTAGCTTTCGGAGCAAATACATAAACAAAACAACTCTGATTGCTTCTAATACTGAATCAAAGTTCAATCAAGCTATATAGAGATGCAATCTTACCGCAAACTCACACCGGAGTGAGGGCAACCGGTGGTGGTGGTGGTGTGCCGGTAGCAGATTTGTTCTATTTTCACTCCACTCCAGTGCGTCTTTACTCTTTACTCATGCAAAACATTCTTATTCTCTACTCATTAAATGCCATAGTACAGCTACATCCTAATTCTCCCTAATCTGCTAAAACTTTCACTGAAACTTGGACTGAAAAATCACTTACCTCTTCCCAATTCTGCTCCTTCAAGATGCCTACAACATAAACATAACTACATCAGATCTAAGAACGAGAATTGAGATCAACATAAGAAAGAAAAAAGCATATAAGGGAGCAATGCAGAGGAGAAGTTCCAACCCGTGGCTGCTGTAGTTGGAAAGAATGACACAGATCTGGAACCAATTTCCTATATATACGTTAGGGCAGGGGCATAACCTGTAATATATCTATGTTATCTGAGGCCAAACACGTCATTTCAGGTGCCCTCCAAAACACATGTTGCCTGCAAAACGAAAAACGGTGCCCCCCCCCCGGTTTTGAAACACTGCATTGGCTGTGAAACGGTGGGTTTCAAAACACACTTGCACGCCGCCCAAGGCTGCCCGGGACAAAAACACACACACGCCATTTGCTACCAAGCGGCCGGAAATGGCTTGGTCAACGGCCTTTTGCAGGCTACAGTAGCCAACCAATCGAGGCCTAAAATAAATCCAACTATCTGCATTTCAATAAACTCGTTATATTTCGACATCCTGGATAATTAAATTTGCCATAGCTCCACATCCTGGATAATGGTATGATGAAGGACAGATACGGATGTAACTCAACCCCTGAGCTAGGTACGCCATAGCTCCACATCCCGGACTGTCGTGGATGGCTACTGGGCGGAAAGGACCGTCGGTTAAGGTCATCTGCCGCAGATCCTTTTCAGTCAGACACAAGATGCTCCGGTGGTTGGTGTGTTCCGTGTCTGGTACAACATGAACCTCGGCATGCTATGTTTACTTTATCGAGGTCGCACCTCGAGGGAAGTCATAAGGTTGTCATTCTATACGGGAGTTTTATGGTTGGTATCTGATCTCTTATTTCACATTAAAAGTTCTTTGTTGTATTCCGTTCTTGTAATTCATTTCATATCCGATATTCAATATTGTTGTCCCCTCTCATAACTTACTAAGTCATCAAAGACTTACTCCTTTCCTTTGTTCTGTCCATATTTCCTCAGGTGTACTCTTTTAGGTGATTGACATTCTCTTGAAGAGGATCTCAGGATAATTGTTTGATGCCCAACTTTATGGAGATCAATCTCTTCTTTGATAACATTGAGGATTGATGGGGCCCACATCCAGGTTAAAATAATGTTATTTTATTCTGTTAAGCAGCATGTCTTTTAAAATTATGAGTTTTTATTTTGGTCTGTTCCTGTAACTTTCTGCCAGAGCTGAGATGGCTCTGGAAGGAAGCACTACAAGAAAACAGCCAAATAGAGACGGATTAATAGCGACGGGATGCGATCCGTCACAAAATAGCGACGGATCGGTGATTTTAGCGATGGATACAAATCTGACTGGTAATTAGCGACGGATAATTCCATCCGTTGCAGAATTTGTGATGGATCGGTTTATCCGTCGCTAAATTTAGAGACGGATGGACTTATCCGTTGCTATATGAGTTGACCATTGTTTAATTAATAGAAAAGAAAAATCATTAAATAAAATATAGCGACGGATCGGTTTATCCGTCGCTAAATTTGGAGACGGATGTACTTATCCGTCGCTAAAGAAAATCGCGATCTGCGTATAAAGAAGACGACGTCTTCTTCTCTTCTTCATTCTCTCCTCATTCTCTTCTCCCCCAAATCATCCCGTAAACCCTAACCACCGGCCGACCACCGTCGACCACCCACCACCGTCCACCGTCATCATCGGAGACGCACCACCTCCCACCGCCACCATTCTTTAATCCAATCGGTAAGTTTCCTTCCTCTCATTCTTTTCTTTTGCTTCTCTAGTTTTTCAATTTCATTTCCTAATTCCTCATTTTTGGTTGAAATTGGTAGAATTAGCCACCACCGTGCCATAGTGACGAGCCACTTCCTCTTCTCCTCTCTGATACTCCGATTCGATCTCTGCCACAAAAGGTTAGAACCCTAACCCTAATTTTTGGGGCTTTTTGCCTAAACCTAAACCGAAGCTTCGATTTGATTTGCCGTAAATTAACCCTAATTTTTAAGTGTAATTTGGTTAATATTCATGCTTAATATTCATGTTAAATTTGCTCAAGTTAGTTCTGTTCATATTCATGTTATTATTATGTTAATTATTTTAATTATGTAATTTTGTTAATTTAATTAATTATGGTGTGATGATGTTAAAACCGGATTCATCAAAGATTGGGTTTTGTGTTAATATGATTTATGTTTGTAGAACTAGACTGAATTTTTAATTTCTCGCGGGCTATTGTTAGCTGATTGTTGTTGATTGTGTTTCCTTTAGCTTGTGATGTGTGAATGAGGCAATGCTTTCAGT
Organism: Plantago ovata; assembly: GCA_028274465.1. Taxonomy (NCBI): domain Eukaryota; kingdom Viridiplantae; phylum Streptophyta; class Magnoliopsida; order Lamiales; family Plantaginaceae; genus Plantago; species Plantago ovata. The sequence continues at coordinate 130,258,449 of CM051455.1, forward strand.
TTCTTGACTTGTAGTGGTCTTGATTATTGCTCGGGTATCATATATGCGGTTTTTTGGGGGCAGCTATGGTTCAAGTTTCTTAAGTTTGATTAAAATAAAGACAAGGTGAACGATTGTATGTAGCATATGTTAACATGGACTCTTTCTGAGTTTAATTAGTATCTGATTTTGCTGGTTTATTAATTTTATCAAATGTAGGTAATGAGTCTGATTGGTGACGTTAAAGGAAAAGTTGTGGTGATGGTGGATGACAAGTAATTTAGCATAGTAATTTTCTATTCTAATTTAACCTGAATTCTCTTCATTCTGCCATATGTTGTCTTAAACTAATTTAGCATAGTACATAGTGTACGGTATAAACCAGGAAAGATGGCAATAAAATATGAATTGTATATGCCCCTGCCCCTGAGTCCTTAATTATCCCTATTAGATTTTGAGCATTGTGGTAGTGAAACTTGTTGGGCACTAGGGATGAAGTTGCAACTTAAACTGTGAAATGTGTTGTGGGATTGTGTGTTTTTATGTTATGGTTGAAGTTGTAAGTGTTTCTAATGAGCTTTTGAATATACACAACTTAAACTTTCTAACTATCAAAAAAAAAAAAGAAAAAAAAAAATCTATGGCCTCTTGCGTCTCTAAAAATCCTTCGTGTTTGCGTAATACTTTTTGGTGTTATGTTATGTGAAGTGTTTACTTCCATTCCATTTCCAGTGTTATCTATTACTATGGGTTTTTGGTCTAGTGGTATGATTCTCGCGAAATGTGATAGGTCGCGAGTTCGATTCTCGCAGCACCCCTTATTGCATTTAAAAAATTATATTTTTATATTTTATTATATTGTAAGTGAATTAAATAAATTAAAAGAAACACAATTTTTTTTTTATATAAAAAATCAGATTTAGAGACGGATGAGCTTATCCGTCTCTAAATTTAGAGACAAATAAGCTTATCCGTCGCTAAAGTGAAGAAACCATGGGATGCCCGGTCAACGCTAAATTTGCGACGGATAAGTTTATCCGTCTCTAAATTTAGAGACGGAACAGCTCATCCGTCGCTTTTCGGATTAGCGACGCCACTTTTCGCGACGTCCTATTTAGCGACGGGCCGTCCGTCGCTAATGGTATATAGCGACGGATCGCTCCGTGTAGCGACGGATGCCATCCCTCGCTAAATCCTGTTTTTCTTGTAGTGAAGGTTGCAGGCGGGTGGTGTCGAGTTAGGGAGCAGGATGCTTCCTGGCGGGGCGCCACAGGTGGTATCAGAGCTCTAGGTGATTGTACATTGTATTTTGGATTTAGTGCTCTGAGAGCCACATCAAAAGTTCATTGATAAAGCCATGCTTAAGGAATATCTTATGTTGTTATGTGATGGTATTAAGGACTATAATTTTGATCACCCATAGAACATGATTGTTGTGGGTGAGATCCTAGATAGTTGTCGAGGAGATAGATAGTTTTCTAAATTATGGTCCATGTTAAAGGTTCGGTGGAGTCGTGTGGTCCTATACCAAATATGTTGTGATTATTTTGAACAAATGACTTCAGGTTAGATGCAATGCAGGTTAGCATTACATGACAATAGTAATGGAACGTAGGACGTTTACCATGTCTCCCTTGTTAATTAGAAACTGAATCCTCTTTAACTCCAATGGTATACACATTAGTACCTTCAACATGTGAAGAAATCTCAATTACTCATAAGATCGGTACCATCCTAGTTCACCCAAGGAAGCGACCTTCATGTTAGATGATAATTATAGATGAGGTAGTAAATAAAACTTGTGGAAATAGTTCCATGTCTTATGGCCTATGTCTTAGAATTGATAGTTGTTCTTATTACTCTCCCACATATATGCGTCACCTTTCCAAATTAGAAAATATGTATGACTGCGCAATATTACTATAATATTACCTTAATTTTTGCTAAGTATCGATATGTTAGAAAATAAACTGTAAATACTTGTAGATAATTCTTTCATAACCGTAAACTGTGTAGTACATAGGCTAGAGCAATTGAACTTGCTCTAGGTTGATAAACACTCCATATATGTTCTAATTATGCTACTCAACCGGGTAAAATTAAAAAATGGTACTCCAGAGTGATAAAGAGTTATAATTAACTAACTTTATGAAAACTAAACGAACAGTTCTAGTAGAAATTACGACTTGGCCCAACGTATTCCAAATGGAATAATTAAGTCTTCTAGAGTCGTGCATGTTCTTTTATGCCTTAAGTTGTATATTATTCAAAACGTAACACAATTTTCAATTTGACTTCTTATTATTTTCGGTCCCTTAAACCGGCTTTGTCCTCAAAGTGATAACTATTCCACATGCCCTTCGGCCCTTTAATCTGAAGTTCACTTTTCCCGACCTCAAATACCTGGTTATTGTAGTGTAACCCTCCGATCATTTGAGGGATGTTAACGAGTTGATTCGATCTGATTGTTGGCTCTATCGATCAATGATCGTCAGAAATATAACACTGCTCGTTGATGATAGTGTTTTTTACACTATCATTCGAGTCTTTTTTCACCAACTTAGCTATCCTCTTGCATGCATTTTAGTGCATTTTGTTAGAATAGTGTCATGTTTCCATTCCTTTTGCTATTTTCAGTTTTTAGGTGAAAATCGCACTTTTCGATGTAAATCATGGCGAAACATTGAAGTTTTGGTGTAACAAGATCATCCGTGGTGTGTCAAGGAGTACCGGGACGTGTTTCAAGGTCAAAAGACCAAGTTTCGGAGCTCAAAGTCGTGCCCAAGGCTAAGGATAATATGAAAGATTCGAGATATCTTGTATGAGACGTAAACGGTAGTTCATTCGGAGTTCGGGTGAAGATTTTGGAGCCTTTGAAGTGAAATCTCGAAGTTCCATTTACATAGTTTCAGTATTTTGGGCACCAGTCTTTCATACGACATTGGATTGGGATGAAATTACAACCTACGCGTAGCTAACTCGAAGAGCTATCCAACGGTGGGTCTTACGTGCCAATCCGAGTTCGGACGCGCCCGGAATCTCTATTCGAACTTATGGCAAACTTGCTGCCCGTGTCAGGCGGACCGCCGCGTACGGGGAGGTCCGCCGGGGAGCTTCCGACAGCTATATATAACTTTGTAAAAGCTGCGATTTTTCATATCTTTCATCATTATTTTCCAGACTTAAACCCTAGAGCTTGTTCTGGGTATATTTTCTCTTAGAACCTTTGAATCTTAGCGAATTTGGAGCTAGAGGAGAGATTTGGACACCGTTTTATCTCACCTTGCTAGATCTTTGTGAGTTTTAGCAATTGATCGGAGATTGACAACCTTTGGTGGTAACCTTGTATCTCACAATTATTCTATTTATCTTTCAATTCACCATGTTTTCATTCATTATTGCTTCAATTATGATTGTTGATTGTGTTATTGATATGAGTAGCTAAATCTATGGTTGGTGATAGTATGTGAATTCATAGCTAGGGTTCATAATTATGCATGATTGAGGTTCTGAGTCTTTTACTTGCTTAATTATCTTAATTCGATTCTTTGATCCGACTAAGCCATATATCTTCGTAGAAAAGTGTTAGAAACACTAAGACAATTCAAGATCATCGATTCAATTATATATAATTTGCAAGTACTGCTTGAACTAAGACTGACAACCTTAGCCAAGTATTAGTATAGATAGGAAGCTTTCAAAATACACGTCTACAAATCTGTCTTTGGTGTTTGTTAATTCGAATTACTTTTAAGGCAGTACGAGTTGCACTTTCATGCATAATTAGAACTTGATGCTTAGAACGAGCATACTATCACCAGCTTTCTCCATATATATTGTTAAGTCGAGTTAGTATAAATTTGTTTTATGAAATTATATATAGTTATTTAGTTAAAACTAGTTTAGTCCCTAGAGATCGACACTCGAGGTCATCTTACCTCTGCACTACGTGTTTTGTGTAGTTGTGAGTTGCCCTTTGGCTTTTAAACAAATTTATTTGATTGTTTCGAGTCTGACAATCTCGTTCATCACTCGTGATCGACGAGCTTCAGAAAATTGAGCTCGTGAACGGCTTGTGAAATGATCACATTGATCTCGAGTTGATCGAAAAGCTCAACTTATTTTTGCTCCCGAGCGCTCAGCTCGTTAAAGCTAGAAAATGAGCTCTTTTACTACGTAAATTTGTGGATTATAAATACAATCTATTACAAACACTACAAAAAATAAGACTAACATAAATTCATAAGTACATAAGATAGGTATATATATTATTATAATAATAATAGTAATAAAATTGTTGTGGCCTTATTTAGCAGATTTAAGATTATAGAAGAATGATAGAGCAAATATAATAAATAAGATATCAAATGGAAGGTGTCAACTGGAGTTATATGATAAATAAACTGAAAGTCGATTACAAGGTAGGTGAATGGCCGGAGAACCAGTCGGAAACCTGCAGAATTCCGGTGGAGATTTAGTATTAGAATATGGAAGAATTCGATGTATCTAGTAGATAAAATTGTATGGGAGTTTGTGAGATTACCTCAACAAACTTCTCTAATGATTTTCCTTCATCAGCTCACACAAATAGTACTGTGAGAATCTAACAAAGGACAGCTGGAGGATTTAACAAACTGTCCTCACTGGTCCTCAACAGCCAATTCACCTGCAAGGGTAAAACTGGAAACACAGTAAAAGTAAAATAGTAAAGATAAAAATGCTGGTAAGCAAATACGTTTCCAATAAACGTGCTTGACCAGAGGACTTAATAACGGGCACAACAATACCCTTCCCACAAATTCGCCTTGTCCTCAAGGCAGAGAAAACTTAGGATGTTGACGGAGAATTGCCTCATGCTTCTCCCAAGTCGCTGCCTCCGGGGGAAAACCCGCCCACTGAATAAGGTGTTCCGTCGACAGTCGATTGCGAGCACGAACAGATTGAGTGTCCAGCACGACAATTGGGTAAGTTACTGCTGCTCCTTCGCTGTTAATTTCAGGCAAATTGGGAATTGGGGAAAACCTAGTCTTGATCTTCTTCTTCAATAACGAAACATGGAATACATTGTGCATTTTTGTGTGTTCAGGGAGCTCCAATTTGTAGGCAACAGCTCCAATTCGTGCCAAAACCTTGAAGGGACCAAAGTACTTGATTGACAACTTGGTATGTCTTTTCAGCAAGGTGTTGCCGACTTTGAAAGGCTGCATTTTCAGAAATACCCAGTCGCCAACTTCAAAATTTCGGTCTGTTCGGTGAGCATCAGTGTACTTTTTCATTCTGTCTTGAGCCAAAAGCATGTTTTCCTTCAAAATTGCTAACATTTGTTGCCTTGTCTGAATCATTTCCTGAGCAGCAGTACCGGCGGATTGTAGATACGGGCCAAGAGACAGTTGAGGTGGTGGATAGCCATACAAAGCCTGAAAAGGGCTGACTTTGATAGTATGATGGAAGCTAGCATTGTACCACCATTCTGCCAGAGGAAGCCATTCCACCCATTTCTTAGGCTTAACATGGATCATACAACGCAGGTAATTCTCTAAGTAGCGATTCAATCTCTCTGTTTGACCGTCACTTTGCGGATGATGAGCTGTACTCATATGCAGTTGTGTTCCCAATAGTTTAAAAAACTCTTTCCAGAAATTACTTTGAAAACTACATCTCTATCACTCACAATGACCTCAGGGATGCCATGTAATTTATGGATTTGTTGTAGATAAATAGCTGCTAGAGACTCAGCTGTATAAGGGTGTGATAATGCAATAAAGTGTGCATATTTTGTGAGTCTATCTATGATCACCCAGATAACTTGCTTACCTCCGGAATTTGGCAACCCTTCTATGAAATCCATAGAAATGTGAGTCCAAGGGCTATTAGGCACAGGTAGAGGTTGTAAAAGTCCAGGATAGGCCACTGACTCATCCTTGCATTTCTTGCAGGTATCACAGCTGAGTACAAAATTCGAGACATCCTTTTTGAGCCCTTTCCAATAGAACAATGATTTGGCCCTTTGATAACTAGTGTGCAACCCAGAATGTCCTCCTACTGCTGAATCATGGATAGCTTGAAGGATTTTGAGCCTGATTCCTTCATTGCGGCCAACCATCAGCCTGCCTTGGTATCTGATCAAGCCATCTATCACTGAATACTCTTGATTAGATTGAGGGTTGATAGTGCAAGCAGTCAGAATCTCTGCAGCCTCTGGATCATCTGTATAGCTTGACAAAATCTCTTGAACCCAACTTGGTTGGACTTGGGTGGTAAGCATATTGAACTCTTTCTCCTGCTCTTCTGTTTCATTCATGTACTCATATTTCCTTGATAGGGCATCAGCAGCTAAATTTGTTTTACCCTGTTTATACTCAATCACAAAATCATACCCCATAAGTTTGTAGAGCCACTTCTGTTGTACGGAATTGGTAATCTTCTGTTCCTTCAAGTACTTAAGACTGATATGGTCAGTTCTGATAATAAACTTGGAACCAATTAAGTAGCCAGACCATTTAGTAACTGCTGTCATGATGGCTAACAACTCTTTTTCATAGGTTGACAGTGCTTGGTTCCTTGGGCAGAGAGCTTGGCTAAAGTATGCTATTGGCCTTCCTTGTTGCATCAAAACAGCCCCAATTCCAGTCTGACAGGCATCAGTCTCCACTTCAAAAGGCAACTTGAAATCAGGTAATGCTAGGATAGGAGCCCTCATTAATTGTTCTTTCAATAAATGGAATGCTTGCTCAGCTTCTGCAGTCCACTTAAAGCTGTTTTTCTTGGTCATGTCAGTAAGTGGTCTTGCCACCACTCCATACTTAGCTGCAAACCTCCTGTAATACCCTGTGAAGCCTAAAAATCCCCTTAGAGCTTTTAGGGTTTTAGGCAATGGCCAGTCCATCATAGTCTTAATCTTCTCAGGATCTGTTCCCACTCCTTTTGCACTAATGATGTAACCCAAGTAATCAATTTGAGATAGTGCAAAAGAACACTTAGACTGTTTGGCATAAAGTTCATGATCTCTGAGAATATGTAAGACTTGCCTGAGGTGTTTACAATGGTCACTAAGAGAAGTACTGTAGATCAAGATATCATCAAAGAAAACCAGAACACACTTCCTTAATAATGGTGTAAATATCTCATTCATCAGCTTCTGGAAAGTGGCTGGTGCATTAGTAAGGCCAACAGGCATTACATTAAACTCATATTGCCCATGGTGAGTAACAAATGCAGTTTTGTGTTTATCTTGATCCCTCAACCCTCAACCTTATTTGAAAATAACCCTGCTTGAGATCCAATTTGGAAAATATAACAGCACCATTCAACTCAGATAAGAGATCTTCAATAACAGGCATTGGAAATTTTTCCTTCACTGTTACCTCATTTAGTTTTCTGTAATCCACACACATTCTCCAGGTGGAGTCTTTCTTTTTAACTAGCAAAACTGGAGAGGCAAATGGACTGGAACTTGGATTGATTAACCCTTGCTCCAGCAATTCCTGTACTAGTTTTTCAATTTCATTTTTGAGAGTGTGGGATACTCTGTAAGGCCTCTGCTGTATTGGTTGTTCCCCCTCCTTGAGTGTAATGTTGTGTTCTATATGCCTGACAGGTGGTAGCCTCTTGGAATCAGTGAAGACATCTTGGTACTGATCAAAGATGACTTGGATGCAATCTGGAATGGTAGTAGGTAATTCCTTAGCCTGAATTTGGAACAGCTGGGCCACAATGCCATGTGTTGATTTCTGTAAGAGTCTTTTTAAACTCTTTCCACTTAGATAGTTCATCTTGGCATCATCCCCTTCCCCTTGTAGCTGTACCTTCCTTCCCTGCCTAGTGACAATTAAACAGTTTTTCTTAAGAGAAAATGTAACTGGATCATATTGCCACATCCAATCATGGCCAAGGATAACATCACACCCCCCCAAAGGTATTATTCTAAGTTCTGCCTCAAACTTATTACCCTGAGTAGTCCACTGAAAAGATGAGCATTTCTCTCTACTTACAGTCCTTTCTCCATTAGCCACTGTGATCACCCAAGGTGGAGTAGGCTCCACTTGACACCTGAGCTCTATAGCTGTTGCTTGATTCAAGTAACTGTGGGTACTGCCACTATCAATAAGTATTGACAGCTTCCTTTTCTTGTGCAGTCCATGTATCTTCAGGGAATTCTGGGCCCTACTGCCATGAAGGGCATGGAGGCTAATCTCCCCATCTGGTGCTGACTCCTCATCAGGTTCCACTACCTGTTCTTCTATCTCTTCTTCCTCAGACATGACAATTTGGAAGAGCTTGGCACACTTATGACCATATGTGTACTTCTCATTGCAGGTAAAGCAAAGCCCCTTCTCCTTTCTGGAATTGTATTCTGCCTTGGAGAGCCTTTTAATTGGTAAGACACTCTCCTTGGGCGGCTGAGTTGAGTTACTAGTCGGTTGGTGTGTCAGTGTTGCTTGTTTAAATGGTACAGAGTTTGTTTTACCACTAAACTTGCACTTCCTAGTCCACACCTCCAGAGTAGTCTCCATCTGCCTGGCTTGGTTCATGGCTACCATCAGATTTCTAGGTCTGAACATTTGTACTGATACCCTAACCTCTTCTTTCAGACCCATTAGAAAACATGAAATATAACATTCCTCTGTAATAGCTGGGTGTTTAGCTCTAACCAAGGATTTCATCTCTTCAAATTGTTCAATATAATCAGCAACATCCCCTTTTTGTTCCAACTGGGTAAAATCCATAACTATATCTTCTTGCCCAGGTATCAAGAACTTTTCAAGTAACATAGCACATAATACATCCCAATGCATATTGCCCTTACCCTCAATATATTCACACCACCAAAGATCAGCCACACCAGTCAGGTAATATGAAGCATGTAAAACTTTATTTTCTGGCTCTATTTGATTGTCCTGAAAATATCTATTTGCCTTTCTAATCCAAGACCTAGGGTTATCACCTGAAAACTCAGGAAACTCTAGTCTATAGGTAGGTAGAGCATGTGGTGGTTGATTTGATTGTTGGTTTTTCTGAGTAGAGTATTGGAGCAGTAGTTGTTCCAGTGTGTGGGTGTACTCTTGTTCTTGTTCTCTTGTACTATCAGGGTTTGGGGTACGTAGGGGTGGTATAGTGTAAGTTTCACTAGATTTCTTACTAGATCCACTACCAGTATCTTGATCCTTACCTTTGTCTTTTTCTCTGGCCAGGAGCAGCTGTTGCATTCCTTGTTGCATCTCTATCATCTGCTCCATCTTCTGGGTAAGAGAGCTCACAGCCTGATCCATCGTTGTTACCTTGCCGCTGACTGAAGCTATATCAGCTGAGAACTTGGCTTTCAAGGCATCCAAGATGGTGCTGCAATTCTGGATCTCTAGATCATGCTTCTTCTGGGTCTCAAGGATTTCCTTGAAACGTGATTCTGTTGAACCTGTCATGGCCACTGTACTGCAGCAACGAAGTAACTTGGCTCTGGATACCACTTGTTGTGGCCTTATTTAGCAGATTTAAGATTATAGAAGAATGATAGAGCAAATATAGTAAATAAGATATCAAATGGAAGGTGTCAACTGGAGTTATATGATAAATAAACTGAAAGTCGATTACAAGGTAGGTGAATGGCCGGAGAACCAGTCGGAAACCTGCAGAATTCCGGTGGAGATTTAGTATTAGAATATGGAAGAATTCGATGTATCTAGTAGATAAAATTGTATGGGAGTTGGTGAGATTACCTCAACAAACTTCTCTAATGATTTTCCTTCATCAGCTCACACAAATAGTACTGTGAGAATCTAACAAAGGACAGCTGGAGGATTTAACAAACTGTCCTCACTGGTCCTCAACAGCCAATTCACCTGCAAGGGTAAAACTGGAAACACAGTAAAAGTAAAATAGTAAAGATAAAAATGCTGGTAAGCAAATACGTTTCTAATAAACGTGCTTGACCAGAGGACTTAATAACGGGCACAACAAAAATAAAATAAAAATTAAATTAATTATTGATCACGAGCTGCTCGTGAGCTTCAATCACTTCTTCAGGGTGATCGATTCATGATCGAAAACGAGTCGATCATGATCGCTATCAAACTCGCGTTGACTGATCTCAAGCACGATTCGAGTTTTGACCGATCTTTTTCATGATTGCTCACGATCAGCTCGATTCGTTAACAGACCAAAGGAATAAAACATAGAATTTATCTCAAGTATCCCGTTGAAATACATATTGGACCGGGGGATGGATATGCTCCGATGGATGATGAAGAATGTGAATCGCCCTTCGATTCTTTTATTAAAAAATAAATAGTAAAGAATAATAACTAAATACAATTGGCCCAGCTTTGGGAAATAAAAAAAACTTTTACATATTTTCTTTTAAAAAAATAACGACATTAGTTGGTATAATTTCACTCATGGAAGCCCAACCCTTGCCATTCAAGATATTGTCCTCAACGCTCAGCTCCAAGCGGCTTCTCATGTCATGCTCAACTATCAAAATCAGCTTTATCTCAGGCTCCCCCACTCAGTGCTACATGCATGGAGGCCACCTCGCGGAGGTTGGATCGAAGTAAACACGGATACAACCTTTGTTGACGTCCAAGCTGCCATTGCTTTTGCCGTTTAGAATCATTACTTGTGATGAAATTGCTATCATAAGGATTGTTTGTCTAGCTTTTCACAACTTTAGTCGAGTGAATTTGCTTTTTTAATCAGACTGTTTGGAAGCTATTAACCTCGTTCCTTCACCATCAAAATCAACATCTTGGAAAGAAAATTAAGGCAGCTCCACTACTACTTGGAAATTCCATAGAATCCCTAAACTTGGAAATAAGGTATCCCACAATCTTTTTGCGTTTCTTGTATTTAAAAATCAAAATCCACAAAGGAAGCCCTAATTATCCATTTATGATAAGGTGGCACAAAATCACAAACTATAAACTATAAAGCACAAGGACGCAAAATTACATGTCTAGCCTCGTATTTTATCAAAAAAACCAAGAACCCTAAATTGGGTATTCGGGGAGAACACGATGAGACGTTGAAATGAACACGAATTCTCATTAAATTAGGTAAATCAATCAATTGCAATTGTATTTAAAATCATCCATCCATCCATCCTCTTATGGGAAAATCATCCTCTGCTCAAAAACTCCAACAATTAGCCCGATTCATTACCCCCAAGCAGACCAACAACAAATCCAATCGACCAACCCAATTAAAACCCGTTTGGAAAGCCCGACCCGGTGACCAACCAACCGGCCGGAAACCCGAGACCCTGAAACTGCACAGTAGTCGGAAGATGGAAGCGGTGGAGCCCTTGGAAAAGGGGCCTTTAGCTGATGTGGTGGCTAACTGTGTCAAGCGGTGGTTCCAAGACACGCTCAAGGAGGCTGATGCTGGTAATACTGCAATGCAGGTTCTTGTTGGCCAGATGTATTGCAGTGGTTATGGCACTGTTAAAGATACCCAGATGGTATAACTTCCATTTATCTATCTTCTTTTCATAGTTTTTGCTGTTGTTTAATTGTGCACTTCATAAATATTTAGGTTTTATATTTTCATAATATAATTTTTAAGATTAATTGAGATTCAAAATTGAAAGTGGTTGAGCGAGAAAAAAGTCAAACTATAACACTTCTTGTCGAATGGAGGGAGTATCATTTTCTTTATAGACTTTCTGGAATGGTTGTGCATTATATTCTTACTTGGTAGTTAAGTGTAATAAGGAAGGAGGAGAGTGGATTGTGTAATCTGTTGCATCAAGAATTGATTTCTTCTTGGCATTTTTGTAGTTTACTGTGACAGGAAGTTGAGGAAACTTAGGTTTTTGATTATTTTTACTTCAATGGGAAACGAGCTTGAATTGTATGTTAGTGTATGTTATGATGTGCATTGTTTGTAATCTTAGGGAAAAGCATGGATTTCTAAGGCTTCCAGGTGTCGTTCCTCAGCAATGAAAGTTGGTGATAAGCATCCAGGTGTGGTGTTCTTTTGTTACTGTATCTTTTGAAATATGTGCATTATCCATCTATTAGTGTGTTTTGATGTCTTGGTTATTGTTTCTACTCTTGGTTTAGGATACAATGTGAGTGATTCTGATTCCGATGAAGTGGTGCAAGAAGATGCCAAATAGAGTCAAGATGTGGTTTATTTCTGTAACATATGCAATCACATAGTGAGTTCTTTTCCCTTTCTGCTTATCATTTTTTTTCCCTTCCTCTTACCTCTTGTCTCTATCAACTGGGTGAAATAAGTTCATTTGCAGCTTAGTTTTGAAAGTAGTTTCCCTATGCATATATTGTTGAATTATTGCTCCTATCCCACATGATATGTAACTTGTATTTAAGTGATATTAGGAGCTTATAGCAAATACAGGGACATGAAATGGTAGCATTACATTGCTTTTAGATAACAATGCAGTACTTGTTGATGAAGTTCACGTTAGAGGAAAGGTCTCAGTTTTTTCAAAGCAGAATTTCTTCAATGTCAGATCATGATAGCTGGTTGCTTTACTTATTGCTCTTTCTTTCTCAATCAGCTACCATAATTCAGATATGCATGCTTAATTTGATTATTGGCCACGTCTTTGAGTTCTTCCTTATGTCAGAATTTCAATTGGTGCAATGGTCTGAATATAATCTTAAAATGTAGATTTATGCTTGATCATTATTGACCGGAGCATTCAAAATGAATTGTTCTCAGAATGTTGCATTTGCCTCTTTTACTGTCATTTGAAGTCTTTAGAGGTGTGCAATCATACTTCAGGCAATTATATCTTAGGAAATCTGAAGCCTGTTTTTAGTTTAAGTAGAATGAAAGTAGAGTTGGTTAAGTGGATCTTTTACATACACTCCCCATATTATAGGGTCTTCTTGAATGTCACACTACTACACATGTGGTACAATTTATTCCTGAGAATTCATGTAACCAAGGCTGTGAAAGAACTTGAATTGTCTGTAGTGATTTGTTGAATGTTAAATGAGAAGTCACAATACATTGTTAATAATCTTTGATAAATCCTAATGCTTTCAAGGCTCACAGAAAAGTTGATTTCTTGTGTGATCTTCTGGTGCAAAACATTGTGTCATGTTCTGAACTTCGGGTAAATCATGATAATGATGTTGAAAAGGTACTTCCAGGATTTATTAGAAGAACCATTAAATCTATGTGATTCCAACTGAAGAACTTAAAAATGACTGTTTTGTGTCATATATTAGTCGTACGGTGAATTAAGGCCAACATATCAATAAAGATTTTTTTTTTTTAAAGCCCCATCTCTTAACTCTTGAAGTATCCGTCAATTTTTTATTCTTATTTTTTGATTCATATCTTTCTTTCCCTTTATTTCCCAATCAAATCCATTGTTATAGAATTTATTTATCCTTTATGCAATGGAATTCGTTGAACTTAATATATACAAAAATACGGACTGGTTTTTCCTTCTTTTTACTGTCATATTGAATGTAATGAAACTGAGAGTCAATAGTTGAATCTAAGTGTTTGCAATTGTCATGGGTTTGGCTGGAAAATTTAGCTTCCACACATAGAAATGGAATCTAAAGCTCATGAATTCAGTCTTTCCAATTATTTGTTTGAACTTTGGGATTCGAATTTCGACATGCTATCTATAGGCTCTGGGTAACTCGTTTGACCTGTTTCATCTCTTACAGTAAAGCGACAGATGTGGTAACTCTGTTAATACTTATTAACTTCTGCTTTCTACTTACAAGATCATTTTCTCTGCAGCCTGTAGGTTATATGCTTGCACAGTTGCGCTCTTTCAAGCATTTGGATCCATACTCCTGAGATGATAAGGTTTTTAGAAGACCAAGCAACAAGTTATCTTAATGCGGAGTCATTTTTGTTTTCTTTGTACCTTATAGATATCCTTCTCACATTTCAATCCCAGTATGTATGATTGTTCTATATGTACGTATAACAGTCATTTTTTCTTTAGTGAATGACACTTGGTTGCTGCTCAATGCTTCTGCAACTTGGCAAGGAACATTGCGGTATGTTGTTGGAAAGTCACCTCAGTATTAAGTTTTCATGTCAATCGACTCTGCTAGACGCTGGTAAACTTAGGTTCTTGAAGACATCATGACGTTATTTACACTGCAAGCTTTTGGAGTTTTTATATAGTTAATAGTTTTAAACTTGAACTGCTCGCTAGCTTGTACGTTGTAAATATGCCATAAACATTTTGGACAATTTGAAGAATTTACATAGGAGTGTTATATAACCAGTCTGAAGACTGTATATAGGAGTGTATATATAACCAAGTCTGAAAAAGTTAAACTTAAAACTCATAAATTACAACATTTTGGAATAATACAACATATTAACTGAATGCTGTCATCAATCATGTATCCTGGAATGAAATTATAACAGCAGAACAGAATCTCTTAAATCTTAACCTACAATTGAAAGACCTGATAAATTTACAATAGTACAATGGTAAATTAACCTCATCAGAAAAGTCATACAACATCTTGTATTTACTTGAAGTCATCTGCCTTCACGCCTGTCCTTTCTCCACTCCCACGGCATCTCAGGGTTCGACGAAGCCCATAATCCGACCCGTTTTCTCCTAGCCTCTTCTTCCCACTGCGATGTTACATGACAAACAAGAAACGTGCAATAGATTAACAAGAGGGTGTAGTATGTCTTATCAATGCGTTTGGAACTTTGTTTTGAGTATTGTAAATTGACCACATGTACGACACACTAAAGCACTATGGGTAAGAATAATAATCTACAATACCTTATCTAATTCGGCGCGTTTATCATAAGCTTTATAGTGCCATGCAAGTCCCTTCTTGAGCATTACTTCCTATGTAACATAAGTTGATGCAGAAAACAGTGAATCCCATATACAATACCACAACAACTACACAAACATAGATTTAATCTGTTTAAAGCACATACCTGAACAAATATACCATTGCAATATATATCTCCTACACATCGACCATAACGATCTTGGTCGAAAACTTGAACTTTCAGACATTTATCTTGCACAATTTTAGCTAGTTCTTCTTTTGCCTTCTGTCCATACGGCATCTTGCTCTCTGGCGCATCGATTCCCCTGTGAAATGACATGGTAATATTACTTCAACCCGTACAGTTTTATGAATGATCTAATCAGTGCACATAAATGACTCGAAACATTTCTCATACCTCAATCTTATACGATACTTTCGTGCAAGAACTTCCTCATTTTGAATTGGTAATACCCTGCAACAAAAACTGTCAATCAGCAACACTTCCATTGAACATAATCTGCCAAAATCAGACTAATGGCATAAAATATTCAACCTAAATCCTGCATCAATAATTTTCTTGTGAAGTTCATCTGCTTTTTCATAATTCCGTTGGGCACGCGCTTTAGATCTCTGCACAACTGCGGTTTGCACTTCCTTGGGCACATTCGAAGACTCTCTAGGATCCTTAGTGCTAACATATACTGTCACTGTATCCCCATCAGCTACTGCCTTCACATCAACCTAAAAACTTGACCAATACTCAATCAAACATGTCGACGTTTTTACTTTAAATCACCTAAAACAGTGTTTTTTTTCCTTACCGGAAGAGTATGCAATTCAAACTTTAGCCCTTGTGGCTGAGACGGAGAAGCTTCAGTCGAAAGCTCGACCAAAGCATGAGGTAAAGGCAGACCATAATAAGCCAATAATCCCTGTAAAATCAGCAATCATGCTTAAAACTTCCAGTTTACTTCTTTATACTTTTTTTTTCCACATAATTATACAGTAATTGTTTCTACAACCTCAACATCAGCCTTCTGATGTCTCTTCAAGGTCAGGATCACAAGCCTTGAAGCTTCTTCGGGTGTTTTCGGGGGCGGTTTAGTTTCTCTCCATGCTTCCGAGAGCTTTCTATACCTTTGATCACCAAGATTTATAAAAACAACACAAAGTTAACCAAAATTGAGCTGAGCCATGATCAAGATTTTCTTGATACTTAACTTCACAAACACACTAACTTTCAAAACAACAAAAGATTACCAGTTAGCTTGAGCTTTCTTGGATGATACAACATGCTTACTCAATCCTTGAGGTACCTTCAATTTATCAAAAAAAAAAAACAACCCACAATTCTATTCAGCTCAAAAAACACAGATCACTAAAAGTTACTGTTACAACAGAATTCAGCAAGAAAATGGATATACCTGAGAGGTAATTTCAAAGTTATAAAGATCGTGAGCCAAAGCCGAGACGCCTTGGCTGGCGATGGATTCTGAATCGGCAGAAGGCTTGCAACATTGGCCGTACAAGAATCTAAGAGCGTTTCCCATTTTGGGAAACTTTGGTGCTCAAAGATTTTTGTGCAGGTTTAATATGGGATCGAAG
The DNA here is from genome assembly GCA_028274465.1 of Plantago ovata. Classification (NCBI taxonomy): domain Eukaryota; kingdom Viridiplantae; phylum Streptophyta; class Magnoliopsida; order Lamiales; family Plantaginaceae; genus Plantago; species Plantago ovata. Next base: position 130,274,777 of record CM051455.1, read on the forward strand.
GAGCTAGATGAAAAGGAAAATTATTTTGATGGGGTTGTTTTGAAAATAAATGAAAGTTGAGTTTTGGAATTGGATATTTTTATGACTTTGGTAAAGAATCTTTTTTTTTATCTGTGTATGATGATGATGATTGGAAATCTGGGATCAAGATTGGAGAAGGCAGAGCATTTCTTTCACCTTTCCCTTTAGGTAGGTGTCAGCCGACAGCCAATCAGGAATAAGGGTGACACTTGGCTAGTTTTAATTGGCTGCACTGATTACTGAATACTCCGTTTTGTAGGTAAAATAAGATACGGACATACATACGTAACATACCGGAGATTTACTTGAAAACATAGTTATTTATTTATAAACATCAATGGTTTTCGTTAACACATGAAGGCATTTATCGATCTTGGTTGAAAAATGACCAAGTTAATCTCCAATTATCCATCTGTATATCTTTAAAGTCAACGCAAACGATCAAGCGAGCAAAGTGATTAGTCCACGCTGCATGTGGAAATTAAGGGGTATGTGATCTGGTTGGTTCTTTGAGTGAAACCGTGGACTACTTAGCTGAAGTTTCGTCTATTAAATACTATTTTATTAAACATCTTGGAGTTTTCTTCTCATAAATTTATTGAATTGGAGTATATATACTATTTGTAAGGCCTAGCCCTTAGGGAAAGTAGCTGCCCTGCTTCCATTGTTCTATGCCCATTGGTCTGTCCCTTTTGTTTTGAATAATTGAAAGGTAACATTGAGCAATAAAGAGAGTGAAGGGATTTTTCATTTCCCCCACCATGTACACCTGTAAAAGTATGAACCCAACACCATCAACAACAATTGTTTACCCCTAAATACAAGGAACACCTCCCATTTTGCTCAACTTTGCAATGTCAATGTGAGTATGTGTGTCTCTGCAACAAACAAACAAACAAACTGATCACTACAATCTCTTTCTCAACATTTTCTCTCTATCAAAAGAAAAGCTTTCATCCTGCACAAACAACAACAACAACAACAACAACAACAAGAGCTAGAATAGCTCAATCTAATGGATGTTGATCATGTATCTATCGCAAACAAGTTTATTGTGTGTCAATACAAGGATTATGTTGCCACCTTAGGATTTCAGTCTGAACAGAATCCTTTACAGTATTCGGTACCTCTCATTCTGTTGCAGCTCTCATTCATCTCCATCACATCTATGATGATTGATAGTTGCCTCCGGTATCTTGGACAAACATCAATGGTCGCGCAGATTATCGTAAGGATCCTCTCTTCCTCAACCACTGCATGTTTCGTCAAAGTACCACCACATTGCAGTCAATTTTTACCCTATAAAAAAGACAAGTATGAAATATACCAACATGACTTGAGAAATGTTTGAGCTACACCCATTTTCATGGATAGATCAGTTTAACATTAGTTATGAGAATTTACAGATATACTTATTTGAGGTCTATATGCAACATAACTAAGCATGCATGGCTATATACCATAACCTAGAGGACATGCTAACATATTGCTAAACTAGACTGAATACTAACGGCAATGTGTTTTCTGCAGGCGGGTATAGTTATCGGCCCATCACTATTAGCACATGAAGGAATAATGGGGAATGTATTATTCCCACCGAGAAGTGTCGTGAACCTAGAAACTATTGCAGCATTTGGCCTCATATACTTCCTTTTCGCAATAGGGGTGAGGGTAGATCCTAAGGGGATGATTCAACCCGGAAGGCAGGCTTTAATACTTGGCCTCTCAGCTTTTGTTTCGAGCATGCTGCTTACATTGGGATTCTCCTATATCTTAATACACTATATCACTATGGAGGCATCACTTGCCAAGGCACTGCCAGTTATTGCCACATCTCTGAGTATGATGGCATTTCCAAACATTTCCTGCCTCCTTATGGAGCTTAACATGTGTAGCAGCTATGTGGGGCGGATGACTGTCGCGTCAGCCTTATTCTCTGACATAATTGGGATCTCTCTTGTAGTGTTGTCACTGGGAGCAATACAATCAGTCCATGGTACAACAATGGCGGTACTTTCAGTTTTGTCGGCCCTGGTTTTCGTGTTGGCTATCATATATGTACTGCAGCCTATCGTAAAGCTGGGAACTAAGAGACTAATAGCCAACGGATCTCTAGAAGAGCTTTGCGTGTTCTTCTGTTTTGTCACTACTCTTGTGTTGGCTTTTGCCAGTGAGGTGATTGGTCAACATTTTGTGCTCGGTCCTTTAATATTCGGCTTGATGATACCAGATGGCCCGCCTTTGGGTGCAGCGTTGATCTCGAAACTTGATTACTTCGTCGGGAAGTTTCTATACCCGACGTTCCTCACCACCAGCGGCCTAAGAACCAACATATTTGATATTGATCTTCGGTCTCTGCTGATTGTGATTCTCTTAGTTGTCTTTTCTGGCCTAATCAAGGTTGGCTCTTCAGTGTGTGCAAGTTACTTCGTGGATCTAAACGTTCAAGATGCTACCTTGATGGGACTATTGTTTAATTCACGAGGAGCTTGTGAGCTTGTCATGTTCAACTTGTGGAGGGAGGCTGGGGTAAGATCTGTGATATAAGGAAGGTCAATGTCACCAATAGTTTTGACAAGATATCCCCAAAAACCTATGAATCAGAAAAATCATCAAACATTTCCTAAATTGGTTTTTCTTGGGTTTCTGGGATATCTCCAGTAGATAGCATTCTCATTAGGTTTGATTTAATGCTTCTCTTATTCTCAATACAGGTCCTAACATCCAAGGAGTTTGCTCTTAGTGTTGTTGTATCAGTGGTTGGAACCACAGTAGTTATAACTCCTCTTATCAAATATCTCTATGATCCTTCCAATCAACGCCTCCCACTGAGAAGGAGGACTATACAGCACACTAAAAATGGTACAGAGCTCAGAATGTTAGTCTGCATCCACAACAATGAAAGCATGCCTTCAGTTATAAACCTACTTGATGTCTCGAATGCAATAGAAGGAAGCCCTATTGCTGTCATAGCACTCATGCTAGTTGAGCTTGCAGACCGAGCCACTCCCATGCTCATTAGTCATCAAGTGAAAATGCGACGCTCAGATTCCCAATCGGCTCAGGTAATTAACGCATTGAGCCACTATGAGAAAAGCAATAGAGGTTGCGTCTCTGTCCAGACATTTAGCGCAGTATCTCACATACAAGCAATGCATGATGATATCTTGCGATTCGCACTGGAACAAGACGCAACAATAGTCATCTTACCGTTTCACGAGCGGTACGCAATTAATGGCACAATAGATTCAGTTAACAAAGGCATGCAGACCATGAATAAAAGAGTGATGGATGTGGCCCCATGCTCGGTCGGGATTCTTGTAGACCGAGGAATTTTAACCGGATCAATGACCCTTCTCAACAACAACTCCATGTACAATGTCGGGGTTATCTTTATTGGCGGTGCCGATGATATAGAGTCGCTGTATTATGGAGCTCGTATGGCGAGACGTGCAAATGTCACACTAACATTAATTCGTTTCCTATTATTTGGTGACAATACAAGAGAAAGAAAACAAGACACCAACATCATAGACGAAGTGTGTCAGGCAAACTTTGGAAACCAGAACTTCATATACCAAGAACAAATTGTGAAAGATGGGGTGGGTTTAACATCGGCGCTGCGAGACCTAGGAAATGGATATGATCTGCTAATGGTAGGAAGAATCCATCAAGAAACTCATATATTAAGGGGGCTTATTGCTTGGAGCGAATGCCCCGAACTAGGTGTTGTAGGGGACATCTTATCATCACCTGATTTTGGAAAGACCTCATCGGTGCTGGTTGTGCAACAACAAAAACTACGAGGGGAGAAACTTATGATCAGACCGATGGAAGCGGTGGTTATAAGTCAAGAATCAGTACATAGTGCTCACTCTTCAGCAACTGGGTCATCAGTAGCATCTGCGAATAGGTTATCAGTATCATCTGCGGTGGATGTCTAAATAGATAAGGAGGGCTAGTTAATTGACTAGGACTTAGAACACTAGTTTTGTAAATAACTAGCATGATCAAATTTGATGTTCCATCTCATCATCCACCAAGAATTATGTGATGATGCTTACAGAAACTGATTAACCATGACAGAAACTCATATGTGATGATGCTCTAAACACATTTTTCACCCTTATACACTTGTAGTTTCACCCGGGGCTAATCTTAAAGGAGTAGTCTAAAGTGAGACATTTTCGTTTTTCATACCCCAGAAAGGCTGAATACTAGTTATTTATCCAGTTGATATACTAAATCAAACACGTCGATTGACACTAAAGTCAAAATCGAACTTCATTAATTCTCCAGCTCATCTACCAAAGAGGATGCAAATGCAATGATGTGTACAGGAAGAACAACACTACGTCTCCCATAATTTTTGTTTTCGATATGGTTTTGGTACCTATGAATTGGTCCTAAATCTTATTCCCAGCTTCGCTTGAACATGAAAATAGTTTATCTAATTAACAGTCTCGCCTATCCTATGGTAATATTTCTGAGAACACTAATTAATTTCCAGAATAGAGAATCTACACAAATTGCGTTTGATTGAACAGAACAGTAAGCGTAACAGTATAAAATTAGCTAGGTAAAATGCTAAATGTATGTAAAAATGGAATCATCAATTCATCATCATAAAATGGAGAAGCGAGGATAATACACAATAGTACTGATACACATAAATCAGGAATGAAACAAACACCAGCTATATCGATCAAATCTATCAATTAGAACGCAAAACAAGATGAAGAAACATGAAAGGAATACAATTTCATAAAACACAAGAATTAGGGCAGCAAAGAATATGATGATACCTGGCAATTGGCATTAGGAAGAAGAGATTTTGGTGTGTTGAGATGATCAATTCGGTAAAGGACTCACGGAAGAGACCTTATTATTCCCCCAACTATACTTGTCAAATTGTTAATTGAAGTACTCAAACTCCTCACTCCTTGGTCCCTCCCCTCACAAATAAAAGGGCTAATTATTATGTATCACAATTATGTATTAAAGGATCAGAACATACTTACTTACCGTATTCATTTATTGATTTATTCAAGTTGTATTACAAAAGCTACTCACTTTATTTGATTTTTTACATTTATAATTATAAATAATTTTTTACACGTAAATATTGAATGATGGAAAAAACACAAGAAATATAGGATGAAAATATCATTTTTTGAGTACTCATTACTCATCCATGATAAAAATTAAGTGAGTATCTTTTGTGATACAACTTGAATAAGTGAGTATGTTTTATGAAATTAGCCCCAAATAAAAATGGTAAGTTTTTTTTTTGAGAAGTCAACATATATTACGGAAATAAAGCGGAGTTCAGAATACTTAAGTTACAAACCGAACCGAATGAAAAGAGTCTAAAAGCAGTAAATTGTTCAACCAAAAAGGGGAGGAATCCCAAACAAAAGGAAAAGATTGGCAAAAGTCTTGATTTCTTCCGAACGATCTTCTTCTTCCTTCATTGGCCAAGTGATCAGCTACGGAGTTAGCTTCCCTATAGACAAAACGGATCTGCACCCGTTCCAAGTCTTGCAACCTTTCAATTGCGTCCTACGTAAGCACCTGATGCCTTAAGTGCGCTGCTTCCTCCCTGTTTAAACAAGAAAGGAGATATTGTGAGTCAGTCCGAATAATGAGTTTCTTAATGTTTATATCCGAACAAAGTTGTGCTCCTAGCTTTAATGCATAACATTCAGCCGTATTTACATCAACATCTCCTAGGTAAGTTGCGGATGCTCTTATAAATTCCCCATTGTGGTTTCTTAGTATACAACCTGCTCCAGCATTCTTATTAACATGGCACACACTACCATCAATATTTAAACAGTAGAAACCTTGTGGTGGTGGTTCCCATTTAACCATAAGGGGGTATTTTATTTAGGTCTTTTTTTCTTGAAGAATTGCATTATCTTGTAAGGTACTGATGAGGGTGGTGTTAAAAAGATGGATGTTAAGAGAATTTTGGTTGAAGATTTTGTCATTTCTGAAGTTCCAGATTAACCACCAGAAAACAAAGAGTTTTAACAGCTCTTCTGTGTTGGCTTTTTCATTGAAAATGTAGTGAAGGTGAGATTGGTGCTGGTTAGTGATGGAAATAAGGGGTTCTCTGACTCTGTTAAAGTAATGGCAGTGCCAAAGGAGATGCTCCATTGTTTCATCCGTGCTGTTGCAAAGGCTACAGGTGGGTGAGGGTAAGATGTGATGTTTGTTGAGTCTGGAGGCTGTTGGAAGCCTATCATGTACCAGGAGCCAAAGGAAAATTTTTATTTTAGGAAGGAGCTTAAGGTTCCAAATTCTTTCCCAGGGCCAGTCACTGTCTTGTGATTTGTTTTTGTGTATGAGGGAGTTGTATGCGGATTTTACTGAAATGGTAAGTTGGGTGGTAAAATTGTATATAATATAGTTATACGTTCCAGTAAGGCTGCAATTATTATGATAAATATTACTATCATTTTTGAATGCCAAGATTTTATCCGTTTGACCAAAGTAAATATATTTTAAAATTATATGACAAGATAATGAAACATACTCTTATACTTTCTCCATTTCTCTAAAGTTTCATATTTTTTTATTTTAGACGTTTCGTTAAAATGTTTTACATTCCAAAAATATAAAATTTTGATGTAATGATTACTCTACCATACAAATATATTTTCAAAGTTACCACCCACTCACCATTCTTTATATATTTTTTTACTAAAATACATCCACCTAAAAAACCTAAGAAATAGACCATGGTGCAGGGAAATACGCAATTGAACCGCCTTATAGGAAACAACCAGGAAGTGATCCATACGGAGAATGTCAAACATTGTACAAGGAGGCACGAGCTATTTGATTAGAGTTAGATTGGAATACTTTATCGACCGGGCCAGACTCAAGTATTCACCTAACCTCGGTAATTAAAAGAAAAGTTAGTTTTCTAAATTTAGTGTGGAGTGTTTAGGGAGTATTATTCTAAAGAGAAACCGGTCGTAACTGATTATGGAAATTCTCTTAGTAGTAGATAATATTACTACGAAGCATTAAACTCAAAATAAAAAGGGAAAAAGCTTAGACCATTAAAAACTTGTCAACTCATAAAATTAAGGGAAACCACTCATTTCTGCTCACAAACTATACAACAGTCTCTCAAAGTATGTGTGTGTCTCTACGTGAGTCCAGAAAGTGTACTATCAAGTTTTCTCTTCAACAACTTCATTCTTTTTCCCTTTCTCCATGAAACAAATTACTCCATGAAACCAACAAGAAACAACATACTCTTTATACAAGAAACAAGCAAACAATGGAGGGAGATGATGTATCAATTGGCAATCTTAACATTGTGTGTCAATACAGACGCTACATGTCAACCTTTGGACTCGCCTTTGATCGCAGGCCTTTAGATTTCGCAGTTCCTCTGATCCTTATGCAGTTTACTGTCATCTCCATAACGTCTCAAACTATCGATAGCCTTCTCCAGCCACTCGGTCAATCATCCAAGTCGCTCATATCATAGTATGGATTTCATTTCCTCAACATACCATATATATCATGTTTTTTCTTTTAGCACCTGAAACAGAAAGGTTTATATAAAGTAATGAGACATATAATTTAGTAATGCAGCTAGATTAAAAGTGTGCAACAACTATATAGTTTGATACAAAATGCTTACCATGTTACATTGTTGATCATCCACAGGCTGGTATAGTTCTTGGCCCATCAATGTTAGGAAATAAGCGCATTTTGGGCAACCTTTTGTTCCCTCCAAGGAGTCTTGTGACGCTTGAAACGGCTGCATTGTTGGGCATTGTGTTCTTCTTTTTTGCTATAGGTGTGAGGCTGGATCCTGGACCGATGGTCAAGCCCAATAGGCAATCTGCAGTAATAGGCCTCTCATGCATGCTTTTAACTATGACAATTACCATGTCACTTGCTATTGTTCTCAAAACCTATGTCTCAATGGACGAAAGGCTTGCAAATGCCCTGCCAATGGTAGCTATGTCTCAGACACTGACTGCCTTCCCAAACATTTCTTGCCTCCTCGTGGAGCTAAAGATGTCCAGTAGTAATATCGGTCGCTTAGCCATGACATCATCCATGTTTTGCGACTTGCTTGGCATATCTCTCACCGCTGTCTCCCTTGCAATGCAACAATCAGCGAATGATCCTGTTAAATCAGTCTTAGCAGTTGTCTCGACACTTTTCCTTGTGCTATTTATGGTGTATGTAATTAAGCCGATTGTAAGCTTGGCTGCAAAAAGGTTACCTACCGGGAAAGCTTTACCTGAACACTACGTGTTTTTCCTTTTTACCGGTAATCTGTTGTCTGCATTTGCAAGTGAGGCGATAGGACAACATTTCATATTCGGACCATTGGTCTTTGGCCTAATGGTCCCAAGTGGACCACCTCTTGGCCCAGCCTTGATCACAAAACTTGACTCCTTTACAGGGAAATTTCTATACTTCACATTCCTTGCCACTTTAGGTCTAAAAACCTTCATCTTCGATATTAGTTTCCGAAATTTTTGGGTCATCGCTGTGATAGTATTGGTTTCTTGCTTAGCCAAGATCATTGCTGTGTTGTTTTCTGCTCACATCTGGAAGATGGACATTCAAGATACTGTTATTCTTGGACTTTTGCTGAATGCAAGAGGTGTTTGTGAGCTTGTTGTGTACAACTTATGGTGGAGTGGTGGGGTAAGATCAATTACCCTTCTTTCACAATTTGGTGCACGATTTTTGTGTCTCTTTACGAAAGCTTTCTACTAATCTTGATTTGAAACTGGTTTGGAGACAGGTTCTATCAGATCAGGACTTCACTCTGTGTGTGCTATCAGTGGTTGGAGTGACAGCACTTATAACTCCTCTTATAAGATACATATATGATCCCTACAAGCAACATCTTCCACTTAAGAGGAGCACCATTCAGCACTTGAAACGTGATACTGAGCTCCGGATGCTAATCTGCCTCCAGACCCAAGAGGATGTACCTACAATTATAAACATACTTGAAGCTTCTAATGCAACTGAAGATAGTCCAATCGCGATCTTAGCAGTCCTACTAGTCGAGCTTGTGGGAAGGGCAACTCCCATGCTCGTTTCTCACCAAGCAACACCGATGGGTCATTCAGCTGACCTGAAATCGAAACAGATAATAAATGCTTTGCACCAGTATGAATACTGCAATGAGAATTGTGTCACTGTCAAGTGGTTTAGTGCCATCTCGCAGTTCCAGACGATGCACGATGACATCTGTCGAGTGGCATTAGATCAGAATGCAACTATGGTCATTCTACCTTTTCACAAGCGCTGGGAAATCGATGGCTCCATTTGTTCGGTAATGTTCCAAATGAAACCAATACCCTTAACCTAAAGTTCAAATTTTTTCTAAAAGTTTGATTGATGCTCCTTACATTTTCCGTTATATGAAGGTAAGTCGAGGTATCCAGGGCATGAACATAAAGATGTTGGAAAGCTCCCCCTGCTCGATTGGAATACTTGTAGACCGAGGAGTCCTAACCGGATCATCATGCATTCTCAACAACCAATCCATCTACCACATCTGTATTATCTACATCGGTGGTCCTGACGATGCAGAGTCACTGTGTTATGGAGCCCGTATGGCAAAACATTACAATGTCACTCTAACAGTCATACGCTACCTACTATTAGGCCACAACTCCGCTAGAGAAAGAAAGACAGACACACAGTTGGTGGACGAAGTGCGTCATGACAACTTAGGAAATGAGAACTTCGTGTACCAAGAACAAGTTGTCAAGGACGGTGTAGGCTTAGCAGCATCATTGAGAGACTTAGGGAGCAGTTTCGATCTACTGTTAGCTGGAAGAAACCATCAGCAAGCTGAGATAGTTAGTGGTCTTGAAGCATGGAGTGAGTGCCCCGAGCTAGGGGTGGTTGGTGATATCCTAGCATCACCTGATTTCAGAAGCACGTCCTCAGTGTTGGTGGTGCAACAGCAAAGAATTATAGGAAAGAAGTTCAAGGATAAAATGAAAACGGCAGCTGGAAGTAATCACGAGTCTTCGTATGACTCACTCCCAGCTCTTGATGTTAGGTTGGATTCCAAATAGATAAACAGAAAAACTTTAGGAGCTAGGAATGCGAATTGTTCAAAGAAGGGCGTTCCGAGTAGCAGATCAGTGAGTCAAATCTTCTTCAGCCCTTTCCAGTATCCTTTGATGCTTCAGAATGGGTTGGAGGGTATAACTATAACCAGGAACTGTACAGGAAAGAATGAAGTTAAACCAGATGGGAAAAAAAAAATTGTTACAAATTTGTAGTTATGATACACACTTGTATGATATTTAGGAATATTGTTCTGCAGCATGCAGTAATTATTAGCTAATTGTGTACATGTGGTACCAATTTTCAATTAAGTGATAATCACTTTCAGTTATTATGTAAGGAGAATTTTAAGATGTTATTGTTGTTTCAGAATTATTTATTGTACAATAGTCCCTGGAAACAAAGAAGACTGCAGGTACAACAACCTCATCATCATAGTCAGGCTTCTAAACTTGTAATAAAACTTTGTTAATTAACTGGTCCAGATTGTGGTATGAAGAACCACCAAAAGCAACAGCCTGAGCTGCTTTTTCCTTCCACTCCATAGCCTTGTTCTTCATCATCTTGCCTTTTTCTCCATCCAGAAGTTCTCTCACCAGAGACTCAACTTGGTCCCTTTTCACATCCCTATCAATTTGCATGCCAATTCCCCATTTATGACAAGCATACGTACAGTTTATATGTTGGTCAGCGAAGAACGGCCAGCAAAGCATTGGTAACCCGTTGCATATGCTTTCTGACATCGAGTTCCAACCACAGTGTGTCAAGATTCCACCAACTGAGGGATGTGCCAGAACTTCCTCTTGAGGGCACCACCCAGAAACATGGCCCGCCTCGCTGATCGCTACCTTATTCCAGAAGTCAGGCCCCAGGGTAGAGTTTTCACCCTTGACTAACTCAGGCCTTATTATCAACAAAAAGTTCTTCTTGCTATCTGATAGCCCCAAAACAAGCTCACTCAGTTGATGTGGACTCATTTCAGCAGTGCTCCCAAAATTCACATAGATGACGGAGTTAGCAGGCTTTGAGTCCAGCCATTGGAGGCAACTGTCATCCTGGTTGAATAGGCTGCATGATGTCGTCATCCATTTGAATTTTTATTGTCGGGGATTAGCCGGTTGAACATGAGATGTAACGGTCCGATATCGTATTGTGGAGTGGAACTTAGAGCTGCTGCTGCATTAAGCACATCTTTTTCTAAATCATTAAAGGTGTTTATGATAATTGCAGAAGCCTTGGAAGATTTATCAAGTTGTGTCAAGAACAAGTTCAGGAACGGATCGTTCTCGTCCGTTGTCAACACGAAGTTTGGAAAATCTTTAAGCCGCAGGGGAATCATTCCTGGAATCCAATTGATCGGCGTCTCCAAGTATCCATTTGTTAAACATTCCTCACCTGTACCTCACATTTAGTACATCAAGTTAATTTGTTACGTTACCAAAAAGTTTGTTTTAGCCTGTTTTGACCACTAATAAATCTTAAATGCGTAAAAGTAAATTATGAAATGATATTCTTAAAATACAGTCACTCTATTTTTTTTCATAATACATACTATTAAATATTTTTACGATTTGATTTAAAATTTATTAAAGGTTAAACAGGTAAAAAAAAGTCAACAAAACAAACAGAATTAAAAAAACAGATAAATTATACTTCGTATATAAGTTTCCATAAGTACTAATTGAGAAATACTACCATTGAGAGGTAGGAGTCCTTTTTCCAAAAGCTTGGGAACATGTCGGTACAACAAGTCGCTACAAGCGGAGGCAGTATGAATCAGCACGCCAGGGACACCAATCTCGTCGGCAACATCTACACCGAAAGTCATTGCGGTATCAGCAACTATACAGGTCACTGGCGGGTGGTTCAACTTGGCAATGAGGCACTTAAGTGCCGATGACCATTTCTCATGGATGGAGAAGCACAAAGATCGAATATTGTCTTCTGTGGAAGGCTTGGTCCCCTCCTCCAGGGGGGGAAGACCGTCCGGGATGGCCACAAACTTGAAGTCTGGTAGGTCTGCAGAGCCTCGGGAGCCGAACAGACGGTTGTAATTGGCCTCAGAGTGCACAAAAGTGATATGGAATCCTTTGTGATGGAGAAGGCAGGCAAGTTTCATCATGGGGTTTATATGCCCTTGGATGGCATAGGGAATGCACAAGGCGTGCGGCTTCTTTTCACTCATATCCGAATGGGATGACATTAATTTCTCCTCACTTTGAATTGTGAATTTTTGCATTCTGTTTACCCAAGGCTGTCTGCATTCTTATATAGAGGAGGGAAGGGTACGTACTTATTTGAGATGTGTTATGTATTTAATAAGTTTGATAAATGTCCGGATCATGAATAGTGTGTATAATACTGCTACTTGCATAGTAGCGCGTAGTATATGCACAATACGAAGATATTAAAAACGTTTGAAAGTATGAGTGTTTCTATCGTCAGAAATTGCCTATAAATAGGCTTCAATATGATGAAATAAAATATACAACGAGAGCAATTCTATCTTCTCCTCATTACTTCCTTATCTACTATATTTCTCCTCTATAAATAATTCTTTTAGCGATTACAATACTAACTACTACTGCCTCATGAATTATATATAAGATGTTTTGATTATTTTACTATTTGTAAAAGGAAATAATTGATCAAACCCCCCAACCTATACTATAAGTGAGACATTACCCCCTAACCTATTAAATTTGAGACTTAACCCCCTCACCTATATAAATTGTTGCAACATACCCCCTATATAATATTTTAATATCAATTTAATATTTTCCATTCAATTTAATATTTTCCCTTTAATTAAATATTTCCGTTTGATTATAATACCTACCGAAAAACTAATTTTGAAAATTATGATATGAAACTAAACGATTTTCACTTTTATAATATAATATAATATAAGTTCAAATATTATTTTTTCGGTATAATTAATGAAAATATTATTTTTTCACTTTTGTAATATAAATTGTATTGAAAAAATAAGATTTGAACTTATATTATATAAGTAAAATCTTATATTTTTATAATATAATTTTTAAAATTATTTTTCGATATGAATTTAGGATTAATTGGAGTAAAACTGACATATTAAATTGTAGGGAAAATATTAAATTGAATGAAAATATTAAATTAAAGGCAAAATATTATATAGGGGGTATGTCGTAACACTTTAAATAGATGAGGGGGTTAAGTCTCAAACTTAATAGGTTAGGGGGCAATGTCTCAATTGTATTAAAGTTCAGGGGGTTCCATCAATTTTATCCTTTGTAAAATATAAGATGTTTGAATTTGGTGTCATGTAATTGTTTGTTTTTTACAACTTTTTATGCAGTTAATCCCAGTTTTTTTATATTTTGTCTACAAAAGCTATGCATTTTCATCTCTCATTGGTCATTTTATTTTTACAAGATACCAACATGTTTTTTTTGCAACCTTTTCAACAACAAAATTGATGAATATCACATTTTCTTAATATGTGTGAAAATGCTAAAACATCTTATATTCAATTCAGGAGTGAGTAGTTATTTGACCGACACGATCAATCTCTAAAAAACACATTTATTTAATGAATAAAATATATAGTGTATAATGTTGATCAATAGAGTAAATTAATAAAATTATAATGATTAAGTATGACTAAATTATCAAAATAATCATATAAAAAGAACAAATACTCTCAGGATCATAATTTTGGACCATCATGGATAACAATCGTAAATAAGTTGAACTTACCAAAAAGTATATCATACTTTTCAATTTAAAATACAAAATATTCGTAATTTACTAATTATATGACTAGTATATATGAATAGAGACTAAATGTTGTTTGTGAAAAAAAAAGCATTATAATTTAAATTACAAAATAACGTTGTTGAATACGATCTTTCATTTTGTAATATTATAGAAAAATCACGTAAAACTCGGACTTGTATGATACCACATATAAAATAGTTTGGTTCTGACTCATTTGGGCCCTAAACTGAACCATTTACACGAGTGAATTTTTATGGGTCCTTAGTTAGTCCAACTTCGAACCGACATAGGATTTGTTTATGGCCCATTTAGAATTCATATTGTACGTACACATACTCGAACCTATTTTGAGCCCGTGAAATTATCATTTAGAGTAGGGTAGGGTATGGGTCTGAGAATGATGGGTATATATGGGTACTACTTATTCTGTTGGAGGATCTGGATAGTGTTTACTACAACAAAACAACATCCGTCGCTATATGGGACCGAACCGTCGCTACAGCTCACTAGCGACGGATTAGCCGTCGCTAATTAGGGCGTCACCAAAAGTGGCGTCGCTAATGAAATAAGCGACGGATAAATTCATCTGTATCTACAATTAGCGACGGATTAACTAATCCGTCACAGAGTTCATCATTGACCAAAGTCATCCGTATTAAGAAAAGTCGTATTCATGCATCTGTATCCATCGTTAACTAATGAATGAGCGACGGATGAATTCATCCGTATCTACAATTATACAATCCTATTAAGATCGATACGGTGGGGAAAAATCATGCAGTTATAATTTTATATTGAGATTTATATAATTAATTATTTCAAAATAAGAAAATATATACTTTGCACAACTTTTACACACATGATATTGCATTAGTCCATCAAAATATAAGTAGAGATAAAGTGCATAGAACCATCAAACGTAATTTTAAAGTATAGCGGAACCGAATAAATCCTTGTTGTTGTAATCAATTACATTTTGACTCCTTGTTAGATGCTTTTTAAATTATGTCTGGACCACAATTGGAGTAATAAATTGGTTTGCCCACATGTAATAAACGAATCTAAGAGAGATTCAAATGTAAAAGGTCGAATGTTTAAATATTAACAATTAGTATAGTATTTCAAATAGATTTAAATTTCATTAGTCGTTTTAAATATTTATAAATAGTATGTTTTTTTAAATAGATAAGGATTATCTATATGTTTATATAGATAAGGATTATCTATAATTAGTATGTCTTCTAAATATATATAGATTTAAATTTCATTACTTGTTTTAAATATATTTATAATTAGTATGTGCTTTAAATCACTATAAATAGTATGGATGAATTCATTCATCTTCTTCTTTTTCTTCCCGCTGCATGTGCGTGTATCTTCTAATCTACATCTATCTACATGTGTTTCTTTCTTTTATATATATTCTATTATTCTATTATTAGTATAGAATGAATATCCAAATAATAAAATTAAAAATGAGAGTGATATAGTATTTTTAAATATATACTTAATTTTTTGAATTGGATTTATCTGCAACCAATCAAAATGGAGAAACTTACACATCACCTGGATTTTTAACCAACCAGCATTGAGTATTTGGTTATTTTTAACCAATGAGTATGTGACATGTGGCTCATTGTGGAACATAAAGTAGTTATAAAAGCAACATAAATCAGTGTTCTAAATATTTAGCCATGCAACATCAAATTCTCCCTTGAATGAGCTTCGGATGTTCCTTTCTTAAAGTTGCTCCTTTTAAGTTCACTTACCGGCATAGGGTGGAGGAGCGTGATCATAGGTAGTTATTGGTTTCTCACTTGCCCGATTACTCTTTTGGTCACGTGTTAAATTACTTGCCACTTGTTGGTTGGCGAGCTTAGGGTGGAGAGTTAGATAGGAACGATAGTAGCCATCTCGTTGATCAATGAAGAATGTTGGTGTTTGATGGACCTATTATTGATCTTATTTTAAATTACTTGCCAAATGCTCGCTCATTAATTGGCATAGGGGGAGGAACGTGCTCATTAATTGTAACAGAAGTGTCGGGGTTTGTTGTTCTCTCTTTGGGTTGGTGGTACTACTATGGTTTTGGTGCTCTAGAGACACAAACATCGTCCCCAAACAAGGAATTTATGAACAAGAAACCATATTTCCACAAGAGATAAGAACACGAACCAAGAAGCAAATGGGGCATTCCTCGAGGTCACACACCCAGTGATCATCATCACCGGAGCTTCTCCTAATCCACATCTTTGTGTTGGTACAACCCCTGGGGCCTAGCTAGTGTACTTCTGATCCACCACTTGCATGTTGCCTCCTCATGAGAATATGCTGTACATTTTTAAAACTTACTCCCTCCATCCACTAACAAAGGTAACACAAAAAAAATTACAACCCAAAACCAAAGCTAGCAAAGGCGCGCCGAAGCTAAACATCAACTTCGAAACTTCCCAACATAAAGCACCAACTGGCTAGAACCAACAGTAACCGGCTAGCAAAGGGTGTACTTCAAAGTTCAAACCAACTTTAAGAAGCGAACCTTTTTTTTTTTTCTGGAACGAAAGATAGATTTCCATTCCAAAGCATGAAAGCTCAAACAACTCAATACAAAGAGAACCAATCAATCCAAAAAAACAAAAGTAACTAGCTATGTTTATCTTGATTTACAGTCTAGGATAGCCCAAAAAGGATTTACATACTATCCACAATTTCTTATCATCATAACATCTACCAAAGACTCTGTAAATTGTATCCTAGCATTAAGCTATATGGATCTTTAACTTTCAGTTTGAAGATCCTGTTATTCCGTTCAATCCATATGCTATAAAGCAGTTCTGTGAATAACACTTTGAACAGCCTGTGCCTGTCTCCCTTCCCTTTGGCATATTTACACGCGAAGCAAACCTTTAATAAACTTATATATATATATATATATATATATATATATATATATATATATATATATATATATATATATATATATATATATATATATATATATATATATATATACTGAATTTTATAAAACCGGTAAAATAAACGTAACCTTACATCTTCATCCTCGCAAATTTATTTATTTTATGTTTGCTCTCAGATAGTGGAACCAACAACAATTATTACAAACATAATGTTCCATGTATATATGAAGTAAAGTACTGGTATTGTTTAATTTTGAATAAAACACAGTGTAGCAGTAGTACATTAACAAGTTCCATCCAAATCAAATTCATGAACCTGTGTGATCTTCCGGTGAGTCTCATCCATATATCAGCAACTAGAGGTCTTTATTATTGTACCAGTAAACACCTTTGGTTTTGGTACTTTGATCCGGTTCAACATAAATGCATTCCTTAAACTCTCTCCAGAGTGCCTTAACAATTGGCGTTCCATCGTAGTTATAATACTCGCCTAGTATCGGCTTAATTGCCTTGGTTGCCTCCATCGCATGATAGTGAGGCATCGTTGAGAACAAGTGATGCACAACGTGAGTATCCGTGATGTTATGCCAAACAGTGTTCAGGATACCATAATCCCTGTCAACTGTCGATAAAGCCCCTCGTAGCCTTTCCCATTCCGAGGAGTTGTAGTGAGGCAAATCAGGGTGAGTATGATGCAAGAATGTAATTAAAATAAGCCATACTTTTAGCAGGACGAAAGGAGCAACGTAATGGAGAAGTAACCATGGAAATCCTTTGAACGTTGCTATGGTGTAAAGCACGTACGTGAAAGAAAGAATCGCGAAATTGGAGATCCAGACTAGATGACGCTCTTTGGGCAAGAAGAGTGGGCTATAAGGGTAGAAATGGTTGGAGAAACTTTCGTAATGTCTCCCAAGTAAGTTGAAAAGTAAGTACCAGTACCAGCCACATGTGAGCAGGACTACGACCTTGATAGCTCGCCCAATGGGATTTTCCAGGTACTTGAATAACCAAGGTACTTCAGACTTGAGCTTTGGGACGTAGACCTCGTCGTTCTCCATCGATCCAGTGTTAGCGTGGTGTTTACGGTGACTTATTCGCCAGGAGAAATATGGAACATAGAAAGACGTGTGGAGGATCATGCCAACAGTGTTATCAAGCCACATGTAGTCACTGAATGCATGGTGACCACATTCATGTGCTATGACCCAAAGACCGACAATGGCGAATGACTGGCAGAGCCAGTAGATTGGCCAGGCGATGTAGGAGAGAGGGTGCGGGAGGAGGTGGAAGTAGTTTGATGCGAGGTAGTAGATGGAATAGACGATGGCCAAATCTGACACGAGGTAGGAAAACGATTTGAGGACGGATCGCTTGAAGCAGTGGGGCGGGATGGCTTTCTTTAGGTCGCCAAGGGTGAATGGAGGCTTTGTGTTAGGAAGGATTTTGGCTCGGGTTGCTGTTGTTGTTGTTACTGAAGCCATGGTGGTGCAGATAGTTAAAGGTATGGTGGAAGTGCTCTTTTCTTTTCATGTTTATAATTTCTCCGAGAATTACTTACTTATGCTCCGCTTTTAATTAAAAAAAAATATAGCGCTTAAAAAACAATCACATCTCGCTAGATTTAAATTTCATTACTTGTTTTAAATATTTATAATTAATA
Organism: Plantago ovata; assembly: GCA_028274465.1. Classification (NCBI taxonomy): domain Eukaryota; kingdom Viridiplantae; phylum Streptophyta; class Magnoliopsida; order Lamiales; family Plantaginaceae; genus Plantago; species Plantago ovata. Next base: position 130,293,221 of record CM051455.1, read on the forward strand.
TATTTTTTAATAAGGATTATCTATATGTTTTTATAGATAAGGATTATCTATAATTAGTATGTGTTTTAAATATATATAGTAGTCCAAACAGATTTAAATTTCATTACTTATTTTAAATATTTATAATTAGTATGTTTTTAAATCACTATAAATAGTATGTTTGTATGTCATCCGTCTTCTTCTTTTTCCCGCTGCATGCGCGTGTATCTTCTAATCTACATCTACATGTGTTTCTTTATTCTATTATTAGTATAGCATGATTATCCTAATAATAGAATTAAAGATGAGAGTTATATATTATTTTAAATATTTATTTAATTTGTTGAATTGAATTTATTTGCAACCAATCAGAAATGGAGAAACTTACACATCACCTTGATTTTTAACCAATCAGCATTGAGTATTTGGTTATTTTTAACCAATGAGGAGGTGACATGTGGCTCATTGTGAAGCCTCAAACGGTTTGGCGCTTCATATATATATATCGAAATTCGGACATACTCTAAATATGTTGTGGCTTGTTTGAACAGGGAGGTGCATCCGGTGTGGGTTCATCAACCTCTAGTGGCTCTCATTAGGCAGCAATTGATGCCACTAGAGGACTGGCAGCTTTCGTTTGTATTTGTATATAGACAATGTAACGCACCTGCAGATGTTTTGGCAAAGTTAGGGAGTGGCCTGTTTTGCCTCTCCAACTCCAAGGTTCAAGTTAATCATATCAATATCAGCTATCCATGTAGACTTAGCACTAGAATATGGGACTTGTGTCCTTGTTGGTTAGGAGACTATTTGCAAAAAGATTTGCGTAATGAGTATCCTAGGATCGTGAACCGTCGGAATATCCGGAAAGTTGTACCTCCTCTAATTTGATAATTTTGATTGTGTTAGAAAAAGAAAAGTTATGTCGTTAATAAAACATCATAACCCTAAATTTATTAACAACATAGGTAGTTCAAATAGTAGACCGTTTACTACGAAATCTTGTGATAAATGTTTATTAGGAGGACCAAAAGAAAGAAACTGAGAACCATCAATTGGCACAGAATAAATACTACTATAGACTATAGTAACTATAAATGCAATGCACCGAATCTTCACATAGGAATTAGGAAAAAGTAATTAAGTAAACACTGAACAAAACAAAAGAATCATGCCGAAATGTCTTCGTGATCAGGACACTTGTTAGTTAGGTAGGAAAATTTAATAATGCGATGCGACCAATGCTTTCATCAGATCTTGACTTCTCAAACTTCCGCCATAGCAAAAAGCTCTCCCTAAGTGGGGTTTGGATGGGCTATTCTAGCATATATTCTATCTTGCTATTCTAAAGAATGAAGGGCCAAGATGTACTACATGTGGATGGATGTGGCAGACCAAATGAATACTCGATCTTCTTTACTTGGGTGCTATTTGCTATCCCCAAAACAACACCCATTACACCATGTCTTCCCCTTCACATGACAAACTCAAAATAGGGATCATCGGTTTCGGCCCTTTCGCCCAGTTCCTCGCAAAGACCATGATCAGGCAAGGTCATTCGATTCGTGCAACCTCAAGGTCAGATTACACGGACCTCTGCACTCATTTAGGCATCTCATTCTTCAGGTACGTACACATTCCCCACTACATGATATTGCTCGAACCAGACTAGTCCGCGTGCTATATGTTTGACCATTTAGTCATGGTCGAGATCTAGAAATGTTTTGTCTCTCCACAACTTATATAGATAGGTTATACATGTCCTGACTTTATGAGTGAATGAACAGAGACGTGAATGCATTTCTTGAGTCAGATAATGACGTTATACTTCTCTGCACATCGATCCTGTCTCTGTCACAAGTCATCAAGGCAGTGCCATTCCATAGCTTGAAAAGGCCAGCACTGTTCGTTGATGTGCTCTCGGTGAAAGAGCACCCGAGAGATGTTATGCTACAAGTATGCAAAATCTAACCATTTTGCAGATTATGGATTAGTTTTGTTAATGGTATAGTTGTAGAGTTTTAACTGTTTTTGTTTCTTGTTTTCGGTATAGGTATTGCCTCATGATTCGGATGTGTTGTGTACACATCCAATGTTCGGGCCAGAAAGTGGTAAAGATGGATGGAAGGACCTTACTTTTATGTATGATAAAGTGCGGATAAGAGACGAAGCTACATGCTCCAGCTTCTTGCATATTTTTGCTTCTGAGGTATGACAAACTAGATTCTCAGAGAACATTTGAATGGCTTCTATAGACTCAGAATAAGTTAGGATGAGGAACTTTTTAATGCTGTGTTTTTTAACTGGTAGTAGCCAGGGACTTGGAAATAGAGTGTACACAGATAATAATAATGCAATTAGTATTTGATAACACAGGGATGCAAAATGATGGAGATGACTTGTGAAGAGCATGATAAATTGGCTGCCAAGAGTCAATTCGTTACACACACGATTGGCAGGTATACAGTTTTCAACAGCTATTTTGCATGCAAAGTTTTAAAGCATAACAAAAGCTTCTTGGTTTACACTTTCAGGGTATTGGCAGAAATGGAAATTGAACCAACACCCATAGACACAAAGGGATTTCAGAAACTTGTTCAAGTGGTAAGATATCAGCAATCACGGCTACATTTTAGTTGTGAAAACAGTTTACCAATGACATTTACGGTCACTTCTAGTGCTATATGTAATATGAACATTCTGAGAACTGACTGTAAATGACTACACGCAGAAGGAAAGCACGACAGGAGATAGCTTTGATCTATTCAGTGGCCTGTATATTCATAACAGATTTGCCAAACTACAGGTAAAGGACTAGGTTCTACTTCCACAATTCAACAAATTTTTGTCTAGAGGAGTTCACTGACATGTTTCTGCAATACAACAGCTGAGGAACTTGGAACTTGCACTGGAGACTGTTAAGCAGAAACTGCTTGAGAGGACGAATGAGGATTAGGAGGCACAACTTCTCAGTTCGTGAACACAAGTCTGTTACAGAGAAGATGCTTTTATGGCTCTCCTCATGTAATTGAGCATTTAAAGTGGTGAAATGTGTTATTATCATTTGACATATTTCATCATCTGTTTCTACATACTCAGGCATCTGTTTACTTCTTTCACATTCAAAATTCCATGTCATCTACAAAACTTTGATGGATGAATGCTTATATATTGGTGATACATGAAAGTGAAAGCCTAAATATAAAAAGCGATACAGTTTCTTGGTACTAACAAATGTATGTATATTTCAAATAAGAACGATTTTAGTATCATATATCTACATCAGCTAGAAAACATCAGATAACAATTTTATTAAACTGTATGCACCTGGTCTTTAACCAAACTCAACAAAATACACCAAATAAGATTTATTTATTTTCCAGAAAGGTACTTAATCACAGTGTTCAAAGAAAAAGAAAAAAAATCATTTTCAACGAGTACAGCATTTTATACAGCAAGCTTTGGCAAAATGTCAGAAATAGTATATTGCTGGGGGGGGGGAGGATTTGAAAAAAAGAAAACAGAATGTTCTTACACTTGGAGAATCGAGAGTAGAGAGCCTTGGTTTCAGAAATTTCAACAACTTCCATAAAGTCACATTTGGGTACAACACACTTGAAGGATACTAGTTAGACCATCACTCTTCAGACCTGCTAGGCGCTAGTACACAGACAATTTCAAAAAAAATACATGCATAAGTGAATAGTTGAAGTAACATGTAACAGAGAACTGATATGGTGAAGGATCCAACCGAGAGGCCAAGGTTTTCCCTCATTGCCCCGTCATGATGAGTATTTAAGAAACCATGGGAGTGACTAATATTTATTTGGAAGTCAGTTTTACTTTTCTAGTATCATTTGAAAGCAGCGATACAAAATCGAAAATGAACATTTGAATATCTGACAATTTTCTGCTTCTTCATCTGTTTTCCCTTTGAACGAAAGCAGATACATTCTACAGAGAAACAAAATGGCACCTATGAGACCCACACCAATAATCATTCACCCAAAATGGACAAAGATTACGTTGAGTATTGATCATCATTCATCAGGACTCAGGAGTTGCATCAATATATTCAGAGAGATTTGAATCAACATATTCAGGAATACTTGAATTAACATAGATAGAAGACTTGAATGAAATCATCATGGGGAGGACTTATTACCTTTTTATATTTGGAGGGGCGATCATCATGCTTGGAGTATCATTACAGCATGTTGCAGCCACAATAGATCATAATATACCTCCTCCTTCATATATTGAAGACAGTTGTTTATGCGTTACGAGGATACTTTGATGTCTTCTAGAGAGAAACTTGAGAGTGTCTTTCGCTAATACATTTATCCTTTCGCCATTGATATTGTAAATATACAGAAATAGAAGGGCAAGAAGTGCCAACATCTATTGTCCAAACTCTTCCAACAATGCCCATGGACTTCCATCACCAGCTTCACCAAAGTCGCCACTTCCCCCACTACCTGGTGGGCCACTGCCTCCATCATCATCTTTTTCTCAATCTGCTGCTTTAGAACATCCTGGATTCATGTGTTCTGTTTAAAAACTGTCTGTAGCTTTCCATGGTGAAGCGTCATTTCCATTCCACAGCTTGCCTTTACCACCAAACAAGTACATTGCCGGTATGTAGGCGTCAATTGCAGGGGAATCTTAGGACCAAAGAACACTGCTTATGTAAATGTAGAACTGTAGAAGAGCTCCATTGGCATGAAATCTGAAAGCATTAGGATGAGTAAGCGAACTTGCAGTTGGTGATTTGAACGCAACTCGTCTCAATGCTTGACTTTAATAATCACAAATCACAACATCTGGAGGAAAAAAGAGGGATGATTGTTTCTATTAGGGCCACCCGTGCAAATTGTTTTTCTTCTAAATTTACGCTCTAATGCACTAAAACGCATTAAACCGAAGAATTTTTGGGCTGTTACAACCATAACCTGTGACTTAAAATAATCAAAGAATGAGAATTTTAAAAATCTAGTCCAAACAAATCTACACTAGCAATGAATCATTCTACGATAAATTACACAAAAATGCTTACATACTCTACCAATATCTATATATACTCTCCTCCTATAGACTATGAAACAAACATACATCATCTCTGGGAAGAGTAGCATGTATTTGTCTACAATATGTGCTTCACAAGTATGTGTGACCAACTAGTTGATGCTGCACCTGGCTGAGACGGCCTTTAACCTCTGATTGGCAGCCACACTTGTGAAAAAATGAATCATGAAGAATATTATAATTAACTCATTTGTTCCCCGATCAAATCAAGGCCGATCACAAGAAACGTAATTCCTTGAAACAAGAGATAATAGAAATGAATGCCTTGTGCAGAAAGCAAGCTTCTTACTGCTGCGGTCAACAGAATAAATGAAAGAGCAAGCTCCTTTCTGTACAAACGATTTTTCCTTTTGTTCGGTGTTTTCTTAATCATCTCCAACTTGCTAAGCTCATATAGCCCGGACTCAGAACTGGACCTCATCATACCATTTTCCATGAGCGCTATTTCTTCAGCTTCCACAATGGCAACTAAATCTGCTTCAGATGACCGGCCCAATTTCTTGGTGACAATCCACTCATTAGAACCTTCCAACTGGAAGAGCCCTGATATCATTGCATTAAATTTGGTCACAGACATGGTGTTTTCGAATAGGAGATAGGGGACGACGAATGGAAATGATTGTGGTGATGGGAGTATGTTCAGTATAGAGATGATTCCAGGGATGTAGCAAACTACCCAAAACGGGAGCTGGGCTTCGGGCAAGAACATGGTCAATGGAAGAATAATGCAGAAAAGTGTGAATGAGTAAAAAGGTAGGATGAGCTTCCTCAAGAGGAAGAAAAAACATATCAGGTTCACTTTCTTGAACAGACTTACCTGAAATATTTAGCAACACGAGTTAAAATAAATGATAGTTCATTAGTTCTAGCAAATATCAAATCGTAGGACGATAATCTCTATCCAGAACCTATGCTAAAATGAGTCTAAGCAAGTCCTTTTCAATGGGGGTAAACAATTTACTCCCTTGATCCCAACTATAGTTTGCTAATTGCTCACTTTTCTTTTTTGGACGTCTCATAATATTTGCCAAACCAAAGTCGCAAATTATTATCTGTTTACGTTATTACCTCCTATAAATTTTGTTTGATGTTTTAGGGAATTTTAAATAATTTTCAAGATCGACTTTGATCACAAATTACTAGACTCTAAAGAAAAAATATTTAATCAAATTATATTATGACACTATATTTTATTGACTATCTTAATATAATTTTATTAAATATTTATCCCGTATAACTTAGAAGTAATTTGTGATTAAAACCAACTTCGAAAATTAATCAAAAGTCAAATAGGACATCTCGAACAGAGGGAGTATAACTTCTATTTCCATAGATGCCCTTAATCAATTCCAATTACCTCTCCTATTCAATAAATAAAATACTTAGAAAAAAAACAGAAATGAAGGTAGAATTCAAACACAAGCTAAAATCAACTACTTTAACATAAGTATTTTGAACAGCTGTAATTTGCTAAACCATCAAAACAAAACAAATAGGAGGCACTAACTATCTCTCCCTTCTTTATCCATCCCATACTTAGTAAGTTAGTATCCACTTACTAACTGCTCATTCTTTATCATATCCTTAAAATACCCGAAACAAATATGGGCAGAGGGAGTATATACTATTAAAGGCATGCTTCAACAAAGTTATATACGGCTCATCTAATATATGCTCAAATTGGGGTGAAATGATGTTTTAGAATTGGCATACAGTATGCCTATGGCATCACAAGGGATATCCTCAGACATGAGAGATATGAGTACAAGCCTCTGTGTAAAGGCAAAAATAAAAACTATCCACACATTTTCATGGAAGTCAAATTCTAGCATTCTTCTCTTCTAACACGGAAAAATCTAGTGCCCAAAATGCTATATATCCAACTGTAAACATGCTTTTATCCTGAACAGTTTCTATTCATTACACGTTCTACAATTTATAAATTTATCGAATATATTCTTGCTTGATGTCATTTACTTAAATAATTAATTCTTGTTTTATTCATTATTTTCTTCAGTACCAGTGAATTTATAACAAATGCAGAAGGAAAAGTTGTGGTGCTGATTGAAAAATTAAGATCAATTTCACCAACCTTAGAATGTAATATGTCAAAGAAGCACAACCGAAACAGTTGCATGGGTCCCGAGTGCCAGCGGTATTGCTGCTTTTTGTATGCTTCATAAGACTCAGGTAGTTCACATTGACACTGCAAAAAATTAAAAGTACGAGTTCAACTGCCTCATTATTCAATTGTCTAGGTTTCATCTAAGGCTATTATTATCTTCAAAGTGCACAAACCTTAACATCATTTAAGTAAATGAACTTCCAACCACACAGATGTGCACGGACAGCAATATCCATATCTTCGACAGTGGTTCTATCTAACCAGCCTCCACAATCCTCTAGGGCTTTGATTCTCCAAACACCAGATGTTCCATTACAACCAAAAAAATTAAGAAACCATCCATTGACCTGTTGTTCAACCTCAAAATGAAAAGACAGATTTATGTGCTGCAGCCTCGTGAGCAAATTCTCATCCTTGTTAACAAAAGACCACCTAGTTTGCACCAATGCAAGGTCATCTTTTCCCTTCAAGACACGGAATTCAATTAGTAAATCAGTGATCATACATCATATTCTCAAGCCTAATACAACTACTTACTATTTAGTTTGTTTACATACAATGTGTACAAAAAATTCCCATGGCATCTAGGTGCTAGCAAACCCCAGCGCTCATGAACTAAATATATTATAAGAAGTATTCATACATTTTGAAAAACTTCCATGTTTAGGTATTTATCTGTTCCATATTTACCTAAAATTCTTTTGTATGTCATAGTAGAAAGACCCACTAGTTTTTATATTATCAATCAAGAAGAAACGTAACAATATTTTAGTATGAACATGATGACTTCAGCTTTTTGGATCAAGCACTACCAATCTAATCCATCACTTCCAGAAATAACACTTCCCCTACCTGCTTTCCTATCAAAAATAGCTTTTAGATGAGCTAAAAGCCTAAACAAAACTTTCGTAGAGAATATGACAGCACTAACCATAGAATATCGTTAGCAATCTATAGTCCATGCACTAAGAATATCATGGGACAAACTATTATTTCCACCAAGTTCAAAATATTTGTCCCAAAGAGAATTTCTTAAGTAGTAAATGCCATTATATACAGAAATGGCCATAAATCTACTCTTTCTGTTATGATAGTATTGTCCATATTCTTTAAGGAAAGGAAGTTAAGAACATCGATGTTTACAAGAAAATATTGCATGTGGGGTAGCTATGTTAAGTTTATAGAATAAATAGAAGAAATGAGGGACTAATGTAATATAACAGAATTAAAACTTCACATATATGGATTGGGACATTTATAACAGGACACCAAAAATGGAAATTGGGATATTACTATCAAGGTACAGGGAGAAAATACATCTACCATATCATGAAGGCAATATAGAGATAACCTGAAGAAATTACTTACTAAATGAATCCTTTCACTCACTCAACATATGGTAATGGATTACCTTAAAGTACGGAATCGTTCTTTTAAGAAAATCTGGTCCTGGTTGGAAATCTGCGTCAAAAATGGCTACGAATTCATAGTCTTTCACATAATCACACTTCATTGCGGATCTAAGGTTTCCAGCTTTATAGCCTGTCCGAGTATGACGGTGTCTGTAAACAATGTTTTGACCGCTTTGTTGCCATTTCTGTACTTCTGCTTTGACGAGGAATTGGACATCTGTATCACTAGAATCATCTAGTACTTGTACCAACATTCTCTCCCCAGGCCAATCCTGGTTGCATACCGCTGCAATAGATTGATGGTATACCTGAGTAGCATCATAAAAGAGACACAATAACTAACAAAGTCATAACAATATGCACGTCTTCATAGTGAACAAAAAAATAGTAATTAAAAATTCACAAGTTTTCAACCGTCTTTTTTCTATTTTACAGTTTCATGAATCTCATATACAATAAAGGCACAAAGGCATTGCAGCTATGCAAAAAGCCAAGAAAAAGTCCTACTCAGAAACAATGGTTTATGGGTTTAACATGCCAATTTATGTCATAATGCTATTCTGGGCTTTTCACTTAAGAAAGTGGTCGTGTTTTTTTGTCATCCTCTTGAACATGGTAGCAAAAAACATTCAAGCAATGAAGCAATAAGCCACATACCATATTCACAAGCTTAAAAGATATTTTAACTATACATAATATTAAAGGTGTCAACAAAAGCATTTATATGTTTATGAAAATACAAACAACGATACACAAGTTGAATTTGAACCAACTACATCGACTATTATGCATTGTCGATATTCAAAACTCTAGTATAGAAATATGGAGAATATTATAAATATAATAAAACATAGAATGTTAGAAGTTTGAATCCAACACTCTCTGATATAGTGATCTATTGTTTCTGTGTGTTAATAAAACTTATTTCTGTGGTTTCAAGGATCTCAGAAGCTGTAGACATAAATATAAACTGAAAAGAAAGCTAGCAGTGGACTTTGTCATTCATCTGTTGAAGCATCCAGTCCCCACTACAAAGTACATAAATATGGTTGATGAATACAACAATCTCAGTAATCATGAAATAGGCCTCTTGCAACTACGTAAAGTGGTTAACAACAAGGTTCCAACATATGTAAATGTACTAGATATTTCTTTCTTATTTTATATGAACAATGAAGAAGTTGGCGAGTCCAAGCATCTACCATAAGGATTAAAGGTGCTACTACAGCTTTTCATCCTTCAAGGAGAGCGCTAAACTTGGACCATGCACAGAGCATATAAAAGTAACACAAAAACAATTTGCTATTACTCTTGGCCAATATTCAAGATATTGCGCATATTAGAATGCTTTACAACATCACTCATGAACCAAAATCTAATGTGTGCACTAGAATATTATTCGACTCACAGTATGAACTAATTACTTTAAGGCTAGCTAGATTCTTGCTAATCATTCTAGTGTTAAGATACCAAACATGTAACAAGTAACTAAGAAAACCGATAATCACGAGCAGCAGGGATATAAGTATAACACACCTACATTTTCTTACCTCCTTCTCGTTACACATGGGTAGTTGTATGAGCACCATTGGAAAATCCTCTACATTCTTCCCCTGAACACTCTCGTAATCGGTCTCGGCGACCGGCCTCAACCCCCTGAGCTTAATATAAATACAACCCAACACTAAAACGACTCGATCCACGGACTGGACTAAAAACAAAACAATGCACATATTGGTCATGATCTGCAAAGGTGGAGCCAAATACCCTGCCCTATCAATTAACCAAATAGCATAAGCATACTCAACCAAATCCTCACGGTCAAGCTTAGGAGGACTAAAATGCCAGCCCTTAAAGTAGGCAATGATCTCGAGAAACAAAAGGGAGATAGTAACCAACAGGAAGAGCTTAATTATGGCGTATAGACTGGATTCGGAGCGAGGTACTTGATTAGTAGCGATTCTACGCTTGGCGGTGCGGAGGAGGGAGATGAAATCGGTGGTGAGGAAGGCGAGAGAATGTCCGATTTTGTGGAGCTTAAGGAGGTAAATCCAGGAGAGCTGGCGAGTGCTGCGAGAGCGGTCCTTCTCGGCGGGTGTGGTGGGGACATCTACGATTAAGACGTGATCAGGTGGTGCTTTGGGATTGGATTTGGATAGGTCTTCGGTGAGCTTTTGGTGCTTGTTCCACCACTCCTGGAACTCGTGGTTGGGTTTCGGTGGATGAGACATAACTATGCGGTGGTGGTGGTGGATATGATGATGAGAGAATTGAAGAGAAGAAGAGAATCAGTGGAGAATCATGATGAAATGGTGGATAGGTCATTGTGTGATTTTGGATCCGGAGAATTGGGGATGATTAGAGACTACTCACAGGAACAGAAATCTAATTTTGGAGGTAGAATTGAAGAAGAAGAAGAAAGGCGGTTTGTTTTTCTGTTTATTCGAAATATTTCTACTTTACTAAAAAAAGCATAAATTAAAACTACACTACTAAAAATTAAAATGTGTGTACGCTTTCTAGTTGGCGTTTGACACTTGTTCAACTAAACTCCCGTTAATAGTCTTTGTGGAGTAAATGGTCATAACTGCAGGAAATGCCCAGCACTGGTATCAAATGTAGCTACATTGCAATATCAAAATGTGTTACATGCTTTCTTGATATCAATCAATGATGTATATATTGTTTTATTTGCTTGCAGAATAAGGAAGATATTGTTGAGGAAGAACCACAAGTACATGCTCAGGTTCCAATTGATGTATGTAATTTATCTAACTTTTACATGTATTGGTACTGTTGTATTCATTGGTATTTAACTTACTTGTGTGATGGTACTGGCATTGAAACTTCTGGAATGGATACTAGAGTGATAAATTTGTGGACTTGCCTATGTGGTAGGATGTTGCTGGCAATGAGAGCCTAGGCATGAATGATGGAGGAGCATCAGGAAACAATGGAATAGGAAGTTTAAGAAGGATCAGAGATAGGGGCAGGGGCGGGAGAAGAGGTGGAGCAAGAACAAGGGGAAGAGGAAGGTGAAGTGGTTTTAATTTTCTTTTGCATTGTGAAAAAGTGTGAATTTTTTATGTTGTTCTTTTGGCTAACATTGAATTATGTAATACGAAGTACTTCTTTTGGCTTACTGTATTGAATAGTGAAGTTGTTGCTTTTGTCAAACGAAGTAATATGTGGATTTGACAAGTGAAGTAATATTTAGATAAAGTATATGTATTCAAACATATCATGTTTGATGACATATCATGTTTGATGAATACAAAGGGCCTTCTTTTATTCTACATGAGCCATTGACAAATTTTCACAAATAGATAGTTAGATACACAAGAAACAAGAAAAGGTTTAGGCAAAATTAGTTGTCTTAATTGACCGTAATTGTCTTCATCGGGTTGGTGTAACTTTTGCGCATTTGATTTGCCTTAGTAGTTGCACATGTTCCTTATTTGCTTCTTGCATCACATCTTCACTTTCTTGTATTGTATATTGTATATGTAGTTGACGATGTCTTGGTTGAACAAATTTGCATAAAATTTTATTTTCCGCAATCTCTCCTTGATGTTGAGATTGCATATCTTCTTGTTCGTTAGATCATTCTGCCCATCCATCACTGTGATATTTCTGTTAGAATCTCCCTTGATTTGGACAAGATAAATATATATATATACCGATAGCATTGTACGCTTTCGACACCTTACATTCTTGTAACTTGGACGACGAACACCCGAATTCGATTAATGACTTATTTCAAATTGTGAGAGAGCTAGTATTTAGATATAGTGGATGCTCTTAAAAAAAAAGTACAAATAGTGGGGTTTAAAGGGGTATAAGTAGTAAAAAAAAAATGGTTACCTGCTAATTACATCTAACTAACCAGATCACACAATATCAATTACATCTTATATGCATGTGCCAGCTGGTTTGGGTTGTTTGTCAGCCAACAAAACCCAATATTTGAAGAAAAAGTATTTTGCATTTTGATATGCCAAAAGTGAAGACCGTGAATTTAAATATAACTAAATCTATTCAACAAGAAGTCTAGGTGTTAGATTGGAAGTAACATGGGCCAAAATGTATACGGAACAACAAAGAAGAGGCTCAGATGTAAGTGAGCCATTAAAAATTTAACCTATATCTCACTAACTTTTATTACTTTAATTAATGTTCGTCCTAAACTACTCATTAATTCTAATAGGTAAATTTTACCAGAACGGGGGAGTAATCCAATGTGAATGTTCTCCTATTATGTGAAAATTCAAAGTATTTTCACAATTTAATAAACGTGAAGCTCTACTATCTTCTTGACCTGAACTCTTAAAACCTTCCTTTCATTTTCTTTTGGATCCATTACAATTAAACACCATATTAGATGTCGTAATTATATATGAGTGACCATCTTATTTTCAATAACAAATAAATATCAATTAGATAACTTAAATTACATCCAGCCCCACGAATTTGACTTTAAGCGAATTAAACGTGAAAAATACATTTTTGTCCCTGGTCCAAAATCAGATTTTACTCTCAACCAAACAACTTTAACGTCTGTTTATTATAGATTTGCCCCATTAATTTTTACTTTACAAATTTGGCACTAAATATTATACAATTAAGTCACATACTTTCTCAGAAATTCAAATTGGCCTAAAAATTTATTATAAATTAACCCTAACAAAATTTATAATTCAAACAAGCTCTAAATATTATTTTTTTTAAACAGGCACTATGCGGGATGAACTTTAACCAACCTAGCATGATCACTATTCACCTAATTTAGTGTTGTGAATCATTTAAGGATGACCTTTTGTGCAAAGGACTTAACTTGGTGATGTGTGGAAAAATATTCAGCTTATGAACAAGCTTGGGAATCCTGCTAGTTATGATTTAGATAGGCATGTTTCCTTGGTTTGTATTCTTAAGAATGTTGGTATAGTTGACACTCTTGTTGTCTGGGATTTGCTTCATTTTCCTCACTTTTGTAACTTTGGATTTGTTTGGGTGTTTAATCCACCTTGAGTAATATATCTGCCCTCCCTCTAGCTAATAGTTTGTTCACCATAACATAATTTTCTATCCATTAGATTTTTAATGGAGGGAGAATGTGAAGGACTAGTGTATTTCTTGACTCTTGGCAAGGCAGTGATGTCTTGACATGCTAGACGAGAGGAAGCACTTCTTTTGAACAAGCTAAATTCTTTAAGGGGGGCTTGCACACACACAAATAAATAAAAATAATAATAATAAAAAATCAATCTTCTTATTCTTCAAAACTCTGGTACCGAAGTTCCGATCAGGGAGCTACAAAGTTTCTCGGTCAGAGCTTTCTTCTCCGGCTAGGAGCTTTACAGCTCCCTAATCGGAACTATAATGTGCAAGCTCCCAGTTCGGAGCTGCATCCCGTGACCGGAATCCAGTGACTAAACATGAAGAAGAAAGAAGGAAAAATAAAAACAAAAAAATGGAAAAAAGGAAAAAGAAAAATGACTAAAGCCTTGTTTGGTTGGAGGAGAGACTAATGCTCATAAATTTAGTCAAGGGAAGTGAGAGAAAAATGAGCAAGATATAAATTAAATAGTCACTCATATGCTATCTAACATATACATGAAAAAAGACATTATCATTTTCTTTTGTTTGGAATCTTAAATATATAAAGGAAATACTATGCATGACCCAACCTTTTTTTTTTCTTTTTTAATATTATGCATCTTGACCCAAATTGTTTTCATACAAAATTTCACCTTATATATTGGAAACCTTGAATGAACTGAAACATATATACGTACACAAGCAATTGTAGAAAATATGAGGACAATTTTAGGTGCAACATTAATATATCATGTTTGATTTTGGTTACATCAGAAGCAACTAAATTAGCCTATGATCGAATTAATGTCGTCATTTTAAATGACTCTAATACTACCTTACATATTCATTGTAACTCCAACAATCGCTACCAGACCGACCTCCACCATCTTGAGCCTAATCAACTCACTCAGATTGAGTTTACAGAAGACCTTTTCTTCACCATCAAATGGTGGTGCGACTTCAAAATGGCAACTGGTTCTGGTAGGTATGGAATTTTTACTAGAAGGTTGAGTAGTAACTACTGCGCCTATACATGTGAATGGTATATAAAAGCGACTGGGCCGTGCTTGCGAATTAATAAGACACCGAGCCAGTTTTATTGTCAAGCATGGAAAGGTCAACTCGATTAGTCCAGAGATCACTAAGATCACCATGTTTTAGTTACTTTATAAAACATGAGAGCAAAGGCTTATATTGTCCTTTTCTTTTCCAGAATTTCTCTATATGCTTTATTATATAATATTGCGCTTTGAATAATGAATTGGTATTTCAATTTTGGATGGTGCAATGAAAAATGAATACGTGAAAAGTATTTTAAAAAATAGTTGAGTATTATAAAAACTTTAAGTGGAAATGATGAGCCAAAACTCCCATGCAATTAAAAAAAAAAAACACCCTCCGGAAGCAACAATCTTGATTAGTTAGGTTTTATAGTTTAGGATGAGTCTAGGACTACCGTGCAAATCCTAAACCCTAATTAACATAAATTATTGAAGTGTTAGGTTCAACAAAAGAAGATTTGTTTCATTGTTAATTTCTACTAATATAAGTATATCTATATCTAAATTATATTATGCTATACTCCCTCCATTTCTTCACAAGCTTTTCATTTCTATGGAAGGCACATTTGATAAGGAAACTGAGTATACGTGGTATATAATACGAAAGGAGTACGTAAAACGTGAAGCACTTTTTATATGCATTTGAGCAAAAAATTGTCAAACACACCCAATTAAATTAAGAAGTTGCAAGTAGCAGGCCCAACAATGTGGTTGGCCCATGACTGCACAAAATTTTGACTCTCAATTCACAGTTTGTTTCTGTTCACTTCTTTTATCGGAGGCGCGAAGACGGAGGAAGCGGCGGCGATTGACTCCAGTTCGACGCTCGACGGTGTGTTCGAGAGGCAGGTGTATCGACAACCACAACACTTCCGAAGTTTATAATTTACTCGGTATGTGAACTTCCCCTCTTTCTCTCTCTCTCTGTTTTGGGGCTTTTCGGTACTTTGGATTTCTGCTTGCTGTTTTCTATATTAAAAAAAGTTTGAATCAATAAATATTCTGTTGCTTGCTCAAGTATGTGTGTTATTGTTTATGATGTATTGAATGGAAAGGTCAGAGTATTACATAGGCAACAAGTATAAAAAATGAACTGATTCTGAAGCTTGCTCTGCCTGCTTGCTATAACATTTGAATTTTGCCTAGGTTTACCTTTCGTGCATATGCTATGGATGCCAACGGAGTTCCCGCAACTGTGTGCGATATCCGCCGTGAATTAGAGGCTTTACAGGCTTCCAAAGCTCAAATCGAGGATCGAATTTCAGCACTTCAAGCTCAGCTCGATAGTTTCAACTGCACTGCGAAAACCGAAAGCAAAGAGAACGGTTCATGTGCTCCTGATGGAGTTGTTGATGGGCAATTATCTGCTGATATGATCTATAGATACAGCCGCCATCTTATTCTCCCTTCGTTTGGTGTCGAAGCTCAGGCCAACTTGCTCAAGTCTTCGGTGTTGGTTATCGGTGCTGGTGGTTTGGGAGCACCGGCTCTGCTCTACTTAGCCGCGTGTGGTGTTGGTGCGTGTGTATCATTTTTCTAATTGTAGATGAATGCCAATCTGTGTCCTTTCTTTTTACTCGTAAATGAATGCTAATGTGAGCCTGTCTCATTTGATTTTGTTACTTGTAGATGGATGCTAATGTGCTCAAGCCATATTTGATATGCTGAGTTGTAGATGAATGGTTATCTGCGCCTTATTTGAGTTTATTTTACTTTTAGATGAACGCTAATGTGCGCCCATCATATTTGATTTTGTTACTTGTAGATGAATGTCATTATTGTCCATCATATCTGAGAGTTTCGCTGTACTTGAAAAACGTGTGCCCGTCTTATTTGATTTTGATAGTTGTAGATGAATGCTAATCTGTGTCCTATTTGAGTTTTCTACTTGTAAATGAATGCTAATGTTTGCCCGTTTTATTTGAATTTGTTGTTGAAAGTTGAAACACAAAAGGAGAGATTTTAGAATCGTCACAGAACTAAATCGTGACGAAACAAACATGTTGCTCTTCTCTCTATTTGATTTTGTTACTTGTAGCTCTAGATGAATGCAAGCTTGCTTCCGTCTTATGTGTAGATGAATGCTTATCTTCGTCTTATTTGTGTTTCTTTTTGGTGTATGGTCTTAGTTTTGTGCTTGAGTGGATGAGTTATTTGTTTAACCGCAGGATGTATTGGCATTGTTGATCATGATGTCGTGGAGCTTAACAATTTGCACAGGCAGGTACGTCGTAAGAAAAGAAAAACATGGGCAAATATATTCATTTACAACACTCATGTTGATGCTGAAAAAAGGAAAATGGTTCATGCATTTGTCTAAAGGAGGGCGAAAAAAAGCTTTTTTATGGTTTAAACTGGAGCAATATTCGCTTTATGTAAAAAAAATTACTTTTTGCAGTGTCTAAGTTCAAAAAACAGACTTGGTTTAACCAATTAGCTGATTTGGTTACTCAGCTCCCCTCCCTAATGTCTGTGTTGTGGCTTGTTATGTGAATAATTGAATATCTTACGTTGACTTGAAGTAGACAAATACCTGCATACTCAACGGTATCTCAGGGATTTGTTTGTTAGATGGAAAAAAAGGCCATTTCTTATACCGGGGATGTTGGACATAAAAAGTTTGATTCCTAACTTTCTAGTGCCACACCAAATGAGAAAATCACCTGGCGGGTAGGTTTAAAAAGTTGATATGTTCAACCATGAGTTCATGACCTGGTCTTGATAAAAGTTTTGGTGTAATCATGACCTTATTGCTGTGCATCATGAGAGATTTTGAAATTGATTATGCGTGATCTCAAGTAAATCTAATTAGTATTTTGTCAAGGAAGATAATAAGAAGGTTGCAGTTTCTAGCATGAGTTTATTAGATTAGATGTCCTTTTCCCTTCGGTAAGAGAATGTTATGATATCATCTTGGCTTCCAACATGAGATGGAATATCTTATTCCTAATCTGATTTTGTCTTTGCTTACAAACTCTAATTCATACTTCATGAATCTGGTACTTGCTGGTAGGTTTTCCTTTTCATTACAAAAGAGGCAGAGAATGGGTGGGGTTAGGATAATATGTAATTTTACTGGCTCCATCACCTATGGGTAGAAAGAGTGTATTGCCAACCCTACATAGAAACTTAACTGTATCTTTTTCTTTCTTAAGCCTGATACAAATTAATAATGTATTTTTCATTTTTTTAATTGCTGGATATGCTTTCTTTTTCTTGTAATTTCATCTTGTAATATGATAATTTTCTCACTCTCTGTAGATCATTCACACTGAAGCCTATATCGGAAGATCAAAAGTAGAGTCTGCTGCTGCTGCATGCCGGGCGTACGTCTGTTTATTTTACTATAATGTTTTTCTTCTATTTAGTTACAGCTCTAAAGTAGTAACAATATTATGTTTGTTATATTTTGAAAAGCTTGAGGTCATTAATATGTGATTATTGGTCTCTAATTCAACATACATTGTTTATTCAGCATTAACTCAACCGTCAAAATCATAGAACACAAGGAAGCATTCCGAACATCCAATGCCTTGGATATTATGAGCAAGTAGGCATTCTTTATCTATTGTCCTCCATGACATTAAAAATAAAAAATCCCTGATGCCCATCCCCAGCAGCTGTGATTTCATATTGTGCAATTTTTGGTATTTCTCAGGTATGATATTGTTGTAGATGCAACTGATAATGTGCCCAGTCGTTACATGATCAGTGATTGCTGTGTTGTGTTGGGTAAGGTAAGTTTCACATTCATTATTTGAAAATTAATTGGACAATCATTAAAAAGATGTGAAATGGGGTAGCGTTGAAATTATTGTTACTGTTTGCATTTTGTAATATGTTGCATGAATGTTTTTCTTCCATCCATAGCAATGTGATATATATAAGACTCTAGCAATGTACGATGGTATCTGTAATCAGGAATTCCTGAATCATAATGTTGCATTTTAATTGGTGAATTTTGAATTGAAGTGTTCTAGAGTATCACCTAAAATCTAGTTCTAGGTCTCCTTTTCTTGTTGTAAGAGGCTAATTCTATGTGTCTCTGTCTCTCTTGCTTGGTGCTGATATTTTTGCATGAGTAACAATATACACGAACAAAATCAGTGAAAAGTTTTTACCAAGTTGCCTCACCTTATACCTTAGCAAGGAACTTTTCTTTGAAAGCTGACAATGTCTTTTCATGCTTTTCAGCCTCTTATTTCTGGAGCTGCACTTGGACTTGAAGGGCAGGTATATTGTTGAAGCAGCATCTTACTCTTTTGGTTGACCATCTGCAGACTATGTACTGACAAATAGAAACAGTGACTGTATTGATTTATTGCATTAACCTGTCTTTGGTTGCTAATGCAGCTGACAGTTTACAATTACAATGGAGGCCCGTGTTATCGATGCCTTTTTCCAACTCCACCCCCTACTACGGCATGCCAGAGGTGTGCAGATAGTGGAGTCCTGGGAGTAGGTATATCTAGCATATAACACAATGATGGTTTTCAAAATATACTTGAATATTGTTAATCATGTCTTGAAACCAATACCAGGATGTCTGGAATCAAATTTAGGATTAACAGAAGAGGATTTTTTATTTTTGTAGAGTAAAAGGTTTTTGGTTTGGGAGAGGATTTTTATACAGATTTGGTTTCTGAAAAGACCGGTAGTGTAGGCATGATTAAGCACCCCTTGGTGATGCTACTAGTTATGGTGGCCATAGCCACCTCAATTTACCACTAATAAATGAGGACCGTGTCTTTGAGGTGACTAAAACTGATGTTTTGGCTGGTTAATTGTACTATACGATAATTAGTAACTATAACACATTTACCCCCTTTATATATTTTTATTTGTCTTTGCATACAATAAAATAAAATAGTGTAGAATCTGTCAATCATTAAAATTTCAGAAAATAAAACATAGATGAATATGTAAATGTGTAACGGAGATTTGACATCTACCATAACAGCCCTACTCATATCATATGCATCAACTAACTCTATAAATCCAAATCCTCCCTGAATTGAAACTTGTTTACTCTACAATATGTAAAATCTCATTTTTATATCCAAATCACAGATATAATTGTATTAGCCTGTATGATGGACTAGATTTTGGTCTTGGATTATTATAAATCGTGAATTATTATATTTGCAAGGAGCCAAGACCTCAATTGGTTGCAGAATCTGACCAATCCATTTTCTGAGTTGTAAAAACAGTGATTGTTCAAAGGTTTTACCAAGTATTGTGAGCAACTTTTAGTTTACTTTTCGGGCTGCTTGGTTTTTGATTTCCCTGAATGAATTACAGTTCCTGGAATCATTGGATGTCTCCAAGCCTTGGAGGCTATAAAAGTTGCTGCTGCAATTGGCGAACCACTTTCAGGACGTATGCTTCTATTTGATGCACTTTCAGCTCGCATTCGTGTTGTAAGTTCCCTTTCTTGTTTCTTGAATGAGTACAATGTTGCTCTCAACAAGTGCAATGTTACTGTCAATAAGTACAGTGTATGTCCTCGCTTGTTGGTATCCAAGGGGTAGCAGGTCTGATGGTTAGTTGTGCATACACCTTTAGGTTGAATCCAAATAATGTTGTATATGAGAGCTTAAATTTGGTTCCTTGCCATGGTTGCATGTACATGTTTTCCGAGTTCATTTGCATTTTGATTCTAACTTGATGCCATTTGATTTTCTAGATTCATTTTGTTTTGCAAATCTTACTATGACTTTTTTTTTTAACTTCTTGGTCCACAACTTATATGATATGAGCAAATATGCTCAACCCCACTTCCTCAAGTTATATCAGTGCTGATCTATCTAAATGCCACATATACCCATCACATTCTCCTAAATTCTGGTGCCAAACCAAATGTTGAGAATCACATGAAATAGTGAGTGTGGTCTATTAATTAGACTTTCATGTTTTCTTCCCATCTCAAGTAATTTTTCATCTGTCCAGCCCTAAAAACCACCTATTGTATGAATTAGGTAAAAATCAGAGGACGATCATCACAGTGTGAAGCCTGCGGAGAAAATTCAACAATGACATCACAGAAATTCCGTGAGTTCGATTATGAAAAGTTCACGCAGTTCCCTCTTTCCACGGTGCGTATATACTTCCCTATTTATTTTGCTCAGTGTTTTCCGTAAGTAAGAAATACAAGTGAGAATGGTGATGTGAAAAGAAAAAAAAAAAGTT
Source organism: Plantago ovata (assembly GCA_028274465.1). Taxonomy (NCBI): domain Eukaryota; kingdom Viridiplantae; phylum Streptophyta; class Magnoliopsida; order Lamiales; family Plantaginaceae; genus Plantago; species Plantago ovata. The sequence goes on from CM051455.1 coordinate 130,314,169, forward strand.
ACTGACAGCAGATTTGCTAATAAGGATAGCCATAAATATACTTGGTGAACCTACTGATAGTGATATTCATATTTTACAAAAGCTCTAAATATTAAACCTAGACCTGTATTTATGAGCTATCATATATATTACCATCTTAAAGTCTCCGAAAGTTGGTAGAAGTCATAATGAACCTATCCTGAAGATATGTAATTGTAGAGGTCATAATGAACGGTATCTGGGGCTCCCTGTTTTATTTCCTGCATGTACATTTTGAGTGGGCAAATTATGTCGTTTTAACCGTTACAAATGGCCATCTTTTTTCTTTTTGATCTCCCTTGTTTCTAGGCCTACTGTAAAGTTTGAGCTCCCTATTTAAAGTGGGGCAATCCTTTGTGCTCAGGGTACACTTCTAGAGAATGTCATGCCCAACCTCTGGGCAGAGCCATGGATCTTTACGTCACAAGAATTGAATTGATTCTTACTTGTAAATTACGATTGCAGGCACCAGCGAAGCTGGCCCTCCTCCCTGAAGATGCTAGAATAACAAGCAAGGTCTTCAATGAGAGAAAAATAAATGGTGAACCGCATGTATTAGTAGATGTGAGACCGGCACATCACTACAAAATTATCTCTCTCCCGAAGTCCATTAGCATTCCTCTTGCTAGTTTGGAGGGGAAAGTTTCTGAAATCTATGATGCCTTAAGTAGAGAAGGGAACAAGAGCGGTGATGCTTCTTTGTATGTTGTTTGTAGAAGAGGTAACGATTCGCAGAGAGCTGTTCAGCTGCTACACAAGATGGGTTTTACCTCAGCTAAGGATATAATCGGGGGACTCGAATCCTGGGCTCATGACGTGGATCCCAAGTTTCCTACGTATTAGACTACTATTGTGCTGTATTGAAATATCTGATATGCTGTGGTTTGTAATGCTAGTAGGCGAATGTACTGCATTCGAACAGAAGGATAATCCAGATTGATCTGTACTAGTAGTAACTACTAGTAAGTTTGGGAATTGGGAAACATTTTCAGAAATCATTTCTTGTCCGGTCACCTTACTTGATGGTTTTGTAGTAACATTGTAATTTGTAAACATGAGAATACAACATAGAAGCCACCATTGCAAGATCGCAAATCAGGCATATGTAAATGTGATACATGATGAAGGGGATGGGAATGTGATATAATTTTGTAAACTATTAAAGCGGCTAGCCGCCGACCACCATGTCGTTTGGTTAGCTTCGCAGTAGACAAATATTAGTGAGGTTCTCGATACGCAAAAAAGTGAGCTCGCTTATCATCACCAATTCACAAAAATGAGCTTGATATACCAATAAAAGAGACTGACAGCAGTAGCAAAATCAGGCCTTGTGGCATCCATGGTTGATGATGGTGCCTTGTGATCCCTACCAAGATGTGAGGGTCCGGTACCCACCATATGGGCCAACATTCCTAGTCGATCTAAGTATTATGGGGCCGACCTTCAAGGATATCCCAAACTATATAAGTTAGGGGAAAGCAACATAAAGGGAAAGGCTACTTGGGCATATGGCCGAGGAAGGCGACTTGGGCCGACCACTATAACATGGTAGCCCAGGATAGCACTCAGAAGACTGGGCCGACCAACTTAGGTCGGGCCTATCTCCTTACGACAAGGATCATCGGTACGAGGCATAGGTCGCAATGGCAATGGTCCGGGCCGGGCTTTCAGAGGGCCGGTTTGGCCCAAAAAAACTAGCATCCGCCTAAGCATGGCCCATGGACCGGGGCGGGTCTGAACATTAGCCTTTGGTTTTAATTTTTTTTTAGTTATGTAGTGTAGTATTAGTAGAATGATGAACCTATTTAATTTATATCTTTTAATTCAGATCAAATACTTTTATTATATATATATATATATATATATATATATATATATATATATATATATATATATATATATAATACAACATCATTTAATACTCCATGGGCTCGGACCAAGGCTTAGATTAGAGTTGGAGGGGCATTCTAGGCGTGACCAAGAGAAGTGTGGGCCAAGATGTTAGGCCCGGGCCCATGGGCTACTTATGGTCGGGCTGGGTACGGGCCGTGTAGCCCATATTGCCATCTCTATGCATAGGAGAAGGCTTCTCGGACCATGAGAACTTAGTTGTAGGTTGACCATGGCTGGTCGGACCAAGGTAAAGGCCAAGCCATAAAGACAGTCGTTCCATAAACTTCTCTTGGTCACGCCTAGAATGCCCCTCCAACTCTAATCTAAGCCTTGGTCCGAGCCCATGACTCACCAATAATGGGCCTTAACCTAAGGGAGATCAAATCCCAATCTTACACTTGTCACAATCCTACCAAAAGTGACAATAAATACTACAAGTATACAAGTGAATCCTCATTTAATTAATCTCTCAAGGTAACTATACACCTACCCTCCCATCATTACACCTCATTTAGTAAGGGCACCAACCCACTCCACATAAAGTCGTCACTCTGGTTTGATCATTGACAAACCGGACTAGCGGTCCTAACCCCCCCTCCCCCAATTAGTTTTTACAGGTCCTACTACCATCATGGAAGGAACTTCCAAGGAGCGCTAAATACTTAAATGAACTATCAAGAAGCACGAATTACCCTACAACATTGTAAACTGTTCTTTTCGTCTGAGAAGATCAAAATTAATGAGTTTTCGTGTGAAAATATCAAAATTAATTAGCTTATAAAATAAGCTACTAGGTGATAACTTATGGAGTAGGAGTTTATAACCTCGTGTTCACATCAAATGCCAATAAGTCGACTGTGTGAACGTGAACTTATAAGGTTTTGGAGCTACTAAGTGATAAGCTAACATTAAACAAATCAATATTTTTTTGTTTAAAAAATAAATTGATGTAAATATCATTTTTTCAATCATTTCAATTTTTAAGTAAATTTTACAAACATCCACAAAATTATCTACCGTATTCAATCAACATTAACAACCTCCCATTAAAATTAATACTTACTCTAGTTATTTAAATACTTTTTAGGTTTCATTTTTTGGAGTTCTATTACAAACTTACTAACTTCATAGATGGAAATTTTTTACTTTTTTTTTTTTTTTTTGAGAAAAAGGATCATATATTAAATGAACCAAATCAAAAGTTACATCATCAATATCGAAAGGCAATGTTGAAAAACCAGAGCTATCCTCTATCACATTTTGCGCTAACAAGTGAGCTAAATAGTTACAATTTCTTCTGACAAAACGAAAAAACGCAAGAGGTAAATGAGGTAGCTAGTCGTCTGGTCTCTTCAATTATATTCCCCCCGAATGCCAGTGTAGGCCCCGAGCTAGCAAGCTGGTTTGTCACGTTTAGGAAATATTTTAATTCACTCACCAATCTTTTATGGGGCTTTCTATTCTTAGGTCGGTTTCGTACCGACCTAAACATAGGTCTCCATTACATGATTGCCATGTGGCACGGGTACAATCTTAGCTATTTTTTTATAATTGATTCAATTTCATTAGATAAATATATTTTTACCCTTCTACCCATAGATTTTTAATAGTATATTTTAATTTACCAACTTAAAACCAATATCAATCAAAATCAAAATCCCCCCCCCCCCCAAAAAAAAAGACCACCTTAGTTTAACTATACTGTATTTATTGATTCGTCATCCTCTGAATTCTAACATCATAAAATATTTTCTTGAATTCTTCAATTCACAAAAACTACAAATATGACAATGAGAACAATGTAGGAAACCGTAAAGGTTTGTAATCATCAATGGAGCTAATTAGTTCATGAAACAAAAATTCAACATGGATTTGAAGATCGCCATGGCCGATCATCACAAAGCACACCTCTTTGATCTCTTTTCTAGATTTTACCATGTTCTTCCCCAATTCAAATGTTAATTAATTGTACTCCCAAAATCGATTACGACCGAATTCAGACAAGGTCGGATGAAGAAATCAATGGGTTAGGGTTCTTCAGCTCAGATTGATCTTTCTCGATGAATATCAATCATCATGTGTTTAATTGATTTGAATTAACCAATGAGGTCTAGCTCAATTGGTTAGACTGAGGTGTCATGACACTAGAGGTCATAGGTTCAATTCTCGTCAAGTGCGAGATTATTTATAGTTTATTACTAGCTTTGTAATGCTACTTATGAAATTATAATGGTTCGATTATTAAAAAAAAAAAATTGATTTGAATTAACGAATTTGTGATTAATTAAATATTTAATTGTGATTAAAAAGAAATTTAATTAGTTCATATGATTTATGTATGTTTTTTTTGTCTTGATCGAATGTTTCAAATTTTTTTGTTTTTTGTTTTTCTATATAATAAGGTCATTATAGTCTATTATATTTTACCTTGTTTTTTAATTATTAAAATAATAAAAAACACATCGTACCGAAAATTACATATAAAATGGCTTTGGACCGAAAAGAACAGACCAGATTGAATTAAGTGCCACATGACAATTATCAAACGAAGACCTATGTTTAGGTCGGTACGAAGTCAACCTAAGAATAGAAAAACCCATCTTTTATTATTATTCTCATTCTTTATCACCGGAGTACTTTATTATTCTCTCTCTTACTTTATCGTTCATTTACGACACTATCTCACTCAAACACCAATTAACTAATAATTTTCCTTAAATCTAGATATTTTTATCACCTAAGAATGAAATGGTGTAAGTACGATCAATATGATCAATACAATATGGAGCTTCAAACATTTCGAGATTTCAGAGAAAGAATGAAGATATCTATCAAAACCCAATAAATTACTCATATTATTATTATTTCTCCAATCAAATCACACATCAAGTCATCAACAAAAATATCTTTTTACCGAGGGTAGTGTACGGTAGACGGTAGTCAAAAGGAAATTAAAAGAAACTCTTGGCCTTATCTGTGACAAAGTCCTCTCCCCAAAACACCCTCAGCTTTCCGAGTAATCTTCCATCACCGCTTGATCATTCTTTCCGTTTCCATGGAAGAAATATTTTTTTTTACTAATTAGTTGCAAAATTTTGAAAAGACCGGAATAGGGGTAATTTTGACATTAACAGTACACCCACCACCTTTTTGGGACGTTGCAGTACAGTCTATTTGCCTGCAACTGGCGCACATTTCCCCCTGCAACACTTAAAACAAACAGTACACATTACACTGAGAGAGAGCACACAGCTAGTGTTTTCAACAAACCTTCTCTCTCTAGGTTTTCTCTCTCCCAATCAATCACTGCAAAATCGCCTTCACTACACCATCAGTGAACAAGTCCTCCTGTTCAGCATTTGCTTGTTTTCGTCGTTTTCTGCAATTTCACCTTCGATTACGGTGAGAAATACTGCTACGGCTGGATCTCTGCGATTTTGAGGTAGTTAATCGTACTCTTGCAACTTGTTTTCGGTTTTCCTAACGCAATTTTAGGTGGAAATGAGCTATTTAGACCTTTTTGTTTGCCGTTGTTGGTGTTATTTGTGAAATTCTGTTGTTACGAAGTGGTGGTTACCTTGTTAGTGTTTGGTGAGGATTTTGCTGGTGAAATTGTTTATGTGCTTAATATTTGTTTCGTATTGGCTGTTTAGTGTTTACAGTACATTGCTGCTCTTCATTCTGTTGTTGCTGGAATTTTGCCTTTTATATATAACAAAACTGTTGTAACTCAACTCGTTTTTCGGTGATTACGAGTACATCGATGCCTTTTCTGTGCATTATTTATGTGTTGCTGAGACTCTCATTAGCTGTTATCTGTGTAAAATGAAATGGTGATGGATGATATGGAGTCATTCTGTGGTGAAGGTTTTGCTGGTGAAATTGTTTTTGTACTTCATTTCTATTTCGTGTTGGCTGTTTAATTCATTTTGTTGTTGATGGAATTTTGCCTTTATCAGAACTGTTGGAATCTAACTGGTTTCGGTGATTACGAGTACATTGATGCCTTGTTTATGTTTTTGTTAAGCTCATGAAAGTGAATATGTGTTGCTTACGATGTTTTTGTTGTTTATTCTGAGGGCTTCTGGTTTTAAATTCATTGGTTGGTGGGTGTTGTATGGTGTGTAGTCTTAAGAGGAAATCCTACTTGATTATCCTTGACTCGACTGTCAGTTAGCATGACTTCGACCTTTTCCTTGCCCAAATGAACAAGTTGTATCATGGATGCCCCCCCTGCTGTTTTCATTTTGGCTAATTGTCTCTTTCTTCCTCTGAATATCTGAATATTCTGCATATAGTTACTATCATTTGGTCCTCTGCCATGCTCTACTTTGTTCATAATGCTACATAAATGTTGTTTATGTCATTGTTGCATGACGAATAATTGAATATTCCCCCGATCATGTTTCTTTTGGTTTTGGGTTGATTTTATATCAGCCAATGTTAATTGGGTGCTGGTATTGCTTCCGGTTCTTGGGTTGATGTTATATCATCACATGTCTTTGCCCAATGTGTATCACTTGCGGTTCTTGGGTATCCGTGCGTGTTTGTGCAATGCACATCTTTGAACTGTTAAAATGATTTCGTTGTGTCCATTGTTCCATAGCCTTAATTGTGTGGCGAACTTTTTATTAATTGTTGGTTTCAATGTCTATTGTGATTGCAGATGGGAAGGAAACAAACTAAGCCTGCTTTCTTAAAGCAAAACCAAAAACTTCAGGAGACAACAAACATGAGTGCAAGAAATTTAAGAAAAGATAAACTTGGTTCTGTCATATTTGGATGCAAGAACCATACAATTGCAGAATGCTTAGAGAAAAAGATATTTGGTATGTTGTCTTGTTCAATGAAGATCTATAGTTCCATAAAGTTCATTTACAATGTTAGTAAGGTCATTGAGGTGCCTTGTTTCTTGACAAATGCAGGTTTGCCGATTTTTCATCAATCATATGTAAAGAACATTCTGCCTGGCCTTACACTCTTTCTTTTCAACTACACTGACCGTACGCTTCATGGCATCTATGAAGCTGCTACTCATGGACAATTATGTATCGACAAGTATGCATGGACAAGTAGTGAAGGAGCTAGTATCACGCCATATCCGGCGCAGGTATAAAGAGTGACTTTAATTATTCGTTTGCTTGGGGATTTCCATGCATGTTGTTCTTAATTTATTTGTTGGCATTGTGAAAGTGTGCATATAAATAACATGGATGGTTGTTCTTAATTTCTTAATTTATTTGATTGGCATGTAAAAGTATGAGCATATAAATAATCTCGCCTTATTTTATGCTCATTTCTTGCCTGATAGGGTAACCAAGTGTAGCCACTTATAGAATCTTCTTCTATTTCAGGTACGGATTAATGTTCGGAGGCCATGCCAACCTCTGCATGAAGAAGCATTCAAATCAGTAATTGCTCGTAACTACTACACAGACAGATTTTTCTGGTTCGAGCTTGATAGAGCTCAAACTGCCAAATTGACCTCATTATTCTTATCGTCACCCATTCCTGAAAAGCCGCGGATTCCTATATCTGGTGTCCCAGGATCTAGCTTACACGGTGCAAATGCGGGCATGAGACAGCATAATGAACAAATGGAGAACCATAAGCATTCAAATGCCTCATTTCATGTGGAAAGAGACATGTATGCTCCCGAAAAGAAATGGAGCGAGTTATTTCAAGTATCTGTTTCTGCGACAGTAGATGCTAAAGTCCTGGAGCGGAAATTATCCTCATCCTCTAATCAAGTTGGCCAGTATCATCCTGAAGCTTGCACTGAATCCGCTGATTCGTCCATAACTAATAACTTGGAAGAACTTGTTGATATGGACACTGATTTGAAAAACCAATGCATTCCAGAGAAGAAATGGAGCGAGTTATTCAAAACATCATCTGCAATGGAGAATGCCAAAGGTTCTGGGGCTAGCACTGTCGATTCATTCATTAGGGATACTTGGGAAGAATTTGCTGACATGGACAGTGATGTGGGATTCCTCTATGCAACAGTACATGAGCAAGAATGTGAGAAAGACAGTGATCTCCAAGATGCAACATCTTTAGACGTTAGAACATCAGTACCGTTGGTGGCCGTAGAAGCAGCTGAAGCTGTACTTGATAGTGAAGAAGAATCAGAAACCTACGACTATGTATCTGTGATAACTAAGGTACTTCTGCTGTTTCCAACTCCATTTGCCTTAACAATTCCATATCACCTTTAACCTGTAGGCTGTAGTCGCATTTCTACTACTCCCATTCTGCCATATTGAGCTGTAGCCCATTAAGTGCAGTTGAGGAAAGAGATTGAAGGGCTGAAGTTGTATCAGTTACATCAATATCTAAAAGTTGATTCCTTAGAGCAGGAGCTGGTATGTTTTCTTCCCATGCTCTGCAATTCCTTATCCCAGGCCTGCTATTTTATGCAGCCTTTTAGACTGTAGACTTGTAGGAATGGAGATGATATTTATTATTGTTGTTGTTCATTTTCTTTTTTTTCTTCTCTTTTTGATGATATACACTGGATGTAATAATAACAGTAGTAAGGGAACAGGGCCTTTCATATATGATACAGATTTTTGAGATATTTCCATGCACTGAACTTTCAGTCCAGATCTTATATGTGGTCATAATTCCTGTACTGCAAATTTATGGAAGTACGAAAAGTAGTATGAACCATTTCAGCACTTCAATGATACCATCTGTTTACATTTGTACGGATGCTATAGCGGCTACAGTTGCTGTTACTAAAATCCATTAAGATTTTTTTCTTTTATTATTACAATAACTAAATCATATATTTCTACTTGCATTGCAAATTGATACCATATGTACTTGGCCAGCATTTAGTCACGTGTGTTGCCAGTACTCACTTTATGTGTATGAATCAAGTGATTGTGTTCATCCTCCCATTATAAAATGGGATGTAAAATGATCATTGGTGAATGTTAGTGCATTGATATAGTTATCTTGTGCTTGTGCTCTTCTTTTCGTTAGACTGTTTCTTGATGTTCTTGTGAATTATAACTAACTTAATTATCTGTACAGGCAGATACAAAGGTGGAACTATACCAGTTGAAGAAGCAATGCCAAAAGCTTGGATCCAGTGTATCTTGCAATGATGATTATTCAGATGAGGGTGTCGTTGTAAACCCTAATTCGATGTTTAGGGAATCTGTACTTGTAGTTGGCGGCTATGATGGAAGTTCATGGGTCAAAGATGTGAACCTGTACTCACCATCTGAGGACATAGTTAAATCACTTTGCCCAACGACCTTCCCACGATCATATGCTGCTGTTTCAAATTTGAATAATGAGATTTATCTTATTGGTGGCGTTCATGATGGTGTCTGGTATGATACAGGTAGTCTCCTTGAGAGTTTTCTCTTGTTACCCTTTCCAAGTTCTTGTATCTTTTATTAGTAAGTGTCTAATTAGTAAATCTATATGTTGGTAGTTGAATCATATAACCCTCTGAGTAATCAGTGGGTTCAGCGCCCTTCTCTAAACAAGAAGAAAGGAAGCATAGCAGGAGCATCCATTAATGGGAAAATATATGCAATTGGTGGTGGGAATGGAGTGGAATGTTTTGCAGAGGTGGAGTTATTTGATATTAATGTTCCTAGATGGATGTATACTAAATCGATGCTTGAAAAGGTATGCAAAATCTTTGTATTCGGTTCATCTTGTGAGACAAGCTACATGCAATACTTTGAATTTATATATTATATTTATTTGCATTTGGCCTAAAATGTTCTCAACACAGGGGAAACAAGAAGTTTTTGTGAATTAAGTATATGATTGATTAAAGACATGCAAATGCATATTTAATTAGAAGTGAACTTCCTCCTGGAACAACCGGAAAATGTTCAAATAGGAACATACAAATATGAATGGATTAAGTAGGTTGAAACGATTAACAATAAGGTCAATGCTTGCTCTCTTGATGATCAAAATCAGGTTTAATGCATAGGCAATAATTTGGATTTCCTAAATGATAGTACCAGTGTCTTTTGAGTGTCTTCTCAGATAGAGACATTTCCGGCTTGAAAATCTTGAACTTGAATAGAATGATTCGCCACACTGTCTCCAAGTACATAGATGCACTGCCTTCAGTATGATCAACTGTAGAGCAACAATAAAATGTCCTTCAACCCACCAGATTCGCCACTCCAAGGTCTGGGATGGGCCACAGTTATAAATTTATAATCATCTCTAGAGTTATCAGCGGCAAAATATCCTTTATCCTACCATTACTAATAGATGCATCTTCCAGTACTTCGAATTTTGAACTTTATGATGCCTATTATTTATATTCTGCATTTTGCGTATCTCTGTGGTATTCTCTCAATGCGTTCAATTACTTGACTTAAATTCGTTGCTAGGCGTGAATAACTGCATGCCTGCTAATAATTGCATCTCTCCTAAGCATGTCCTTTTGCTCTCTGCAGCGTTTTGCTCCAGCAGCTGTGGAAATGAATGGGGCTCTCTATGTTACTGGTGGGTACGATGGAAGAAATTACTTGAGGTAAGAATACTGTTTATGAACAAGTGCATATCAGGTCTGCCCTTGTGAGTGGGGTGTGGCGGTAGGTATATTTATTGATGGGTTTTTATCTTGCAAAAAACGCATAGTAAAAAGCCTTTTTGGGACACCCAAAAATGTAAATGGTGAAACTTTCTATGTTACGGGGTATGTGTTTATTGTTCTTGTATGATGTTGAACTAACTTGCATGCAATCACAAGACCTAAAACATTCCATTTATCCATATTTCTGGCAACAATATTCTGTTGATAGAGTCATTTATCGCAAATTCACAATAAAGGATTCAGCCTATAGATAGATGTATAACTTTTTGCTGCAAGATAATTAGGGTTTTGATTTTAAGTTATCTGAGTTTATGCAGCTACAGCTGTAAAACTGTAAAAGATTTAAAAAAGAAAAAAAAAAAAAGGCAAACGATGAGTGAGAGACTGAAATCTCATAAATGCCGACTTGCTAAAATATCTTTGCCTTTTCTCCTTTGCTATGAATCCTCCTTGATGCATCTGCTAGGATAATGTTAGCCTTATCAAAAGAAAGTAGGCAATGCTGTGTGCATACACCTACTTTACCATGAGCTTTTTTCAGCTTCTTCTAAGCCAGATGTGCCTTTTTGACCATTTGACCAAAATAAGTTTGTTATGTGAATGCCTAGCCGGTAACTGATCAACTGCCTCATGTTGCTAATTGAAAAGTAAGCTAGATGATATGTTTTCATATTCTATATTTAGCAAATAAGCAAGCTTATCAGCTAGTAATTTGCTAAATACTATTAAAATAATTAAATAAGTTGCTTATCAACTTTTCAATTTCAGCTCCAACCAGCTTATCGTCTACGAGCTAGCTCATCAAATTTCAACTGAGCTTAATATCTTCCTATTTGACTTTATATTTCTTTGTTTCCTTTTTCTTTCTTCCCCTTTTCTCTTGTGCAGTTCTGCTGAAAGATTTGATCCAAGAGAAGGGTCGTGGGGCGTCCTTTTTAGCATGGACAGAAGGAGAGGAGGCCATTCCATGGTGGTCTATAAAGAAAAGCTGTGAGTATTACTCCCTGACCTTCCGCAAGACTGTCTGATGGACATCCTTGTGTACTGGGCCCTGTAATTTTATTTTATCCACTGATAGCTAGCTGACTAAAGTACATCAATTGGTGCATCCAAATTTGTTTAACGATGTATTGTGAGGTAATGTGAATAATTGTTGCAGATATGCTTTGGGAGGTTATGATGAAGCCAGGATGGTTTCCAGTGTTGAGGTTTTTGATCCCCGAATTGGGCTATGGGAGACCGTGGAACCAATGACAGCTTCCAGGGGATACTTTGGTGCATTTCCAATTGATGGAAAAATATATGTAATTGGTGGTTTGGATGAGAATAATGAAGTTCTGGATGTGGTACGTACCTTTTATGAACAAGAGAACAGTTGAACTGCGTTTATGATCTGAACATATTTTTAACTTTCTTCCCTGGTTATTTTCTTTTGGATTTATAACAGGTTGAATCTTATGAGGAAGGCATGCGTTGGCAACGAGTTGCAAACTCATCTGCACTTGGGAAACGATGTTTCTTTTCATCCCTGCTTTTGTGAATATTGAAGCAGTTTACAACAGTAACATGAGGAAGAAAGAAGGTTTGTTTGTGAGTCCATCATCTTGTGGATAGTTGTGAATACAAGTGGAAGCACACAGCTTTTGACTTTTGAGCGCCCTTTGGAAAATCTGAAATCCTTAGCGTTCACACACCTCACTTGGAGTCCTGGAAATTCTTTTGAACGCGTTTTGAAAAATAGGAAATCCTTGTAGTCTTTTAGAAGTTCTCGTGTATGGTGATTGTATGTAATGTCTGCGAAGTAGCTAAATACAGTTTACGCGCAGTAGCTAAATACAGTTTACAGATCTATCGACGATTTGCTTTGCATCCTTTCATTTCATATTATGTCTTACTATCTCATGATCTCGCTGATGGTTCATTGGTTTGTTTCATTATGGGTTGGTAACAAAAATGTCCCGCTGAATCTTTGATTAATGGTGTAAGAAAACAAAGATCATCGATTGGTATCAAGTGTAAACTAAACATTAGAAATGTTGCAATCTTATCTATCACGACATTCCCACTTCAAGAAGCCAACTCTTGAGAGTTGCACTTGTAGTTATGTATGCAACTGGACTGGGCTCTGTTATTCCTGGTAATCAGTACTTCTATGTGCTATATTAATTTTGCAAACCTAGGATTTCATCCCTATTCATGAGGTTTACCCTCTGCCATTGCTTGTTTGTATTGATGGGTCTTTTTACGTTTTGGTTGATTCTTTATCTATTTAGCTTCTGCCCTTTGTTTGCAATACTACATGGAGCGAAAGAAGAATAAGAAAATAATGTTTTGTACTTCTCTGATAACCCGACTCTAGGGCATCTACTATAATATGCCCTTACATAGATTTAGAAGGTGAATCGGTCCTAGTAAGTTGCCAATGAAGAATGTATAATGAAGAGCCTGCCTCATAGTATTGGTAGCTTCACAGGCTTCGTGGATGCCAGCATAGAGGATACCGAATTTTCCACTGCACAAAAGAGCAAGTTCCTTTTTCTCCATTCCGAATCCAACTGGGATCAGGAGTATTTGTAGTGTTGTGGTTGATTGACTGAGAATAATTCTTGACCAACATTTGAAACTTTGCTCGTATAACCAAATAGAATTCTATTTAGAGGATCATATTGCTAAAGTATATGTTTACTTCCTTCTTATCCTCGATTTCTATACTACATGTTATATTATAGTATCTCATAGTAGTACATTAAAAATTATATCATAATTGTATCTTATATTTATGTGTTGTTGCACTTATAAATGCTAAAGCACCATGAGCCATGTTTTTTTTTTCTTTTTTTTTTTTTAAACGACAAATATTACAACTACTCTACACTATACAAGCTTCAGAAACCACCTTATTTTTTCATATATAAACCAACCTTATAACTCCGCCAAAGAATAAACTCTCATCCACCTATACCAATATACCAACAGTACTAAAATATTGCATCCATTATATCCAAATTTGATATCCCCTACTAGATGTTCGATTCTCAGGTCCTAAAGTATGAACAATTACATCCAAACCATAATAATTTATTTTTTTAATTATACTTAACTCCCTCAAACTTTGACCAATTCCATTAAATTAATTTAAACATCGAAATGCCCTGTATTTTGACTTTTTTTACATTGATTTTTCACCACTTCAAAAATAATAGAAAACAAGACGATGACGACATTTTATTTACTCTTAAGGGGAGATTTACACTTCTACACAACTCAATCGCTGAATTAGAGAATAACTTTTTGTTCTTTTTATTCAAAAAGATTTATTTATGAATTTTTATTTTAATTGTAATTTGATAAGTTAGTGAAGTAAAAATTAAAAGTAATTGATGATCATTTAGAGGAAAATGAAAATTAATGAAACAGGAAGAGTTAATATATTTGGTGAATGCAGAAATTCAGATATGGGTCAAAGATGCAATTGTTACTTCAATCAGGGGTGAAATTTAATTACGTAAATATTTAGGGGCTGCGACCATAACTCATCAATATCCCCAATATTACAGAATCCCGCTCTTAGTAACGTCGTCCATATTTGTTTTTATCTGCCGTGCTTAGCTGGCTGACGGCTGATGAACGTTGTTTTGCTCCGACTCCGGCGAATTTTGATTCCTCTGATCGATTCATTTCCGTTTTTGTAACCAACACCTCGTTGTAGACGTGCAATCAGCTAGCTCCCAGGTTTGTTCCGTTTCTTCACCTGGCGGCAGATCATTTTCTGTTTTTTAATTTTATGCTTACAATTCTGTATGTGTATATTTCTCATCAATTTAGTTAACCAGTTCATCGATTTGCAATTGGTTGCTAGGCGAAGGTGATTTCCATTTCCAGAATCAGGTTCCAGGTTTGCACGGTCATTTCTTCACCTGATGATTTGTTTTCTATACATGCATTCACTATTTGTATATAATTTCTCATTATTTGCATCGATTTGGTCAACTTTTCACAGACTTGGTTGCTACATGAGATTGAATTGCGTATGTAGAACTGACTATCAACCCTAGCTGATACAATTAGCTTCCTGCAGGTTTGTACTGTTTCTTCACCATATGACTTCTTTTATACATGCCTCGGTATTTGACTATTTGTATTGCTTCTCATAATTTATCATACATTTGGTATTTGTGAACTTTTCATACATTTGTTAGCTGTATGAGATTTATTTGAGTTTGTAGAAGTAGAACTATCCGTAAAACCTTGCTCTACAAGATACGACTGGTTTCCAAGCTATACCATTTCTTCATATGATGATTAATTGCATATATACATTCACTATTTGTATTATGCCTCATCGATTTGTGAAATTTTCATAGATTTAGTTGCTACTTGCTACATGAGATCGATGTGAATTTCAAGAAAGATTTATGCTTAAAAACCAAACGTAGTGAACTTGTGATAATCATGCACTTACACTTCCCATTTAAATTTTACAAACATTTTGGTTAAAACGGTTTAGTTATCAGCCATCAATTAAGTTTATGATCTGTGCATTTAACATGTTTTATTGTATGAAATGAGAAATGCGATGCATATATTGCGAGAGTGTAATGCTCATCTCTAAAATTGCGAAACGACAGGTGCATTTCTGAAATTATCAGTACAAGTATTCTTCTGATTATGGATCCAAGAGAGATGGATCACATTACAGATTTGCATGAATCTGTTTTAAGTAACATCTTGTCCCGCTTGCCAATAGAAGATGTGGTACGTACTTGTATCCTATCAAAAGAGTGGGAGTACAAATGGACCAGCACGGACACTGTGGACATATCTGACCAGCACTTAGACCCGAATCGTAGGGTGGAGATGTTTAGTATGACTATGGACAGGATATTTCTTATGCCTCGAGGACTGAGAAGTTTCCAATTCAGATGTGGTGATTTCTATGACCTACATGACGTCCAGAGATGGATGTCTAATGCAGTTGGACGCCACCTTCAGTATCTTAATGTATGTTGTGATATTAAAGGGGTGGTGTTCCCAAGCAGCCTCCTAAATAACAGTTCATTGAAGGAAATGAGTCTTAACAACTGTTCCATTTTGGATGTTGGTGCGAATAATTATGCTCCTAACCTCACTAGCTTTGATCTTGAGGAAGTAGAGGTTGTGAAGGGGGCTTCTAGTACAAGTACCGTGACATTTGATTTTCCAGTACTCGAAAAATTCTCAGTACATGCTTGCAAATGGTCAGGTTTGGAGGCTTTGGAAATAAATGCTCCATCACTCACGGATTTCTCATCTATGGTAGCAATTGATCGTCATGATGAAAATGACATTTCTTTCCAAATTGTTGCCCCAAGGCTTGCTGAATTTACGTGCTCCTTTAGATTACAAGAAAAATTTGATCTTAATGGATCCTCAGTTGTTTCTGCATTTCTATCTTGTGATGATGACGAAGAGAATCTTCAGTTAGCTAGAAAAAATGCGTTACAGATGCGCAAGCTCCTAAATGAGTTAGCAAATTTGGAATATTTGGAGCTTTCAAGTTTAGTTGCTCAGGTTAGTTTCTTGTTCACTTTTGTGAAACCTGATATATTCCTAATATACACTTTCTAAATCGTTTCACAAATGTTCTTTTTCTTAATGAACGATTTTCTCCCGTATTGGTTGTACCAGGTATCACACTTTGGCCATATGCTCCGCGTTCATGATAAGCTGAGACAACTAAACATAACGGGTCAGAGTAATTGCAGCGAACTACTTGAATTACTTCATGCAACACCATCATTGGAATTCTTGAGCATCAATGTGGTAAGCAATCACATGTTAAAAATGCACGGAACGATATTCTTGCTTTCATTGTTGTCTGCATGTTGCTTCTTAATTTGACTGTAGCTTTTAACTCAAAATGGTTTGATCTAACATTTACCTACTCCTTTTTCAATTTGAATCAGCTTACCTGGCCTGATTATGATTATGGGGCGGTGGAATTTGTTCCATCTGGTCTAGTATCTCGGCTCCAGACAGTTGAACTTTACAATTTCGAGTGTGACAGGGCGCAATATAATCTGGCAGGGTTTTTGTTGAAGAATGGGGAACAACTAAAGAAACTGTACATCGGAACTGAAATGCCTCCTGAGGCATACATTGGGATTAGAGAGCATTTATTAGCGTATCCTAAAGCTTCATCTTGCTTAAAAATCAGCATCGACTATGAGGATGACGATTGATAATGGGCAGTTCTCTTTCAAACTTTACTTTAATATTTTTATTTATAGAGCGTTTGGTCGTTATGTAAGGATTTTCTTCACATTTTGTAGCATTATTATATCAGCAACTAGTGCATTATTATGTAAATTGTTGATGAACATACAGTCTGTTAATTAAAGTTGTTAGTTAGGCCTCATGTCCAGATCACTTGACTGCTCTTCTTATAGTTTTATTCTAGTTTTTTTTCTTTTCCTGTTAATAAGTTTCTCATATAGTTATTATGATAACAAATGAGAATATAAATACTTCTATTATGAAGAAATTCATAGTGCCATAGATGACTTTGAGGATTGCATACAGAGTTTGATGCGCAACCTTGCGATAGATATATAGTTTGCGATCCAGATAAAGTGAACGGCAAGGAGTTATGTTCTTCAGGTATAGACTTGTTGCTGTGTCTGACTGAGTGAAACTAATTCTTTTTGCTTTCACTCACAACTCTAATGGTGTTTTAATGCTACAGAGATCTGTTTGATACCTGTTTATGTCAATCTATAGTGATGGTCCTTTGCCTTTATACATGCTAGCTTCAAACACATGGACGTCTCCAAGTTTAAGAGGTAATGGACCCGAGGCTAGAGAAGGTCATAGCGCTGCGTTAATAGGTAGACGGCTGTTCATATTTGGTGGATGCGGTAAATCAGAAAACAATGAGATCTACTATGATGACCGCAGAGACATTATCATGGAAACGTGTAACACCCTCGCTCTGGCACTCCTCCAAGTAAGCGAGATAGTCATACTTGCTCTTCCTGGAAGGACAAAATCATTGTCATAGGCGGCGAAGATTCATCAGAACTTCATTCTAGACACTATCAGCTTCCAGGTTTGTACCATTTCTTCAGCTGATGATCTTTTTCATGCTTACATTCAGTATTTATATTATTTATCATCAATTAGTGAACTTTCCACAGATTTTTTTCCTACCTGAGATCGATTTTGCTTTCTAGATCGAACTGTCTATCAAAACCTTTTTCTCTCTTTCAAGACAAAACCAGCTTCCAGGTTTGAACCATTTCTTCACCTGATGGTTTTTTATTCAGTACATACATACATTCAGTATTTGTAATATTTCTCATTAATTGATTAGTGTAGTTTTCATAGGTGAGATACTTCTTATGTTTGGTTATAAAACACCAATCAATCATGTTTGGTAAGACTATGGACATGATACTTCTTATGCCAAGGTCTGAGAAGTTTCCAGGTCGGATGTTGGAATTTCTATGATTACGTGATGTACACCATGCACCTTCAGTATCTTAATGTACTATGTTGAGTCTTTGGAAATAAACGCTCCTTTTCAGAAACTAGCAGTATAATATAACTTGTAGATGAACATTTAGAAGAATACATAGTACATAGTTTTGATGTGCAATCTTGCGATAGTTTTGATGTGCAATCTTGCGAAAGTTTTGTTGCGCCAACCTTGCGATCCAGATAAAGTGACCGACAAGAACAAGGAGTTCTTCGTGTATTTCAATCACATCAAATCGTGTTCTATGTTTCTAGACAAAATCAGCTTCCAGCTTGTATCTCATGCCTCATTTATATTTTGTTAACGGCGTTCATATTTGTTTATCTGTCGTGCTTAGCTGTCGCAGATGAACGTTGTTTTGCTCACAACTCCAGCGGTGTTTGATTCCTCTGATCGATCCGTTTCCGTTTCTGTAACCAACACCTTGTTGTAGACGTGCAATCAGCTGGCTCCCAGGTTTGTTCCATTTCTTCATGACCTGGCAGATCTTTTTTATTTTATGCTTACAATTCTGTATGTGTATATTTCTCATCAATTTAGTTAACCAGTTCATCGATTTGTAAATTGGTTGAGGCGAAGCTGATTTTCATTTCCAGAATCAGGTTCCAGCTAGGTTTGCACGGCCTTTTCTCATTATTTGTCATCGATTTGGTCAACTTTTCACAGACTTGGTTGCTACATGAGATTGATTTGCGCATGTAGAATTGACTATCAATTACCCTAGCTCGTTCTCTTGTTCGGGATATAATTGGCTTCCTGCAGGTTTGTAATGTTTTTTCACCGGATGACATTTTTTTATACATGCCTTTAGTATTTGTATTGCTTCTCATAATTTATCATTGATTTGTCAACCTTTCATACATTTGGTAGCTGTCTGAGATTTATTTGCGCTTGTAGATCAGTAAAACCTTGTTCTACAAGATACGATTAGCTTCCAAGCATGTGCCATTTCTTCATCTGATGATACGTTTGTAGAAGTAGAACTATGATCAGTATTTGTATTATGCCCCATCGATTTGTGAAATATTCATAGATTTGGTTGCTACTTCCTACGAGAGATCGATTTGAACATTCTGGTTTATAATGGTTCAGTTATCAGCCATCAATTAAGTTTATGGTCTGTACACTTAACATGTTTTATCGTACTAAATGAGAAATGCGATGCATATTGCGAGAGTGTAATGCTCATCTCTAAAATTGCGATACTACTAGGTGCATTTCTGAAATTATTGGCAAGTACTCTTCTGATTATGGATCACATTACAAATATGCATGAATCTGTTTTAAGTAACATATTGTCCCGCTTGCCAATAGAGGATGCCGTTAGAACTTGTATGCAATCAAAAGAGTGGGAGTACATGGACCATCATGGACACTGTGGACATATCTGTTCAGCATTTAGACCTGAATGGTAGGGTGGAGATGTTTGATACATATTTCTTATGCCTCGAGGACTGAGAAGTTTCCAATTCAGATGTGGTAATTTCTATGACTTACATGACATCCAGAGATGGATGTCTAATGCACTTGGACACCATCTTCAGTCTCTTAATGTACACTGTGATATTAAAGGGGTGGTGTTCCCAAGCAACCTCATGAATAATAACAGTTCATCGAAGGAAATGAGTCTTAACAACTGTTACATTTTGGATAATTATGCTCCTAACCTCACTAGCTTTGATCTTGAGGAAGT
Source organism: Plantago ovata (assembly GCA_028274465.1). Lineage (NCBI taxonomy): Eukaryota > Viridiplantae > Streptophyta > Magnoliopsida > Lamiales > Plantaginaceae > Plantago > Plantago ovata. The sequence goes on from CM051455.1 coordinate 130,333,876, forward strand.
ACTACAAAACTTCTCAGTACATGCTTGCAAATGGTCAGGTTTTGAGTCTTTGGAAATAATTCCTCCATCACTCGCTGAATTTTCATCTATGGTAGCAAATGGTTGTCATGATGAAAATGACATTTCTTCCAGATTGATGCCCCAAGGCTTGCTGAATTTACGTGCTCCTTCAGATTACAAGAAAAATTTTCTCTTAATGGGTACTCAGTTGTTTCTGCATTTGTATCTTGTGATGATGACGGGCATAATCTTTAGTTCGCTAGAAAAAATGTGTTATGGATGCACAAGCTCCTAAATGAGTTAACACATTTGGAAAATTTGGAGATTTCAAGTTTAGTTGCTAAGGTTAAATTCTTGTTCATTTTTGTGCAACCTGATATATACCTATGAGACACTTTCTAAATAAATCGTTTCAGAAATGTTAATTAGAATCCTTCTTTATATATCTGATATCTTAATGAACAATTTTCTACCGTATTGCTGGTACCAGGTATTACATGCCATATGCTCCGTGTTCATGATAAACTGAGACAACTTAACATAACGGGGCAGAGTAATCGCAGCGAGCTACTTGAATTACTTCATGCAACACTGTCATTGGAATTCTTGAGCATCAATGTGATAAGCAATCTGCAATCACATGTTCTCTGCATGTTGCTTATATCTTTAACTGTATCTTTTAACTCAAAATGGTTTGATCCAACATTTAAGTACTCTTTTTCAATTTGAATCAGCTTAATTACCTGGACTCATTATGATTACTGGGCGGTGGAATCTGCTCCATCTTGTCTCGTATCTCAGCTCGAGACAGTTGAACTTTACAATTTTGAGTGTGACATAGCTCAATATAATCTAGCAGGGTTTATGGGGAACAACTAAAGAAAATGTACATCAGAACTGAAATGCCTCCTGAGATAATGTACATTGGAATGAAAGAGCATTATTAGCGTTTCGTTAAGCTTCATCTTGCTTGAAAATCTGTATCGACTATGAGGACAATGAGTGATGATGGGCAGCTCTCTTTCGAACCTGACTTTAATATTTTCATTGTTGATGAACATACAGTCAGCTATTTAAGTTCTTTAGTTAGACCTCATGTCCAGATCACTTGACTGCTCTTCTTATAGTTTCATTCTTTTTTTTTTTTCTTTTCTTTTCTGGTTTATAAGTTTCTCAGATAGTTATTATGAAATCATAATAAATGGAAATATAAATATAATACATCTGCCTCCTGAAGTGGTACAAGAAGTCATACCTGTGGATGGGGATTAGACAAATCAGTACGGTGGATACTCAGAGGGTTCAGGGGGAACATCGGACTGAGATACCTTTAAGAAGGAGAGACAAAGGTAAGGCAACAGTTTCAGACAATGCAATATCAGTCGGTGGCATTGAAAATTATGCAGAATAATAATGTGTTCACTCCCCTCAGGATTGATGAATGTATGCCAGAGGAGGGGGACTTTGTCACATGATATTTTCTTGGAACGTAAAGGGTCTGAATAAAAGGACTATCATGCGGATCGTGAACCCAAGAAACATAAAATTGATAGCTAAAATCAATTGGTAGCAACTTGGGGATTCTAATAATGCATTTTTTCATGCATCATTTAGAGTGAAAACCAGCAGAGAGGAATGAACAGAATACAGGCTCTGGAAGGGTCAATTCTGACTACTCAAGAAGACATAGAAAAAGAGGTGATCAAGTTTTTATGAGTCACTAGTGGGATAGTCCAGTAGCAGTCTGAGTGGAATAGACTTGCCTGCTATGAAATCTGGAAGTTGGGGAGAGAAGATGCTCGATCTACAACTTATTAAACCAGTTGATGATAAAGAGATAGTGGAGGCTTTGAAGGGTATCGAAGATACCAAATGCCCTGAAATAGATGGGTTTAATGCTCTTTTCTTTAAGAGTGCTTGGACAGTGGTGAAAGATGACGCAATTGCAGCTAGGGAGTTTTTTAGGAAGGTAAACTGTATAGGGTTGTGAACTGTACAATGGTGACTTTGATCCCTAATCACCAACTGCTCAAACAATCAAAGAGATGAAGCCTATCTCCTGATGTGCTATAATCCTGAAAATCATCTCTATAATCCTCACATAAAGGCTTAGTGGTGTGATAAATAAGATAGTAAATGACAACCAGTTAGCCTTCACCCCGGGAGAAGTAAGAGGGTATGGGAGAAGTGGGGTTTCTCCTAGGTGTCTAATCCAAATGGACATCCAAAACGCTTATGACATTGTGGAGTGGGAGACTTTGAAAACGCTTATGACATTGTGGAGTGGGAGACTTTGAAGAGAACAGTGGAGGAATTAGGCCTGCCTCAACAATTCATCAAATGGGTTATGGTATGTGTCGCAATTGTTTCCTATAGATATGTTATTAATGGTAGTCCTTCAAAGATTGTGATTGCTAAGAGAGGCTTAAGGGGATTCAATCTCTCCCCTCCTATTTGTTTAATTTGATAATTGAATACTTGCACATATTATTGCAAGAATTGAAGAGGCAACCAAACTCTAACTTCCATCCAAAGTGTGTAGATTACATAATTGGGAAAACAAATAAAATAATTAGCAGTTAAACTGTTCTAGCTGCCAAACAACACATACATCATATACGAGTAATATTTTTTGAAAACCTTGTTAAAAGAAAGCGTAAATGATAGAAATAATGAAAAATGAAGAGACTATGTTACACATGAATGCTTATCCATTTTTTCATATTATTTACATTTGCTTTAAACTGATATTTTTTGGAAAGTTATATAATGCACGCTCTATTGGGTATAGCGGTAGGAGGAGGATTAATGTTTGAGATAAAAAAAAAAATTGGCAAAAAAGTAACGTAAACAATTTCAATAAAACTACTCCCTCCTATTTAATATAACTGTCGTTTGTCAAAATTGAACATTTGTGTTTTAATTGTCGTTTTGGGTGGAAAATCAGTAACCATTACTCTTCATTGTTATTTTATTCATTGGAAATCTATTTGTTCTTTATTTAATTATCTTCCATCGGACACCTCCAATTATTTTTCATGCATGAACAGTACTTTTTAATTTTATATGACATTAATAACACTACTTTAATGACAATTATGAGTCAAATTTTTTTTATTAAAATCTGTGAAATTTCCAGAACGTCAATTATTTATGATGAGGGGAGTAGATGATATACTCCCTCTATCCAATTATAATTTAATCATTTTATTTTTTTCGAACCAATTCTTAAAATTACTTTCAAACTATTATGGTAAAATATATTATAATAATTTAAGAATTATTTCTTCATCATATAATTTCCTGGGTAATTATAATGAAATAGCGGGAGAGAAACATCATAATTTACTGAAGAAGGTGAAAAACAAAGTAAAAAACATTAATTATTCCAGCGAGATGCTGAGTCATCGATCCGATTATTCAATCCAACGGCCAGAAAGAAACTAAGATACTTTGACGCGGATCAAAACCCAAAAACTCAAAATCTCCCTCCAAACATTTTCCCCAAATCATTTGAAGCTCCAAAATCAGATCCCTATTTAACACAACAATACGCTCCATATCTCCAATCTCATCATTTCTCACCATCAATACTCAATTCAAATCCCTAATTGTTCTTTTTCTCTCTCTATCAACAATACAAAGCAAAAGGAAAAATGTCTGGGCGTGGAAAGGGTGGGAAGGGACTCGGCAAGGGAGGAGCAAAGAGACACCGCAAGGTCCTCCGTGACAACATTCAGGGTATCACGAAGCCAGCTATTCGTCGTCTGGCGAGGAGAGGTGGAGTGAAGAGGATTAGCGGGCTGATTTACGAGGAGACGCGAGGTGTTCTGAAGATATTTTTGGAGAATGTAATCAGAGATGCTGTCACTTATACGGAGCATGCCAGGAGGAAGACTGTTACTGCCATGGATGTCGTCTATGCTCTCAAGAGGCAGGGCCGTACCCTTTACGGATTCGGCGGTTGATGATTGGATTTATTACTAGATCTGGTTTAGGGGTTTAGGTTACTGCTTTTAATCGGCACTTTAAGTTTGTAGAATTGAATCTTGTGTGTTTTGTTGAAGTGGAATGGTTATAAGCCTATTATTATTGTTTAATAGTAGTTAGTACTAAGTCAATCTTTACATCTAATTGAATCTATATATTTTTCTTCAATTTGTTGGTCTTTTAGTTTCATTCTCAATTTCTCATTTCTGATTGCAGATTTGTGGAATAGGTTTGTATACATTGATGCCGAATCTTGAGTACTGTTCTTGCATTTTGTTGCGAATATGATGTTCATTACTATGTAGTCTGATGCTTTAACAGAAAGGTACAAGTTGGATGAATACTGAAAAAGTATGAGAACCAGAGATAAGTAAATAAAACATCTATGCAGATTATATAAACTTAGTTACAAAGATTCCATAGAAATTGTTTATCTTCTTCCAATTTAGTTTTTTGTTTTTTGAAAGAACTACATGCATATATATACAAGACTTAAGGGCATTCCCAAATTATTAATCACAATATAGCTGAGTAAAGCTTGGGGCCTCATTGAGCTATTCGCGAACAAACAACTTGATCCGTTAACCCCTAACTGCCAACACATTTCAAAGGAAACAGTAAACAAGTGCAATTAATGACAAATGAGCGGTATCAACTCCAACAATCCAACAATCTCAGCTCCCAAAAGGAACAGTTGCTGATAAGGTGCTTCACCAGAAGTTGTAAAACCACCTCTGTTGAACAAATCGAAAAAACTCCCAAAGCTGACAAATACGAAGATCTAGCAGCAACACAGTTTTACAATGTTGCTTAAAAAGTCATTATTTCTTAAATGGAGAGTTTGTGGAGATTGAGAAAATAATTCATAGACAAAAGTTTTCAGTGTAATAGGTAATGAAAGATAGGGGTTTGCTATCTCCAACGGAATCGAAAAACGAGGGTTTCACACCTCAGTGACCACCCTTGATGATGTCACTTGATCGACTCAATACTACTGAGGAATCGGAAAGCAAGAGTTGAAGGTAAGTTGTAATTCGGTAATAATCAATTTCAAACTCGTTAGTGTTAACTAGAATGACAGTACTCAATAATTAGATGTTTTACTGTAAGATAAGTATTGTTCAAAAAGTTCAAGGCAGGCATGGAGAAGCTCGAAAAGGACAAGGATTCTGAGTATTAATAAGCAATATTTCTCCTCGTCTTTGTGTAGCACGGAAAAAACAAAACAATTAAAAATTTATACATATATGATGGCAAATTAATGTATATACTAATGAACATTTTTCATCTTCATCTTGTTGAAATCCAGCCTTAACTTCATCATAATTTCGTCATCTCACTCGACTGGAAAGTTCGTTCACCAAGTAAGTGCACTAAGTCGCGTTGGTGTAGAGTTTCCTTCTGGAGCAGTAACTCGGCAAGTTGAGCTACATGCTCTTTGTGTTCCTCTATCAGTTGCAGCGTACGAGCATATGCAGTCTTCACCATCTCTTGCACCTCTGTGTCGATCAGACCAGCAATCCCGCTGCTATATAGTTTGCTCTCTCCTTCCCGGGCTGGAAAAGATAAATGACCTACCTTATCACTGAAACCAAACACTGCCACTTGCTCATACATCATCTTCGTCACTTTCTCCAAGTCATCTTGCGCTCCTGTCGATATTTCTCCTATCAACACCTGAACCAATGGACCAACCATGTTAGATTTACAGTCGCAAAAAAATTGTTACATTCTGAGAGTTTTCTGGTTAAACAATTCTTGTTAATTAAAACCAATACACATATATACCTGCTCGGCAGCACGTCCACCAAGGGTTACGCAAGCACGATCAAACAGCTGATTTTTTGTCATCAAAAGATTATTGCCAGGAACATATTGTGCAAAGCCAAGTGCTGCCGTACCACGTGGAATAATAGTCACCTTCAATAGAGGTTCAGCGTGTTCCAAGAACCAGCCAGTTACTGCATGACCAGATTCGTGATAGGCTACAGTTCGCCGATTAGTTTTACTGATAACCTTGTTTTTCTTCTCAAGACCACCAATGACTCTGTCGATAGCCGATTCAAGATGTTCCATATTCACTTGCGTTTTCTCATGCCTGACAGCAATCAGAGCAGCTTCGTTGCAAACATTAGCGAGATCCGCACCAGAAAATCCAGGCGTGAGTGGGGCAAGTAACTGAGAGTAATACGACGGTTCCTGATCAAGTTCTATTTTCTTCAGATAAATCTCTAATAGTTTCTCGCGGCCCTTGATATCAGGCAGGTCGACACTAATCTCTCTGTCAAACCGACCAGGCCTCAACAATGCTTTGTCTAAAGTGTCAGGCCTATTGGTGGCAGCCAGAACAACAACTCCATCAGATGTACCGAATCCATCCATTTCCACAAGCAACTGGTTAAGCGTGCCCTCACGCTCATCGTTAGCACCAGATCCTCTTCTCCCCCCGTTTCTGGCTTTACCAATCGCATCAATCTCATCAATAAATATGATACTAGGCGCACATGCCCTTGCTTTCTTAAACAAATTTCTAACCCTGGAAGCCCCAACACCAACGTACATCTCCACGAACTCAGAACCTGACATGGAGAAGAAAGGAACATCAGATTCTCCAGCAGTGGCCTTAGCAAGAAGCGTTTTACCCGTTCCAGGATGTCCAACAAATAGAGCGCCCTTGGGGATCTTAGCTCCTATGTTCTTGTACTTGTCAGGATTCTTCAGAAAGTGAACAAACTCCATCACCTCCTCCTTAGCTTCATCACAACCCGCAACATCTTTGAACAATACCTTTTGTTGTTTTGAATTGTGTTTCGAATTGTTATCCACCTTCTTAATACTTGCTTCCTTAAACGAGTAACGCCGTCTAACAACATAAATACAGGTCATGATGATCAACTGAAGTCCAAAAAGCGACCACGAAAACTTCGAGGGTTTAGAATCATACAAGACTGGAACATCCGTCCCAAATTGTTTTAGTGCATCCTCCAATTTTCTTTCGAAAGAATCAAGACTACCGAAATTAATACTACAAGGAAGTAAATTGTTGTGATCCTCCGTTGTTTTTGAATATACGTCCGCAACTCGCTGAGCAGAATAAACGACTATACGGTCGACTAGGCCTTTCTCCAGCAGATTGTTCTTCAACTCCATAAAACTAATGAACTGCAGCAGCAACATGCATAAATATATAAATTATAAACAACAAAATCAATTAATGTCAACGTACATGCACAAATTTAATTATTAGTTAGTTAGTTACCTGATTCTGTTGCAGTTGGCGATACATGGAAAATACTGAGAATGCCCAAACCAAGACGAGAACCAAAATCAACATCACTAACTCGAGCATGTTCTTCTTCATGAAATCAGGCATTTTATTGTGTACCTTCTTCATGAAATTGGGTAAGGGGAGGTTTTTATTGAGCATCTTCTTCATGAAATCAGGTAACATTGTGACCGGAGGGAGACGGAAGAGTTAATTGGAAGTTAATGATTTAAGTTTCATATCGTCAGTTCATATATATAATAATAAAAAAAATATGGTGGTAACACAAAATTATAAGGGTCGGAGGAGACCGATTATGACTAGGAGAAGAAAGGTTGATTAATTAAGGAAAAGGAAATAGAGATGGTTGAGGAATTAAACATGCATGATGGGTTTTGATTAACAAACCAATAGAACATCGATCATGATCTTCTTATGCTAGAGCCTCTCCCTCTCCTTTACACTGCAACAATCATTATAATAAGCAATTCATTTCATCTTGTTGTACGTGGTGCATGTTGTAAGCCAGATCAAGATTGGCTATATATGAATTTGAATCTTTAATTTTAAATGTCCGAACGAAGAACTGATATGGTCATCAAGTATGAAGATTGGCTACAAATTTGAATCTTTAATTTATTTTTAGGTGTTTTTACATATTGGCTCTATAAATTTAAATAAACAAATATATAAATTTCAAAATTTGGTGGTGGTGGTAGGTGATGTTCAATTTTCCTGGTGCCCTTCAGCTTGTTTCATTTCTCTCAACAAGCACATCAGTTCAGATAACACCCCAAAACATTGAAGAAACTCTTCGTTGCACCAATTCCTCACATGTACCGCTTAATAAACGTTTATTTGTTGTCTTTCTTCACAGTCTTGGTTTTGGTTTGATTCTTTCTTTCGTCGCGCCGCTTTGATCTGGCCGTTTCACCCTTCATTTCCTGTCCTCAAGTCCTTCACTAAACTGTTTCTGAAGCGTGCCACAGTCTCGTTAATTCTCTTCTTCATCTTGTGCCCTTCTTTTATTGTTTCTTCATTCAGGAAATTTCACATCCCTTTGTTTTATCATCGATGCCCCCACAAGTTGAGGCAATTGTAAGCAGAATCCAGACTAACCGAGATTAGGAACGAATCGAGGCATTGTCAATTCGTTAAGTTCGCTGTATCGGATTGTACCTTACGTTACTGTTTAATAAAAAACTTCATTCGCTTTGCCTACTGATGCTACCGTTTCACAGGAATTCATCTCCCTTTAAAGTTGATTAAACATACAAATTGGTTTCGAACATGGAATCTCCAAATAGTTATGGGAAGCAATACCATCAATTCTCGGCTTACCTGTTGTAAATTGTGTGTTATTTTGCATTTTTAATTTTTGCTATTTGTTAGTAACGTTTTTTGTCCGTGTGTTTAGTAAAAATATGTCCAATCCTTGAACTACAGATTTGGACGTTCCAAAGGGCGCTCTATTAATATTTAGGGCCTACCAAGTGTTATGGACCGTCTCCTAGCATTATGGTCTTATCCAAGTGATCCACTAAGGTAAATAGAGCAAGCCCAAAGGGACAAAGCCTTGCATATTGGGCCAAGCCCATTCAATGCTAATGGGCCTCTTACACCCATGTGGTTCCATCCTAGGCGTCCACTTGGCGCGATCTTGAAGAAGACTAGCTACTTGGATGAAGGCTATAAATAGCCTCTACACTCCATCATTTAAAGGTAATCAACAATGCTCAACCAACTCTCTATCTCAATATACTTACTAGAGAGACTAGCAATCCTCTACACGTAAAGTCGTTCCTCCGGTTTGATCACTAGACAAACCGGGCAATTATTACTAACCTCCCCCCTCTAAAGCAAATTTCAGGTCTCTTTTAGTATGGAAGCAACTTGAAGTACCTAGGACGCTTGAAGTACAGAGGATGCTCGCGGATTAGCACGAACTAGAGAGAACCAATATTTTACCCATCAACATTTGGCGCCGTCTGTGGGAATCGTTCAAAAGGTTCTCTTAGTCCTACCAGCAAGATGGTGAATCCTCCAAATAACACATGGAGAACGGAAGAGGAAGTTGCACCACCACCTCGTGCTAGGAGCCGTCCTCCTAGCAGAGGTATAAGAAGAGATGTAACCACTCCAAGGGCTAATAAAAATAGTAATGTTGTGGGAAGTGTACATGATCTAATAGATCGACGGACTCCACTTCAAGTGTCACGAAGGACGTCGAAAGAGGGGGGCAAAGAGCCTAAGGAATACAAACAAAATTGAGATTTAGAGCACTAGTTCTTCCGTCAAAGAGCCCAAGTTACTCTCTCCAAGTCATTGTTGGAAGGGCTCACAAACAAGAGTGTGAGGAACATAGATTTCCAACTAGGAGGCCTAGTTCTCCGGAAGGCCGACATACTTGGACAAATGAACCAGATGAAACCCAAGTGGGAAGGCCCCTACCAGAGTTTGAAGGCAAGGACCATTTCATTGGATGTGATAGTTGGAAGGAAGAGAAAAACACTGGACTAGGACTCAAGAGATGCCAAGCCTATTACGTCAATAGGAAACAAGTCTGGAACTTGTAAGAGGGACTATTAAGAGTCTAGGACCGGAGGAATATGAGAGAATAGTTGAAATGTCGGACAAACATGTCAAAAAAATTTGTTCTCAACTTTTTAAAACAAGAAAAAAAGGTATAGGACCATTTTGGAGGTTTTGGAGATTTTGGGCACTCGGACCATTTCAGCTCTCATCGGTCCTACCAGACGAGTCCTCCCGGAAGGGGTCCTCCGACGAAAAGTCCTCCGGAACATGAAAAAATCTTTTGTTCTCAGAAAATTAAACTGAGAAAAAAGTTACTCGGACCTCCAAAATTTTTGAAAAATCGGGAGGTAGGACCTATGTCCTTCAGACAACCTCGTCCTCTCCAGGAGTGTCCTCGGACCGAAAGTCCTCCGGAGCATGAAAAATCTTTTGTTCTCAGAAAATTAAACTGACAACAAAGTTACTAGGACACTCCAAAAGTTTTCGTAAAATTGAGGGGTAGGACCTATGTCCTCCAAAGGGAATCCTACCACCTGTGTCCTCCCAAAAGGAGTACTACCTCAGAAGCGGCAAAGACAAAAGGGTCTCTCAAATATAGTGTCCTACCTCAGAAGTGAGAAGGACAAAATGCTTCTCAATGAAAGCGTCCTCCTTCAAAAGTGACAAAGATGAAGGCCTCTCGAGAGAATGTGTCCTCGGTCGAAAAATCTTTCGAAGGACAAAAAAAAAAAAAAAAAAAAAAAAAAAAAAAAAAAAAACTTATCCTCTCTAGAAAGCTGAGAGGAAGGACCTACGTCCTCGAAAATCACTTGTATTCCGATCCAAAAGAAAACATACTCCTTCAAAGATTGTTAGGAGAACAAGTTCCTCTTGTCCTCACAAAAAGGTTGCTAGTGAGAAGTTAACCAAATGGACTCAACATTCTATTGAAAGGGATTGAAGCGAATGAAAAGAAGGTCCTAAGACACCAATTGTCTATACTCGCAACGACCAGTAGGTAGGACCTCAAGAGTCACAACACTCGAGGACCAACCAATGGAGGAGAGGCCGGGATTCATCTCAACGCCAAGGAATATCAATATTGTGATAAAACAAGCAAAAGTATATGTTGGAGGACATTTGAGTCGTTCAAATTAAAAAAAAAAAAAAAAAAAAAAGAAAAAACTCGGACCAACATTTTATTACAAATGTTCAAGCTACACGCTACTAGTATCTCAAAGGATTTAATATTGGGGCTACACTACAACTACAAAGTACATACACAGCTAGTGCATCGGAAGTTTCCCCATATTCAGCTTTGGAGTTTACACTTGTGGAAAAGCAAGTTGCTAAACTGAAGACTAGTCAACGGGATCGGCTGCTAGTTGGCAGAAAACAACCGGCGGAATCTCAATCAATTTGCAAAATTGATATGGTACGACAATATAATGTCCAAGAAAAATTCATTGCAATCGCACACGAACCACACCATCTCCGCCTTGGTGATCGGAGGACCACCACTTATGACAAGACATCAAAATGGTCAAGCAAAATATCGGCTCTGAAAGCCAACTCTCTCTTTTTGAAGACGAGCATGTCCACATTACTAGGCAGAGCAATTTAATGGCTAAGGCAGAAATGGAGGCTGACTTATCATACATGCCATATCGGAAAAGATAAGGTCCCAGTAAGTTTACTGCCAAGAATTGAAGAGCCAAGGATGATACATCATCTCGAACATAAATAACGGATCCAATGGCTCCGGAAAGCCAGTTCGGACTTAAAAAATCCGTAACCACCACTGTCCGAACAACTCAATTCACTACAGCAGAGATGTATGACTGCTAGAAAAAATATGGGTCGGACTTACCAAAGTCGGAGACCACCGCCACCCCAAGTCTGTCTCCGACTGTCAAAGTCAAGAGTCCCAGTATTCCTGACTTGAATTTATATCGAGCAAAGAAGAATTCTTGGTCGGGCTCACCATTTGAGACCCACCACATCCTGAGTTTCTATTCACTCGGCACCACCACCACTCCGAAAACCTAGCTGGTATGCACATCTCGGACACGATCACTGCCCGATCTCAGATTTGCATGACGTCACCATACCTCTGAAATTCTAACTCGGACATCACCCGAAGAAGAAATGAACCAGTGCTCGGAAAATTTGTTCGGCCCCACCTGCTCGAACGACCGGGGTCTTGGATGATTGATTGTGATCTCGGATTTACTCACAGGATTTTGGTCTCGGATTATTGGTCTCCGATGGACTCGTATTTTGCTTTAAAAAACACCACTGCAGGAATACTTGCTCGGAGAATCCCACACGGACGCACCGGCTGGATAATTAAGGTCGGACCCCTCATCCCATGTACGAATCCTTCCGATCTCCGTTTACAGTGCAAAACAAAAAAAGTGAAAATGGCCGAGACAATTATGGTCGGACTCAAAAAATCAATGTTGGATTGCAATCACTCGTCCCAGAAATCACTTACTACTCGGACTTTTCACAGACTCTGCCACCTCGCCCATTGTGCTCTTCGACCGCATCACCATCTCAAAACCCGACCTAAGATCCGCTCGTCTTTAAATGTCTGAATTTAAATGTCCGAACAAAATAGAACTCCGAGAAACAAAGTCGAAGAATCTTTGTCGGAATCACCACACCCATTTCGGACAATAAGCCCGGACCCAACAACAGAAAATCAGTGTCCAACTCCCCCGAACGGAAAACAGTTCAACGTCGGACAAACCACGTGCTGGTCGGACTCACTCGAAAGATCGAAGCGCAGATCGACCGCGCACCCACCACCACGCTCCGGAGGAATCTTGGTCGATCTCTCCGAACACAGATCGGACTAAATCAGATCCGGATTCACCGGAGTCGGACCCTTTTAAGTCGAGATTCCTCTTTCATGGAAAGTCCTGCTTCTAGAGAGTGACATGTTGATCGGACCTACCCTCTCCGACCACCACTGACCGGATGCCAATGACTCTACGAGTCGAACCACCCTCTCCGATCACCACTACTCGAGCTCCAATTTGCCGAAATCGTCGCGCTGCCATACACCGCCCATTTATCTTCACGGGCAGATCTCGAAAGTGGGTTAATTGGAAGTACAGTTTGGCTGTGACATAAAGCTGGGTTGAGAAGAAGAAAAATTAAAGCGAAAGGTGGTGTAGGTCTGCCAAAAGAGGGACAGCGTGCTAGAGATTTACATTGGGGAAATGAAGATATATCATCGTGTGGTACATGATTGTTGTTGATAATGGGATTGGGCAAATTGCCCTTTGGTCCTATGACTTTTCTCAAGGGCAATTGGGTTATACACTAGCAATTTTCGAAGTGTTACATGATTGATCGGACCTTGGGTATATCACCAAGGCCTATATTGGCCCAACAAGCTAATTGTCTGTTAGACATTCGAGCCCAACAAGTGGTCCGACACCCTTGCGTCTCCGACATACAAAAATATTAAGCAAGAGGGCCTTGTCTTAAAAATATCGAGTGAGAGGTCCGTCGCCTTGAACTTGAAAAGAAAGCTTAAAGGCGAACTTGAAACTACGATATGCTTTCAAAGGTTAGGTTTCGTTTATTTCGAAACCCAATTCCCTATCTTTGCTACATTCTTTTTAAATGGAGTTCCGGAAATAATGCTTTACATTTCCGATGAAGAAGTAAGTACATCGACTTACTATCAAAACATCATTTATCATACATGCACATTAATTCATTCATACATACATTCATTTACCATGCATGCATCATTATGCATCATTTACTACAAAAATATGCATGTCTCCTCAAAATGAGGATATTTATCCGGGATCCGACATTCTTGAAATTTCATAAGTCCGACCGTCTCGGCATAAAGTCCTCGGACCGAGGATCTTTAAAACTAGGAGAATCCATAAAGGGACATCCAAAGTCCTACCACTGAGGTCCGACACCCAGCATTACGGACAAGCCAACCCTTCAAAAGGAAAAGGCTACCAAAGGAAACTCCGACACTTTCCTTCAAACAATCGTCCTACCACTGAGGTCCGACACCTAGTATTACAGACAAGCTAGCCCTTCAAAGGAGAAAGGCTACTAAAAGGAAAATCCGACATTTCTCCTCGGGCAAGCACCCTACTAAAAATCTTTACTAGGACGAACATCCTACTAGAAAAATCAATACGTCATTGATTGAGAGTGGGTCGGACCATACATTTGATAGGTCGGCCCCTATATTACGAAAAAAAAAAAAAAAAAAAAAAAAACCGGACTTTGAAAAGCCCCAATCTGAATTCTATCTATTTACAAATATCTCTGTTTATACTCCGAGTATTAAGTTACTCGGACTACAAAAAGGAGAGGGGGGAAGAGAGATTGAAGGAAGACATAAGGGCATAAAAACCGGTAATTTTTTCGGCAAAAAAGAGTCCGTCACATCTAAAGAAAGCCGGACTATACTTATAGTTCCACAACTATCTCGTGCCAAGATACTTGGAAACTAGGGGGACATATGTTAATGTAAAAATATGTCCAATCCTTGAACTACAGATTTGGACGTTCCAAAGGGCGCTCTATTAATATTTAGGGCCTACCAAGTGTTATGGACCGTCTCCTAGCATTATGGTCTTATCCAAGTGATCCACTAAGGTAAATAGAGCAAGCCCAAAGGGACAAAGCCTTGCATATTGGGCCAAGCCCATTCAATGCTAATGGGCCTCTTACACCCATGTGGTTCCATCCTAGGCGTCCACTTGGCGCGATCTTGAAGAAGACTAGCTACTTGGATGAAGGCTATAAATAGCCTCTACACTCCATCATTTAAAGGTAATCAACAATGCTCAACCAACTCTCTATCTCAATATACTTACTAGAGAGACTAGCAATCCTCTACACGTAAAGTCGTTCCTCCGGTTTGATCACTAGACAAACCGGGCAATTATTACTAACCTCCCCCCTCTAAAGCAAATTTCAGGTCTCTTTTAGTATGGAAGCAACTTGAAGTACCTAGGACGCTTGAAGTACAGAGGATGCTCGCGGATTAGCACGAACTAGAGAGAACCATTTATCTTCACGGGCAGATCTCGAAAGTGGGTTAATTGGAAGTACAGTTTGGCTGTGACATAAAGCTGGGTTGAGAAGAAGAAAAATTAAAGCGAAAGGTGGTGTAGGTCTGCCAAAAGAGGGACAGCGTGCTAGAGATTTACATTGGGGAAATGAAGATATATCATCGTGTGGTACATGATTGTTGTTGATAATGGGATTGGGCAAATTGCCCTTTGGTCCTATGACTTTTCTCAAGGGCAATTGGGTTATACACTAGCAATTTTCGAAGTGTTACATGATTGATCGGACCTTGGGTATATCACCAAGGCCTATATTGGCCCAACAAGCTAATTGTCTGTTAGACATTCGAGCCCAACAAGTGGTCCGACACCCTTACGTCTCCGACATACAAAAATATTAAGCAAGAGGGCCTTGTCTTAAAAATATCGAGTGAGAGGTCCGTCGCCTTGAACTTGAAAAGAAAGCTTAAAGGCGAACTTGAAACTACGATATGCTTTCAAAGGTTAGGTTTCGTTTATTTCGAAACCCAATTCCCTATCTTTGCTACATTCTTTTTAAATGGAGTTCCGGAAATAATGCTTTACATTTCCGATGAAGAAGTAAGTACATCGACTTACTATCAAAACATCATTTATCATACATGCACATTAATTCATTCATACATACATTCATTTACCATGCATGCATCATTATGCATCATTTACTACAAAAATATGCATGTCTCCTCAAAATGAGGATATTTATCCGGGATCCGACATTCTTGAAATTTCATAAGTCCGACCGTCTCGGCATAAAGTCCTCGGACCGAGGATCTTTAAAACTAGGAGAATCCATAAAGGGACATCCAAAGTCCTACCACTGAGGTCCGACACCCAGCATTACGGACAAGCCAACCCTTCAAAAGGAAAAGGCTACCAAAGGAAACTCCGACACTTTCCTTCAAACAATCGTCCTACCACTGAGGTCCGACACCTAGTATTACAGACAAGCTAGCCCTTCAAAGGAGAAAGGCTACTAAAAGGAAAATCCGACATTTCTCCTCGGGCAAGCACCCTACTAAAAATCTTTACTAGGACGAACATCCTACTAGAAAAATCAATACGTCATTGATTGAGAGTGGGTCGGACCATACATTTGATAGGTCGGCCCCTATATTACGAAAAAAAAAAAAAAAAAAAAAAAAACCGGACTTTGAAAAGCCCCAATCTGAATTCTATCTATTTACAAATATCTCTGTTTTATACTCCGAGTATTAAGTTACTCGGACTACAAAAAGGAGAGGGGGGAAGAGAGATTGAAGGAAGACATAAGGGCATAAAAACCGGTAATTTTTTTCGGCAAAAAAGAGTCCGTCACATCTAAGAAAGCCGGACTATACTTATAGTTCCACAACTATCTCGTGCCAAGATACTTGGAAACTAGGGGGACATATGTTAATGTAAAAATATGTCCAATCCTTGAACTACAGATTTGGACGTTCCAAAGGGCGCTCTATTAATATTTAGGGCCTACCAAGTGTTATGGACCGTCTCCTAGCATTATGGTCTTATCCAAGTGATCCACTAAGGTAAATAGAGCAAGCCCAAAGGGACAAAGCCTTGCATATTGGGCCAAGCCCATTCAATGCTAATGGGCCTCTTACACCCATGTGGTTCCATCCTAGGCGTCCACTTGGCGCGATCTTGAAGAAGACTAGCTACTTGGATGAAGGCTATAAATAGCCTCTACACTCCATCATTTAAAGGTAATCAACAATGCTCAACCAACTCTCTATCTCAATATACTTACTAGAGAGACTAGCAATCCTCTACACGTAAAGTCGTTCCTCCGGTTTGATCACTAGACAAACCGGGCAATTATTACTAACCTCCCCCCTCTAAAGCAAATTTCAGGTCTCTTTTAGTATGGAAGCAACTTGAAGTACCTAGGACGCTTGAAGTACAGAGGATGCTCGCGGATTAGCACGAACTAGAGAGAACCAATATTTTACCCATCAACATTCCTATTTGTAGGTTATGTGTTTGATCAAATGCTTAACAACTGCTCTATGTATTATGTGTTTTAACTTTCGTTGGATTCAACAGTCTAGGACCAATGTTGGCTGGTTTAAGGTCTGCATGTGGTAACAAATTGGAATGGTTCGGAGAATATGTATTGTCCTCCAGTCACGTTTATATGAATATTCTTCATGGAAGAAAGGAACTAAAGTGTGCTTTGGATTTGGGCAGAATGGTCATGAGTTGTCTAAGGCTCTGTCCGAAGCTGGATGATAAATCGTCTTTGAGATTTTGAGTGAGGAGGTTGGAGGCGTGTGTTGAGGCTGGGATTAGATTTTCATGTACAACATTTGCTGATAGTTCATCCCCGTACTATTTGGTTACTTGAAGCTTGTTTAGTTGTTTATATCTTTGCTTTATTAGTTTTTGTCTATGAGTTGAGATGTGTTTCTTTAAAGCTTACTGGGAATGATTCTACAGTTTGGGTTGGGCGCCATTTGATCTTGTATTGTTCTCTGTCTTTTGTTCTATGTAGTTACCTATTAAGTGCAAGTGGTATGGAGTCCGTAAAGGTCCATCGTTCACTGAGTTTTTGGGTTCGCACTTAGAACCCTTCCCCATTGATACTCCACCTTACGGTTTTGATTAAAGTTAATTGATTTTTCAACTTGTAACTTTTAACTCTTGGCTTATCATTTTGAGTTAGACATACCGATAAATATCTAATTCCAGCCATGGACAATTAATTAGGTGTTTCTTTTGAACTTTGAACGGGTGACAACTGACATGATAGTATGCGGTCGTGATTGTGATTTTTTCGTAGAAGTGAGATGGAGAGTGTGTGTGAGTGCACCTCTTATACACACCTTTTGTGTAATATTTGTATATGCTGTTGAGTAACAAATTTTGATGTTTCAATTATAAAAAATAAAAAAAATGCACCCATTCTAATTTAAACTTCCTAAAAAATAGAGCTGTTTTTTTTAAAAGCCAGATTTGCTTGAACATTACATTCTGCTTGAACATATAACTATTTGAGCGCTGCTGGGTGGCGTAAATAAAGGTTGTGTTGTTCCGGTTTTGAGGTCATATGATAAGGTTAAGTTCATGTAGATTTGGATTGTTGTATATGTGACTCATTGCACTTGATCAGTGACTCTTTGCGTGAGTGCATGCAAGAAATTGGGTGTATATAAGTGCTTCATGTGCTAAACTTTTGTTTTGTTCTCACGTATCTATATTTCTGGTGTACATGGGTATGTCTTGATGACTATTTTTTCTGTTTCATGTATCAACCTCTTGTTTACTTCCTCTCATTTTGTTGTTTTACCTTTTAAGTGTAAGTGGATCAGTATCTGGGAGAAAACAACATCACCCGTTCTTGAATTCGTTTCTAGAACTTAATATGGTCGATCGATATTTCCCCCTTTCGGATTTGATTAGAGTTGAAATGCCGAATTGGGTTGTATTCTCCAACTCTTGTCTAAATGTAAGTTAGAAATGACACAATGATCAAAAGAAAACTACAACCACGAACGTTTAGTGGTGCACAACTTGAGGGGCATTATAATGTGGTTTTTGGCTTACTAGCTAGGGGATGTGGGTCGGGTGTGATGTTTGTTGGGGAAATGGAATATCGCTTATGCACTTTTATTTGTATTGTTGCAATTGTTACATTAATAAACATTTTTCCCTTTAAAACAGTGAGATATAGAGTTAGCAATTAGCAAGCTAAATGTTTATTTAATCGTAAGCAACCACAAAACATGGACAATGTGCAATTTAATGTATTTTATCGTTGGATTGCAAATAAACTGCTTGTTTCGTATGTAACAATTACTGTGTATCACTTGATTTATTAAAATCGTCTACCATGTTGACTCTTCATATATCCATGACTCAATCATCAGTAATGCTTGTTATGGCAACAATCTAAGTATTACTCTTCATATGATATAATGGGCAACGTGCTAAGCGCGGTGCTTCAATGCAAATGTGATGGTTGTGCTACAGGATTCTTCGAGCAGTTTAGTAGTGTCTTATTTTCTTTGCATTTCAAAATTATTCGCATTACAAAATGTTCTACATAGAAAACTAAATTTGTTAACAATGGGTATCGCGCTTAGCGCGATGCTCCAACTCTAGTTATTTATAAACTAGAATTGTAGAAACGCGATAAGCGCGGTGTCGTCTGTGTTGGTGAGGTCATGTGTAGAACATGTAGTACATTTGAATAATTTTAAACATGTTTTTAAGAAGATAGCATGAAGATTAATAGTTGATTTGTAGATAAATACACGACTATATGACTATATTGATGTTTAAATGCTATGGGTTGAACTACACACTTTCATTTATAAATTTAAATAATGGAAGTCTATATATATTATAAAACTTAAATGTGTTCACCACATACATGACTGTAATGCTAAACCTGAAATCTAGTCATTATTTAGGCTTTATTATTTCCGTCCAAAAACTATTTACTTCAAATTTATAAAATTACTTTCAATTTTAATGGTGTTCAAATAATGTCTGTTTTAGACATGAGTCCACACACATTTACTTTTAATATTACCCAAAATGTTCTTAACTGACGTTGGATGCATGATATTACATAAAGATTATAAAGATTATAAGTACAATTTTAGATATTACACAAAAAGTATAAGTACAATTACAAATCATGAGCTCTTATGCCCTATTTTGTAGTTATAACAAATTTATAAGTTCAAATTTATTTAGTTATTCTTATTTATATACATATTATTTAGTTTTATATGATTATAATAAATAAAATTAATTCTATTCGTTTAAATTTGTTCAAATGCATCAGAAAGTCCTTGCTCATATCAATTAATTTTGCTACCAAGTCCAACTCTTCATTTTCTACCCATGACAAACCATAAAAAATGAGCGTAGCCAATGAGAACACGCCACACATATGTGTACGGAAAACCGTTACTCATTCCGCCAACGACCCCGCGCCACTTCCTTCCGATCTACGTCATGATCATCTGAGATTCTTCAAACTTTATCAACTCCAGCAATCTCAGCTCCCAAGGAATACTTAATGATAAGGTGCTTCACCATGAGCTCAGATATCATCATCTTGGATGATAATTTCTCTCCTGTTGCAAATGTGTTGAGATGGGGGAGATGTTTTTACAACAACATTCAAAAGTTCATACAATTTCAGCTCACAGTGAATGTTGCTGCTCTTGTCATTAACTTTGTAGCAGCAGTTTCAGCTGGTGAGGTACAGTTAACTGCAGTCCAATTGTTGTGGGTGCACTAGCCCTCGCGACAGACAGACCGACCAGAGAACTAATGGAGAAGAGGCCTGTTGGTCGAACTGAGCCTCTCATAACCAAGGTCATGTGGAGAAACCTACTGATTCAGGCATTCTATCAAATTGCTGTCCTATTGTTTCTACAGTTCAGAGGAGCATCATTCTTAAACATCAGCAGGAGAGTAAATAACACTATGATATTCAACACGTTCGTCATGTGTCAGGTGTTCAATGAGTTCAACGCGAGGCGACTTGAGAAGAAGAATGTTTTCGAGGGTGTACTGAAAAACAGGCTGTTTATGGGAATAATTGGGATAACTATAATTCTTCAGGTGGTGATGGTAGAGTTTCTGAAGAAGTTTGCGGATACAGAGAGGTTGAATTGGGGAGAATGGGGAGTTTGCATCGGAATTGGAATTCTATCGTGGCCAATAGGTTTGGTGGTGAAGTGCATTCCAGTTCCAGAGAAACCGTTCCTTACTTATTTCAGTCTGAACCGGTAGAGGCTTGTGAATATGTATGATCATAGTGCTTAATTAGTTTTGCTGCTATTATTTTCATAGTACTGTTTAGTTTAACTCTCTTTGTATAGATTATTTATTTGTTTATTTTTTATGTAATGGTCTGATTTTCCATGTTATAGTTGAAAAAGGCTATCTTGCTGTCAAATGGTTTAATGTTCCCACCTGTGACTCTTCCATAAAAATGTAGCAGAATAGTTTAGAGCAGTTCACAGGAATGTCAAACATTATACAGTGAACCAAGATAAAACATTGATGCTTTTGCAATTCCAAAAAATGATGAAGCTTATAGTACAAGATTACATGTCTGAGATATGCAACTCCCATGAAACCATACAGCTAGCCTACTAAACGTTGAACTAAAAGTAGTATGTCTATGTGTTCTTATGATCTTATTAGTTACTACTACTTGATAAAGCAGGAAAACAGTCTTGACTAGAGTCAGTATGATGGTAAAGCAGAGTTTCTTGTGCTCACAGTCTGCTATTTTTTGTTAAAAATAAAATTTGTATCATGGAAGATGGAAGTACATTCTCTCATGTATGCAGGTTCAACTTAAAGGCCAGCTGAAAATCTTAAGCACTAACATTAGACTTTTGAGGGCTACACTAGTATGACAAGCTGAACGACAGTGCATAATCATTCATTTAACCCCACATCAAAAATATAAGAGAAGTATCAGTGAGCTGTCAAATAAAAGGATGACTAAATTGTCATCAACATTTCAGAGCTACCCAATAAGCACATTAATAAAATTTTAAGTACAAGTATTCTTATTATGTCAACTCCTATGAAAACACCTCAAAATAGTTGCACTTACAATTTCTAATTAATCTATTAACTTGAATTGACTCAGCAAGTAAAAACAGAACCGCTTCCCTTTAGGCTCGCAACATTGCTATTGTGCTAAACAATCAAGCATCATTTGTTATATTCAAAGTTATATAGTACTTGAAATAATCAAGCATCATTTGTTATATTCAAAGTTATATAGTACTTCAAATAATCAAGCATCATTTGTTATATTCAAAGTTATATAGTACTTGAAATGTTAACACAACACACCGGGCTGCAAGATCATTGGCCTAGATTTTAGGCCCGGGCCTAGCTATATACAAAGCCCAATCCATCTTCTACTCATGGGCAGGTCTAGGTCCGGTATATCGGGCCGGAGTCCGCTCGAATAGCCCAAATTGCCATCCTTAACTTGTACGGTACTAAATTCCAGATTCGTAACTAGAGGAGTAATTTAACAAATTGGACAAATTTATGGACCATTTCGACAATTGGACAAAATTATAGGACTATATTGATGTTTTAACAAATTAGACGAACTAATTTCCATATTTTCTCCATGAATAGAAAATAGAATCCCTTCCGATTCCGCTCTTACAACCGCCGCCTGGCTCAGTTCTGTCTGCCGTCTTGCTCGTCTTCACCATCCACCATCAGAGTCTAACTGGTTAGAATTTGCCTAATTTTGATATGGGTATTCTTTATCATGCTTTAGTTTCTAGTGGGTTGATGCAAATTTAGTCTTTTTAACCATCAGAGTCTTGGTTGATGTTCTCTTTCAAATTCTTGTTTAGCTTTTCTACTAGTCCGTTTCTTGATTACCTGTAGAAGCATTTGTGAGGCCTATGCCGACTAATAATGTTAGCCGTTTGAGATGAATTTCAAGTCCTGCCTAGTTTGCCAAGTTTCAGATAGGTTTGAGCTGGAGTAAAAAATATGCTTTGCTAATGGTTTGAAGGAAAAAGCTTGAATTGGATGATAAAGTAGTAAATGATTTTCTTGAACATGAATACCACTTCAACCCAATTTATACTAATGAGGAGGTGTTGATAGATACTTTTACAAGACTTAATCTTACTTTGTAACTACTGAAACCTGGGTACTCAACTACTCATACTGATTTTGCAAATTTGATTAGGGTTTTCAAGAGATTCGCGGTTTCTCCTTCGCTAATAACTTCGCCAAGGTCTCACCGTTTTCTTTTGTTTTGTAGTTCTGAGAATTATTTCCAGGAGTTGTTAAGTTTCAACTCATGGCTCGTTTCGGAAATGTAAGTATATCCCTGTTCTGTTTTCGCAATTCGAAGATGAAATGTTTTCCTATCTTTTGATTAATCAATTTAGCAAGTTGTGTTTGATTTGATGCAGAAGAAGAAGAAGCCTTTCGTAAAATCCTTTGCAAAGAAGCAGCCTACAGTGGACCATGTCACTGGTGATAAACTCCCCAAGAGTTTTGTTTTCTGTAGGGGGAGAAAGTTGCCTGGCACTCTTCGACGTCTGGAAACCGATTTGAGAAAGTTGATGCTTCCTTATACTGCTCTCAACCTCAAGGTTCGACATTCCTTTTCTATTTACTATTAGCTTCTGACTGATGATGGAGTTGGTATAAGTTTGATACTTTATTATAATCTAATGAGTTAAAAATCTGCCTAGGATTCAAATGAATAATGTCTGAGCTTGTGATGTCAATGTTGATGCTTGCTTTGCCTTGCAAGTAAAGTATATACTACACCAGATAAATGGGATTGCAACTAATTAATGAGTTTTTCAGTAGCAGACATTTATGTAGTTATTTTCCTGACTTCTGGAACATATAATACGATTTGTGTTTTCTTTAGTAAACGGGTAGTGGTTATCAAATTAAACTGGGCGTACAAGTGCATTTCCTTTGAATCTTTTAAGGTCTTTAGGTTATCATATTGAGCTGCAGTGCTCATTCAAGTAAATCTGTTCGCCTTTTTAGAGTGGAACTTTCTTCTGTGTATCTAGTTAAGTTGTAGTATTATCTTAAAATCATTGATTTTACCACTTATTAACAGCTTGGGAAATCATTTTTTGAAATCTTTTTGTACTCTATGCTTAGTTGGTTAATGCATGATTGGTTAGACTGAGGTGTCATGACACTAGAGGTCATAGGTTCAATTCTCGCCAAGTGCGAGATTATTTATAGTTTATTACTAGCTTTGTAATGCTACTTGAGAAATTGTAATGGTTCGATTATTAAAAAAAAGTTGGTTAATGCATGATAGTGGTTTAATTTTGAATTGTGGAAAAGTTTTATTTCTGTCTGAAAGTTAATTCTCTCTTTCTACAAATTGGTTAAATTGTGCTTTATTTGTCATTTGATTGCTTTTTGTTATGCAGGAGAAAAAACGTAACAATCTAAAAGACTTCCTGAATGTTGCGGGGCCAATGGGTGTTACACACTTCCTCATACTATCAAAAACTGAAAAATCACCATATTTGAGGGTTGCTAGGACGCCGCAGGGTCCAACACTCGCATTCAAAATTCATAAATATTCCCTGGCTACTGATGTTGCTCAGTCTCAATTGCGCCCAAGATGTCCCAAAGACCTTTTCAAAAATCCACCTTTGGTAATTTCTCAATCTTTTTTCTTTTTGGCTGCATTCAATTCAACTTAAAGCTTTGCAATTGCTCTATCAATCACACAATTTATTTGTTCTGGAATATTAGATTGTACTCTCTGGCTTTGGGTCAGGAGAGCAACATCTAAAGCTTACTACGATAATGTTTCAGAATATATTTCCTGCCATTGATGTAAACACTGTAAGTCTTCCAATGACCTATCCTTGTTACAGTTTAATCATTGTGAGGAGTGTTCCATCTAATAAGCATATGTCTATAACAGATCAAACTTTCGTCGTGCCAAAGAATTGTGTTGCTTAATTACAACAAAGACACAAAGCTTATTGACTTCCGGCACTACTCAATCAGATTACAGCCCGTTGGAGTGTCCCGCAGAATAAGAAAGTTTGTGCAGAACCACCAGGTTCCTGATTTAAGGAATCTACAGGATGTCAGCGATTTTATAACAAAGTATGCTCTCCATCTCCCTGTCTCTCTCACCCCCCCCCTCCCCCCAACTCTCACATCAACAGAAAAAACGAGTAAATACAAGCAACACTTACTTGTGGGTTGTGGTATCATTACTACAGAAGCAGGTGCCTCTCTGTTGGATTTTGTTTTTTTATTTCCTCATTGAACTTTGTAAGTTTTCCAGATTGGGGCATCCCAACTTGGTATTTCAATGCTTTAATCAGAGTGATCACCTGTGATATTTCTAGTGTTTTGAGTTCATATTTATATTGAAGTCCATTAGTTATGAATCTCAGATGCCAAACCCAAACAGGTTTGCAGATTGTGCAATGGCCGCTGCTTTAAGTATAAATCGTATGCATGTTACATACAAAAATTGTATATCACCTTCACCTCACTAGTAATAGTATGCGCTAATACTAAAATATATACTCAGAATTAAAATAAGTTACTGAATACCTTAGTATAAGTACAGCAATCAATTCAGTACCTACCAAATATACAAAAAGAAAAAGAGGAAAAACAATAGGTATAAATGTAATCTTTGAGCTAAAAACCTCAATATCAGCTAAAGAAGGAAGGAACATCCTCTATGACTCAGTCAGCCCCGGATGCTTCTTGAATTTGCAGACCCCTGGAACTCTGGGGGTGTCACAACAGACCGCTGTGATGGCGGTTGCTATTATTAATTAATTATGTATTAATGTATCGAACTTGCTTCATTTTAACCTTTCACTCATTGTTTCCTATGCTTCCTGCAGGGCTGGTTATTTATCAGAAAGTGAGGTAGATGAGGAAGCAGCAACTGTAACTTTACCAGAAGACCTTGGCAGAATTAATCGAGCATCAAACAAGAGCGCTGTGAAGCTTCAGGAAATTGGACCTAGGATGACACTTCAACTCATGAAGGTTGAGGAAGGGCTATGCTCGGGTGGAGTGATTTTCAGCGAATACGGTTTGTTATCTCAATCTTGGTTTTTCTTTCTTTACGTGTTAGAATTTAGATCAGTGGATTAATCTGATAAATGAAGCTGTGGGCTTTGCTTGGAGGATGCTACTTTTTACGATCCATATTTGCTGAAATCTAATTTTCAGATACATAGGACAGCAAGAGTAGGCTATATTTTTGTGCTTAGAAAGAGGGAATATAGTAGACATGCGCTTATAAGCTAATCAATTGTCCGAAAGTTAAGTCTACATTTCGCACAGATTGTGCTAATATACAAAGTTGGGAGTTGGCTCTTACTTTAAACAGCAGGAACGACGCTGCTTCTTAGTTTTCATGTTTGGCTGATTTTTCCATATACTTCAAATTTGTCTTCTGTCTTTATTCACTTGTTCAGCTTTACCAGGATCTATTGCTAACAATCAATGAAGCCTGTAATGCTTATTTCATCGATTGTTCTATCTAACCGGTTAATACTATAGTTCAACACTACTATTATGAAGCCCTGTTAGACTGTAGAGGACCCATCCCCTCTGTGTCCGTTTTTTGCTTTTAAAATGTTGGATTTACTTGAGCATGTGTGTGAATTATTATCTTCAATTTTCTTTTCAGGGGACATATCAAACAAGAACAAGAAGGCTGAAGAAGAGGCCGATGAAGATGAAAATGAGGAGGAACAAGAAGATGAAGATGAAGAGAGCTAGCTAGGCTTTACTGTATGCTACAAGATGTGAATCTTTGGAAGTTTGTTTTACATTGATTGATCATTTAGTTTCACTATATTTGAGATATTTTCAACTCCTATGTGGGCACTGTTAAAGCTACCAAAATCGACATTCAATATAGGTAGGTATAGAATCCTGGTGATCTTCGATCCGTCATCATCTTTTCAATATAGCTACCTCGGTTTGTTGCAATCTGTTGATTTCCGCCGCCTTGTTTAGCTTTGTCCCGACCGGTTGGTAACAAGGTCAACATATTACTGTGTTCGATTCATTTGATTATGCTCCATTTTTGTATATTTAGTTGTTATGTGATCAGATTCGTTAATTAGGGATTCCTGTGGGAGAATTATATTATATCTAATTATTAAGCATTTAGTTCAAATTCTGTCAAAATTGTTCCTGTTTGATATAATTAGTGATTGCTTTGCTCTTGTTTCTAAAAATGTTCCTAAATAATCTTCCGGATAATTAATTGGTACAACCATTGCAGTCCATTTTGCTTCAAGAATTATATATTGTGCCTCTAATGTAACGTACCATTTCATGATTACATCCCACGAGCATATCAGAATACTATAGCACCTTTATGATTATAGGTGGTTAATGCACGATGTGGATAAAGAGGACAATATTATAAAAATGATATATGTATGTGAACAATGTAATGGTGGAGTCATTATACTAATATTATAGAGCGACACCGTCTAAAACCGGCCGTATGGGGTCAACATGGTCGTTAAAAATGATATTAGTGTAATTTGCCTAGCAGCCTAGCTCAGTACCACTACTAGTATTATGGTATTAGACTTTATTAAGTGGTCCTATATGTTTTGGGTTTAATTGATCATCTAACTCCTAAACTCACGAAGTCGGATTTGAAAAAGAAAAAGGGATCGATCCATGTTTAGCAAAACATATTGAATGTAGTATCAAACATAAAGGGATGTCTGCATGCTAGCTAGCTGCATTAATATCCCCGAAATAATTACGATTGAGACCTTCTTTCCTTTTATTTTTCTTTAATTTCTTTTTTCTTTTGTAAATATAGTACAGTAGTTTTTACAAGAATGTAACTACATATAGACTTTGGTTGGGACCACGTACATTCGTGTGTCTTTGTGAGCTACTAGAACCTAACCATCCTCACATAACAAAGAGTTATGAATATGCATGGTGGACTGGTGTTAACGTACAAAGTCATCTAACAAAGTATAGTGATTTTTAAAAGCATTAATCTAGATCACAAAGATAATTAAGTTTCTAGTGGGTCACTGGGTTGATGGAAATTTATAGTCTTTTTAACCAGCAGACTCTCTTGGTACTTTTTGAAATTCTTGTTTAGCTTTTATACTAGTCCGTTTCTAGATTATTGAAATACCTAATTGTGCATACACATTGAAATACTCCAGCAGGTATAACATCTTCATTTTGTGTTTGCCTAACCAGATCGAATGTTATTTTCAAAATGGTCTTGCCCAATGGCTGAGAATTAAGTCAAAGAACCATACGAAAAAAGAATGAAAGAACAGTCTTGGTGCAGTGCTTAAAAGGTGTACTATATTGTTTCTTAATAATTTTAGAAGAATATATCACAGGTAGATCGAAGGGGGACCAATGTTCATTTGTGAGAAACTTACTTACATAATGATCTCTTGTGACAATTACTACTACTAAAGACAAATATTAAACGTCGGAACATAAATTTACTTTGGAAATTTATTGTAAATTACATAAAATATTTATAAATTTATAATTTTACAAATTAACCCAATACTTTTAAAATCATTACAATTCCACCTTAAATAAATCAAGCTCTAAATCAATAACCTAATCAACATATTTCAATTCAACTTGAAGAACACACCAAGAGATATCATCAAACTCAAATCAAGGTTAGTTCTTTAATTTTATTTTTTTAAAAGTATATGGGTGGCGTATATGGACGGCGGAAAACCACCGCCGCCATATTACGGCTGCTCGGCCGGAACCGCAGGCCGCGCGGCCTGCTGTGTCTTTTTTCATTTTTTTTTTTTTTTTTTTTTGCTATATATATATATATATATATATATATATATATATATATATATATATATATATATATATATATATATATATATATATATATATATATATATATATATATATATATATATATATATATATATATATATATATATATATATATATCCAATTACATCAAACTTCAACTTGTTATATTAATTGATCTTCATATTTTATTGATGCACACATTTGATTTTCACTTATGATATATGTGTTTCTATTGTCCCCTTATAATTTGATAATAAATTAATGACTTGTTGTATATATACGTAGTTGTAGAGATATTGATTGTTCATTCTAATCTTACTTTGTTGTATTTATAGATGGATAAGGGTGGAAAGAAAGGATATTGGGAAGATGTTGGTGTTGGACACTTGCAAGGAAGGGTTGTTACTCAATCAAACCGTAAGCGTGCAGAAGAAGGACGTAGGCTTCCTGTTGAGGCCAAAGCAAGGGCTACGAGGGATGACATGGAGCAGGAAAGTGAGAGTACCCAAGTGCATGAACAGTCTGCACGTGCAACTGAGACCATGGTGGATAGTTCCGATAATGATGATACTTCGATATCTAGTGGTACACTTAAAGATATGGAGAGAGATGCATATCTTGATAACCTTCGCAGTAAAGGTAAAGGGATTAATCGCCATGAGATTGCTAGTGATGAGGAAGACGATGAAGAAACTTATGATAATTTGCAAGGTAATTCAATTTCTTGTGATTTTATCAGTTAATATTGTTTAGGTTCTTCTTTTTAATTTTTACTTTATTTAGGGCCGAGAGAACATATTGATGGTGACATGGAGGGTAATGTGCATGGTAGCCCGATGAGTTTGGGAGTTGATGGAGGGCCAGTACTAAAGGAGTTATTGCCTTCGTTCAAACACCATATTGCATACCAAATATGGCATAAGGGGGAGGTCAGTCAATTTTATGTTTGTGAGACTTGAATTATTATGTTGGTCACATAATATTTAATATTGTTGTAACATGTTTTGTTTTTTTTATAGGTCCTTAGGTGCTTGCATTGTCATTCAAGACATGCAAGATCAAAGAATCTCTCTATCCCAGAAAAAGACGCAAATTATGATGTATTGACATGGTTGAAGGAAAGTAGGCTATACCACCTGAAGGACTGTATGTACAAGTCTATTGACCACGCTCTTATATCAGCTTTTGTTGAGAGATGGCAGCCTGAGACCAACTCCTTTCACATGCCATTCGGTGAGATGACCATCACTTTACACGATGTATGGTATATTCTACAGATCCCCGTGACTGGTAAGCCTGTGATTTCTAGTCGCACGACTGAGGGTTTGATGACAGATATGGGACTTCTGCTGGAATTGCCTTTGGATGACAAATTGGGAATGGAACTTGGTTGGAAGCATGGTCGGTGTGGGTTTGATGTATTGGAGAAGCGCCTAAAACAGGGTAATTTGAACAACAACTCTGTATTTTCAACGTACTTGTTGTGGCTCCTTGGCACGACATTGTTCGTTGATAAGACAACCACTCTTGTCCACGCCGGTTTTCTAGAGTTTCTACATGAAAGTGATGGTGTTCAGAACTATGCATGGGGTGCAGCTACATTGGCCAACTTGTACAGACAACTCGGAGAGGCATCACGAGCTGGATGCACCAACATTGCTGGTTGTCTCACACTTCTACAGGTTAGTGTCAGCGTCAGTGCTTTTTATCTAATGTTGTCGTTATAATACTTATTATTGAATTAACATACAATGCATTAATTACAAGCTTGGATTTATGAATACTTCCCGCCTTTCGTCCAAGGGGAAGAACAGATGTGGTAGATGGTCCTTGGGCAAAAAGATGGATACCGTCCCCAAACCGACTAGCTGAGCAGGAATCATTACTGAAGTCTATCCGTATTCAGTTGGACGAGTTGCGTGCCAACCAAGTAAGTTTCCTAGTTTACTTGAATTCTGACTTAGTTCTGTTTGAATATTATCGTCAAATGTACAATTTTGTTTCGTACTCAGGTGAACTGGACACCATTTGGGGACAACCCTTCCCAGGAAGTTCCGATAACACTGTTTGAGGGTATTCTACATTGTCGAAGTTACACCGAGCCATATATGCCAGATCGTGTCATGAGACAGTTGGATATGGACAGTCTATTCCATTCGCACCAATTCATCCAGTAAAAGCTGTGAGGACAGAGACACCACGTCAATACATTCTGGAACACCATGTCGACCGAACCATGTTTTTGAAATGGCGGAGCCACTTATGCAACCTATCACAGAGGTAACTATGACTACATGCAAATTTAAATGGTCTATTTAAAAATTTTCATTTGAAGACCATTATGACTAACTATATGTATCTTAATCTTTCAGGTCTGTGAGGCTTAATACATTTCAAATTGAGAGTGATACTACTGATTACCTACTTTGGTATATTCCTAGGACACATCCCAAGGTAAATAGAGAGGTTGCCCGGAATGCAGTTCAGGATAAGAATTCTGAAGCGGAATTGCTTATGACTATCACGGATATGGTCGCCCCATTCCATCCGCAGACCAATCCATCTCCCACTTATGATGACATGAAAAACCTTGTGCATCAACTGTCCCGTATGCTAGTCAAGAAGCCTCGTAGGATAGTTGATTAGGCACTATAATGACCGTGTCTTTTATGTTTTAGTTTAATTTGTGTTCCGGATACTCGAACCCTTTGACGTTTGTGTTTTTCTATGTGTTTGTTTTGGACCTAAATTATTATTTTTTGGATGTTAGTTTATGTTTGTGAGACTTGAATTATTATTCTATGGGTGTTTCGAATGTTAGTTTGTGTTATTGCAATGCCACTATTTTACAAAAACTAACCACAAAAATAAATAATGGGGATTCTAAATAATTAGGAAAATTGTATAAGATATTGCAATCATAAATTAGAAATGTGAAAAGCTATTCTATGAAAAACTAACAAGAATTCATCATACTTTCCCTCTCTCTACATACCAATCTTTCCAATGAGCTACCTGTGGCACCCTATGATATTTCCAAAAAATGATGAAGTTCCCGATCGGGGCTCCTGGGTCCACGTGTATCACAAAGAAGTGGTTGCTGTTCATACCAATTGACCATTCTTCTGCGGGTGGATCTGGTCGTGGGTGTTCTGGATCAGCGCGCGATTCCCATGGTACGAATGTATATCTACTATCTGCACGGTAACAATGGATAACTTTCTGATACTTAGTCGCAACTGCTAGACCGAGTTCTGTCATACTCAACCAGTTAGGTTTATCGCATCCCCCAACAAAATGAGTCAAACTAATAATTTGCATTTGGTATTCAACACAACCTCCTGCAGATCAAGTCAAATAACAATTGAAAGTTTCATATTTATATTATATAATAAATAGCATTATGTACACGTTTCAATGAAATTATAGAAAAAAATTATGAGAAGGAAGCCAACATACCTGCAATGGCTATATACTTGTCTTTGTAGAGTCTCATCTCTTGAATTATGTCCAGACGCACTTGAACCCATTTTTCCTGTGTCCCGTACCTATAGTGGGCTAGTGCTCGGTACCCACAATTCCCATCAGATTCAACATTCAACCATCCTGTGATATAGTCTGCTAAACGAACCGGCATCCATGAGCTATATTCAAAGTTGAACAGTTGTTTCGTAGCCTTTTCCTTCTCATTCATCTTGTCCTTTTGATTATTCTCATCTTTCTGATCCTTCTTCTCATCGTTCTTCTTTTCATTCTTATCTTTCTTCTCATTTTTCTTCTCATCTTTCTGATCCTTCTTCTCATCCTTCTTCCTTTTATTCTTATCTTTCTTCTCATTTTTCTTCTCATCTTTCTGATCTTTCTTGTCATCCTTCTTCTTTCCTTCTTATCTTTCTTTTCATTCTTATCTTTCTTCTCATCCTTATTCTTCTCCTTCTCATATTCACTTTGGTATCTTTTCCCCTCAGCGTTAGGAGGTCGTCCTTTGTGCTTATGATGAATTGGCTCTTCAAATGTGGTTGACGCGGGGAACCTCATTTCATGGATATATTGAGATAACATCCTCTTCTGCACGTCAGATGCACTTTCCTTGAAGCCTCTGAATGCTTCGTCACATATATCATCAACAGTGGCTTTTCTGGAATCATCCCAAGAATATTTCTTATCCAAATCAAGAGTTTTCCAGAATGGGTGAATATCAATTGGGTCGATTGGAGTATATTCATCTTCAAGCTTCTTCATGTGGCATGCACACATCAACCCATGTGTGCTGCGTAACTCACATATACAAATAGGAGCATCACCCCCGCTACATTTTGCGTCATAGCATCTTTTATTCCACTCCTCTAACTCGTTAGCCATCAACTGTATTGCATCATGCGAAACAATCCCACCAAGCCTTCGAAACAACAAATTTGTTCTACAATGATGAGACTCCTTCGTTCTATTCAGCTCGAAATCAGATCTAATATGATTCAATTCATCTTCAACAATCTCGTGGATCTTCAAAAAAATGGTAGGAAAATTACTCCTCGCATTTCTAATCCAGGACTTCAGTTGAGCATGCGCACTTTCTACCCTGCAATAATATTAAAGATTGCATAATTGAATATGATAAATTTATGCAAGTGGTGTGCTTTTACGATAATGAAAGGACAATAGTAAATTAAGAAAATTGAGTCAATGGTACCTGTTGGTTGTTTGAGTTCCAAAATGTAGATATTTTCTTGTCCAGTACGACACAAAATTTTCATGATGCGGATCACACCATGTCTTCTTGACATACTCTCCAAATAGTGGTAAGAATCTCCAAGTATAAAGTAGCTCATCCACATGTTTTTCATATTCATCAACACTTTGTGAGTTCACAACCTTCTTCCACCTTGCCCTAACTGCCCTCTCATACTTTCGACTTCCAGAGTGTTTAACAAAATTCTTATGTACACATTCTGAAATGTGTCGCCTACAAAGTAGACGACCAATCTCCGGAAAAACAGTATCAATGGCGTTCATAAGGGCTTGCTCTCTATCTGTAACAAAAACACCTGGATACGCAACAGCACTAAAAAATTTCTTCAACTCTCTCATTATCCACACATAGCTATCCTCCTTTTCATGGTAGATGCATGCAAATGCAACATGAAAATTCTTACCGGTTGGCAATAAACCCATCACTTGAACCAAAGGCATATTATATAGATTTGTTGCATATGTGGCATCCAAGAGAATAACATAAGGATATAGTCGAACCAAATCAACGCTATGATGGTGATCAAAAAAAACTTCACCAACATGATTATTACCTGGTTCCTTTCGCTCATTATGATAGTAATGGTGATCGGAGAGTAACTTCAGAAAGTATTGCATCGTGGTTACCCCATCCCTATCCTTGTTCTTGTTTTTGTGAATTGCATTGTACACATGTCTGATGTTGCTCACATTATCTTTATTCAACAACTTTACCTCTTGCAGGATACTCTTTGGCTTCGTTCGAGTCATATACAACTTATGTATGTGTTCTAGCTCCGGTTCGCTCAACTTTGCCGCCGATGTATGCCAATTAGGGTGCTTCCCAAGTGCATGGTTATGCCTCCCTCTATTCTCGCTTGTGCGTACAACCCATGGACCATTATCACAATTTCTTTTTAGTTTCAACTGAAAGGGACATTCATTCTTCTTCGTCCCACTTGAATGGCGACTCACAACATTGACATTTTTACTCGTCGTCGCTCTGTACTTCCCACTACGTTCACAACCAAGGTAAATCCGATTTGCATGTGCTGTGACAACTGTGAAGTACATGTGATTTTCCCGACCAATTCGCCTAACTTCATCTTCTGCGGCTATTCTTGTAGGAAATTCTCCAAGACTATTGAACAAGTAATTCATGTCATCATACATATGATCTTGCTCCTTATCATTCCCATCATCATTAACCTGAAAATAAAAATGTATACTAATCAATAAATTGATATATGAGATAAATACGTACATTTGTTCTAATAATTTGTAAAAAAAAAACAGAAGCAACAACATATATATCATAAATGAAAATCAAATGTGTGCATCAATAAAATATGAAGATCAATTAATATAACAAGTTGAAGCTTGATTTAATTGGATTGGATATATATATATATATATATATATATATATATATATATATATATATATATATATATATATATATATATATATATATATATATATATATATATATATATATATATATATATATATATAATTAAAAATAAAATAAAAACGAGCCTATACGCGAGCAGCAGGCCTTAGCAGCAGGCTAGCTTGCCTGCTGCGGTTTACAAAAAAAAAAAAAAAGGCTTAATACACATAAAATCAGTAATCTTTACCTCATAATTTTCATACTTCGACCATTCTTCAGTCCAAGGTGGCCATTCCATGTTGAAAATTTGTATTCAGAAGAGATTATTTCTGAAGAATTTGTTGTGGAGAAGGAAGTAATGAACGTATGAAATTGTGTTAGTTGTAATTTGTGTGTATTTAATAAATTTGTGACTTATTTGTAAAATATTAAAAATAAGGTGTTTTTTGCAAATTACTAATAAATTTCCAACGTTTAGTAAAATTGCTACTACGTTTAACAAACCCCTACTAAAAATGATTATACGTATTGAGACCTTCCTCACATAATACTTTCTTGTGACTTGTGTACTATACTATTGAGACCTTCCTCACAAAATAAATGAGAATTGCTTTTAAAAGAAAATAAAAACTAAAAGAAAAAGAAAAAAAGAAAGAAGAGAATTGATGGTCCGACCATTCATTACACTATTATTTTTTTGAAACAGCAAAAAATTTCATTAAGCCCAGATCCAAGTACAAGAATAAGAGGGGTATTCCTCAATCATGACACAAGATGTATCACTAAATCAAGTACAATAGAGGGTCCAGCTAGCCAGAGAAACTAATGGACACAATCAAAACGGCACGAAACTCGAAAGACTCTGGTTAAGCTATAATCCCCGGAGAATCTAAAATTGAATTTCAGACTCTAAAAAAGAGGGGGTTTGGACTATTGGCCATTTAGCAAATTAATCAAACAAACAAACAAAAAACATAAAAAGAATGAAGCTCCTCAATACAATATAATGTTCTTCATGCTGCTCCCCCTTATACTCACATCACCATCATCCACAAGGACCGGAACCTTCATTTTCCCATGTGTTCATCCCTTCTTCTTATGCTTCCATCCTCCTCCTCCGCCACCACCCACTGTTACACGTACCACCACCACCACCACCTATAGACACTCCACCTACCCCATCTCCGACACCACCAGCACCTGACTACAAGGGCGGAGCCAGGAATTGAAAATAGGGGTGGCGGCACAGAGAGTCATTCTGAGCCCATATATATGTTCAGCCGCATAGGGCTTATATAATTTTGGAACATCGAGTTTTATACTATAAAATAACGAATATTTGAACACAATACAGACAACAAATTAGAAATTTGCACGAAATTTGAATAAGAAAATAGTACGAATATCGGATTAGAAATTTGAACTAAATTCATATTTGAATTAGATTGTATCTTTTTTTTTCCTCATATGTTAAATTGGTAAGTGTTAGATGTATGTTCAATTTCGTGTTTGTGGCCTAAGGCCTCACAAAATTAAAGGCAATATAGTTCTTAGATGTACTTTTGACTAACTAGAGACTAACTGAATATATTAATGAAAAAAATTTAGGGTGGCGAAAAGTAATTTTTAAAAATATATACATATAATAATATTAAAATTAGATTTTTTTGGGGGGTGGCGACCCTGCTTCTGGATAGGAATTAAAAGTAGGGGTGGCGAGATATATTATAACAAGATACTTATTTGGAAGTTAAGAATTTTGGCTAAAAAAATACATTAACAAAAAATTTAGTGGTGGAGAAATGTGAATTATGCAAAAATATACATATGATAATTAAAACTTCAAAAGTTTAGGGGTGGCGATCGCCTCCCCCTGCCACCCCTGTCTCCGCCCTTGTTGACTGTCCACCACCCACCTCACCTATGACTCCCCCACCGTCTCCGCCCCCTACCGTTTCACCACCACCTCCAAAGACGGTTTCACCACCACCGCCGCCGCCGACGGCTATTTCACCACCACCACCTACGGACACTCCACCCGCCCCATCTCCAACACCACCAGCACCTGCTTGTCCACCACCCACCTCAGCTGCGACTCAACCACCATCTCCGCCGAAAGTTACACCACAACCACCACCCACCTCACATGCGACTCCACCACCATCTCCGCCGAAAGTTACACCACCCACTGGTACACCACCACCACCACCTACGGACACTCCACCCGCCCCATCTCCGACACCACCAACACCTGACTGCCCACCACCCACCTCACATGCGACTCCACCACCACCACCACCATCTCCACCGAAAGTTACACCACCACCACACCCACCGTTACACTACCACCACCACCATCTACGAACACTCCACCCACCCATCTCCGACACCACCAGCACCTGACTGCCCACCATCCACCTCATCTGCGACTCCACCACCATCTCCGGCACCACCACCACGTACTCCACCCACCCCATCTCCGCCACCACCATGCCCATGTGATCATGAGCCAACCCCTCCACCACCTAAATAATGGCCTAGGATTAATTCACATGTTCGCAGCCACCCCTCCTCCGTCGAACATGGATGCGCCTTAGCTTT
This sequence comes from Plantago ovata, assembly GCA_028274465.1. Lineage (NCBI taxonomy): Eukaryota > Viridiplantae > Streptophyta > Magnoliopsida > Lamiales > Plantaginaceae > Plantago > Plantago ovata. The sequence continues at coordinate 130,370,813 of CM051455.1, forward strand.
TCTTTTCTTGTTTTCTTTTTAATTATTGTTATGTCTATTGTATGTACCGAACTGTTGGGTTTGATGATTAATGAATGGAGGGGTTTATTTATATAACTTGTCGCTTTTTCTTATTTAACTACTGTTCGTAATTACAAATTATTCTTCGTCATTTTCGATCCAATATATGTACTAAATAAAATTAACAAAATACATGCATGTACGCGCACGATAATCAGTTCACATAATTTTGTTTAACCAGTTTCCACTCAATTGTAATTTTGTTAAGTCAATAAGATTACTGATGATAGGAGTTGAGCTCACATTTGCCAAATTCATGTTGACTTTTGCAAGAACTTTTCTTTTCTAATGTAGCTGGGCTGTGAAAGATATGGAGTATGAGCCTTCTGATCCCTTGTGATATCCATTCCAAGAATCCTTTTAGTCACTCCCAGATCTTTCATTTCAAACTCCATGTTAAGAGTTTCTTTTAAAGCATCAATTCCATTTAAGGAGCTTCCAGCAACAAGGATATCATCAACATATAAAAGCAAGTAGATAGTATCAGTGTGTGTGCAAGTACTCTGATATATGCAGCTATCAAACTTGCTCCTAGCAAATCCAACTGAGATCATGAACTCATCAAATCTCCTGTACCACTGTCTTGGACTTTGCTTTAGTTCATAGAGAGATTTCTTCAGCAAACAGGTACTAGCTCCACCTTCACCTGCATATACTCCCTCTGGAACTTTCATGTAAATCCTCTCCTCAAGATCACCATGTAGAAAAGCAGTTTTAACATCCATCTGGTGTAGATGATAGTTAGAATGTGTTACCAAAGCCAGAAGAACCCTTATAGAAGTGTGTTTCACCACTGGAGAAAAGATTTCAGTGTAATTCACTCCTTCCTGCTGTGTAAAACCTCTTGCAACAAGTCTGGCCTTTAATCTTATGGTTTCAGATTCATTCATCTCAATCTTCTTCTTGAAAATCCACTTGCAGGAGATTATTCTTCTATTGTGTGGGACTGGTACAAGTTCCCAAGTCTTGTTCTTCTCAAGAGACAACAGTTCTTCCTCAATAGCAACTAACCACTTCTCCTTTTCACTGCTGGTTATAGCTTCCTTATAGCTGTTTGGTTCAGCTGCTATCATGTCCTCAGCTATAGTCAAAGCATATGCTACTATATTAGAACTGTAGGTTTTGTTTATCCTCCCAAAACCAAGCATATCTGGAGCTTTTGTCCCGGTAGAAATTATCCAGTTTAATTTTTTACGGTCAACAGTTTTCAACTTTGATTCCCGATTACTCTTAAACTATAATGAAAAGTAATTGACGAAATCATATTATGAAAATATAAAACTTAAATTTTCATAATATAATTCTACTAAATATTTTATCATTATAGTTTAAGAGTAATCGGGAGTCAAAGTTGAACACTGGTGACCGAAAAAGTAAAACTGGATAATTTAGAGTGGGAGTGAGGGAGTATTCTTTTTGTCATTTTTCTCCAAGGTAGCCTTTTATTGAGTCCCTTTACCTCCGCCACACAATACATAATCATTAACGATGCACAAAACTCCCGTTTCGAAGCCGAAATTGGTGTCAGCTACACTGAGGAAACAATCACCTATTTTATATGGGACATATTTCAACAATACAACTCTTCCCAGCGCGTACAAGTTGAAACTCTGACCCTATACATTGACGGCTACCACACGAACTTTGCAGGCCTAGAATCTGGGGAATCGCTCCATGCACAAATCAACATAAGTTCAAAATATTTGACAGAATACCAAGGTGATTTAAAGCGGGAATACACCTCTGTGCTTCACCATGAGATGACTCACGTTCTCCAATATCATGGCAATTACCCTCTGGGCCTAATAGAAGGCATTGCAGATTACATAATGTTGAAGTCAAACTATTTTCGGTCTGGGGACGTGAAGCCTGGCCAGGGTGACAGATGGAATCAAGGTTATGATGTCACTGCTCGATTCTTGGATTATTGTGAGGAGTTGAGAACTGGGTTTGTGGCTGGGTTGAACCGGATGATGAAAGATAGTTAGAGTGATGATTTCTTTATGCAATTGATTGGAAAACCTGTTGATCAATTATGGAATGAATACAAGGCTAAATATAATTCAACAGCAGTGCTAAGTGAAATACACACAATTAATAAGATGTGAATGGTTTCCTTAGCCATGGCGACATTTATTTTCTATGATCCGAGTGTTCGTTTTAGTTCCAGTTTATCAATGTTACAGTAGAATAGTCTATGGTACACTGCTCAATACGTAATGTACTACTGTGATGCCTAGTGTACAACTAGAACTACAACGTACTATCCAAATCCAGTTTATTTTCTTGATTATTCGTATTAGAAAACTTAAAACAGGTGGATCCAAAAATCTCCTTCCCATTTCGCTCACTGTAATGAAACCAACTTCTTCTGCCATTCCCGCGCCAAAGTCAAACCTCCACCATTTCTTCACCAATCGGGACAATCATTGACTCTTATCGAAGCATGTTGGACAAAGAACTCGTGTGGCCATTCAAATTCTTCTTCTTTTTTTTTTTTTTTTTTTTTTTTTTTTTTTTTTTTTGTAATGTAATGCATTCAGTTCTTAGACTTTATCAAAATTCAAAAAAGACACAAGGGGGAGTGGTGGTAATTCGCCAAGAATACCATCTCTTAAATATCGACTATCTAGTCTAGAAAGTTGATCAGCACACATATTAGCTAATCTATTGACCCAAATAAAATTCACCTCCCAACAAGGACGGATCTATGCCTGGACTGGGGTAGGCTGAAGCCCACCCTAAAATCTTCATACTTATTATATACTATACAAGCAACTTGGAAACACCATAATTATTATTATTATTATTATTATTATTATTATTATTATTATTATTATTTATGAACTAGATAATTTCATTAGCAAGTAGTAGGAGCATCAAGAGATGATCCTAATGATGATAAAATTTTGTTGGAAATTTTGTTCGGATCCATAATTACATCAGAAATCAATCAATCCGGGCACGATTGTCATTCATGGTAATAAAGTCTAGGGGATACACAAAAGGGGGAAGGCGGATCATCTAAACTAAATTTATTCTTACTCCCTTCCCTAGCAAACTGATCGGTAATGTGATTTGCTTCTCGATAGACAAAATATGACTTGATTACTCCTACTCTTGCTATAAGCTCCTGGATTTCAGTTATCAATGCCTGGTGCGTTGCCGCCGACTCCAGGGTCATGCACAGAGCATTAATAACATATTGAGAATCAAATTGTAAGATTAAGTTGGAAAGATTATACTTAACAGCCAAATAATCCATTCTTTATTGCAAAAAGCTCGGCAGTGTTATTATCCATAATTCCAAGGTATCCAGCTGCTGCTTTAATCACCTCTCCTTTAAAATTTCTAAACACACAACCAAATCAAATCCAGCATGACCTGGATTTCCTAACACAGAAGCATCAGTGTTTAAGCAAAAATAACCAAAAGGAGGAGGCTCCCATTTACAAGTGATTTTGGTTCTATTTGTGGTGACAGAGTCAGTTTCAGGTTTGAGTCCATCAAGAATCTGATTCATCTCTTTAAGCATAAGGTGGAGTTCCTATTAATTTGATCTATTCTATTTATGCAACTTTCAGGGATTTTCACAATAGACATAACATAAGTAGGAATAGAGTCAGAAACAGCTTGGATCAGAGTAGCTCTACCACTCAAGTCTATCAAGGCTTTTTCCACATCAAGTTTTAGAGCAAGATAGTGTTGTTTAGAGTTTCTTTTTTCCCCATTGTGTGAAGCAGTTCATGTGCCAACAAAAGATTATCAGAGATAAGTCTTCCTGGCATAAAAGCATTTTAAAAAGGAGAAATGATTTTATCAAGAACAGGTCTAAGTTTGTTAACAATGATCTTTGAAATGATCATATACACTACATTACAAAGACTTATAATAGGCCTAAAGTGACTAGGATCCTTGGGATTATCTTTTTCTGGAATCAAAGCAATAATAGTGTGATTTATCTCAGGATCCATTACACCCTCATCAAAAAATTGAATAATCATTTTGCAAACTTTATCACCTATGAGATCCCAATAAGTATGGTAAAATTTACCATTAAGACCATCAAGGCCAAGGGACTTATCAGGATGGATTTGGAAGATTGCATCAGTTATTTATTTCTTAGTTATGGGAGCAGAGAGCAACCTGTTATCTTCCTCAGATAAAGTAGGTGTGTTAATTCTTTTAAAGGGATCCAGGTTACAACCCAAAGACTTAGATTGATTAGAGAAGAACTTAACAAATTCAGCTCTAACCTGATCAGGTTCAATTAATCAGTTCCCATCTTGACCTTTTACTCCATGAATAAAGTTAATTCCTTTTTGTTGAGCAACATAGGAGTGAAAGAATCTAGTATTAGCATTACCAGCATTAATCCATAATCTTTTTGCTCTTTGGGCCCAAAAAATTACTTTTTGCTCCACCAGATTAGTGATAATCTCTCTAGTTTTATTTAATTGAGGACCAAAATACTGAGGGTTAGTGTGAAGCTTAGACTCCATATATCTTAAGAATTGATTTTTCTCCTTAATTTCCTTTATGAGAAAACCAAGGTTCTTAAGAGGCCAAAGTTTAGAAGCTTCACCCATTTCTTTACTCAACAGACTCCCATCTTTATCTCTATTCACAGAATTATTAATAGAATTATTAAGGAAGTTATCTAAATGATTCCTAAAAGTAGGCTCTAGAGTCCAATTATTTTCAAATTTAAAGATTCTATCTCTTTTTTTCCTTAGAGAGCATAGTATCAACCATAATAGGTCTGTGATCAGACACATTACTAGTTAAGTGTCTAACTACAGTATTAGGGAAAATATTTAACCAATCAGAGTTAGCACAAGCCCTGTAAAGTCTAATAGAGATATGTTTATGAGTGTAATTTTTATTTTTCCAAATAAATTTGGAACCACAATACCCTAAATCAATCAACTTGCAGTTATTTAAACATGACTGAAACTCATTCATCCTACTCCACTTAGGTCTATTACCACCAAGTTTTTCATGAGGATGTAAAAAGTTATTAAAATCTCCTAATGCTAACCAAGGACCAAAATTATTAAGACAAAGCTTAGTTAACTTGTTCCATACCTGATGTTGCTGAGCATGGTTAGGATAGTTATAAATCGCAACTACATTCAGCTCAGCAGGAGCAATGTCATTTCCCCAAGGCATCACAGGCTTGATCCTGAAGTGAGATACTCTATCACCCACCTCATGCATGATCAACTGAGCTCTTGTACTGTTCCAAAGGATACAAAACCCTCTGTTGTTTGAGTGGCAAAACATCGGGTGTTTTATTTATTTGCTTCAGGTTCGATCCTTGCCATTGACATGTTTAGTGTTTTTATTTTTCTTATTTCTAGTGACCTTTTCTTTAATTTTAATACCCTACTATTTCTTCCATTTTCTCTATAGATTTTCTTTGAATAAATTACCGATGGTTTTACTTTTATCTAATACATTATTTTATTCTTCTCATGGCATTTTCTTTATATTTCCACATTTCTCTATATTCGTCCATAATTTATACTTCATCTTTTGGTCATTCCCTTCAAATTAGTCTACCCAAAAATAATATCCTGAATCCGCCCTTGCCTCCCAAGGCATATTAATCAAGCTTTACACTGTTCGACCTTATCCTTTACCATCGGGTCTTCATCAACATCAACTTCACCTTTTATCATTTGGTAAAGTAGCAGAGCATCAATCTCTACTTCAATCTTCTCGTATCTCCTTTCCCAAGCAAAAGTTAATCCAGGGGAGGAGACAGGGGTGGGCATTGTGGGGTGTCCCCCAGAATTTTAAAAAGAATTTTTTTTTAGCTAATAGTTATGATATTTCAAAATTTCTCCCCCCAACCTCCAAACTACACCTATAAATGTAATTTGCCCCCCTCCACCCCCAACTTCAAATCCTGGGTCCGCCCCAAAGTTAATCCCACGAATAAAGCTTTTGATTCGGCCTGCAATAATGGCGAGCTCAATTTTTTACTGAATCCCCATATCCATTTGCCAGTTGCGTCCCGCAACAGCCCACCGGCGGAGCCTCGATTTGAACTGGTAAGTACACTTCCATCCGTGTTCAACTTTACCCATCCCTGTATTGGTTTCCTCCATCTCTGAAAAGCTCTATTCCCTTTCTTCCGACCCAGATTGAGTTGGAGCTCACTGGTGAATTTCTTTATCTTGAACAGAATGGCATTTGTGGCTTCCGGTCTGCCTTTGAAGATCTGTGAGTTCCGGGATTTCCAGATAAACCATAAACCTGTAATGAAGATCCAGTGCCTGCAGTTGGTGTTCTGATCCAGCTTGTGTGGCAAGTCCTTTTTGGTGGCATATTGTTGCAGCCAAGAATCAGTAGGACACTGATTGAAATCGGCTAAGTCGGCTCCATGTAGCACCCTTCTCCAAACCTTTTGTGCTGCATGCCATTAAATTTCATTTCTATTGACTATTTATTTAATTGAAAGTATTACCATAACTTTGATTAATTGGGGAATTTTGTATTTTTGACTACTTTTGAGGAATTGTATGTATGTTTTTAGTCACTACAACAAATATGGCCTTTAGCGAATAACAACCGTCGCCAATAATTTGATGAAAACACCGAGATTTCACAATAATCTGGCTCACTACTATAGGATTTCGCAATTTCGGGGGTCGTTTGTAGTTATCAATAACATAACCTAAGAGATCTCTATATATAGTAGGTAGTTCAACACATACAGTACTTCTTTTGGGGTGCCGATCTTCTATCCCACTTTAATACGTTTTTTTTTCAAACAACATTTTCTTAATTTGACTTGATTTCTTAATTTGACTTGATTGTCGATTATTTATAAACTATAATAATAAAATATTTAATAAAATTATATTATAAAATTTACTAAATTATAAATTATTGAGATGGCTCAAACTTTCAGACTCTCTCGTTCAGAGAGTGTTATTTTCATGGAAAGTGCAATTCCAATTTGGAGTACTGTGAACAGGATGATGTAATCAAGGTTATGATGTAACCGCCCGATTCTTGGAGTATTGTGAGGAGTTGAAGTCAGGGTTTGTGCTGCGTTGGACAGGATGATGAAAGATATTATAGTGACGATTTCTTTATGGAGTTGATTGGAAAACCTGTTGATCAATTATGGAATGAGTACAAGGCTAAATATAATTAAATAGAGCTAACTCAAATAGATGCAGAAGTACATGGATAGCTCATATGAGCATATCCACAAATTTGTCACATTTTATTATCAATTCTTTATTCCTAGATATTAATTTCACATAAACTATCTCACACTCGTACTCTTTGATTTTGATTATTTGCTACCACAACTTACTCTATGTGTACTATATACACCTATATTCTATCGTAATGGACTGCACAATCACCTAGCTTCGTCCATACTTAGCCTTGTACCTAGTCCACAATTGATCGACCGATTTCCCGGTCAACTTTAGAAAGTAATCATCACTATAACTATCTTTCATCATCCGGTTCAACCCAGCCACAAACCCTGGTCTCAGATTCTCGCAATACTCCAGAAATCGGGCTGTGACATCGTAACCTTGATCCCATTTGTCGCCATGTCCAGGCTTGGCAAATGTGGATGGGTAATAGTTCGACTTCAGGATCATATAATCAGCAATGCCTTCTATCAAGTTGATAGGCGAGTTCCCCGTGTCACCGAACCATTGGAAAGCATGAGTCATCTCGTGGTAAAGCAGAGAGGTGAACTCCCACCTCAAATTACCTGTATACTCTTTCAAATAGGTCGCACTAATGTTGATATGTTTGTGGCGCGCCTCACCATATGTTACAGCTTCGAAATCGCTATGGTACTTCTCGATGTACATGGTAACAATCTCCACAGGTTTGCGTTGGGACGGGTTGTATTGGTGAAATACGTTCCATATGAACAAGGTTATCTTTTTCATGAGTAGTTTAGTGTAGATGACCCCAAGTTGGGCCTCGAAGCGGGCCCCTCCTTCGGTGTTTTTTGCATCGTTGATGACTATGTATTGCACCGCGGTGGTGGTGGAGGGAGAGAATGATAAGTTTTGGAGGACAATGAGGAACAGAATGGATAAAAATGACTTCATAGCTACCTCTGAGATTGGAGGTTTCTTCTTTTATGTTTCAAAACATTTCTATTTATAGTTTGTGTTTGGTAGTTTATGTAGGGATATGGTTATTATGTATGCTAAATTATTGTCCAATCTATATTCACCACTGAACTCAAAAAGTACTACTACACTATATATAGGATTTCTAATGTTGCAATAATCATAAGAATAGATAGCTTTGATGTGCAGACTGAAGGGCTAAATGTTGCGTACATGATACACCGATGAGCACCGATTTTCACATGTTTAAACGCGGAAAGAAGCTCGGAACATACCCAAAAAAAATGAGGTCGAAATCACCGAACAAGAAACCTCTAGTCTACTGCACATCTTAGTTCTCCGATCAAAACGAATGAGATGATCTGGACAAGGCAGCTTTGTAGCATCACTTACCCGAGACATCAGCAAATCCCCATTTGCTAGCGTTGCGACTGGCATAAACTGTGAATGGCGTAGATCAGCAGGGATCCAAGTCTTCAATACGATTTCCTTAGACCACGACTCTGCTAGTCCATATGCTTTCAACATCCAGATATCCACCCGGTCTTCACTACCATGATCTGCAAAGCATATCTTGTCATCACACACTGCCAATTTAATATGGTAAGGGTCGTTCGTTATTCCAGGAGGAAACATTATGCGATGGCCTTTTTCTTCTGCGATATCAAAAGCTAATATAAAACCTATGGTCGTATCGTCATCATTGATATAATTGCCATGTTCTTCTTCGTCAGGGAAAATCTCACCAACTATGTAGACAAGTCCATTGAGACTAACAGCACAAGGAAACAATGATATGGAGAACGACGAATCCTCCAGGATTCTCCACTCCTTGTCGGCTCCAATGGTGATTATCTCGCCGTGTGTTTGCCACTCATCTTGATCACCCTCATAAGAATTGACAATCCTGACCACCTTGTACCAATCACCGTTTGAACTACATCCAAAAGCGTAAACCACGTCAGATGTAATCCTCTTCGCCTTCTCAACCGGAGGAAGAACTATAAGTTCTAGCAACATGGGATTGATGATGTAAACAGTTTGTTCGTCGAAAGAGGCATTCGTTTCCCAATATCCATATACGGTTCCAGAGGACTGAACAACACATAACAAACCATGGCAGGAGCCTTTTATTAGAGAGATTCTGGCTTGTGGTAAGGCGGTTGCTTTTTGATTGAAGCGCGTATGAACAACATCACCGCTCGCTCCAATTTCAAGGAAATTGAAGTGATCATCATTGTTAAATGCAATAGTAGTGAATGGAGGATTTCTGTAATAGGTTCGAGCGAAATATGGGTCGTAAGTGAGTTCGTACCAAGATTTGCGAACACATCTACACCGGACAATTGCTTTGATTGGCAGTTTCAATAAAATTTCAAGAATAACGGAATCAGGCAACTCACTTACAACAGAAGAAGAGTCTGAAGAGCAGGATTGGGTTTGCTCGCCTTCACCGTTGGAACTCTCGTTGTTCGATCCATCTGTTATGAAATACAGACAAGGGAAGATGAGATTGCAGATTGAGTTGAAGAAATTGATTGTCATTGTGTGATTTCAGGGGAATATTACTGATTTTTGTTATACATTTGTTAGTTTAACACTAGCTGGGAGATGATGATGATATAGTGAGTAATCAAACAGAGTATATACTATTTACAGAGCAGGAAGCTATTTGCCAGAGCTGGAGGTTACATATCTACCCTTAGACAAATTCGTTTTCTTGGGTTTAAAATTTAAATGGACAAATCTGCAACTGCAAGGGTATATTTATGACTTGAATAATTATGGATCTGGCGTTAGGCAATAAGGCTCTGGAAAACATGAGTTAATTTTAAATTTTCATTTAGTAATTAGGCTTGTAGCGATTGTCCTATGCAGTTGTCACATTGGGCGGAAAAATCGATGAATTGGGCGAAGCCATTGATGCATTTGGCGGAAACTTCAAACCAAAACAAGCAACAAACAAACACACAATCGCATAGACTTCGTCAATCATCAACGATTCTGTTGGATCAGAACTTCTAAACGAGCTTTGATTTGAACAGTTATGGAGTCCGCCACTGCCCTTCGCTCTTTGCAATGTCAGTTTTTCTTTCTCTGTAAACTATGTGTGTTTTCGTTAATGTTTGATTAATTATTACCCTTACCTTAGCTGATGATTTTGTTTGAGGAGATTATGCCAATTGTTTTAGATTTTGATCTGGTAATTTTGGGAGAAGTGTGGGGTACATTGTAGACTAGGTGGTAAGGTATCTATGTTAAGAGCCCTTGCTCAGAGGTTTTTTGGAACATTTCGAGTGGTAAGTTAGTTTTGCTATGAAGGTTTATGTTTTCTTGAATCATAGCATCTAATTATAAATTACTCCGTCATGATTTTGCCCAATGGGGAAGGCTGTGAACTTTAGCATAGAGAGTTTTTTTTAACATTTCCAGTGATCAAACACCTGATAGAATCCCAGTTTGTTAGTAGGAAATCAATGCGTTGTCTCACTATGGCCACTCTTTTACTTAATTCTGTCCCAGATCTCATATAGGAATATAAAAAGGCCTGGTTTAGCGATTTCCAAATATTTTGATGTAGAAAGCATGTATTGAAGTTTCTTTATGTTACAATACTTTAGCCTACTGGAAATGAAAGTGCTTCCATTGTCTGAGGTCATACTTTTGCATAATACAACAAAACATTTTAAAGTATATATGGAGAATTTTGTGATGTTCAAGAAACTGAAATGCACTTGGAAGACAAATGGTTGCTTAAATGTGTGCAAGAGATTGGTCCTTTGTGTTCTATGCTTGTCTTGTGGTGGTGGGTGGGGGGCGGGGGCGTGGGGAGGTAGTCAATTGTGGATGGAAAGCGGAAATGACAACAAAGAGAGGAGTTCTTATTACCATTTTCAGTTCTAGTATTTTATTATGAAAATATGAACATGAAGCAGAGCAAAGAATTTGTCTAGCATACAGCTGTAGGACTCTCGAGAATAAATTGCTGAGATAAATGAAATAGTACTTCTGCTTTTATTTTGTAAATTTGGTACACCGTAATTAAAAGCATTGATATATTTATATTAGTATATGTTTTGTCTTAGTTATGAACCTGTTTGTGTACATTCAACTGTTACAGATGCTATCAGTACGAGCTCTCAGGGAGTGCTTGAAAAACCATTCAGGGCAGCCTTAACCAACCAGGCTTCTGGTGGAAAGACCATTTCATTTACAAACAAGCATAAGACTGTACTCGTGTCGTGTGTTAAGGCATCTATGACTTCTGTGACTGGCATGTCAAGCGGTGAGTTATTTCCTGGATTAGAAATGGAGAACAGTAATTTTAATTATAAAGTGTGTGGGATCATTATGTTGCATTTCATTCTAAACATTTATATCAATTCAGGTGAATCTAATGGAGCTGTCCTGCCAGCTAGTGGACATGGCTTGTTAGATAAAAAGACACCATTTAGTGCAACTTTTCCCAAGGTCTTTGAGGTAATTTTGTAAACTACTCGTTTCCATTTGAGTATTTCTTTGGAAGAAAACCATAATGCTATAAGCCAACTTCTAGACAGACCTCTAGCATGTGATTGTTGATGCTGCATAAACATGATGGCTAACAACTAGGGGAATGGAAAAGAAAAATCTCAGGATCAATATATACTTATAAACTGTCAATCAGAAAGTTAACAAAACTCCAGCTTAACGTTTTATAGGTTCTGAACGAAACCTCAGATGTGATATACTTCTTGATTCCCATCGAATCTTTGAGGTTTGGAGTGATTTCTTCTTTTTTTTTTTTCAAGTCAAACAGGTTGGGTAATTACTTTATTGTGTATACTGATACTGAAAATAGTAAATTGCAATATGATTCTGCCACACCTTTATCATGTCTATAGTGTCGTTTGTTGATTTAGTAAAAAAGGGAATTGCAAAGTGTCATCAAGGACATGTTAGGCAACATCTAGTGAGTTGTTCCGTTTAGTGTTGTAGATATCATGTGATTATGTGAGAGCTAATATCATATCTGTTTTACCTGATCCTGTGGTTTTAAAAGTTTTTCCTTTTGTCTCTTCATTTTTTGCATTTGACAATTTAATTTAATTTTTTATTATTATTATTTTATTCTTTTTGTGTCTTGTGGTCTAACACATTTTTTATGCCAGACCCTTGAAGAAGTCTGTGATGACACAGAGATCGCTCAGCTTAAAGTTAAGGTAAACTTGCTGCTTCTTATATATAAGCCTGTTTATTTGTTTTCACTGTAAAATGTACTGTATTGTTGATATCTTTTTTAATGAAAAAGATAAATTAATGTAGAATGTTAGAGCTGTTGAAGAGATAATTGATGTATCAATGCATAATCAGTATCAGCGAAGGCTAACACATGTGGATTGAATTCTTTAAGGTGCTAGACAGAATCTTTTCTTAACTTATACACATCCAAAGTCTAAAGAAAGGTGAGAAAGTTTCCATGTTGTGACATTTCATCTGTAGCTGTGTAGCATATTTTCGACCGGTCAAGCATTCTGAAGCATGAATATACCAAAAAAACATTAAATTTACCTGCCTCAATTAAAGAATGTAATATGATGCGTATTATACTCCTGTTTAACAACAATGTGGTACTAATGTCATGTATGATAACTTGTTTCTGTTTCGTCGCTATTGGCCTCTGTTTCTATCATTTCGCCAAGTATGTTCTTAATGTTTGCTTCATGCAAGGCACTAAAGGTTTTTTGTCACCCAAATTGGTGGACTACTATACACCAACAGGCTTTATGCTGCCAATATCTCTTCGCATTTTCAAACTTATGCCTGTTTTCTTTCCCTTGTACTAGATTGGATCCTTTGAGATGCAAATGAAGCGTAACATAGAAGGCCCAGCAATCTCTACACCTGTTGTAACGCAAACAATCACACCACCTATTTCAGCTGAACCAGCAAATGAGTCAACTCCTCCTGCCCCACCTAAATCTTCTTCAGGAAAGGTGACCCCATTTACAAACATCTCTTGGAAAACAGCTGACAAGTTAGCAACTCTGGAGGCCTCAGGCTATGTTACAGTATCGTCACCAATGGTACACATATTTCATCACCCCTACTTTTAGTAATTTAATATATTGCACCAACCAAAAGTTTATTTAATATTTTCTGTGCTTTACGTAGGTGGGTTCATTCCGAAGAGGCAGAACTCTGAAAGGAAAGAAGCAACCACCTGCCTGCAAAGAGGTACTAATTTATACTGACCTCCTTACTGATTTTTGTCTGTATGTTTCTGTGTGTTTTCATCGGAATTTAACATAGTGATGAAAGTTTCTTGGAGTATGAATATGAGCTCTTTTTGCCATACTCAGGGTGATATGATCAAGGAGGGACAAGTGATAGGTTTTTTGGATCAATTTGGCACTGAACTTCCTATCAAAGTAAGCCATGATCAGTTCTCAACCTTTGTCTTCCTGTTTCTGGACTTTTTAGTATGGCTGATGAGATGCTAATTCCTTTCCTTTTCCTTCATTATCATCGTGGAATCATTTGCAGTCGGATATTGCTGGGGAAATCCTGAAGATCTTATACAATGATGGAGGTATGCTGTGTTCGCATTTTTCTTTGAATTTACATAAACTTCTTTAAAAAAAATTATCATCCAAAGTTGTCCTTTTCCACTTTGGAATGAAATTTTAACGTTTCTGCTACTAGAAATTCTACTACAAGAGGAAGTATATGACCCAAACCCCACCCCCCAAGCCCGCTTTTGCCTTGAACTACCATGTGTGTTTCTCAAAAGGAAAATAAAATGTGACAATGAGGGAAGCACCGTAGCATATGAATAAATGTTTCATTATCATGTCTGTGATAGGTAGGTAGATTGCCGTATCTCATTAGACATACTAGTTGACTGCCATTGCCTCTCTAGTCGAATATGCATAAATAATAACATAGCAACTCTGATATGTAACATGAGCCATGAGCTTTTTATATCCATCATGCTTCTTTTTTTTTCCTTTCTCATCTTGTTCTCTGTTTTTACAGAAGCTGTGGGTTATGGAGATTGTCTTATCGCCGTGTTGCCCTCCTTTTCCTGATATCCAGTTACCAGTAATCCACCTCAAGTACCTCTCCTGTGAGGAACTTCATACGAAGTAGCATTCAGGTCCTTCATCACTTTCTTCTACTATATGTTTCTGTTTCTAGTGTGAAGGAAATCTTATCATGTATGTGTTCAAGTGTTGTTGTATCAGTTCCAGTAGATGACTTGCGTTTAGGGTGTACCCTTATTTTTGAGAAAACTGTACTTTAGTGCAAATGTGTAATACTATAATAAATTTCTTCATAAATAAAACAAAAAACTCTTATCGGCATCGTTTCTCCTTCAATGTTTTTGTTCCTTCACTTCAGTAAATCTTATCATATGTTTAAAGTACATGTGGCTTAATTGTTAAGAAGGTAGAGTAACTCTCCCCATCACATGTTCAGATCTCATGAAAATTCAATACATAATCTACTCTTACGTATTTTGAGTTCGAGCAAGTTACCTAGTGCGCCATGGAAAGGGTATGCATTGTGTTTATTTATACAACTTATGTACAACTAAATTAACAGAAATGAAATTAAAAAATAAAATAAAATTGCTAGAGCCTAGAAGAGCATGTGAGATTCAGATCTGACGGTGGTTAAGACGGTAGCAAAAAACGACCTGTCAGTAGCAAAAGGTGACCTGGCAATAACCAATAAGGTTGCTGTAAAGAGCTTCATCTTCCTCACCACTAGAGCCCAATAAAACCATTTCTTCTGTGTAACCCCCAAAAAAGGCAAAAACCCCCAAACCAAATCAATGGCATCTCCACCGACACTCCCAATCTCCCAATCAGACTCCCAACCACCAATCGCCACCGCCGCATTCCGCTCGTTCCTCTCCCGCCTCACCTCCACCATCCGCCACGGCTTCTCCCAACGCCGCCCATGGCTCGAACTCCTCGACCGCTCCGCCTTCTCCCGCCCTGACTCCCTCACCGACGCCGCCTCTCGCATCCGCCGCAACTACTCCTACTTCCGAATCAACTACATCTCCCTCCTCGCCCTCTCCCTCGCCTTCTCTCTCCTCTCCCACCCATTCTCTCTCCTCGTCCTCCTCTCTCTCCTCGCCGGCTGGCTCTTCCTCTACTCCTTCCGTCCATCGGATCAGCCCGTAGTCATCGGCGGCAGGACCTTCTCCGATCGCGAAGTGCTAGGGATACTGGTGGTGTCCACCATTGTTGTGGTGTTTTTGACAAGCGTTGGATCTCTGCTTATCTCGGCGTTGCTAGTTGGATTAGGGTTGGTTTGCACGCACGGAGCGTTCAGGATGCCGGAGGATTTGTTTTTGGATGAGCAGGAGAGCGGGAACGCTGGATTAATGTCGTTTTTGGGCGGCGCCGCCTCCTCCGCAGCCGCGGCGGCTGCTCCGGTAGTTGCTGGACGCGTGTAAGTGCAGATTTGGTCAGATCTGTTGTTGTAGCGTTAAGTTGCATACGGAAATTTCCAGTCAAAAACTTGGATAATTTATTTTTTATTTATATTCGAAAAGGTTTCGTCAGCAGCTCTTAACAGGTTGAGCTAGTGTAACTGAAGTTTATTATATACTGAGAGATTGGTTCGCCATTGATCTTGTAAACACGTTAGGTGATCTCTATCTGTATGCTTAATTATTCAATTATACGTTTAATCTTATCAATATTGTTTTTCGTTTCTTTAGCATTTGCTATGCAAAGGTTGTGGGATTGGGAATTCTGATTCTGTAATTAGGGAACAGATATGATTATGAATTGTTAGAGCTAGAACGGGCATATTAAGCAATAACCCAGTTGAGTTCATCTGATCATGGCCTTGGCAAATGCACTAAATGCACCAAGTAATGAAAAACTAAACATCCCAACATGAAGTAAAGAACAACTCAAAGTCATCTTTAGCCATCAACATGCGTATTCCGTCCATCCAACTTATGTTTAAATTATCACCATACAATCAAACTGGTAGGAAGAAAGAAGTGACACAGCCCAATAACATTGTGCCTACTGACAAGAAATAAAGAGATTAAAGAGATTAGTGATGCATCAAATTTTCTGACAAGAAGTAAAGAGATTAGTGATGCATCAAATTTTCTACACCACAAGAGCAAATAGGACACGCTAAATCCTCTATAATACCCCTTTGCTTCAGATTGTCGAAGGTGGAAGCGAGTTCTTCACTACAGGCCAAAGAAAGACCTTAATCTTATTTAGAACTGACAGTTTCCAAACCCACTCACACTTGCTGAGAAATGCTAATACTGCCGAATTTATTGTGGAAGTGGTAAGCAGTAAGCAGTCCGGACTGAATAAGTGCCAATATGGCCTAATTTATCACCAGTAAACGTTTTAGCAATACTACCCATGGTCTTTCTTTTTGCCCTGCATGATAATTATCACTTTCTAGTGATGAGCATGATGATCCTGATCCCTTGTGTTATCCATCTCATGCAGGAGCAACGATGTCTCAGCATAGGCCGAGACACTTTTGCAAAATCACTGCATCTCAAGGGTAGAGCATCAGAGCATCAGGAAGCCTCACGAATTTTAGCACAAACTTCTCGTTTATCACAACTTGTATGATAAGCCCTAGTAAAGTTGTAACGAGATGATATTGCTTTCTTTCTTGCCCAAAACGGTTCAGGAATTCCAGATAGAACACATCAATTGGGAGTTTAGGCTTCTCGAACTCAGCAGAGGGTGCTAATATCGTTGCTTTATAGTTATATACCTATACGAATCGTGAATGGGATCCAATAATAGCACATGTTGGTATTCACTATTGATATCAGTTTAGTGAGGTATGCTGCATATGTCAAGTTGTGGTCTCACTACAACATTATGTTTCAGCATCTCACACGCTCAATTCGTGGAGTTTCGAATCTAGTCCTGGTCTAGATGGTGATGAGAAAACACACCAGGAAAAACTACTTTTTGCTTCTGCTACAGAGGGAAAACAAACAGATTTGTTTTTTCAAAAAAGTCGTTACAAATGGTCACTTGTTGCAGCTTATCTGAAGCATAAACAAACAAAAATGTACTCATGTTCCGATTATTTCCAGCTCAAAGTACTGTACTCTGATTTTCAGAAGCAGCTAGAATCAAGAATCCTTTGCAAAGAACTACCTGATTAACTTACAAGTTTTTGCAGATTCTACTTGATAATACTGTAATCTGTTTTTTCTTATGGAAAACAGGCACTAAAACTGAACATAAGAATGGATTGTTCTGTTAGCTTTGGTGCTGCTTGTTTGTTATTTCCAGAAGCAAAATGTTATTGCAAATAAAGTTGAGACTTATTTAGGACACGATTGGCAATGAATTTGAAAAATACAACAGATCCAAGAAGTTGGCCTATAAATCTCAAGCACGCAACAAACAATTTCAGGCACCAAAATATGCTCGGCAAGGGTGGATTGGAGGCATTTAAAGAGGATTTCTTAAAGGGATCAGCTCATTTGTTGTTGCAAAGAGAGCATCTAGAATACAGAATTGAATAGTATACGCAGGTTAAGGCATCGAATTCTTCGTCAATGTAAACAAATGTACTCCACCAATCCCCAATCAGAAATAACAAATTGACACTGAAACTGACAAGTAACCAATTCAAGAGAAATACATAGATTCAATTACTAGCTAGTGAGTACTAAATTTAAATAAATGCATAGATTGAATATTAGTACTAAACGAGCTCAATTAATACACCATTCCAATTCCATTTCAACAAAACACAGAAGATTCAATTCTACAAACTTATGGTGCCGAATAAGAGCAGTAACCTCCTAAACCAGATCTATTAAGAAATCCAATAATCAACCGCCGAATCCGTAAAGGGTACGGCCCTGCCTCTTGAGAGCATAGACGACATCCATGGCAGTAACAGTCTTCCTTCTGGCATGCTCTGTGTAAGTGACGGCGTCTCTGATTACATTCTCCAAAAATATCTTCAGAACACCTCGCGTCTCCTCGTAAATCAGCCCGCTAATCCTCTTCACTCCACCTCTCCTCGCCAGTCGACGAATAGCTGGCTTTGTGATACCCTGAATGTTGTCACGGAGGACCTTGCGGTGTCTCTTTGCTCCTCCCTTGCCGAGTCCCTTCCCACCCTTTCCACGCCCAGACATTTTTTCCTTATTGATAGAGAAAGGAGAGAAGAAGAGTAATTAGGGATTGTGTGGATCGAATTGTGATGAGATATGAAATCTGAGAAAAAGGAGTGCTAAATAAATAGGGATCTGCTTTTGGAGTTTGAATTTATTTGGGGAAAATATTTTGGCGGAGATTTTGAGTTTTTTGGGTTTACGATCCCCGCGTGATAGTATCTGGTTTCTTTCTGGCCGTTGGATTCAATCATCGGATCGATGACTCAGCATCTCTGGCGTTTGTTACTACTCCATGACCATAGGTGGAGTATGTTTAACTTTTATTTATATTAATTAATTAAAAATAAGGGCCTATTAGATATTGTTATTACATTTATGTATCTTTTAGATTAATAATTAGAAGTACAAGAACGTATATTTCTAATTACATATAAAAGTCCACGATCTTGTTCAAAGGGAGATTGTTATTTTGGACCTCAATGTAATTCTTTATCTAATAGAAACCCAGATGAAAACTCAACATCTAACAAGGAAGGTGAGTGCAAATTCCCATACGGTGAAAAAATTTACATATCGTTTTCGGCATGCTTTCAAAAATGATATTGGTGCAGTGGTCACTCTCTGTAGGTGTAAGAATTATAGTTATTACTATTTGTTAACCTCTTAAAGGTCCTGGGGTCAATACTTGGTTTTGATATTTTATCTCCCTTTTTATATTTTCTTTTCTTTCGAATAGGGCCCCTAAAATTTAAAGACGCCCACATATCTCTCTTTCTCTCTCTCTCTCTCTCTCTCTCTCTCTCTCTCTCACACACACACACACACATATATATATATACTCCCCCCGTCTCAGAACACTTGTACCATTTTGCCATTTTGGGAGTTCCGTTTAAAGTTGCACCATTTCATTTCTTTGTCATATTTGGACATGGTTATAATAATTTTATATTTCATCAAGACAATTTTGTGGTCACAAATTCTCCGTAAAGCAAAAGCAACACCCACTATCAATATAATTTAATATTTAATTATTCTCCTTATTTTCTGTGCCCAAAAGTAATGGTACAATTGCTCTGGGACGGAAGTGTATATATATATATATATATATATATATTATATATATATATATATATATATATATATATATATATATATATATATATATATATATATATATATATGAAATTCTATTGTAATCGTTTGATGGCATTACTTTATGCAAGTTTTGTTTCTAATAAATCATGGACTTCATACTACATACTGTAAGTAATACAAACAGTTGAACTTTTCTTTTGCAATATTTTAACCCAGATGTAAGTTTATATGCTTCTTTGTTATTTACAAGTAAACAATACAAACAGTTGAACTTTTTTCTCTAGAAATATTTCAAAACTTTTGCAATTTTCTATTGAAATTATTAGAGCGGTTCAATTTTTTTATAGCAATTATCTTGTTATAATGAAACCTTAAATTCCGTATTTTTTTTAGTAGCCTACTTTTCTACTATAAATTTAGTTTCCCACAATGGGTTATTGAGAATTCTCAATTCCAAATTTTAATGAACATGTACATAACTATTATTACTCCCTCGATCCCTTTAAAACATTTTAAAAAGACGGGATAGTTCATAGCTGCTTCGACATATTGTCCATATAGCGATTGCCAAATGTGGAAAAGATCCAAAATTTCAGTCTTTCTGTAACTCGTTGTCAGTGCTCCCAGTTATATAGACTAAATTTTGTATAGCAATTTTGGTTTATTTGTTATTGCGTAGTTCAAGTCTGTTTGGTTGTATACAATTTTGAGTTGATTGGCATTTTTAGCCAGTGGAATAAAAGTTTATCTTTGTTCCCAAAACATTTTAAAAATGAATTTTATCTGGAATTAAAAAAGTATTAATTCTCAGTTATATGTGGTGAATATCAACATATTTATGATTCTGATTTCAGCTACGACTCGAATAGTGTCTGTCAATCCAATTAATTTTCGATTCCGACTCAGAGTACCATTTCAAAACAGACCAAACATGGACATCTGAAACCCAGTCTGAAATGGCCAAACATTCTACCAGAAAACCATAACATTACTATACCATTATCATTGTTCACCCAATCCGATTCCACAATAAGACAAAACCATGTCATACTATACCATTGGTCAGTGTAAATTGTAATAATAAGCTCCTCGATCCGGTTTCAAAATGGGCCAAACATATTTCAAGGAAATCATACTATACCATAATAATTATAAAAGTAAACTCACCAAATCCGTTTAAAAAATAGGCAAAACATAAATGGGTTCGGAAACCTAATCCAGTTCCAAATTAGGCAAATTTTCTTCAATAAAACCATACCGATATCAAGCTCAATTAGGGGATCAAGCTCAATTTCTTATTCTAGCTCAAAAGCAAACCACGTATGTAACTCAATCATTCCTGCCGAAAAAAATGGGGCTGGAATCCAATCAATTGCAAACATATATTAATGATTTTCGGCTTTAAAAAATTGATCTCAATACATTGATGATTTTCGGCCTTAAAAAATGGTCTGGATTTTCATATTCCAGCTCAAAGAGATTCAGAACAACATAGGTATGGAACCCAAACCGGTTGCAAAAATAAATAATCAAATTGTGAATAGGTTAAATTTGCTCCGAGCATCCATTATAGTTGTACCAGCGATCGTTTAGAATTGTCAATTCGTTAAATTTATTTTTATTGTGAATCTTTTGGATAATCTAATTTGTTCAATTTTTAGTTATACCAGATTCTTCCAACATTTTTTTGAAACAAACGAGATCACACATGAATTTGAAACAAACGAGATCACCTGTGTTGTGCTTTCTTGTAGTGGACCATGAGTACGCAGATAGTCCTCTTAATACTAATACTACTGCTGCCGGTTCTGATTAACCCATCCGCTTCTAGTCGCCGAGATGAATCACACCGCTTTGATTCGATGTGAAATAGGTGGTTTGTTATTTTGCCCTCTTCGAAATGCACTTCACCTGAGAGAATGAGTCCAATGTCCCTATTTAAATATGAAACAACAAGGAATGAATTTTGAATTTCAAAAACTTTGACAAACTTTACCCTTGAGTGAGAATGAATCTGATCTGAATTGCAATACTTGATGAGAGAGAATAATCTTTCTCTGATAAATGGTGCATGAGAGATGATGAATTCGCTCTCACCATTAGCACTATTAATCATGCGCAATTTACAAGGCGCGTGGTGTTCCAACATAAGCTGTTAAGTGGGGAGGTGTGAAAGAGATTTTTTGTGTTTTTTGTTGACCATGGTGTGAATGTGTAATTTCTCAAACTTGGATGTTGTTAGATAATTTTTTTGAGAAAATATCGGGCATAGAAGTGGGCGCACAAACAAGCCCATTAAGGGCTATACAATAGCCCAAAAAAGTAATTCTATTTTTTTTAAGGGCCACGAAAGCATACCCAATGATTAAGCTGACCATTTTCCAGGCCGTAAGAGCCAGTGGTATATGCATTGTTAGGAAATAAGCATCAAATATATCTAGGATAACGAATGAATAAGAAAACTAGGGACGAGAAAGACACACAAAATTGGTTACCCAGTTCGCCAATAACTTTGACTACGTCTGGGGCCACTACCAAGTCAGGATTCCACTAAACAATTAGAGAATTGTAGGGATACAACTTCGATCCACAAATAACTGACCAACTGTTTCTACTCTATCAATGTCTAGGATCAAATAAATAGCTAACTGCTAAACTGCTCTAGGCTAACTGCTATTGAACTCTCTAGCTAACTGCTATCGATGATGTTGTTGGTACTAATAAATTACAAAGGCTTGAGAGTATATACATGAGTTAATATGGAGTAGTCCGTGCGGCAATTCCGAAACCAATTTGAATAAGTTGTAGGGATACAATTTCGACCCACAAATAACTGACCATGTTTCTACTCTATTAATGTCTAGGATTAAATAAATAGCTAACTGCTATTGAAATCTCTATCTAACTGCTATCGATGATGTTGTTGGTACAAATAAATTACAAAGGCTTAGGCTTGAGAGTATATACAGGAGTTAATATGGAGTAGTCCGTGGGCAATTCCGAAACCAATTCGGATAAGCAAACAAGTAGACTAGGAATTGGACGATAAACACGTGAGCCAATAGGAATCAAGCTAGCTGCTGCCCTTTGATGTCATCTAATGTGACTTGAGTCCTACTCCTTTCCAATTTCTTCTTTTCTTGTATTGCTAACACTTCCCTTCTCTAATTAGGAAATAAGACTAGCTGCCTTTTATTCTTTTCCAACTCGTTTCCTAATTAATTTTCGGACTCCATTCCTAACAATCTCCCACGACGAAACTAGTATACACCTCAACAATCTCCCACCTGGAGTCGAATCTCGTATAGACCTCTGCCTCTTGTAACTCGTAGACTCTTGAACATCTCGAAGTAACTGGTAATGCCGATCTTCATCTCGTTCAAGCTGTAGAGCAAGTTAAAGCTGAACACAGCTTCAACTTCTCTCGCAAAATTCTTTCCTCGAATTTGCTTGCTTCCATCTGCCCTCTCCTTGACTCTCCAAATCCACCTGTTATGCTTTACTGGTTTCTCTGCATAACATATTGGTTCACCTCCGTTAGTCAACGACAAACTGTTATGTTCGGAGGACGAAATATTATATGGTGAACCACAATCTCGAGTGGATCCTCGTAGCAAATCTGCCAACAAATGTGTACACATCTGCATTCTTCTACGTGTTCCTGCCGTACTACTCCCACCTGAAGCTGACGCACATAGTTTTTCCTGAACGATCACCTGCCAGTCTGCTCCCACCTGAAGCTGGCTTACGTTGTTCTTCCTGAACAAACGTCACATCACTCTCTGATATTCTGCTTCCACATGAGTTCGAAATGTCTAACTCCATCAACTCGGAAGACCTCGCCTGAGTATCTGCCTTGCCAGTTTCTGGTGCACCCTCTTGCTGTGGTGTTTCTCTTAAGGTCCTTTCCATCCGAATACCGTTCGCAGCAGTCTTCGCTGAACTCAGTGAGCTGATGTTCTCCACCATCAACAGATCTCAAACACTTGACCTTTAGACCTGTTTCGATTTCTTTCGTTTTTTGTGGAGTCACCTATGAAAGTCTTGTCATATAATGAATCACCCTGGGATGTCACTGGAGCCGGTCCCCTCAAATCACTATGTGTTAATTCCAACTTCTCTTTCAACTCTGTGCCACCATCCGAAAAACTCACTCTTTTATACCCTCTATAAAATTTTATTTTGCCTCTACCAAATTAAATTTTTGTACCCACATAAGTTTATAAATCTATTTAATTTACATTCTTTCAGTTGGACAAATTTATGGGACCATTTCGATGATTGAACAAAATTATAGGACCATATTGATGTTTTAACAAATTAGACGAACTAATTTGTAGAAAGATCAAATTATCAGTAGTTCTTCATATATTTATCCCAACATCATCACTCATCAGACACATTCCAAACGTCATACCACTTATGGATAATCATTTGGGAGGTGTTAGTCGGTGACTCAGTATTAGATGCCTGGCTGAACTGCATTTAGTGTTTATTTCTGTATCTTTTTTTTAGTTCAGTATTTAAGTTATGTAAAATATTATGGAAGAACAATGAGATCTGGCAGTGCTGCTTAAGTTTTTCTAATTAAGTAGCAAGCAACACTGTCAAATCCTTTAGCAGCAACTGCTCCTTTCATGAGTTGGAATGCTTAAGTTGTGATATAGTTTGCACTTTTGAAGATCTTAGATGATCATTTCGTTAGACTTGTTCAAATGGCTTCATGTCTTGATTAGTTGTGTTTACATATCATTTTTCTTTCAGCTACTTCTCTGTTTCCTTTGAGATGTGTTGCACTTAGTGATGGGTGTTAACGAATCAAGTTGTTCGCTAGGAGCTGGATAAGGCCATGAGCTCAATGTTGCTAGGTTCATTAACACCCTAGTTGCACTGTTTGATTATGATTGATTTGGGAATGCCCCTCATAAGTCTAGTATTCATGTTACTCTGTAATGAGTTTTTATTGTATATCAATGCTGCTTTGATGTGTCTCAATTCCAATCCAACTGCTATCATTATTGGAAACTTAATCAATTTGCTGGATGTGAGGAACTGAGGATCTGGCATTTTTCTAAACAGTTGTAGAACCTAGATATTGCTAATAATCAGGGAGGATGTAGCAGTAGTACCGCGGTCAATTGGGAGTGGATTTGGAACCTGCCTAACAAGATAAAAAATTTCTTTAGGCGAGTTTTGAAAGATTCTCATCCAGTGTTGGGTAATTTGAGTCGTAGGGGATTGAATGTTGTCGACTTGTGCCCGGTCTCTGTAATAATAGTGGTGAAATGAAATTATCATGCATGTTTTACGAGACTGAGCCTTTGCGCGTTTATATTGGGCAGTTTCAAATCTATCTAATCGTAATATGTATGACCTATGGATCCACAGATTTAGGTGACTGGATTATGCAGGGAGGAGTTTGAATTCTTATGCAGGGAGGAGTTTGAATTCTTCATTTGCTCATGTTGGTCTTTATGGAGCAACAGAAATAAGATCTAGCACGAGAATGCAGGGTGTATGATGCAAGTGCACAAGAATCAGTGAGTTTTGTCAATACAAATAAAATAAATAAATATTGACAGATATAAAGAAGCTCAATCAATCTATTGAAACAGGCCGCTGCATGGTTCAAATTCTCGTTCTACCTGGTGTGTCCACCTCCTGCAGATAATGTACCGTGTATCCTTGTTAATAACTTCTCTTACATTGAGTTAGATTTTAGTTGTTGATTTTGAGTTTCCAGATATTTAGTTTTTCTAAATGGATTGAATTTGTACCTCGTATTTTTTGGGTTGAATAATTTCGACTTTGGGTTCTGATCATATTCCTCAATCGTCAGGTCGTACTGTTCTCCAACCACTAGCCGCCAAGCATTTGCACTAGTTGGCTTTAACTATCTACACACTTATGGTAGACATAATTTAGTCAGTTATGTAATTTAGCCGCCAATTTTTTTTTGAAACAGCAAAATTTTTATTACTCAACCAAAAGTAAGTACAATACAGAAAGTGCATAAGAAGTGCACAAAACAGAAACAAACCCGAACCATGAACTATTTTAATACCAAGAGAAACATAAAAGCATGCTCCTAAAGGGTCAGCTCATAATTTGTTTTGGAGTAATGAATATGGCATCAAATCAGGCTTTTACATTTGTATGTGATGAAAACTGCTTTCAACTTCGGTAGACATCTTGCAAATGTAAACAAAATCTGCTTGAAGAGTTAATTCCTCAAAAATAGTTTGATAGTACTCCACCAAATTACTTTCTCCGATTCATTTAAAACTCTCTAAATTGATTTTTTTTTTAAATTTTGATCACAAATTATTTATATATTACACATGATTATTAGTCAGTAGTACATCATAAATTTATATTAAAAAACTATACTTGATTTTATTTTTTAATATAATTTTATTATATTTTTAATTGTGTAATCTAAGAGTAATTTATAGTGTTCGAAAAAATTAATTTTAAGAAGTAATGATAGAGTGTAGCAAGGGTTGTAAATCTTATTGGTACTACTGCTACAAAATTTCCCTCTAATCTAATGAGCACATGAGTGTTTGGAAGGAAGTACTACTAGAGATCACAAATAAGGGAGGTGAGGAGCCATAATTCTCAACAAGTATAATAAATATTGCACGCAATTCTTCATAGCCATGCACATGCTACCGCATAATTACACCCAAATAAACCAACAACACTTCAAGAAAAACTAGCCGTTAAAGCCTCATTTATCCAAACAACATAAAGGAAATCTTAAACTCACTGAATCTTTCTGACAAATTACTTTCCAACTCATCTCTCACAAGATTCCTCTGACTTAAGACATTCCCCAGCTCCTCTCACACTATTTTTCCCACTAAATATTTGAATCCCAACTTTATTTCACTGTCTCAAAAGCCCCAATACAAACACAGGCTCTTCTACTTGTGTACTAAAAAGACATTCTTGTTCTCATTCTCACATAGATTCTTGCTTATGAAGATTCTTCTTTTCCTTCTATGTTTGGTTAATTCTGTTTCATCCCAGCGTTGGGACGGTGTCATTGTCACACAATCAGACTACCAGTCTCTCCAGGCCTTCAAGAGCGAACTCATCGACCCCAACGGTTTCCTACGAAGCTGGAACGATACAGGTTATGGAGCTTGTTCGGGCAGTTGGACCGGGATCAAATGCGCCAGAGGCCAAGTGATTGTCATTCAGCTTCCTTGGAGAGGATTAGGCGGCAGAATCACTTCAAAGATCAACCAGTTGCAGTCTCTTCGAAAACTGAGCCTCCATAACAATGTTATTACAGGCTCAATTCCAATGTCATTGGGGTTGTTGCCAAATCTCAGAGGTCTGCAGTTGTTTAACAATAGGCTCTCTGGTTCTATTCCTGCTTCACTTGGCCTCTCTCTTGTTCTCCAGACACTTGATTTTTCCAACAATTCTTTGTCCGGTTCGATTCCGCCTAGCATTGCAAACTCCACTAGGCTGCTTAGGCTGGATTTGAGTCATAATCAGTTGTCTGGTGAGATTCCGGTTGGTGTTACGGAGTCGAATTCGCTCATGTTTCTTGCTCTTGAGTATAACAATCTCTCTGGCACTTTGCCGAATTCTTTTAACGAATCGAGTTTTCTTCGAGATGTTAATCTTAGTCATAACCAGTTGAGTGGAGAAATCCCATCTTCTCTAGATGGACTACAGAATCTTCAATTTTTCGACATTTCTTATAACAATCTCTCTGGTTCTGTTCCTGTAAATCTCTCTCAAAAGTTCAATTCCAGTGCTTTTGTGGGTAATTCTCATCTTTGTGGATATAGTGCTGCAACACAATGTCCTACTTCACCTCCTGAACCATCTCCACCAGATGATGAATCACCGGTGAGAGGAGGCCGGAAACTTGGCATCAGAGACATCTTTCTCATTCTATTCGGAGTTCTACTCTTATTTCTAGTTGTGGCTTGTTTTGTGCTAACTTTTTGCTTGATAAGGAAAAGGAGAACGGAGGAAGAAGCTAATGAGAGAAGAGCAAAAAGAGAAAAGGGGATAGTTTCAAGTAGCCGTGAAGGCGAAACTGATCAAGGGAGTGAAGAAGCAGGAGGGAAGCTTTTACATTTCGATGGGTCAATGGCTTTTGGTGCAGATGATCTTTTGTGTGCCTCTGCTGATATTCTTGGGAAAAGCACTTACGGGACAGTTTATCGAGCTACAATGGAAGATGGGATTCAAGTTGCTGTCAAGAGATTGAGAGAAAGGGTAACAATTGAGCAAACTGGACTTGAAAATGAGGTGAATGTGCTTGGCAAGATTAGGCATCCTAATCTTCTTGCCTTGAGAGCCTACTATATAGGTCCAAAGGGCGAAAAGTTGCTGGTTTTCGACTACATGCCTAAGGGAAGTCTTGCCACTTTTCTTCATGGTGAGTTTCTACTTATTGCAAGACATAGTTTACATTGTTATTGTTGTTCTCACTGTGTAAAGAAGCTGACATAAGTTATTCTTTTGACGCATGCAGCTCGTGCCCCTAATACACGAATCGATTGGCCAACAAGAATGAAGATAGCGAAAGGCATCACAAGAGGATTGCTCTACCTCCACAACAAGCACAACATCATCCATGGAAATCTCACATCAAACAATGTACTGCTTGACGAATACAAAAACGCAAAGGTTGCAGATTACAGCCTATGGCGACTAATGACAGATGTCGCGAATGCTAACGTGATCACTACAGCTGGAGCTTTGGGGTACCGAGCACCCGAGCTTTCAGTGATCAAGAAAGCCAACACAAAGACTGATGTTTATAGCCTTGGTGTAATCATGTTAGAACTTCTGACTGGTAAATCACCGCGAGAGGAAGTGAATGGCGTTGATTTACGCCGGTGGGTTGCCTCTACAGTGAGAGAAGAGAGGATTAATGAAGTCTTTGATTTGGAGCTGATGAGGGATGATTCATTAGTTGCTGGTCATGATGAGTTGTGGAACACATTGAAACTGGCCTTGCATTGTGTTGATCCATCGCCTTCAGCTCGGCCGGAAGCTTATGAGGTTCTAGACCAACTGGAGGAGATCAGACCAGAGATCATTATTAGTTCTGGGGATGAAAGTGCAGCAGCTCTATCACCTATTGGTGATGATTGATGAAGAACTGTACTATTGCAAGTTTAAATGTCTTTTGTTAAGTAGAGTATTAGTTAGTACTAGTAGTAGGTTCTATCATACTTTCACTCTTGAAATTTTTTAGTCTCTGATGCAATATGTGATGTATGGTTTTGCAAATACAAAACCACAAAACTATAAAGGGAAAAAGAAAACCAGTTGATCTCAAATCATTCATCTCAGAACCAAATGCCATCAAATGTTATACAATTGATCAGTTGGATACATACAAGCACCCAAGAAAACAAAAAGCATATTGTAAAGCTAATTATTGTTGATCTGAGGCAGTCTTCTGCCTTTTCCACGAATACGCAGCTTCCAAAATTGCGAGGTTTGCTGTCTGTGTTTCTTCAGGGAAAATGTAATCGATGTACTCCTCCTCACACCCATCTTCAATTTCCATTTGTCGCCTTCTCTTCTTCAGTTTCTTCGGAAGCTTAGCACGCACCAAACTAGCATCTCCAAGCTCCCCAAAGCTGGTTTCAATCCTGAGCCACTCCTCCAAGAGGATTGCTCTTTCCTCCTTCAACTCAGGCTTAGAGGTTCTGAAATAGCTAATGGCCCTTTCAAACACACCTCTAGCCTGTTCAAGGCATTTCTTCTTCTGTTCATAATCACTTTCTTGCATAGGCGAGGATGCTTCGAATTTAGCGTAACTTATCCATACTTTCAAGTCTTGATCAGTCTGGTTCAAGAGCCTCTCATAAAGCGCTCTAGCTCTATCATAATCACCCTGTGCTATCTCGATGTCAATATACGCCTTCCATAGCACCTCTGGCTCGTCGAGGACTGGCTGTTCAACAGCAATCTCAAATATGCCTCTTGCCCTTTCACTTTCACCTAATGACATCTCTAACTCAGCATATTTGATCCACGTATAACACCGGTCTGGTGACCATTCTAAATACTTCTCATATATCTTTCTGCAACGATCTATGTTGCCAAGACTCAACTCTATCTCAATATATTCTTTAAAAACGTTATCTCTTGGAGCCATTCCAATGGCTGTCCCCAGAATCTTCCTCGCCCTGTCTATGTTCAGTTGACGAATCTCAAATTGTGCAGCCATAAGCCACATCTTCGCAAAGGAAAACTTGGCATGAGGAATCTTCTGCAAACACGAGCTATACACATCCCTCGCACGTTCCACATCTTGTGCATCCATCTCCCAGTAAAGTGCGTAATTAATCCACAAGAATATATATCTGCTCCAATACCTCTTCTCCTGCGCAGGAGGAAAATTGGCAATAGCCCTCTGATACACCTCTTCAACCCTCTTTCTATCCCCACCATTCTCTTCTAACTTAATGAAATCAAACCAGACATCATAATTCAGAGGATTCTTCCTCACCTCCTCCTCGTACTCCAACCTCCTCTTATTCAATACCAAATCCTCAATCACTTCTTCCCTATCACCATACCGTTTCTCAAACGCAACAAACTTTCCATAAACCATTCCCCCTCTCCCTTTAGGCTGTAAACCATCCAACGCAAACTCATAAATCACCCTAGCCCTCTCTATCTCCTTACACCTCTCCTCAAACTCGGCGTATTCAATAAAAACCTCCTCCTGATCATCAGCGTCATCCTCGAACCTACACACCGCCCTCTCATAACACCTCCTAGCACATTCTACACCCCCATGCTTGGCCTCAAACTTAGCAAAAGCACACCAAACATTAGCTGCAGGATGACACTCCACAAACCGCTCAAAAACGGCTCTCCCCGCCTCGATTCCACTATTCTCCACCTCAAATTTAGCATACAACTTCCACCCTCGCGCATCGGGCATCCAATCCATCCACCGTTCAAAAACCTGCCTAGCACCAGCAATGTTCTTCAACACCTGATGTTCCATGCGGACATACTTACACCACAACTTGTCCACCCTGGGCAACAACAACACAGCCCTATCTAAAACGTTCCGAGCGTGATCGAAAAACTTATTCGTTATCTCAAAGTCGGCGTACTTGAGCCATAGAACTTGGTCTCTGTAATCAACCTGTAATGCGCGTTCAAAAATTGACCTAGCCCTAGCGAAATCCTTGTTAGATGCCTCCCAATTGGCATATCGCAGCCAACTGTTCTTATCATTACGCTTGACGGAATCTTCGAAGTTCTTACGGGTACGGAGTCTGTATTCATCCAATTCAGCCTGATCGGTGAATTTGGGGGCGATTTGGGGCGGATGGGTTTGAGATTGGCGGCTCTCGCGGATGATCTGCTCGGCGGTGATTTGGATTGGGGAGAGGTTTTTGTTTTTTACGCGGCAGGGTCGACTTAGGGTTTTCTTCTTCTCCATCGGAGCAGCTTCTCGAATCAGTGAACTTTTTGTGAAAATATTTCACAGAGAGAAGAAAGATAGAAGATTCGGATTTGATAAGGGTTAGCGATTTAATACCCATCCATATAAATGTTTGCCCAATTCCATTCGGGCCGAGTCACATCCAAATCTTTTTAATTGACCGACTCCAATCCGAACTCGGATTGGAAACAGATCCAAGTGGATCTTGATAATTTTTGTAAATTTTTATTCTTTGCCTAATCGGATCTGAACCTGAAAAATCTGACACGATAAAAATGAAATGGATCCAGTCCAATGGCGGACCTGTCCAATATGGACCAGTTACAACCAATTGCCAGGCCTAATCGAGCCATACACACGTATCATTGATATTAGTATGATATTGCTGATGATCATACTATTTGCTATAAGAGTTTTGGTGTAATGTTTCGGCCACTTATTGGCCGAAAGACGGACCATTTGACTTGGCGTGATTACTGTTGAACTGTTTTTTGGGGTGATATGTTGACCACACAGATCACTACGTGATTTTTCACGCGCACTTTGTCCCACTGATCATGAGTACATTGGAACTTATTAGTAGGTCACTCACGATTAACTTTAGAGTTCTATATTAATTAGATGGATTTTTAAAAAGTAAAGGTGCACAATGTTCTCTATCCCATCTAATATTTATATATGAAGCGACAAACTATTTGGGGATCCACAATGAGCCACATGTCACCTTTTCATTGATTCAAAATAACTAAATACTCAATATTAATTGGTTAAAAATTAATCTATACTGAACTTTACTCTATTATTATGATTGAACAAAGCCATATTCAACTCTTTCTCCTTTGCCTTCTCTTCTTTCTTCTTCTCGAGCTCTAAAGGATCCATTGAATATGACGATCGGATGTGACGTGGTCAATAATAATTACAAACAAAACAAGGATTCGGATTTGGAAAGAAGAAACATGAGTCGCGCATATATGATACTATTATGGTAATTGGTTGGAACATGGAAGTAAATACGTAGTCGAATCAATATAGGATTCAATTCCCATGCATAGTTCTCAAAATCTCAATGTAAATTTTGTTTGCCTATAAATAAACACAATCCTAAACTACGTGACTTGATCAATTATTTTTCTTAAACTCAGTCCAAAACACAATCAATCAAATTCTATTCTAGCTCCTCCATAGATTATCTTTCTTCAACTTCAACAATTTTTCGTCAATGGAAGAAGCATATGATCAGCTCTCTAACCGTCCTGTTTTCCAGCAAACCTTAAACTGCGTTTCCTATTCAAAGTACAGAAACCCGCACCTCGAAAGCGGGGACAAAATCATCCTTCCGCTTTCGTCCTTGGACAAGCTCAACTCCTTGAAAATCCCAAATCCATGGATGTTCCAGATCAAGACATGCGATCCTGATAATGTGGTTGTTTCTCACTGCGGCGTGCTTGAGTTTGGAGCTGAAGAAGGATTCGTCCACATGCCAGACTGGATGATAAGAAACCTCAAGATTGAAGAGGGACAGCGCGTGACACTGGAAAACGCTATAGTAAAGAAGGGTAGTCACGTGAAGTTGCAGCCTCACACGACGTCGTTCATCATGCTTCCTGATACAAAGAGATATTGGAGCAGAGTTTGAGGCTATTTTCTTGCTTGAGTCGTGGCGATACGTTCATGATTAGGCATGATGAGAAGGAATATTACATTGATGTTCTGGAAGTAAAGCCTGGTCCTGATGCGATATGCATGACTGACACAGATTGTGAGGTGGATTTCGCTCCGCCTTTGGATTATAAGGAGCCGGAAAAGAAGAAAGTAGTCAAGAAAGTTGCGAAGGAACAGGAGAAGGAGGTGGTTGAGGTTATGAAGTTTAAGGCCTTTTCGGGGAAAGGAAGGCTGTTGAACACAGAGGACCTCCCCGAGGTGACGAGAAACAGGAAGCCGAAGAAGGCAAAGTTCAACTAAGCCTTTTATTAGAACAAAATCTCCTGATGAATGAAACAGTCAATAAATGTATATGATTATTGAATTCGAGAAATTAGTTTGTTTATACGCAATCATATGGTTTAATGCGTAAACTCTTGCAGAATTATTCATTAACTCAGAATTGTAGCAGAACTCGATTTTTCACAACAAAAAAAAAAAAAAAACAGAATTTTAGTAACACTTTTTCCTCTGTTTTCTGCCTCTATCCATTACACTCGAATGTCTAAAACAGATCAACTACTAAAACTTAAACAATGCATATACTAACATCTCGAAGAAAGATTTAAAGTAGCACAGAGAAATCTAGTATAACAAAGGAAAAAAGGAGACAACAAAAAGAGTTTTAGTAGTTAACCATTTATCTGTTCGGTAACAAACTTCTTGATTGGGCTCAAACTCTTTCATGTGAAGTGAACCTACTAAACTTGAGAGAATAGTCCTTTGGTCACATACTCGCATACAAAAAAGTACAGAAACTGCAAAATCTTTGACTAGGCCACGGTGATAAATTAAATTCAAGTACAAATTTAAAGTTTGAACAAGTTTGACCACCTAAACATTATTAATAGTACTATATGAACACCTATATAATAAGGGATAATAAGGGATGCCCTTTTTATAAGAACACCTGCAGACTTGCAGTACTATAATTAAAGTGCCATTGTTCCTCTCAACTACCAAAGCTTCAAGAAAAAATATACTATAATAATTAAAGCTACTGATCATTTTCTTTCATTTTTCTTCCCTTCTCACTCCATGATTATGTTGTGAATGGGAATGGGAATGATGATAATAACATCTTCTCTAGCTAGCTTGTGGAATAGGAGGTAAAGAATTAAACATACTATGTATGTTGTGTGTTCAATCAATGTCTTTCTTATTTTGTCCTGAATCACTGAATTTGTGTTTATGGACCTGCTTAAATTTATATATCTAATACTTGTACGTTTTTTTTGGTAGAATTCGAGGATGTTCGCCGACCCAGAATGATCTGGTTCCTCCCATGACTTGATCAACCTCCGTAAGTTAATTTCTTCTTTGTTTTCTGTTTTTGTGCATATGTTATTGTTTGGTGTTATTGTAAGAAACTCAAGCTTAGCAGTAGTTTGGTGTTATTGTAAAAAACTCAAACTCAGCAGTAGTTTGGTTCCAGTGTCATGTACATGACTTCTTTGTTGATTTTCACCCTACTTGTTTAATTTTTTATTCATCTTAGTTAGCAGGTGGATTAGGTTTGCTAATTTTTCTCTTGTTTCACAGTCGGAGTTATCATCAGGTCTGGAAAACCTCATTTTTGGTTTGGAGAATGTGCAATTTAGACGCCTAAAACTAGAAAGACTGGGGCGGAGGTGGGAGTGGAAGGGCCTATCCACTTAGCCATGCAAATTGCAATACACATCAACCCCCGAAGTCAAGGGTAGATATTACAATTACTGTTGTTTGAGGCTCTTATCGCTAACTTAGTAGTACTAGTATTTAATTATACCGTGCTCTAAAGTAACATAAGAAGCGTGCTCTAAAGTAACATAAGAAGCAAACAAGTAAAATACTATCTACTCTTAGTTTCAGCTGTTCCTGGGGCTTTTTTGTGTAGGAGGAGATAAATGTGTAAGATTAATTTGTCGTCGGACTATGTTATGTAGTACTACCATTATACACCATTGTTGATGTCTTTCATACTTTAACTCATAATCTTTGTATATTTTGGAATATCAGATAATATACCAGTCATAAGATCATAAGTCATAAATAATTCATCATTTTAAATTTTTAATCAACCATCATAATCTTGTGAAATGTTGGGCTTATTACCATACAAACAATCTGTGAGGCAGAGGTACCAAAATCTTTTTGTATCTCAATTTCATATCTCACACACCTAATTAAGTTTTACACATATGAGGCAGATGCGCTTTAAGTCGGCTTACCAAGTATTTTCAGACGTATAAATATCAGTCTCCTAAGATCTGAAAATAGCTCTATAATAAGTACTCGCACAGTTAATGAACCAACTGAATCACTAACTTATAAATTACATTGACTTGCAAATCCCATTGAGCGAAAGTAGAATAAATAATAGGGAATGTAAATTCCAACTAAAACATCGGATGGCAACATTAAACATGAATGTATGTGTCACAAAAAATGTATGTTCATATAGTAGTTAACCATTTGTGTGTTCTGTAACAAACTTCTTCACTGGGCTCAATCTCGATCTTACATTGTGAAGTGAAAGCACATAGCTTAAGAGAATGATCCTTATTTGTTAACATACAAAAATGTACCGAAACTGCAAAATCTTTGGCTAGGCCATGGTGATAAATTAAAGTACAGATTCAAAGTTTGAGCACCTTAATATATATATCATTAAGGTAACATTACTATATGACCACCTACATAACAAGAACACCAGCAGCTAGTTGTATATATATTGAACTACAGTGCCATGGAGTTCATTTTTTCACTTTGCATCTTCCTCTCAAGTCTCCACGACCACCAAAGCTTCCTGAACAGACGTACTATAGTTAAAGCTACCGGTGGATCGTTTTGTTTATTTTCTTGCCTTTTCACTCCTTCACAGTACTAATACATGAGCTGAATTTACATGAAATCTCCTGATGAAATATTTTGTTTACACTTCAGAGATTAGTTGTGTATGATTATTGAATTCTAGAAAATTAGTTCGTTCTTATGCAATCATATGGTTTAATGCTAAAACTCTTGCAGAAGTTATTCATTATCTCAGAATTGTAGCAGAACTAGATTTTCACAAAAACACAGAATTTTAACATTTTTTCCTCTGTTTTCTGCCTCCATCCATTACACGCGAATTTCTAAAACAAAGCATATACAGTACTACATCTCGAAGAAAGATTTAAAGTAGCAAAGAAAAATCGAGTATAACAAAGGAAAAAAGTAGACAACAACGACAACAAAAAGAGTTTCCGTACTTAACCATTTGTCTGTTCTGTAACAAACTTCTTGATTGGGTTCAATCTCTTACATGTGAAGTGAACCTACCCAGCTTAAGAGAATAGTCCTTTGGTCACATACAAAAATTAAAATGTACAGATCAAAATGCAAAATCTTTGACTAGGCCCTGGTGATAAATTAAGTTCAAGTACAAATTCAAAGTTTGAACAAGTTTGAGCACCTAAACATTATTAATAGTACTATATGACCACCTATATAATAAGGGATGCCCCTTTAATTTATAAGAACACCTGCAGCTAGCTCTATATATAATATTGCAGACTTGCAGTACTAAAGTGCCATTGTTCCTCTCAACTACCAAAGCTTCAAGATTAAAAAAAAAAAAAAAAAAAAAAAAAAAAAAAAAAAACTATAATTAAAGCTACTGATCATTTTCTTTCATTTTTCTTCCCTTCTCACTCCATGATTATGTTGTGAATGGGAATGAGAATGATGATAATAACATCTTCTCTTGCTAGCTTGTGGAATAGGAGGTAATAAATTAAACATACTATTTATGTTGTGTGTTCAATCAATGTCTTTCTTATTCTCTCCTGAAGCATTGATTTTGTGTGTGTTTTTGTGGATCCTGCTTAAATTTATCTTATACTTGTACGTTTTGTTTGGTAGAATTCGGCAAAGGATGTTCGGCATGTTAGAAGGGTCTGTTGCCCAATGACAAGCCTGTTCGATAAGTGGACCGCATTAGCTGTCCGTTCTCAGGTTGGGCAGTAAGGGTCGGAGAAGGGCAATCAAATCACTCATTCTTAAAACCAACGTTCTTAAGACCAAAGAGTCGGGCGGAAAGGGGGGAAAAGCTATCCGTTCCTGGTTCTCCTGTAGCTGGAACCTCCGGAACCACAAGAATCCTTAGTTAGAATGGGATTCCAACTCAGCACCTTTTGAGTGAGATTTTGAGAAGAGTGCTCTTTGGAGAGCACAGTACGATGAAAAGGGTCTGTTGCCAATGACAAGGATACCATCCCCCATCCGCTGTAAGTTAAAGATAGTCTTGATTGGGAGATATTTAATTTCTTCTTCTTTTTTTTTTTTTTTTTTTTTTTTTGTTTTGTGCATATGTTATTGTTTGTTATTATTGTAAAAACTTAAGCTCCCCAGTTCGGTTCCAGTGCCATGTATTATGCTGTTCTTTGTTGATTTTCACCCTATTTGGTTCTTTATTCATCTTAATTAGCTGTGGATTATTTGGTTTGATAATTTTTCTTTTGTTTCACAGTCCTGTGGTCAAAGATCGATATCAGCACGTTAGAGAATACCTTGAGGCGGGAAGTTACCCACCTGATGCTGATGGTTCAGTATAGAGCGTCGAGCCGTCGACAGTAGATATTCTGATTCTAGCCTAGGAACATATTGCAGCCTTTTGCTAAATGAAAGAAGGGAAAGAGATGGTCCTGCAGAGAGTGGTCAACTAGGAATGGCTACATATCGACTCATTGTGGAATAGGAGGTAAGTTAAACAAAGCAGCCCATGTATATGTGTTTTCCTTTCTTCATATTTTGTTACTTTTAGGACCTCCTTAATTTAATCTGGTCAGATTTAATTTTAAACTGATTTTTTTAAATGTAGAATTCCGCAAAAATGAGAACTCCCCGGTTGGACAACATCGAGTCACCTCACTAGTCACAAGGCCGGAGTCCGGGAGTGAGAGGGTTATGTTAGGATTTTTCTAAATGGACTATGCCAATGCCACCCTCTTTTGAACTGGTTCGAACGATCCTCAAATAATAAATTACCGAAATATATTGGGAGAATTACAGGACCGTGCTATTGGGAGAATTCGGAGAGACACTTGATTACGACTCTTGGGCCGCATTGAAAATAATGCGGGGAGAATAATCCCAAAACTGTGCAATTGGACGGAATTTCCCTAAGGTCCAATGGAAACTCAATATCAGTTTGCTCCATATACATAGGATATTGGCAAACAGGGCCCCAATATTTTCCCAACACAATTTACTAAGGTCGAACCCTATTAATAGTAGTGATTGTCAAGTATATTGAAAGTAATATAATATTATTTTGATATTACTCCCTCCCTTTTTCGTGTGGTTTAGAAAATAACAATCAAGGAGACAATATAATGACTATTTCTTGATTCTAGGAAATTAAACAGGTTAATAGTATAAAATATTATGTTACTAGAATTGGAGCGCGGTGCCCATAATTGTGAACAATATGCTCTAATATTGTTCAAGCAACACAATTAAATAGTAAGTAAAGTTCAAATTTAATTATATGATATATACATCCAAGCAATATTCTCTTTTATTAAATCACCACTTACATTCATCAAACGTAAGGGAGGTACACCTTCAAATACAAAAGGTAAAGTAGCAACATGCAAAATAGAATTGCCAATACCGCCTTCCACTTTCTTATTTTATTAACTTATTGGCGATTTGCTTGGCAGAGTAGTGTGCATTACATGTTGAAAAATAATGTGATTTATGCTGCATGATCCCCTTCGTAATCAAGTAATTAGTCCATTCCTATTTAATAGCAAAGTCCACAATTGCTTGCTGCAACCATAGACTCCATAGAGACAAGGCTCCGACTAAACAAGATGCATTTGCCTTAGCCAAGACGAGATGAGGGGAAATGCTTAACATATACGCAACTATGAATCACATTATACGCAAAAATAATGTGATTTATGCTGCATGATCCCCTTCGTAATCAAGTAATTAGCCCATTCCTATTTAATAGCAAAGTCCACAATTGCTTGCTGCAACCATAGACTCCATAGAGACAAGGCTCCGACTAAACAAGATGCATTTGCCTTAGCCAAGACGAGATGAGGGGAAATGCTTAACATATACGCAACTATGAATCACAGCTAACAATTTATACTCAAGAGCTAAAACACGGACGAATTATGGCTTGCTTCTCAAGTCAGGCTTGCGGCAGTTATAGAGCTGCAGAGTTTGTTAAGCGTAACAAACTTTCCCTCCTTGTCGACGTGGCCTAATCTTCGACGTCCAATCTTGCAAGTTTAAACCTCAGCCGTTCAATCCAAATTTCAGTATATTTAGCTTAAATCCTCACAATTTCAATGTTCAAACTAACTTGTGACTACTGAGCACGTAAGTCGTCCCGTTAGCTATAGGGTCTTCTCCAACAGTTCATACTCATTTTGAGGTTTAACTTTGTCACATTAGTATCGCAATCAATTTCAAACTCAACACTCTAACTCTAACAGTTGCTTCTCTTCAACCCCTCTTTTTGTTTCTTTTTTATTATTTCTTTTAAAGTTTCATTAGTAATCTCAATTTAATACTTTGTTGGAGTTGGCCTAAGGTAAGCCACCAAATTTAATTCCCTAAAAGCAAAATGTAATTTCAACTTCAAAAGAACAGCCTGATATCAACGACTAGGTCCCTGAAGGCCTGTACATCATGTTCCTTGGATATATAAATGTAAGCATACAAATAATTCGATTCGTCTATATTTGTAAGTATGACATATATTTAACACACAAGCATGCATTAACCTAGTCCATAAATTCTGCATCATGTGGCTTGCGGATTCGAGATATAATCACGGGTTTACTTATAAAAGTTACACATATTATCCAATCATTAAAAGATGGGAATAAATGGCTAGAATAGGGTTCATGTGTGGAACATAGAGACACAGTTAGTTATGATGGTTTAGCTTCATGTACAAGCTAATAGTGATGATTAACGGTCGGGCAACTATTTAATGGCAAGTACTAAACTTTCTGGTTGCATGTAACAATCTATCACACAGTATAAAACACAATGAACAAATCCGTTAGTAACGAACAGAATTTATGTCTCTTAATGTTCAATTTTTGTGAATGCCATAGGATGAGGCAAATTTAGGGGTGGGCATTTAGTGTTCAACCCCATCTTTAAAATTTTAAGAAGATTTTTTTTTTCATAAATAATATTACCAACTTTTAAGAATTTAGTCGACCTAAATTTTAGAAATAATTCTTTATATATAATCGTTCCTCTCAAACTTAGAATTCTAAATGAACAGTTTAAAGTTAGTTGTTATGAGGTCAATTTTTTATTTCCATGTTTTCAACCATACTTTACGACTTATAAGACATTGATTTATAAATGTTGTCATTTCCATGAAAATTTAGGTCAGCAACATACTCTCGCACTAAATTATAAACGACAGTTTTCCTTCTAGTTCAACAATGCAATCCTTTCTTTTCTCTTTTTCTATTTTTTTAATTTGTTTTCTCTCATCGTCTCTCTTTGTGTGAAACTCCGTTATTGAATTATTTTCATTTCCAGATACCTCAGCCTAACTTGATTTAATCTCTGTTGTTTTCATTTAAAAACATTTTAAGTCAGTTTAGTTTGTTCAATTCACATTTACTTAACTTTTTTTACATTACAAATAAGTACATTTCAGTTTGCTTAGACGAAAAGGAAATAATCTTATGGAATTTTAGAGTCTCGATGTAATATAATAAGCTGCAAAGGTTCAAATAATGTTGCTATGGCCAGTTGGAACTTAACGGAACGTTATCCCCTGGAAATGCCATAATAACTCTAGTACTACTATAATAATAAACTCTGTTAGGTGCTACCACGCTAGAGCTATAACCACTGTGACACACTCTAATATATAACACACTCTAATAATAGAGGAGCTAAAAACAAACTGTTGTTATAAAATTATGGTAAACACGTGAGAATATAAAAGTTGACGTATAACTTCTTTGGTTCCTGTCCATTAACAGGCCACCTAAATTGCTTCATCATGTTCAGTAGTAATTATAATGTCTTGTAAGACGACTACTCAAACCAAACCCAATCACAGACATCCTATCTTACTCCAAAACTATTACTACATTTGTAAATATTCTTAGAACCTAATCAAACACAATCACGTCTTTTCACTTTTCCATTTTCATTGCTTCAATTCTAGACTAAATTGAACTTTGGTTCAATTAGCTAGTGATTTCCATTAACACGGACAGTTTTACCGGCGTATAAACTATTAAAAACAAAATTATTAAAACATTT
Source organism: Plantago ovata (assembly GCA_028274465.1). Lineage (NCBI taxonomy): Eukaryota > Viridiplantae > Streptophyta > Magnoliopsida > Lamiales > Plantaginaceae > Plantago > Plantago ovata. Next base: position 130,411,671 of record CM051455.1, read on the forward strand.
AGCAGCGGTATTGTCAAAGTGAATTGTGATTTTATACCGCTTTACTGCTTCATGCTTTGATTTTTTTTCATTTGAAAAACAACATTTAAGTTCAATTAAGATTTATTTATACTACAAATAATTTGTTCAGTTCTATTTAGTCTCGTCATACGAAAATAACAGTCTTAATCATTTTTTTTTAAACGAAATATAATTTTAATCGTTTATCGTTTATGGCGAAATTTGGATAGTAGTTAATTAAGTACTAACTACTCCTATTATTTTATAGGGGTTGAACTCATGTACACTTGTACAGTAGTACACTATTTCCCTTTTAAGATGGATTTGCTCCTCTGTCACTACCAAGTACATTTTCAAACAGGGGATCACCTAAGTATATCAAAACTTATCTTCTTTACACCAGAAGAACAAATTCAATTATTCAAACATACCTGGACCTTATTAATTAGCATTAAATTTTTCATACTTCTAAAGATTCTGATAGGAGGTAACCATATGAGACCCACACATACATTATGTGAGTGTGGCAGGAGTAACTTTTAAAGAATTTTAACTATTACAGTATAATTACACTCAGGTAATGTGCATGGATAGAAAGTCTCTGAATAGGGTGGTATTTTAATTTCACAAGTTCTGTTGTAACAACAATGTAGATGTAAACTATTTTCATTATTAACTTGAAACTCAAGCATAACTCAATGAGTGAAAATTTTCAAGATCTTGATATGCAAGTAGATGCAACAACTCCTCAACAGGGACGAACTATGTGTAATTCTCTCAACCCATCATCAAAGACCTACTCCAGCCCTTCTCATAACCACCCCCTTCATGTTCTATATATTTAAACAACTCCTCTGTTTCACTAACATGCACCAAATATCACCTTACTTCAATCCTCATTCTACACCAAGCAAGATAAGAAACAACTTGTGAACAAGTAAAAATGGTTACCTTGAAATGTACTGCCAGTCCATTTTGCTACTTCCTGGGCTTCGTAGGCCTCATCCTTCTCTGTGCAAGCACCACGCCTACAATAAATGCCGAAGTTCACTCCCATAGTTTTACAGTACGTTACTTGCTACATTATTAACTACATTGTAAGTTACTATAATATGACATGTTTGTAAGTTTTGATCTTGTTTGTGTGACAGATTCAAGCTACACCAGTGAAGAGGCTGTGCAACACCCATAATACTATCACAGTGAATGGGATGTATCCAGGACCGACATTGGAAGTAAACCAAGGCGACACGTTGGTGGTCAAAGTCATTAATAAAGCTCAATACAATGTTACTATCCACTGGTAATTGCATCTGTTGCATACACGGCGAACATACTACATAAATTTATCATGATCAACTGATAGTGTTAGCTTTAACGCATGCATGAATGCAACAGGCATGGTGTAAGGCAAATGAGAACGGGTTGGGCTGATGGACCAGAATTTATAACTCAATGCCCTATCAGACCAGGAGCGAGTTACACATACCGATTTACAATCCAAGGCCAAGAAGGTACTCTATGGTGGCACGCTCATAGTTCCTGGCTAAGAGCTACTGTGTATGGAGCTCTGATCATCCACCCGAAACAAGGAGACTCCTATCCTTTCCCTAAGCCAAAACAAGAGACGGCTCTTCTTCTTGGTAACAAAATTCCCTGAAGCACAAAACTTGTATCTGTCAAATACTCAAATCTACCTAATACTAATGAAATTAAAATGATGTTGATTAGGTGAATGGTGGGATGCGAACCCCATTGATGTCATTAGGAACGCCACCAGAACAGGAGCTGCTCCAAAAGTCTCAGATGCTTACACCATAAATGGTCAACCTGGAGATCTTTACAATTGCTCCAGCCAAGGTATGTTTCTGAATTGCCTCAAAATCTTTCAATCAGAGTGAATCATGGCCCTTAAAGTACACATCAAAACATCAATCTTGAACACAATGAACAGAGTTGTTTGCCGTCTTGATGCAGGTACCATAACAGTTCCCGTGAATCCAGGGGAGACAAATCTTCTGAGAGTTGTGAATGCTGCACTTAACCAACAACTCTTCTTCAAAGTCGCCAATCACCAGCTCACAGTGGTCGGAGCAGATGCCTCTTACGTGAAACCGTTCAAAACATCAGTTCTCATGCTAGGACCTGGCCAGACAACAGATGTCCTAATCACGGCCGACCAGAAACCTGGCAAATACTACATAGCAGCACAAGCCTATGCAAGCGGTCAAGGTGCACCTTTTGATAACACTACTGCCACAGCTATCCTCGAATACAAACCTGCCAAAGGTGCCACGGCCAAACCAGTTATGCCAAGTATGCCAGCATTTAATGACACAGCCACCGCCACAGCCTTCACCAAGAGTTTCAGAAGCCCAAGAAAAGTTGAAGTCCCCACTAAAATCGATCATAATTTGTTCCTAGCAGTTGGCCTAGGACTCAACAAGTGCCCCCCTGGTGCAAGCAACACAACCTGCCAAGGCCCTAATGGGACTCGGTTCACTGCTAGCATGAACAATATATCGTTCGTTCTGCCATCCAATTTTTCATTATTACAAGCACATCAACAGGGCATTCCTGGAGTTTTCACCACAGATTTTCCAGGAACACCTAAAGTGAAATTCGATTATACTGGAAATGTGAGCAGATCACTATGGCAACCTACACCAGGGACAAAGGTCTACAAGGTGAAGTATGGGGAAACAGTTCAGGTGGTATTACAAGGAACAAGCATCTTTACTGCCGAGAACCACCCTATTCATCTCCATGGTTATGATTTTTACATACTTGCTGAAGGTTTTGGAAATTTTAATCCTAGCACAGATACAGCGAAATTCAACCTTGTAGATCCTCCCCTTCGCAATACAGCAAGTTTACCAGTTGCTGGATGGACAGTGATCAGATTTGTCGCGGATAATCCAGGTAATTAAGCTGAGATACATTCCCATTAGTACTTTTATTTTTATCGTTAAACTTTTCACATTGTTTAGCACAAAATGATCTAATGCATGAAGTACAAACCAACAGGTGTGTGGATAATGCACTGTCACTTGGATGTGCATATCGGGTGGGGTTTAGCAATGGCATTCCTTGTGGAAGACGGACTCAATGAGCTGCAAACATTGGAGCCTCCTCCAGTTGATCTTCCGCGGTGTTAGTTGATTCATACGTTGAAAGTATTACGCAGAAAAAGAGTGTCCTGTAAGAAGGGAAATCATCAAATAGTATAACTTAAAGCAATATTCATATTTTTATTTCCCCACATTATAGGGGACCTGCAAAAGAAGCATGGTTCTGTATATGCTGAACCATAAAGTATGGAGTATACTGGAAGATTTTTTCGTTGCAGTTTTATATAGTAGACCAAAGCATGTTACAGCACTATTCTTACTTATAGTTATATATTCAATCAATTCCGTAAGTGATGTTATTTGACAAACTTGTACCACTGAATCAATCAACATACATTTACAAACCTCGCAATGTATACGATTCGATTGAACAGAGGAAGTATACAATAATTGATGGTTAAGAATAAAGAAACAGACAAGTCAATAGAGCTACCAGACAGATTGTAATTGAAGAATGAATTTGTCAGTCAGTCACCGGAAAAACTAAAGTGAAGAAGAAGAAGAGGAAGAAGGCTAACGAATCACCTAATTAATTCGGTAAGCATTGGTTCGTCCCCAATTGAATGAATAGAGAGTGCCCTAAATTGCAATTACGTCGTCCTTCGAGCAAAGACAATCGGATATTCGGATGTGACAATGTCTCCTGAGTCCTGAACAATGTGGCAATTCATAAATTAAAAAAACAGGTACATAAGTCTTTAAAGTTTGAAACTCAAATGGAACAAAACGAACTAGGATTCCGTAAATTGCCATACTATAAATGACAAGTTCTGATGGAAATCTGGAGATTCGAGCTATTTGTGTAGTGGTTGTGACTAGGGTTCTAAACCCAACCCAAAAAAATTAAACACGGGTTGCAACCCGAACCCAATCCGAATGGCTTTATAACCATTCCATACCCGTAACCGTTAATAATTCATGGGTACAAATCAAGTAGGATTCTGTTGATTAAAACCCATAAGACGCGTAAAAATTTAAAATATGAAAGCAGGTCTAGTGATCTAAATTTAGATTAGATTTATTACTTATTATTATTGTTATATATATCGCTAAAAATAAAAAACGAAATTAAAAAAATGACTATTACTCAAGCTGGCAAGTCTGTCGGTTGTATGGTTGGCACACATCCAACCGCCAACCACACCCTCCCCTAGGCGGGTGATAAAAAAAATAACTAGCGAATGTAATTATTGATGGGGGCTGCTTTTTTGCTAACGTTAAATTGTTGGTTTTGAATACTCATTTCGAATAATATATGAGATTGAAATCAAACGAAAATAAAAGAGTATTGACAATTAATATAAATGATTAAATTCAGTAAATTTTATTCGTTCGGCCGTTCCCAACCTGGGCATTGATGGAATTTTATGATAACGAAGATAAAACACGTGAGATTGATTTAACTTGTTTGCTAATTAAGTTGTCCATTGATAGGCCACCTAAATTCATGTTGAAATTTGAATTAAAAATATATAAAAACTTATCATTGTTTGTCTTTTCTCTCCATCTCTCCATAACAGAATTGTCGTTGCCAGACCATACCAAATGTTAGACATCTCATGTTAATCATACAAATCAAATACTTTTTTATGTCCATCCATTTCCTAACAGTCACTGATGTGAAATTTATTCATTTTTAGATGTACACGAGGTGCGCTATGAAACTCATCATCAACTTATAACATATTTTGACTTTGCATGTATACCAATTCTTGATACATACGAAGAAATAAGAATGGCATTTGGGTTTTTTTTTTCGATGTTGGGGTGTAACTAATACATTTTCAATAGAAAATTTATACTACCACAATCCTAACATCAAGAAAACTCATGATGTTTGTATGTAAAGTGCCAAACATACATGCAACTATGCAACATATTGACAATTGAAATTAACATGTTATGCAACTAAATCATTATTCTGGGGGTAAATGACACTCTGTACAGAAAGGGGTAAAAAATAAGTATACATGATGTTAATTAACAAAATGCTTGAGTTGAAAAATTACAACAGTTAATAGCTTAGAAAGCAAGCATAAGTGAATGAGTGAAAATATCAAGAGTTTGATAGGCTAGTGGATGCAACTACTACTACTCAATAGGGATGAACTAAGTTTTATTCCCTGATATCTCACTATCAGGACCTAATCTTGCCCAACTCATAACCACCTCCCCTCATGTTTTTTGTATAAAAGGGACCGTTCTGTGTCACTAACATTCATCGAAAATCGCTTAGCTCCATTTCAAATCATATTCGACACAACAAAAGAACTCACTGAGTGCTAAAAATGGTGACCTTCACAACTACTGCCAGTACATTATACATCTTCTTAGGCCTCTCCCTGTTTCTCGCAAGCACAATGCCAATAACAGAAGCCAAAGTTCACTACCATGGTTTCATTGTAAGTTGCTAGCTAGGATTAGCTCCACCTGAAAAATAGTAGCTAGCATAAACTTCATTTTGTTGCTATTACGGCTTTGTAATTATTGATTAATATTGATGGTTCATGTTTCTGATACAGATTCAAGCTACACCAGTGAAGAGACTGTGCAAAACCCACAATGCTATCACGGTGAATGGGATGTATCCAGGACCAACGTTGGAAGTAAACAACGGTGACACACTGGTGATCAAAGTTGTTAACAAAGCTCGCTACAATGTTACAATTCACTGGTAATTTCATATTTCGTACATACAATAGATCCGCCATGCCTATTACGTACTAACCAGAACAAGATACACAGAAACGTGTGCATGCTGCAAATAAATGCACCAGCATGCATGTAAAGGCTATATATATTACGCTGACACATTTCGTTTAGTATATGTTAAGAAGTAATTCTCTGTTTCGCATATGTTCTCATTATCCAACGAATGCAACAGGCATGGTGTAAGACAAATAAGAACAGGTTGGGCTGATGGGCCAGAATTCATAACACAATGCCCAATTAGACCAGGAGGGAGTTACACATACCGATTTACGATCCAAGGGCAAGAAGGAACTCTCTGGTGGCACGCTCATAGTTCTTGGCTGAGAGCTACAGTGTACGGAGCTTTAATCATTCACCCAAACAAGGAGATTCATATCCCTTCCCTAAGCCAAAACACGAGACAGCCCTTCTTCTCGGTAACTAATAAGGATCCGTAAAATATGCAATAGAGTGTACTACTTTATATCTGTCATATTCTAATGAACTGAAATAAAATGATGGATCAGGTGAATGGTGGGATGGGAACCCCATTGATGTTATTAGAAATGCAACTAGAACCGGAGCTGCCCCAAATGTTTCAAATGCTTACACCATCAACGGTCAACCCGGTGATCTATACAATTGCTCCAGCAAAGGTACTGTAACAGTTCCGATAAAACCAGGGGAGACAAATCTTCTGAGAGTGGTGAATGCAGGACTTAATCAACAACTCTTCTTCAAAATTGCCAATCACAAGCTCACAGTCGTCGGAGCAGATGCCTCTTATGTGAAACCTTTCACCACGTCAGTTCTCATGCTAGGACCCGGCCAGACAACTGATGTCCTGATCACTGCGGATCAGAAACCTGCCAAATACTACATAGCAGCCCGCGCTTATGCCAGTGCTCAGGGTGCACCATTTGATAACACCACAACCACAGCTATCCTTGAATACGGACCTGCCAGAGGTGCCAAAGCTAAACCAGTTATGCCACGAATGCCAGCATTTAATGACACAGCCACCGCCACTGCTTTCACAAAGAGTTTCAGAAGCCCAAGAAAAGTCGAAGTGCCCACTAAAATCGATCATAATTTGCTCGTGACGGTTGGTCTAGGACTCAACAGATGTCCCTCTGGTGCAAGAAGCAGAAACTGTCAGGGGCCTAATGGCACCCGCTTCACTGCTAGCATGAACAATATATCTTTTGTGCTCCCATCCAATTTTTCATTATTACAAGCACATCAACAAGGCATTCCTGGAGTTTTCACAACAGATTTTCCTGGAACTCCAAAAGTGAAATTCGATTACACTGGAAATGTGAGCCGAGCACTATGGCAGCCTATCCGTGGGACAAAGGTGTACAAGGTAAAGTACGGAGAAACAGTACAGGTCGTACTACAAGGAACGAGCATCTTTACTGCTGAGAACCACCCTATTCATCTCCACGGATATGACTTCTACATCCTCGCTGAAGGTTTTGGAAATTTCAATCCAAGCAGAGATACTGCCAAATTCAACCTCGTAGATCCACCCCTTCGTAATACAGCCAGTGTACCTGTTGCAGGATGGACGGTGATCAGATTTGTTGCAGATAATCCAGGTTGGCCGAAACATATCATTAACCATATACATTTCGATATATATGTGATCTCTTTCTTGTTTTAAAATTTTCTAGCACAAAATCTAACGCATAAAGTACAAATCAATAGGTGTGTGGATTATGCATTGTCACTTGGATGTGCACATAGGCTGGGGCTTAGCAATGGTATTCCTTGTGGAAAATGGAGTCAACGAGCTTCAGTCCCTGGAGCCTCCTCCAATAGATCTTCCACGCTGTTAGTTGAATCAAGCCTAGAGAGTTTAATCTGCAGCAAAAGGTTCCCTGCAAAGGCAAACATCAGTATTTTTCTAGTTGAAATTTGGATTTCTGTCATTATTTTGCCACATTTGGGAGGCGGGTTGGTGTAGTTTTTAATTCATTGTAGTCAATTGCGTCATCAAAGAGCCAAGAAAGATGGTGAAAGTTTTCCGGTACAAGCACTGGATAACTGAACCAGGATTTTTCTGAATGTAAGAATTTTGTTGGAAAGATACTTAATGATACTATGATCCATAATGTGTCAATTCAAGATTATAGATAAGGCGACAGTTTCTCACAAAAGACTGTTGAAAAAAGTTCAAACACTTGGAATGTATGACACAGTCACACAGCTAGAAATGATATGAGCTCTACATGTACTTGACAGAAAACTAGTAGAAAACTAGCTCAAAACTAAATTGGACAAACTGATTTGGCTTGCCCTACGAACGGCTATTGCTATGCTTAGAATCCACCACTAAATCTTAAGGAAGTTTTTCTTCCTCTGAAATCTGTGGCGGTAACCCCTCCAACATATATGAGTACACTATCAACTCTCAGTACATATGTGACAGCTTGAATGACCGAGTCCAGTGTCTTGACTAGAGATCAAGTATAAGCATAGCTTTCTTTTTTTTTTCTTTTTTTTTTCTAGTGCAGAGAGATAAGTCGAGAAGGAATGTAAGTAATGTGAGCAATCAACATCGATCAGACGAACTAAATCGTTTTGAAGATAGACGAATTAAGAAAGCACAACAGAGTTCGGATGATTAGAGTTGTACATCACTTTCTATTGAGTGTACCTTAGGGATTGTGTTAGTACACAATGCATTAAGACTAGTACTTCCCCTGTATATAAAAGGGAAGAACTCTAGCTAGCAGACTCACTTTTCCCATTTTACATTTCATCATTTTCTCCTCCAATTGTACTGCAATTCTCCAGTTATTCAACAATATACATTCCAATTCAATAATACCAAATGATCGAGTTGCATTATTACTGATATGATGCATAACCTGGAGCACTGTAGTTAAGACTTGAAAGAAGCAGTTCAACCAGCAATAATTTATAGTTTGAAAGTTGTGGATATATTAACACTACACCAACTGCTTTCTCTGTCCGAGAATTTGCTGTTGTTTATCTGTTTTGGTCTTGGAACATAAACTGGCAGATCCACCTTTTCACTAGCTAGGATGACTGAATGAGAATAATACTCTCTCAACTTACTTCAGGTACTAGCTAGCTCTTTCAAGAATTGTTGAGGGTTGTGTTCATGTGAAATAAACAACTGCTCCATCTACTTGAGGTTACACACAAGAGTACATTTCATTGCTATAACGAAAATTCAAAAAAGTGCCTATCAACGTTGTGGATTATAAACCTATCCTAGCTGTATCCACACTCCACTATTACAAGATCAGATTTTGTTATTAGTTGGATGACCTGGTGCTAGCTATAAATATAAGGAATCTGAATCCATGAATCACACTTAAAAGAAACAGGTGTATTACTGGCTCACCTTTCTCTAGAATGTCATCCCAATCGAACCGATACTCTTTCAACTTGGGGTACTGATCCAGTCAAACATAGAGATTCCCCTGTTTTTATTTTCACCTAAAGTATCTTACAAGATTTGGTAGTACCCAACGTATCAACAAGTAAATCAGCATCATACGAATTGGTTGCCATCCCTTGGGTTCACCTCTCCATACACCTGGAAATCCGTCACATAAACGTTGCCGAATTCTAAAAGATAGGGAAGAAAAAAAAAAAAGGATGAACCAGAGTTAAGAAGCGTCAAAAGGGTCATTTATAAAGGAAAAGAAAAAATATTATTGATCTACTGATCTACACACATGCATGTTAAAGCCTTACGAGTTTCCAATATATTGGAGTTATGTGTTATATAAATGCATACTCTCTATGTACAAGGATGGGAAAGATAATAGATTACAGTACCTCCTATTCCACTCAAATTTAGTTTGCCACATTATTGTCTTCTTCATCATCATCACACCTGCTTAAATGAAAAGTCAAACTGGAATCAATAAATTGGGGGTTGAATATGGAAACTGAAGTTAGAAAGGCATATATAGTACGAGTAGTAGCATATTTGAAGCAGAAAGTTGCACTACCGTCTACTGTAAACTAAGAATAAGAAAACCAATACTGAAGTACTAATAAGTTTAAAGGTAGAGTAGAGTTATAAACAAAATTACTTACTTAACATTCAGACCGGATTCTTTCCAAATACCGAGAGAGGTTATGAGAGAAAACAAATAAGGAGAAACTGTACAACTCCATTGATCAAATTGTATGTAGAATGATGAGCCCAAGGGAGGGTATTTATAGGTATAAAATCTCTACTAACTGTTGATGTACAAAAAGAAAATATACTAAGGAAATTTTTTAACTCTACCATTCATACTGCTAATCTGATCCAGTCAAACATAGAAATTCCCCTGTTTGTTTATTTTCACCTAAAGTATCTTACAAGATTTGGTAGTACCATGTACCTACTCAGTTTCAAAGGAAGTTGGTTTAACAAATTTCTGTTTGTTGCATACGTTCTGTAGACCAAGAAATCAGAGCCAGTAAATATTAATGCCAAGGCCTATCGACTAGATCATCATCTAATTAAACACCATAAATAAATAACTGGAATACTCTGTGGTGGCATTGGAGGACGATTTCCCTTAAATTGTTACCCCTGCATCATTTGCATGGGGGGAGGTGGTTGTCGAAAAAGGAGGGATCATGCTCATAGTTGTCGGCCTGGGCAGCTGATTAAGTGCCATGACCCTAGCACTAGTGGGGGTAGAATATTGGACGTCTTGTCCAGGAGACCTTGGAACATTGAGAAGAAGGCCAGCATGTGGAAGTAAAGGCTCAAGTGATGGGAGGAGGTGCTGGGCCAGGTAGGCTCCTACCATCATTTATCACAGCATCATTCCCGTCCTCACAATCACCCTGAGACATCGCTTGACTAGCAGTGCGGCCAATGCTCCCAGTGTGACCTTCCCATATAACCTGTTTTGGTTGCTCATCTTTCTTCTTTTCATTCTCAGCCTTAACGGAATCTAATACTTCATCCTCTGTAGTGCCGAAAATATCAGGATGGGTTCTTGCAAGTCTGACAATGTTTATGGAAATTTCATCACCTGCTGCGAGAGTCGTATCTCTTAATCTTGGCAAACATCCTATCCTTGTGTTCCTTATACTTGGGATCAATGAGGATATTCTAATATGTTCATACATCTCGTCGATGAGAATGACTTCACCCTGGGGAACATATCTAGTAGAATCCCTTCCATCAGAAATTCTCTCCTCGGGTCTCTTCCAGTTCTTCACAATTCTCATTGATGCTTCTTGGCTCTTGCCCATCTATGGCTGCCCTGGCATATCCCCATCCTTTTCAAGCTTAGAAGCCCTCATGCCCTCCTCAACGAGTTGGACTTGTTCGTCCATGTCCATTTCCACCCCCTGAGTAGGCTCAATTACGTCATCTTCTTCCATAGTAGTCATCTTGCTCCTCCTAATAACTTCCTCAAGTGTCATTGGAGCAGGTAAATCTCATCCTTGTCATCAGCAAAGTCTATACTTTTAACAACCACAAAGTCATGCCAATCAATCATGGACCGCTCGTCGATCAACTTTCTGCCCGGCCTATTCTTGTGACTGTTCCCATTCAAGGCGATGGATGCAGCATTCAAGGGCTGTTTTCATATCCAAAACTCTATTATTGAGCTTAGACGTCAACCCTTTACGAGGCATTAATACTCTTGAATATGCATCAGCAAGCAATGTAAAGAACATGAACATACTAATATATGTGTCGACAGACGAAGGAAATGGAATTGAGGATTATTGCTCTGATCACTACTAGTCAAACCATTCAAAAAAGACTTGCCATTTCGAGCCACAAACTGAGCAGTGAGTTTAATTATATCCATTTCCTCCCCTGTATTGTAATCACTTCAGGAAGCTGAACAATATATATTGTTCAGGCTCCGGAGTCCGGGGATTCAAGAACTATAGGTACAAGTCTAAATGCAGGCCAAAAACAATACCAAACGCATATTGTTTCTTGCTGAACAGACATGATTTGGCTCCATAGTTGCTTCATTCAATAGTGGTGACACATTGACAGCTAAATATTCCCGTAACACATACTACTACTTGTTAAATCGTCTCATCTCCTTGTTAATGAATAATGATCCAAATATCCACAGGCAACTGAAATTTACCTACATTATGACTTTGAAGCAAACTCTGATTCCCAAAATGGTTCTCCAAAATTATGCCGGGAAACGAATATTCCATTTCCATCATAGAACGAGCACAACTAATTCTCCATGCCACAAATCATCTCATTGAACTCATGTATAAAGACCGTAGAACAGCTAACTGCTAAACATTCTTGCTTGCTTGGTGTATGAACCAAAATGACCTTATGATAGAGAGATTCTCAATTCCTTAAAATGCACTGCAACTTGAAAGTAAAACCAACCATTTACGTCACAGATCCCAAATCACAACCTCAAATACCTCTAATAATCTTCTTCTTCTTCATTTCCACACTACACTGGGCCAGAGACGCTTGTTCCAAGTCCTCATGTTTTCAGATTCGAAGAACACGGCCACAATTTGGTTTCCCAAGCCTCATGTGAGCGTGGTGAGTGAGGCTGCAGAGAAATATTGTGGTGGAGGTGAAGAAGAGTCACTCAATTGACATGGATGAATGTTTCTGAGAATGAATTTAGATGAACAGATTGATTGAATTGTATGAATGTTTTGGTGAGGATTAATTTTCCCAGTAAGAATAATAGTACAATTAGGGTTCTTGGCAAAGAAGAATTGGGGAAATTTACTAATTAGGGTTCTTAATTGGGGACAAAGTTTTGGGGGTATTAACATTTTTAACCTCTGGGGGACTAAATTCGCAAACTCAGGGGTAAAATCCACAATTCATAGCGCTAGTCCAATCATTTGTCCAAATTCAATACTACTAATTTCGAGCCAATTACATTTATAACGAAAATTTGCATTCACTCAACGAATATATTCGTTGTGAAGTTCGTCTCACAAGCTTCACGTTGATATATAGAACATCCAAAACCGATTGTAAATGCTCATATAAATAATTGCTCAAAGTTCACCCAAAAACACATTTTTCCGCGTGGCGGTTGTAACGCTTCAACCTACCACTTTTGAGTCAATTATACTTTTCACCGTTAGATGGTTTCTACGAGTGTAATATATCGTTATGAAGCTTGTCTGACAAGCTTCATGACGATGTAACAAAGTACTAAAACCAATTACAGATGATCAAGTTATAATGACACGAAAACGCGAAAAAATTACGATTAGTTTGACTCAATTCCAACCAATTTCCAACACGCACGTCATAGTATTTGGTACATCAAGAGATTTGAAAGAAACAAAAGTAGGTGAAGTAAAACACCACAGGTGGTTAACGATTCAATGTTCAAATTGAACTTGTATGTTTATAGAACGAAAAAAAAAATAATCGATGAGGATAAAATCCGTTCAAGGAACTACCTCTTCATCTCTCAACCCATCTGAGCTCTCGGTGTTGAGTATATGTCTGGGAACTCCGGTACCTACAGTAGTAAAGGGGGAAGTAAGGGGGAGGGGGGTGTGAGCCGGCCTACCTCAGGTAGACCACCTTCAATTCAATGTGTAGGGAATATAGAGACAATGTGTAGAGAACCGTGTGTCGTTCATAGTAAATGCGGGCATATATATAGAGAGGATACAAGCGTGGCCCCACTGTCGTAGGATGTTTTGTCGGCTGGCTTGTTGGGCAATCCCTCGAGGTAAGCTCCTACATGAGCTTCGACCCCTCCAGTCTTCTATACGCTTTCGGTGCTGACCTTTATCGATGTGGGGGGCTTCTCGGTACGATTTCGAGGGTAGCAACTAGATGATAAGGGTCATAGTCCGAGGCGGGGTATGTTATTCGAGGCAGTCCCCTATCCCCATATCAATAATAATAGGTTTCTCACAAACAAAATAAGAAAATATTGAAAACTTTATGCGCAGCAAGGTATTTAGTACGCTCTAATTAAAACTAAACCGGACTATCCATTAAATCGTCCTCCTGCAGTTGAGCAGCCGTTGTTGTTGGGCTTGGAACGACATCTTCTGAGTTAGTTGGAGTGGTTAAAACAGAGTCGAAATGGAAGTAAGAACAAATTGTGGTGCCTGCATGCTTGTCGTTGTAGTCATTTCTTAGTATTCGGAACCGTACTCCGATACAACTTATGAGCCACAACCATGTGATGAGTGTCGAAAACCAGGTGAAGATCGAATAATTGATCAAAGATAAAGTAGTCCAATCAGTCACAACGTAATGTACTGCACAACAGCAAACATGAAATACATCCAATAATTAATCGATTAGCTTAGTCATAACACATATTCCGACCCAAAGGAATTGCATAATTTTGCCAATTCATTCGTTATTCGTTAGAATTGTATCATTTCATTTCTTTGCGACTTTGCTATCTTTTGGCTAAGTCTATAATAATTTTATATTCTATCCATCAATTCCATTGGCTGCAAAATTACGATAATGTAAAGTTAATGTCAATATTTAAAACTCTTTTTCTTATTTCTTTTGCTCCTAAAAACACATGGTGCAATTACTTTATAGAACGAATGAGTATGAGTATGTTTTAGTCAAATATCATATCATATGTTATCACTATTATCTATGTCTATTTTCATTTCTTTGCATAATCCAGTCTTTAATTTAAAATACTGCTCTATTTTTTTCAATCACAACTTACTCCGCTTCTATAGTACTTCTAGTATTTATATTCTGTGCTGCTATATATCTAAACATCAAATGTCACATTCAGGGAATACATTCTTAATTGGAATACAGGGAGTAATAATTAATTGGTGAGAATGAAACAGGAGAAACTAAGTAACTAACCATCATCGTAAGCCATATAAAGCATTATCATCGTGGGGATGTTCCACAAGCCACTGAACAATATAGCACCAGGTATATTCAAGTGCCTTAGCAAAGACTTGCGATCTGCCAACAAGAGATATGAGTATTAATTATATTATTTTATCACCCAATATTATAGTACTTCCTGAGTTCCATTGTTTACTTAGGATGGAATTGGTTTGATTTCAATTAAATTAATTCCAAATCATAAAAGAAAAGTAATTAAAATTTATATTATAAAATATAAAAGTTCTAATATTATACTATAAAGTTTTTAATTATGTTCATTGTGTGTTTAAATAAATTGAGGTCAAACACTTGAAAAAGTCAACAAAATAAAGTTTTACTATATTTAATTATGGGACGAGGAAGTAGCAAGTTATAGAAGAGAGAAATTATAAAAAGTTGAAGCGTTTTAATTGGAAGAGTGATCTATCGATCTTACATGATGAGTGGGTCTTTGTTGCAACCATGTAGACGAAGTAACAAATTAACAACGGCGGTAAATTTTGGATGGCAACGGCGGAGGAAACAATTATTCTATCTGCATGTCACCGAACATCACACAGTACAAGTTAATATTAGTGCACGTCACATAATATAAATAAATAATGAGAACAAAAATAGAAATACGAAAAAGATGGCACATCTCAATATATTAAGATATCGATCAATTTCTTAAAATATGAGTAAGGCCTCTTATCTACTTATCTTCCTTTAAAAAACCATTATCAATTTCAATGTAAATTTTTTAGGAAAGAAAAATTAAGAACTATGTGGTTTTTAAAAATAGAAAACTACTGTATTTTATTATAAACAATATATATATATATATATATATATATATATATATATATATATATATATATATATATATATATATATATATATATATATATATATATATATATATATATATATATATATATATCTGTGTGTGTGCGCGCGCGCCAAATCTCAGAAAAGACTGGTCCTTCCTATATTTATAGGAAGGACGTCGGTTCAAGTAAACGCATGAATTTTATTTTTTTTGCACACGGTATTTTTTTTCACTGTTTCTCTGGTTTCCTTTTTTTTTTTTCAGCTTTATGTTTTTTAATCTTTTATTTATGTATGAATTTAAACCCCGAAATACGAACTAAACACCCAAGATATGAATTAAAACCCCGAG
Organism: Plantago ovata; assembly: GCA_028274465.1. NCBI lineage: Eukaryota > Viridiplantae > Streptophyta > Magnoliopsida > Lamiales > Plantaginaceae > Plantago > Plantago ovata. The sequence continues at coordinate 130,427,509 of CM051455.1, forward strand.
ATACGGACTTAAACACCCAAATATGAATTAAAACACCTAGATACAAATTAAAATTCCTAAACACGAATTAAAATCCCAAGATAAAAACTAAAACCCTAAGATACAAATTAAATCGCCCAGATACAAATTAAATCCCCAGATACAACCTGCAGCCCCCCAGATACAAAGTAAATCCCCCCAGAAACTAATCAAATCCCTCGGATACAAATTAAATCCCCCCAGATACAAATTACGGCTCCCCAAATACGAATTTAAAATCCCGTACAAAATTAAAATGTCAAAGATGTGAGTTAAATTCCTCAGATTCGAATTAAATACCCCAAATACAAATTAAAACCCCTAGATACAAATTATAGGATCGGTCGATCCTATAATTATAGGAAGGATTCTCTAATACTAACTCTTTTAGAAATAGAAAACTACCGTATTTTATTATTATTATTAATAATATTAGTGTTTTACATAAAAATGTCTCTAATATTTAGTTTTTCTTAGCAAGACTCTACTTGCATAAATATTTATTTATCGAATGTGATGTAACTAGATTTTCGATAAATTAGAAGAGAGTAAGTAATTTACCAGTATGAGGAGAACAATGGGAGAGGGATGCAAGGACGAGGAGGTTGAATAATATGGAAAAAACAATGACACAATTCTGCACAATATAATAGTTTTTCAATGCTGACTCTAAAGATGATATTGATGGTTCTTCCTCTGTCCCTGGCCCTAGCCCTGCTGATGAAGAAGAAGATATCAAAGGTTTCACCAAACATGACTTTGCTGATGATTCCTCCACCATTCTTGATCTCCTCTGATAATTAGATGCAACCGGCCAGAAGAGAAATCGATCGATCGATGGCAATATTTTTTTTTTTAATATATGTATAGAAGATCAACAATATCAACGGAAAATATAATATATAGACTGACTTTGTATAACGTGTGGTATATATATAGATGTAGCTAGGCTAGGTCTAGTAATTTTACTAATATAAATAAATTTAGCGTGTGGTCAGAATAACATTCTTTTATTTTTTTGTTATTTCTTTAGTATTTTTTTTAAATTTTATTTATTAACTTAAGGGCATGTTTGTTTCGAGCATTGTGAGGCATGGCAAATTTGTAATTAGTGGAAAGTCAACCCAAAAAATCCAATTTTGTTACTAAAATGTTATTAGATGTCACAAGAATACCCTACTATGATAATAACTCTTTCTGAAATATTGGTCTGAAATTATTGGTACAAGTACTCTCTAATTATGAATCACATTACAAATTTGCATGAATCTGTTTTAAGTAACATATTGTCCCGCTTACCAATCCATGATAGACACTGCGGACATATCTGATCAGCATTTAGACAACGGTAGGGTGGAGATGTATGATAGATATTTCTTATGGCTCGAGGACCGAGAAGTTTCCAATTCAGATGTGGTAAATTGCACTTTTGGTGCCCTAACTTGCAGTCCTCTGCGATTTTGGTCCTATGTTTGACGAATTTTGCGAATTCGGTCCTCTAATCCGTATAGTTCGCCGTATAATCGTGTTAAGTCGACTAAGTCACCGTATACCACCTTAATTCGTCGTCCAGTCACTATACTGTTGCCAGAAACTGTCCACAACATTGCCAATTGATGTCAAACGTAGCAGAAGCTGTTTTGGTGGTAAAACAAGAACATTTCCCTCCCCTTTTACCCTTACAACAAACGACAGAGGCTCAGCGAATTCATATATCCACCACCACTGTTAGCTCCTGTTCATGGTTAAAGAGTGTCAAGCATATATCGAGAATGTTCTCAACTAATATTGGAAGACTTAGGATTGATAGTACTCCAGAATCTTGAAAGAAAGAAATCTAGTCCTTTACTCCACGTTTCTAGCAATACATATCTGTATGTATATCCTCATTATCATTTCCATAGATAGGAGATATGTTTAAATCTTTTCCATGTAATCTTGTACCTTTGCTTGTATTTATAAGTAACCAGCAGTAATGAAAATTTATTCAACACCAATATATAGTTTTCTTCATGGCATCAGAGCAGTTACGATCCAAAAACCCAAACACATACCACCCAGCTACCGCCTAACTCTACACACAAACACAGGGAACAAAACAATTAAAGAGCCAAAATCATGTCGAAACCTGGTGATGCTAAGACCACCGGAATCTCATTTGCCATAGAACCAATATCACCATACTTCCTCAAAGCCTTTGCCAGCACCAACCAAACTCAATGGACGCTGCCGCAAACTCAAATAGTAGGAGATAGAGATGATATTGAAATAGGCAAAAAAGGAGTTGATATGAGCCCAATACCTGGGCTAAGTCCTGAACAGTATGCCATGGCTGCGAATTTTTTTGGCTTCTCAAAAGAGCAAATCAATTCCTCAGCTAATATGGTTGTTGGTAAGATGTCAATTGACAGGCCCTGGGTGATAGACTCAAGAGCTACAGAGCACATTACGTGCAACAAAATGTTGCTGGATAAAATTACCAGTAACAAATCAATGGTTCCCGTGAAAATTCCGAATGGAGACCTCATACCGGTGAAAGGAGTTGGGGACATTAAGCTATCAAATGGATTTAATATCCGAGATGTGTTACATATTCCATAATTTCAGTGTAATCTACTCTCAGTTAGTAGATTAACGGCGAGATTTTAACTGTGCTGTGACATTTTTCCCTGATTTTTGCATCATGCAGGACTTGAAGTCGAGGAATCTGACTGGTGCGGGCAGATGTTGCAATGGTCTTTATTTCTTGGAGCCTATGAGAAAAGAAGCTTCAGTTATGAAGGTAACCATCGACTCAAGCATTTGGCATAAGAGACTTGGTCATGCCTCTAAGGGTAAACTACAACAAATCCATTCTCTTCGTGATGATATATGTGCTTTTGATGAGTCTTGTGATACATGTTTTCGTGCGAAACAAACAAGAACCCCCTTTCCCTTGAGTACAATAAAAACAACTTCATGCTTTGAGCTTGTACATTGCGACATTTGGGGCCCATACAAAACTCCCTCATTTTCAGGAGCACATTACTTTCCCTCATTTTCAGGAGCACATTACTTTTTATCTATTGTTGATGATCACAGTAGAGGAGTGTGGGTTTTCTTAATGAAGCAAAAATCTGAGGTTGCACAATATTTAACCACATTCTGCAATATGGTGAAAAATCAGTTTGACAAAAGGGTGAAAAGAATCCGTAGTGACAATGGAGTCGAATTCCAGTCTAGCTGCATGTTAGATTTTTATTCCCAACATGGTATTATTCTAGAAACCTCATGCACCGACACACCACAACAAAATGGTGTAGTTGAAAGAAAACATCGTCACATTCTAGAAGTTGCAAGGGCATTAAGGTTTCAGGCTAATCTACCTATCACGTTTTGGGGAGAGTGTGTCTTAACAGCAACATACATAATAAACAGACTTCCTTCTAGAGCAATCGACAACAGAACACCCTATGAGATATTGCTTGGTCGGGAACCGACATATGATCATTTACAAGCATTTGGATGTCTTGTTTATGCACACGACAATCACAAGGGAAGGGATAAATTTGCCGAGAGGGGGAGGCCATGCATCTTTGTGGGATATCCTAATGCACAGAAGGGGTACCGAGTTTATGATATGGAAACACACAAAATATACACCTCTAGGGATGTAAAGTTTGTCGAAGAAAATTTCCCCTTCAATGAATTAAGTGACAAACCCAATCGTCGGCCGGAACGTCATATTGGCAGCATCGATATGGAGTCCAATGCAGGTCAACAATATTTCTCTAGGCCCATTGAGACACATTTTGATGAATCTGGGTCACTTGAGAGTAACCACTCACAACAGGAGCCTGGTAATGATGAACATAGTAATATGGACTCAGGGGAGCTAGCCCAACAAATGGACAAGTTTTGCAACCTCAACACGAAAACCTTGGGCGTGGGCATCGACATAAATCCAGGCCGAAGAATATGGATATCTATGAAACTGAATATGTGGGCACTTTAGACCAATCGCAACCCGCATCAGATTCAGAGACCTCGACGGTACATCCTATTTCAAACTTTGTTTCATATGACCGTTTCTCTAACTCACACAAAGTTTTTCTTGCGGCCATCACTTCAAATGATGAGCCAAAGTATTTCTCTCAGGCCGTAAAATATCATGAGTGGAGAGAAGCCATGAAAAATGAAGTTCAAGATCTCGAAAGTAATGGCACTTGGACTTTGGAAAAATTACCTCCCGAAAAAGTGGCTATTGATTCAAAATGGGTGTACAAAATTAAGTACAAGCCCAATGGTGAAATTGAGAGATATAAGGCTCGGCTTGTTGCGAAGGGCTTCACACAAGTTGAAGTTATTGATTTCCACGAAACGTTCGCACCCGTTGCGAAACTTGTCACAGTTCGTACAATGCTCGCAGTAGCAGCGAAAAGAAAGTGAATTATCCATCAGTTGGATGTAAACAATGCATTCCTACATGGGGACTTGGAAGAAGAGGTATACATGAAAATTCCTCAAGGATTTAGAAAAGAAGGAGACACGAGAGTTTGCAAATTGCAGAAATCATTGTATGGGCTCCGCCAAGCCTCACGCAATTGGTATCAAAAATTCACTAGTGCACTTGTTCAGATTGGTTTTCAGCAATCCAAGGCGGACCATTCACTGTTCATTTTGCGGAGAGGTACTATTAATGTCTCTGCATTAATTTATGTTGACGATGTTATTATTGCAGGAAATCATGAGAAAACCATTGCTGATACTAAAACATTTCTTGATGAGAAATTTAGTATTAAAGATTTGGGTCCATTGAAGTATTTTCTCGGAATAGAAGTCGCACGTTCATCCGAGGGAATTGTTCTAAGTCAACGAAAATACACACTAGATATTCTGGAAGAAACTGGTTTGCTAGGAGCCCGGCCTAGTAACTTTCCAATGGAGCAAAACCTCAGACTAGACAAAGATGATGATAGTGAGGTTGTCGATAATACACAATATCGTCGCTTGATTGGCAAACTTTTATATCTCACGGTTACAAGGCCTGACATTGTGTTTGCTGTTAATGCTCTTAGTCAATTTGTCTCGAGTCCTCGTCAATCGCACATGGATGCCCTCATTCGCATTCTTCGTTACTTGAAGTCGACACCGGGTCAAGGTGTTCTCCTGCCAACTGAAGGCGTCTTGAGCCTTAAGGCATATTGCGACTCTGATTGGGGCGGTTGTGTTATGACTCGTCGTTCTAGAACGGGTTACTTCATCTCTCTTGGTGGTGCACCAATATCTTGGAAAACAAAGAAACAATATATTGTGTCACGTTCTTCCGCTGAAGCAGAATATCGAGCTATGGCAAGTACATTAAGTGAAGTTTTATGGCCGAGCTGGCTATTGAAAGATTTCGACGCGCCACAACTATCAGCTACACCCATGTTTTGTGATAATCAAGCCGCTCGACATATTGCCAACAATCCCGTATTTCATGAGCGGACAAAACATGTTGAAATGGATTGTTACTTTGTGCGTGAAAGGGTGGAGTCCAAAGAAATCATACCCTGCTCAATTTCTACAGCTAATCAAATTGCTGATATTTTTACGAAGGCATTGGGTGCTGATCAGTTGAGATATCTACTTGGCAAGTTGGGTGTTCGGGACCTTCACACACCAACTTGAGGGGGAGTAAAGAGTGTCAAGCATATATATCGAGAATGTTCTCAACTAATATTGGAAGACTTAGGATTGATAGTACTCCAGAATCTTGAAAGAAAGAAATCTGGTCCTTTACTCCACGTTTCTAGCAATACATATCTGTATGTATATCCTCATTATCATTTCCATAGATAGGAGATATGTTTAAATCTTTTTCATGTAATCTTGTACCTTTGCTTGTATTTATAAGTAACCAACAGTAATGAAAATTTATTCAACACCAATATATAGTTTTCTTCAATGGCTGACAGAGAATTGGAAGACTAAGATCTTATACTTGTTGCTGAGTTCATAATCTTTTCCTCATTCTTTTTTTTTTCTCCTTCGTTCTTGCATTTTTCTCCCCAAGTACATTGCCACCCTCATCATTGTGCTAAGGCTCTTCGTTTCTCGTTTGGATTTTCTTGCTTGAGAGTTTCTTTGATGATCATTTGCCGGAGTTGTAAATCGCGTGCATATTCTCTCAATCTCTCTGTTTTTCCTTCTCTTGGGTATTTCATCGAACACCTGCTGATTTAAACTTTCGGAAGCTTCATTTTGTGTTTATGGGTCAAAGGACTTTCCATTTTTGTGTGCAATGCATATTTGGGAGTGTTGATTAATTGTTCATTCTGCTTGAAGCTTGATGACCAATATGAAAATTTCCCATTTCTCTAATGTTCTATTTCCTCTGTTTTGTTTTTTTTTTTTTTCGTTTTTTCTTTTTTGAATAAATGTTTTGGTCAATCTTTTTCTGGAAAATTTTGACATGTCACATTGCCTCAAGGAGGAGACTTGAATCACGTTTGTAATTGCAAAGCTTTTGAATCAAACTTGAATCTTTTTCTGGAAAATTTTTGAATATGCAGCCATGGACATTTACACTGACGGTCTATGAACTCAAATTCTTGAATCAAGTTTGTAATTTTTGCATAATATATTGGAGGAATTGAGGGTGGAATTCCCCCAAAACTATCTCTAATTCTTCTCCAATTCGCCCTTAGTTTGTACTTTGTAGGAGAGCCAATTCGCCACCTCAGACTGAATTTGCTGCCATGTAGGACAGGAGGACAAAAAACGCTCTCAAAACATGATAATTCATATACGTATGCAAATTAGAGGACCGTATATGGAAAACAGAGGACCGTAAACGCAAAGGACTGGAAGATAGAGGACCAAAAGTGCAATTTACCCTACATGACATCCAGATATGGAAGTCTAATGCAGTTGGACACCATCTTCAGTATCTTAATGTACGCTGTGATATTAAAGGGGACAAGGGGTGGTGTTCCCAAGCAACTTCATGAATAACAGTTCATCGAAGGAAATGAGTCTTAAGAACTGTTACATTTTGGAAAATTGTGCTCCTAACCTCACTGGCTTTGATCTTGAGGAAGTACTAGAAAAATTCTCAGTACATGCATGCTTGCAAATGATCAGGTTTTGATTCTTCGGATCCTCTATCACTCACTGAAAATGACATTTCTTTAGTAGTGCGGACATATACGGAGTTCATAGTGTTGTTAGCGCACTTGGAATGCCATTAGCAAAAGCTATCTGTGCAACTAGTGATTGCGGTGGATTTTCAATGTTTGACCTCAAGTTGTTGTGGTTGAGCTTGAAATCCAGAAGACAGATTTGTTCTTCCTGAAAACTTGTCAAATCTCTGAAATTTTCCTTTTTTATTTACTCTGTACAAATTTCTGTATGTCATTATATATGAAGTTTTAATTTGTTGCCCAACATGCTACATTCTCATATATTACCTTTTCACAATCCACATGTCCCTGGGTAGTAATATGTATCATGATTTTTTTTGCTAAAAAAAAACCACTACTTATTTAAAACTAGAATCGGGGCACCGCGCTAAAGTGTAACTTGATATGATTTTAACCATGTTGTTTACGTGAGCTATTCAAAATTGTGAAAAAATAACAAGTTTCCTGTTGAGTTCGATTCAACAATAGTCGATTATACCTAATCACAAAAGCTCACAACACAACTAAACCACCAAGAACCAGCTGCACCAATCAAACACACACCCAAGCAACCAAAACAGAAAAACAGAGCAAGAACGATAAGCAAGAAAGAACACAAGAGTTTAACGTGGTTCGGTTGTAAATAACCTACGTCTACGGAGATCAACCAACTTCCACTATATTATATCAATCCCAATTACAAGTCCCTAACAGTATGCAAGAAACAAGAACAAATCTGTCTCTCAAAGCTAGAACCTATAATCTATATAATATCACCCTTCGAAGTAGTCGAACCGGGTCTTCAAGCTGTGTTGTTATGTCTCCAGATCTGGTTATGAGCATGCAATAATCACCCCTTTATATAGCCTTCAATTTGCAGCTATACCTAAAGGAATTCGAATAGAAATTGATTTCCTAATGGGGACAATTACCTTTTCCTGATTGCATTCGGAAACAGTTGTTGAGATAACACCTCACAAATCTCCACCTTTAGCTCAACACCAACGACCTCTGTATCCCTGAAGTTAGGACACACCCCTTTGTATCTCTAAGGTTAAGACACGTCCCCATGTACCTCTAAGATTAAGATACACCCCCATGTACCTCTAAGGTTAAGATACGCCCCCATATGCACCTCTAAGGTTAAGATGCCTCCCCGTATGCACCTCTAAGGTTAAGATGCCTCCCCGTTCCATCCCTGCGGTTAGGATGACCCCCTCAAAGTCTTGACACCCACAAGTTCCAGGAAAAACCTGAACTTTGGTCCTGGAAGCGCCTTAGTCATAGCATCTGAAGCATTCAACGACGTATGAATCTTCTTTATCTTCACAACTCCCTTGGCAATGATATCTCTGATGAAGAAAAACCTTACATCAATGTGTTTTATCCTTTCATGATACACATGATGCTTTGTCAACATAATAGCACTTTGATTGTCACAGTGAATATTCACATGATCCTGTTGGATACCCAACTCATTCAATAATCCACCCAACCAGATAGCTTCCTTAACTCCTTCAGTGATAGCCATGAACTCCGCCTCTGTTGTAGATAATGCAACCACAGACTGCTGACTTGCTTTCCAACTAACTGTTGTGCCAAACAAAGTAAACACATACCCTGTGATAGACTTTCTTCCATTCAAGTTCCCTGCAAAATCTGCATCCACATATCCAACCAATGGATTCTGCAAGTCATTGCTTTTCTTGAACCTCAGTCCCATCATCCTTGTGCCACTTAAGTATCTGAGAACATCCTTCACAACATCCCAATGCCTTCTCCCAGGATTCCCCATGTATCTGCTGATAACACTCATAGCATATGCAAGATCTGGCCTGCAGCAAATCATAGTATACATAATACTTCCAACTGCACTTGCATAAGGTACTCTTGACATAATCCTTGCTTCTGCATCATCCTTAGGACATTGTTCCTCAGATAACTTCACCCCAGGTGCAATAGGAGTAACCACACTACTGCAATTTGACATATTAAACTTGGCTAGAACCTTCATGAGATAACTAGGCTGAGATAGAAACAGATTCTTCTCTTTCTTGTCCCTAGTGATATCCATCCCAAGAATTCTACTTGCATCCCCAAGATCCTTCATCTCAAATTCTTCTCGAAGCTTCCCTTTAAGTGTTTCAATCTCCTCCATTGACCTGCTAGTAATCAACATATCATCCACATACGAGATCCTTCCATCTGCAATCTCCTGAAACTCATCAACCAGAGCTTCATATCCAGTACCTGAGTATTCTGGGACCTGATTATAAACCTGTTGTTCTGGAGTTCCGGTCAGGGTTGCCTCAACCCCTTGTCCAACACCTAGTGTATCAACCTGCTTCATAGCCCAAACAACTTCTCCTGGTGTTATATCAGTTTCATCCTCAGACTCCACCTCAACTGAAATACCCTGTGCATATCCTTGATCTCTTGTATGCTGATAGTTTGAAGTTTCACCAACTTCCTCATCAAGTCGATCATCACCATCTGACTCTGAGCTACTACTAGACTCCTCATTCACTGGTAATATAGGCTCAGCATCCGCAACATCATCCTCCACTGTGGGCTCCACATGAGAGTGAACTCTCTCATCTTCTAACTCAATTCTGGCATTTTCTGCAGAGTCGAGGTTGAGTGCAGGGTTTGGTGAACCCCCTCTGTCAACACCTGCCTGCTTGTCCTTCAGAGGTAACACATCTTCATTAAACTAGACATCTCTGCTTATAATACACTTTCCCTTTCCAGGTTCTATGCACCAAAGCTTATATCCTTTAACCCCCTTTGGGTAACCAATAAAGATACACCTCAATGCTCTAACTTCCAACTTATCTTGCTTGATATGTGCTAAAGCCAAGCAACCAAACACCTTGAGTTTTGAATAGTCCCCAGTTGTTCCAGTCCATACTTGATCGGGCATCTTAAACTCCAAAGACACAGCTGGACTCTTATTGATAAGTATTGTTGCTGTAACCATAGCTTCTCCCCAGAAACCTTTGCTTACCCCAGAACTCAGTAACATACACCTAGCTCTCTCCAATAGAGTTCTATTCATTCTTTCCGCAACTCCATTCTGTTGTGGTGTACCTGCAACTGTTCTGTGTCTAGTAATACCCTTCTCTTTACAGAAATTAGTAAACTCAGTAGATAAGAACTCCAATCCATTATCAGTCCTGAGATACTTCAATGATCTTCCTGATTGATTCTCTACCTCAGCTAACCATTCCTTGAACTGATTAAATGCTTGATCCCTAGACTTCAGAATATAAACCCAGGCCTTCCTTGAATAATCATCTATGAATGAGATGAAATATTTACCTCCACCTTGAGTGAGTGTCCTGGATAGTCCCCATAAATCTGAATGCACATAATCCAAGTTAGCTTTAGTAGTATGCTTCCCTGTGTTGAAACTGGTCTTGTGCGCCTTCCCCATCACACATGTCTCACAGAATGGTAACTTAGTGAACTTGTCTCCTCCAAGTAATCCCTGCTTGGTAAGTTCCTTCAATCCTTTCTCTCCAAGATGGCCAAGCCTCTTGTGCCATAGATATGTGTTGTCATTCTCATGAACTGCTGCACTTTGTCTGCGTCTGTAGTTTTATCACCAACATTCTCCAAGTGTGTTGTGATCTTGTCAAACTCTACTAACTGCTCCAGAATCGGCCTACCTTCATCCATCCTAAAACCAAGAAACTTCTGCTTGAGATACATCATCTGGGCTGATGATTTCCCCATATAAACTTTTTCAAGTTTATCCCAGATTTCTTTTGCATCAGTACACTTGATAACCTCCCTCAATGCTTCGTCGCTCAATGAGTGAATTAGTGTATTGAATGCCTTCTTCTTTGCATCGTCTTTAATATCCTTAAGACCTTCATCCCCCAACAGAGCATCGTCAGCTCCATAATCCGATAACAAGGCCTTAACCCTCAGTTTCCACAGACTGAAATCTATGTGCTTCGTCAGCTTTTCAATCTCGATTTTAGTTGATGACATTGCTTATATCAAGCTTTGGATTCTCCCGGTGAATTCCTTCGACCCTTCTTCCCACAGACGGCGCCAATTATTGAGTTCGTATTAAACAATAGTCGATTATACCTAATCACAAAAGCTCACAACACAACTAAACCACCAAGAACCAGCTGCACCAATCAAACACACACCCAAGCAACCAAAACAGAAAAACAGAGCAAAAACGATAAGCAAGAAAGAACACAAGAGTTTAACGTGGTTCGGTTGTAAATAACCTACGTCCACGGAGATCAACCAGCTTCCACTATATTATATCAATCCCAATTACAAGTCCCTAACAGTATGCAAGAAACAAGAACAAATCTGTCTCTCAAAGCTAGAACCTATAATCTATATAATATCACCCTTCGAAGTAGTCGAACCGGGTCTTCAAGCTGTGTTGTTATGTCTCCAGATCTGGTTATGAGCATGCAATAATCACCCCTTTATATAGCCTTCAATTTGCAGCTATACCTAAAGGAATTCGAGTAGGAATTGAATTCAAATAGGAATTGATTTCCTAATGGGGACAATTACCTTTTCCTGATTGCATTTGGAAACAGTTGTTGAGATAACACCTCACATTTCCCTTTGCAAGTAGCATTATTGCTTTTGCCTTTTGGTAAGTACGTACATAGTATCTATCCTACATTTTATATTAGACTCCAAACTTTGTTCAACAAATTTCTACGGTTTCCATTTCTGTTCTCAACCGTTTATGAATGAATGAAACAATCTATGAGGATTAAGGTAACAAAAGCTAACAAACATCATAATAATGTGTACTATTTGTAGGGCTGTAACATAATTATGGTTCCTTTCCTGAGAAACACATAAAAACTGTAGAGGCATTGAAGATAATTGAACACATTTAGATTTATATGAACTTTAAAAAAAAAAAAAAAGTAAGCATATTTATGGTCACAAGTGTTTTATTCTGAAACACCTAATTTTCTCACATTTTCTTACTTCCTAGAGTTGCCACATAACAACTTGTCAAACACCATTAACTAACTTCTTCGTGCGGCTTTTTAACAAATCTACCAATATGCATACCAAAAGCAGGCAAAGTATACCACAGGTGAGGCGATAATTCATTGTTTACAAATAATATTTGAAATCCAGGCCAGTTGAATGACACCGCGGCTGCGAGGCCTTGCGTGAATATCCTTAACGGCGGTGAACTATTGCAGGGGTAATGAAAACACACAAAGAACATAACATATGCACTCAACGACGTTGATAATCAGAAAAAGAATTGATACCCCAAATTGTGAAGACCGGCATCTAAATTAGATTTGAGGAAGATGGAGTCCAGCGTTAAGCCGTCATGTCTCATGTACATATATACTGAAGCTATGTGTACTTGCGTAGATTCATGAATAGACACAACCGCTCTGGAGAAGAAAGTTGTTCGGCGAAGGGGATAAAGCAACGTAATTAAGCGGTGTCTTTAGTAATGTCTATTAGTAATTAAGATATACCACGACAGGTTTTCAAACAGATGAATATAAGGAAATAAATCCGGTTCTACGAAAACAGATTTTTATAATTGAACCGAACCGGACTACCAAAAAATTAAAAACCGAACCGGACGACCACAAAAACTCTCTCTTATTATATTGTTCAATAAAATCACTATTTATGTCTTTTCAAACTTTGGACAATTACCGCAAGTTAAATTCAGAACGAAAACATACTGTAAATCTCTGAATAATCATAGGTCTCTCTCAAACAAAATAAGAAAAATATTGAAAACTTTATATATATAGCAAGGTATTAAGTGCGCACTAATTTAAACTAAACCGGACTATCCATTAAATCGTCCTCCTGCAGTCGAGCAGACGTTGTTGGACTTGGAACGACATCTTCTGAGTTAGTTGGATTGGTTAAAACAGAGTCGAAATGGTAGTAAGAACAAATTGTGGTGCCTGCATGCTTGTCGCTGTAGTCATTTCTTAGTATTCGGAACCGTACTCCGATACAACTTATGAGCCACAACCATGTGGTGAATGTCCAAGTGAAGGAGAAGAACGAATAATAGAGCAACAATGAGAAATCTGGCCAATCATTCACCGGTAGCTTTTAGTCGAATACCATATTCCATATATATGTCATCGCTAATAGTAGTATCAAGTATGTCTGATGATAAGATACTCACCATAACCCATAAAACAAGTTATTATCAGGGCGATGAGGCTACTGAATATTATAACACCAGGTATATCCAAGTCGATTAGCAAAGAGTTGCGATCTGCCAACAAAAGAGATATAAATATTAATTATATTATTTTATTATTATATTATATAAGTAATAATATAAGAGAGAAATTAATTATTATAAAAATTTAGTTAAAAAAGAAAACATAATTAATTTAAATAAAAAGGATTAAAAAAAAAGCAATACGATTTAAAAAAAAAAACAGATGAGTATAAAGTTGAATCGTTATAATTGGAAGAGTGATGGATCGGATCTTACATGATGGCGAAGTAACAAATTAACCACACCGGTACGCTATGGCGGAGAGACAGATCATTCTGGCTGCATGTCACCAAACATCACGGTACAAGTTAAAACTATATAAATAGAAAATTACTATTCCCTCCATCTATATTTAATAGTCCCACTTTAACTTGAGTCAAAAAAATAAATCTCACTATTTTAATAATTTATATACACCTTAAATTGTCCCACTTGTACTAATTTTCAATTGTATAATTCATATATTTAATTGTCCCACTTGTAATGATTTGTATTTATAATTAAAATATGTCTGATTCATATCCCAAAATGAAAATGTAACTATTACTCATAGACACCAAAAAAGAAATATGGGACAATTAAATATAGATGGAGGGAGTATATTTTAAACTTATCCTTAACAATAAAATGCAGGACTCTACTCATAGTCAAACTTATTCTTAACAACTCATGAAAAACTTCTCTTACTCTCACTTTTAGTTAATTTAAAATAATATAATAACATAATTGATGTACAAATTAATTTTCAACTCAATCAATTATAATCCGTTCATCTTATCCATTCAACTTTAATCTGTTGCATACATGTGAATAAATGAGATACATCAAGGATAGAGGTTAGAAGTATCATTTCAAGAAATAAAATAAAATCATTAAGCTAATAAAGTTCTACCAGATCATCTTTAAAGTAGTATGACATTTGCTCTATCTTGCAAATACAAAGGTAACAAAACATCCCGGCGCAAAACTTTGTTAGGAAATATATATACATACACATGATGAGATACTACCCTCACTGATGGATGCACAATATGTGAAGGGGGGTCAAGTGCCACCCTCATTTTTTACTTGAAGTTACAATATATTATACTCTCCACTCTAGAAATAAGTTTACAATTCGAATATATTTATTCTGCGTATTTTCTATTTTAATCTAATCATTATGTGGTTCAGTGGTCAGGTCTTGAGTTGATATAGGTTTGGCGTGGGTTCAAAATCTAGTTACTAACGGAGCGTTTGGAGCTCATTCGCACAAGTCTTTTATCTTTAAGGCTTAAAAGAGGAGTGAAGCCTTTTTAAGATGATGTAAAATTGTGCTTGGAGTAATTTTTAGAGGAAAATAGATGTGTAGAGTAGGGATAATAATGAGTTGTAAGAAGGAATGTTTAAGACGCCCAAAAGACTTTTACAAATGAGCTCCAAAGGTTCCGTAATTGTTTTATTCGAAGCTATTCATTTTACTAAAACAGTACCTCCTCCTTTCATTTCTCTTCTTATTTAGTTTCTCTTTGTTTCTTTCTTAGTTCAAAATCATTTATTTCTCTTAGAACATAATGATTTTATGTTCCTTCAACATTCTATATTTAATCCCGACCTTGTGATACATGGAGTCCGCCTCTTTCTTTCGAACGGAAGTCACATCCGTTGGAAGGGTCAAATCCAAGTTCTCCTCCGTAGGAATCTCATCAGGTGCCTCACCTCCCACATCGGGTCTTCGACGGGCGCCGCCATATTCGAAACCCTGCTCTGACTCCTTAACAAACGGGTCGAAGGTTGAGGGCGGGTTTTTTTCGACGGATGGAGTGAAGAGGGACCTCCAACCACCTGGTTCGACGTTAAAAACTGGTTCGAATCAGTTTGGGGGAAAGGACCAGTTTCTCTACCTAAAGAGTTGGATCTCTTATTTACGCTAAAAGAGTTTTCAGATTTCGGGAGTCATCACTGGCACCGGGTTGGACAATGTTTCGTTTCGACATCCTTACAACAACTACCAAAAGGAATAGTCAGTGCGAACCCAACCCGGAACCAACTAAGATTATCGAAAAAACATGAAGTATGTGTTACAATTCGACCCTACGACGTCACGTTCGGACCCCAATAAAATCTACACTACACCCCAAATTAAAGAAAAAGAGAAACTACGACTATTTATCAGGGAACTATTGCCGGAATCCATGCCGGAGGAACCACTCAAATATTCAAAACCCAGAGGCAAAAACGATACTATAAACATGCCACTCGCATCACAGAAACATTCATCATGCAGTAAAAGCAAAAACGAAGGTATAAAGAGAAGATAAAAGATCACAGATAAAACCCCAGCGGAATCTGTGCCAGAGAATAACGTCCTAAAGGTGAAATCAGAAACAAATAAAGAAGCGACGAGCAAGATTCAGAGCAAAAAGCACAACAGAAGCAAAAACTTTGCAAACAGAAAGCGACAGAGATCAAAGCGAAAAGAGAAATCAAGCATCAACACATTAAAAAGCAATCGAAACACGGCAAAAAGCAAGGGTAAAAACCATACTTGTGCGTAAAACGGCGATTACGAGCAAACTCCGGGCAAAAAGCCGGTGACGGCCGAGAAAGCAGCAAAAGAGGAAGGCAGTAAACAAGAGAGAAAAGAGAGGAAGTGAAGGAGAAATGAAGAAGAAAAGGGGAGGAAGGGTTTTTTTCCCTCTTTTACTGCAGCAATTATTGCGGTTACAAAACCGAGGCGCGTGTCTCACACGCCACCACTAGAAAATCGACACGTATGGGGCCACGAATCGACATGCGTCAAGTTCAAAATTTAAAAAGAATTCAGGTCCCCGTCTAAAAGGCTCCTTCAAAACCGTACCATTGAACTTGCGATGGATTCCTTGCCATCATCCATCGAAACTTGGGGGACTCATGATAAGGGAATAAGTGATACTGGTTAGAGGTCGAACACCCGCATAAGGATTCGAACTAGCAAGTAACCCTCGAAGGCGTTAAGAAGTACCCAATGGCCAGTACCCCCCACTAAGGACCACAGTTCTACCACTCGAAGTAACCAAGGGTCAAAGTACTAAGTCCATCCTATCTCACCACCTGAGGGTCGAAAGAACCAAGAGTGTCGAAGGGAGAAACAATACACTCTATTGTCCGGTCCGTAAAGTACATCAAGGACAAGTATGGGGCTCGCATTGTATCCTATATATACGTCCTCATTTATTACACTTGACACACGATTCTTCCCCTCTCCTCCTTACTGTGTCAAAATCTTCTCACTACATTAAATTGCAAAACGGTCTAACTTCGGTAGGCCGGTTTTAGATCCACTCCCCTTCAATCTTCCTTTGTTTTGCAGGTATTTGATGACGCTAAATCACAACCCGTCATCTAGGCTCTATTTCTACACTTTTGCTGTTCTTTTACCTTATTTTATAATAAGAAGTAGTTACTTTTGTTATGTTTTGTGACACAGGGTCCCCGGATGCATTATGGTGGAAATAGCGTAAAATAGGCTTCTTTTGGTGCAAAGTGAGCTTACTTTGGAGTTTTGACCTTTCCATGGAGTAATCGGAGGTTCTCGAGGTCTGAGAAGTGCATTTCCAGGAGTTTGACGGAGTTTTGAAGGCTTTAGGACAACTAAAGTTCGGAAAAATTCTCCACTGGCCATGGCCGACGCAGCGCCACCTGCAGTGGCGCTTAGCCGCGGCACGGGATCAGATTTCGGAAATTATATTTAAACTCGTTTCAGTTAGGTTTTTCCATAAGTTTTCATTCATTAGCAGCCTACCACAAACCCTAGGGTTGAGAGACTCTTTGGATCAGATTTCGGAAATTGTATTTAAACTCGTTTCAGTTAGGTTTTTCCATAAGTTTTCATTCATTAGCAGCCTACCACAAACCCTAGGGTTGAGAGACTCTTTGGAGGCAACCCTAAGCCTCCAAAGCCATCGATTTCATCTAGAGATTTGCTACCGTTGCTAGATTTCATTGTTTGTGTTGGATTCGACATTGGATTGCTACATCCATCAATACCTTGAGTATTTTCGTATCCATCTATTTATCTTTTCCAGATTTATTATGTCTTCTATTGCTATTGTTATGATTATGAATATGCATGCCTGTTTATTCGTTATGAGTAGCTAATCGGTACGTGTTGATAAGGATGTAGGTTATATTGATATGCTTGTTATTATGTTAGCATGAGGCTATGAAAGGGATATGTATATGTTAGATTATGGACTGGTCGATATCTAGCTATGCGTGTGGTAGTCGGGAGATTTTCAACCCTCGAAAGGATAGTGACAGGATCCTTGGTCACGAAGACCTAAACAATCACTCTTTCATTGAATTGGTTGGTGACAGCTTCCATATTAGATTTAGGATGATAGAATAGCCATACCTACATATATGTAAAGCTAGAAAATTAGTACATGTTGATTAGCTTCTTCTATTGTATGCTTGACGTTCCTATGCATTAGTGCCCGGATACTGTCTTCATGATTTGTATGCTTAGTTGTGCTTGTCATCGATGGTATACGTCGAAAACGGTATAGAATCCTACGTCAACCACTTGCTAGCATATGAACAAGTAATGTCAATATATGCCTACTACCTATTATCAACCGCTCATTTCCTATTTGAATCTCATTAGTATTTATCTCTATCGTTAGTGTTAGTTTAGCTTTTGTTTGATTACTTTAAATTCCAACTCTGTTTACTTTGATTGATTAAGTAGTAGTAGATTAGTCGTAGCCTAGTTAGATCCTTAGAGACCGACACTCGAGTTAGCTTGCCATTACACTAGATTTCTGTGAAGTTCTGTGTAGTTTAGAGTTAGCTTGGCATTTATAAATATTATTTGATAGCTTGTTTTGTTCACGACGCAATCCACGCTCATCGGTATTCTAGTCCCGTTCATACTCAAAATACTTCTTCCATTGGCTTCCACGAAATGAGAGATGATGTCATAAGCCATTGAACCGGTTTGACCCTCATCAATATGTATGTATACTTATAGAAGATCAACAATGTCAATGGGATATATCTCCAAAGTTGATTTTAAAGATCTTAGTTTCATATATACACAAACGAAATATACTTCCTCCGTAAATTTAAACCGTAAATTTTAAAGATTTCCAGTTTATTTGCTTGATTTTTTATGTTAGGTTTGACACTAAATTACTCATAGTTCATTACAAAACTATTTAAGTCAATAAAATAAAGTGAAACTCTTTAAAATTTACGGAAAAAAATAAGCAGATCCATGGTATATTTATTACCTTTAGATATACAAGTATGGTCAGGGTTTTTTTTTATGAAGTAGCAGTTTTTATTACTTCTTAAAGTCTATACAACGGTTGGTCAAGGGCCAAACCCACACATCGGGTGGGCTCCCCATATATGTCCGTGACAAAACAGTTTTTCAACCAAACCGGCAAAAGATCCCAAGTCCAAGACACCACCGGCTGAGCTAAGGTGTTGGATTGTGCTGCTCCTACTTCATGCCGAAATCTACTACTAGCAACTTTAGAGAGGAAGTCAGCTGTCGTGTTTCCTTCCCTATAGATGCCCTGGATGTAGATAGTCCCAAAATTTGAAATCAACTCCCATAGATCACGCACAATGGCTCTTGCTGGCCAAGGAGGATCCAGCTTCCTGCAAAGCACATGCACAACATATTGGGAGTCAGTTCTAATCAGTATAGAAGAAATATGTAAATGTTTTGCTGCAAGCAAGCCATCACGAATCCCCAGAGTTCAGTAGTGTGATTATCACACTTTCCTACGAACTTTGCCAGACATTGCTTAAAGTTACCCACAGGATCTGTTATAAGACAACCAATCCCAGCATCCCCATTATCTAGAGTAGAACCATCGGTGTACAGACAATACACACCGGGTGGTGGTTGTGCAAATTTACAAGTGATAAGGACCTTAGGCTGCTGATCCACTATAACCTGTTTCAAGACAGCATTTCTTGCACAAGATAGCATAGTGTGCTGAGTAAAAATTTCATTCCTGAAAATAGCTAAATTCCTAAACTTCCATATGGTCCAACACCCAATAACCAAAGCCAATTGGGCCTGTGAATTGGTGGAAAAACTGAACAAGGCTTGACCAAAACTGGCTAGGTGATCTAAAGGCAAAGAGGGGAAAAAACAAGTTCTGAACTAATTGAAAGCAGGGCAAAGAAAAAACAAATGAAGACAAGTTTCACTAGCTGCCTGGCAAAACACACAAACATGTTCAGTGACACTCTGCTGCTGGAATAATCTGACTCTAGTAGGTAGTCTATCATGAAGTGCTAGCCAGGTAAAAAACTTCTGTCTAGGTAAGACCTGTAACTTAAGTATGGTCAGGGTTGCTAATTGAATTGTATTCCTAATGCTCCTCCTTTGGATTTTTGTTTTATGTTAAATATAATTGCTTTGGCTGATTAAAAAAAAAAAAAAAACCATAATTGACTATGTCCGTCGTGCTACGACTTTACGACCCGTTAATGAACTAGTTGAATTTGTATGTCATACCCACCCTTATGATTTATGAAGACTTGAGGCCCAAGTAGCGAAGGGCAAACAATATTTATTATAATCTCTAAGAACAATCCAATATTTTAGACAGTTGTGGAAATGTCCAGATTTGAGAGAGAAGCTATAAATATCCAATCCAGCCAGCTCACTCATTTCCAGTTTGGCGATTTGTTTCTGGAAACACCACTTGTTCATTAACGCTTCATATTTCTGCATTTGCAATATTAACAGAGGATAACACAGTTGTTCCTCTTCTTTAACAAGCTAGGCCGCATTAATTCTTTCTTCCAAGGTACGCTTCATATTCATTTCCAAGTTTTTCAATTCAAAAATGACCATTCCAATCGATTGCATTTTTTTGGTTCCGAGTTGTTAGGGTTTACATGATTTCCTTGGCTGCTAAGTAAAAAGTAGCTTGTTAGTTTCTTGGGGCCAACGTTTTAGACTGAGCTACTATTTCAACGTTTAGCTGTTCAACTTACTTGGTTTACACACTTTTTCTTTACTTCCCTGTCTGTATTAATTGTTTGCTCAATTCATCATTTTCTTGTTCTTGCTTCAGAAATTCCAACGTGGGTAGTGGTGAGAATTCAGAACCATGTCTGATCAGGTTTCCAGCTCCACATCATCGTCGTCAGAGCTGGTGAATCTTGAAACTGAGCCTAATTCAAGAAGACCAAAGGGCGAAACCATAACCGAGCGTCTCGCTAGATGGAAGGAATACAATGACAGACTTAATTCTCTTGACATCAATGAGAAGAAACCTGTGCGGAAAGTGCATGCCAAGGGGTCGAAAAAAGGGTGTATGAATTGGAAAGGTGGGCCGGAGAATGCGAATTGCAGTTACAGGGGTGCTAGGCAGAGGACTTGGGGTAAATGGGTTTCTGAGATTAGGGAGCCTCAGAGGGGGAGAAGGCTGTGGTTAGGCACGTTTAATACCGCACTCAGATGCTGCTCGTGCTTATGACAAAGCTGCAAAGGCAATATATGGTTCTTCCGCAACGCTTAACTTCCCCGACCAGAGTGGAGAGTTTTCTGCAGCATCTTGTTCAACGAATTCAAACTTTCCGGAGGTAAAAAACGATGATATTGGGTTTCAAGCTGATGTTGATAAGATAAAATGTGAAGGTGTGTCCTGCATTGTTGAAAATACTGGAAATGGAACGGTGGAGCGATCTAATGAAGTAGATATGAAGGCGGAATTTTGTTCTGATGAGATCGGTACAATGCCTATGTATAATGTGGATGACCAACACCAACTTGATCCTTCGCAGCAAGACGACTTCTCTGAATTGGATGAGTTACTTCGGACGTTGGACTCTTCTCCAGACAACACTTCTGGAGGAAGCCAAGCTTGGCAGGTGGGTAGTAGTGACACAGTGTCTGGGGGATCATCTGGCCAGTTGCAGGAAGGCTTGAACATTACGGTTGATGAATTTCTCAAAGCATTGTACTCGGACTAAGCATTGTGAAGTACGTGAATGATGAGGTTTTTGTGGCTGTTACCGTGTTCTATATTGGAGATACTGGGTTTTGCTAGACCAAAGAAAGTTGGTATTGCCATCGTTGTAGCTAAATGATCACTAGCTGGTTTTCGACATGTTTTTTTAGGATAGAAGGTGGCTTTATTTGGGCATAGTAACAGTAGGAAATACATAAGGATGCTGCGGCTTTGCTTAGGTGTGAAAACCGGAAACATGTACATTCTCTTGGTTGAGACAGGCTGACAAATGATCTGTAAGTTCTTTAAGTCTTTGGTAATTCACTGAGCAGTTTTTTTGAAGTTTTTTTAGTTGTTCTCTGTAGCTTCTGATCTATGTTTGCTGTTCAGTTTTGATTACTATTGGAATGCGTTTTTCCTAGTTTTTATCGGCTATTGCGTCATGCTTATATTGACATTTGTTGTAAAACACTCTTATCTGTTCCAAAGTGAAACAAACCTGTACAATTTGGCAGGTAAATCAATATAGTTCGTCTGTCTATCCAAGAATCAATCAATGATATATGATTACACTTTCTTTTGCTTTTCCAATGCTGTAAACTTCCCAGTTTACAACAGTTAGGGATAGAAAAGCTTCGCAAACAAAAGCTCGTTCCAAGTGTCTTGAAGTCCTGGCAAACACCAGTGTACACAGTCGGCATAGCTCTTCGGGTTTGCCAACTGTTCTGGTGTTAAAGGACTCCACTGCTGCTTGTATATTGATGTGTGTGCATCCTTTCTATAATTTGACAGCTGCGTAATGTTCAAAAACGCAATGGGAACCTTGGATTTACTGAATACTTCTCCTATCACCCGCATTATGCTTCTTCGACTGTCTGATCCCCAGTATTCAGGATCTTGTATCATCGTCGTTTGATTGTAGCAGTTTTCGTCTGGTGGTCCTCCCCAGTCAATACTCCTAGAAATCGAACAATAGAATCAGTTGTATGTCTATTAGGCCTTGTTCATAGAGTAAATTAAGGACTGTTTTTTGGGCTTACTTTTGATGTGAAGGTGACATGCTAGTGAAGAACACTCTGGTTTTCTTTGGATCCATGTTCTTCTTGACCCATCTCACCATGCTTCTCATTGCCATCCGATAAGCATCTTCTGTTGGCAGCGATACGATTTCCTTCTCTTCATCATCGAATGATCCTTGCCTATTCAATTAAGGACATAGTTTCAATACTTTTGAAATCTCTAAGTACCACCAACTTCATGAAATGAAGAAAACAGTGATGAATGAACTTACAGTATTTTGAAATCCAAGCCAGTCATCCACCAGAGATAAGTGTTGAACACGATAATATCCGCTCCCTTCCAATTCTTCCCATGCTTATTGATAGAGCCTTTTCTTACAATCCGATCACTTATTCTGTGTACGACTGCATCATCTGAATTCGATTCCAGGAGAAATGGTGCCCAGTAGAACTCTATCGTCGCGTTGTAGTCCTTCGCTGTGAAAACAGTTAGTGAACCAAAAGTTTCCATGGATTTTGCATCCTTAGGAATGTCTTTCTGAAGTAGACAGACCATGGATACGTACTGTCCCCGATTGAGAGAATCTCCGACGTACAGCATCCTCTTCCCTCGAAGGGATTCAAGCATCAGCGTCGCGTTGAAACTGTTAAAATTGTAGTGAAGCAACATTCATTATTTGCGTTAGGCAAAAATAACTTGTGCTAGACGGTCTAACTCTAGTACAAGTACCAACATTTACAGTAGATATGATAGGCCATTAGTGGCCACTGTCACAAGACTGAAGACTCACAAGTCACAACAGTTCATAACCATTTGAGCTAATCCGAATTGTGCAGTACTACTAATCTATAATTAGACTATAAAAATATAAAAATTGATTAATATATGGATCTGCAAAAGAATAAACCTAAGTGGGAAGGAAGTGGAATTAAATAGCAAGCATATATATTAGTCTTTATTTATTTTTATTTTTATTTTGGTGTGCAAGAACGGCTGTATGCAGGTCTCTGAGTAATTTATTAGCAGATGGAGCATTTTATAATAGCGATTGTTCAGAGATCAATGTATGATGGAGGTTGGTCGGCAAGCTGTAAATGATATTTTCAAGATTACTAATACTATAATCACATATATTAGGCCTGTCAATTGTCATCACGTTATAATAAACATCTCATGAATTAAAAATCTGTTAACTTGCCAGCAGATACAAATGTATCCCTGTTTAAGTGGGAAAAGATCTCTATCAAAAGCATAACTTGGGCTAGTACACAGTTTTAATCACAATTTTCCTTTAGATGACTACTAATGTACCCTCTCACATAGCCAATACTTATGGTGTAGCAAGTATTTTCATATAGAGTAAAAGCCTAAAAGGGTAAAAGACTACAGTATATATTGAAATGGAAAAAACACATGACATATGGTTGGGATTGGAAACAAGACAATAGAACCTCAAACACATAATCCAAACATGTATTCCAAGTATTAGCATATCCACAAAAAAATAGCTACTCCCAATGGAACAGAGAAAACTCCAAAACACAAATCTGCCAGCTAAACTATATGATCTAAAGAAGAAAAAAAATATTACAAGGTTCACATGTAAATATTCACACACACATTACATTAGTACACATACCTTGGTAGAGAACATCCATGAGGCTGCCATCTCCAATGCTGGTAGTCCTTGTCAGGCCGACCATGTTCTTGGCACGTCAACTGCGGCTGAATATACGGGCATTCCGCCTCCTCGTACAGCGGCCTCTCCTCTTCCCACACCCACTTTCCATTGAACAAATCACAACCTTCTTCGCTGCTTTCTCCGATAGCGAATGGTAACTTTTCTCCTTTCTTCTCTGCCCCACACCAAGAAAAATCACAAATGGATTAGAACAGTGGGCGGTAGGGCCCACCTGTTCGCATGAATTTTATTCCTGACTCCGCCAGTGTACATACATAATAATTAAGAACATGTTTGACTTACTAGTTGCAGGTGATGATATGAATTGGTGAACGTGAGACGGTTGGTTGAAATCGAATCGTTCTCCAATGATGCAGCTGAAATCTTCACCGAAGAGGATGGTAACGAATACAATGAAGGCCAGTAACGCGAGGAGATAAGGCGAGAGACGAGCCCGTTTGAGGATGGAGGAAGGAGAAGAGGATGGTGGTGGCTTCATGAAGAAAGATGAAGTAAGATGTTAGTTAGTTAATTTGTTGTGTGTATGAATTTTGGTTACTTTAAGTATGAGGCCATTTGGAAGAGTGGTTGAATATACAAGTATGCTTCAGGTAGGGGGTGGGATATGAGAGATTTAACAATCGTTTGTTGTTAAACATGCATTTCATTTGAGAAATGCTATACAACAAAGTATAGTTGCTTTTTCCCATCATGAAGTGAAACTCAAGAAAAGTCAAATCATCAATATATTATAGTATATTCTATGCTAATATTAATGAGATCATGACAGCACGTAATATATATACCATATCAAAATTTTCAATTAATTAGACCACAAATCATATTTATAATATTGTGTTTCCACATTATCGATCATTATCCATATGAGATAGGCATTAACATTCAGTTTAGTAACTAGTGGGATTGTAGACGTGTAGACGGTGTATCGCTTGTAGTCCACTAAATTCACACTAGAATTGGCCTGGATTTGGGGAATGTCACTAAATCTCCTTAGTTTTTCACATATATATTTACCTAGGGTCGATATAATTTTCAATACATGAAATAGTTACAGTCGTCATCTAGTGTTGCACATAGAGGCCATGTATAGATTTAGAATGGGGCAAAGTACATCAAGATCCCATTAGATTAACTGCAGGAAATGGTGATTCAGAGTAATTTATGTGAAGTGCAATGATAATACAAGTACAATTAACAAAGGGAATGATGGTAGGACAGACAGGGTGTAGCCTAATCAATTTGGCTTGGATTGTAAGACAAGGGTAGTGATAAAAGGTGGTGAATCATTTTCTTGACTTTTTGCATATGGATGTGGTGTTGAGGTAGTACTTAGTAGTAGTATATGATGGTAATAGTAATCAAGAATATTAATTTATTTTAGTTGATTAGGTATTTGGTGAGTTTTAGGTGATGAATAATTGAGCTTCTGGTAACATTTCAACCTCAGTGTGTGGAATTTGGACCATTCTATATAAGCCAAAGGTCTTTCAAGAATTGTATTTGGTGAATCCTTTTGTTGATTAAAAATTAAGCAAGAATGACCGATCGACTTCCATAGAGTATCTACGAATGGTCCGTATTACATAATTGTTGGAGAATTATGACGCTTTCTGCTATCAAAATGAACTTCTGTCTAGTAGACTGAGCAACAGGAACTAAAAATAGAAAGAACCAAAATATATGGCTATAAACTAATGGCAAAATGTAATTTTAGTGTGGATCTTGTAAATAAATCAAACACCACACACATTAAATCAAGAGTAATGATATCGTTTTGTTTGAGTTCCTTAAGGCAAATTTAACACATTCCAATCCAACTCCTATACTACTCATTTACCATCTCTACTAGTAAATAACCCGTCGAGTTTCGACGGGAAATAGTAAATTTACAAATAATAATAACTCGTCGAGTTTCCAACGCAA
The DNA here is from genome assembly GCA_028274465.1 of Plantago ovata. Lineage (NCBI taxonomy): Eukaryota > Viridiplantae > Streptophyta > Magnoliopsida > Lamiales > Plantaginaceae > Plantago > Plantago ovata. Next base: position 130,453,540 of record CM051455.1, read on the forward strand.
TTAGTGTTTTATAGTATTATGGAATAGAGTCGTAAACCGAGGTTAGTGTTTTAAAGTATTGTGGAATACCCGTCAAATATAGTTCAAGTATTGCCAAATAGACAGGTCAAATGCGGTTAATGTTCTTAAAGTAATGTGAATAGACCCGTCGAATGCAATTAGTATTCTAAAGTATTGTGCAACAGACCAGTAGAAAATAGTTAGTGTTCTAAAATATTGTGAAATAGACCTGTCGGTCACAGTTAGTGTTCTAAAGTATTGGCGAATAAACCCGTCGAACGTATCTCGAGTATTGCGAGATAGAGCTGTTGGCCGCATCTAATGTTCTAAAGTTCGTGTTTTAAAGTATTAGTGAATAGATCCGTTGAACACAATTAATGTTTTAAAGTATTGTAGGCTTGTCAAACGCAATTAGTATTTTAAACTATTACGGAATATCCCCGTCAACCGCAATTAGTGGTCTAAAGTATTGCGGAATACCATCAGATGTAGTTCAAGCATTGTCGAATAGACCCGTCAAACGCAATTAATGTTTTAAAGTATTGCGAATAAATTTAGTGTTCTAATGTACTGTGCAATAGACCTATCGAACACAATTAGTGAACTAAAGTATTGTGTCATAAATCCGTCGGCCACGGTTAGTGTTCCAAAGTATTGTGAAGTAGACCCGTCGAACATATTTAATTAGTGTTCTAAGTATTGCGGACAGATCCACCAACTGAATTTAGTGTTCTCTAGTTTGTGTTTAATGCATTATCGAAAAGACCCACCGAACACAATTAATGTTCTAAAGTACTGCGGAATTGATCCGTCAATTGCAATTAGCTAGTGTTCTAAAGTATTGTGAATAGGACCGCCGACCGCAGTTAGTGTTATAATGTAGTGCCAAATAGACCCGTCAAACGCAATTAGTCTTATAATGTATTGCGGAATAGACCCGTCAATCACGGTCAGTGGTATGAAGTTTAATTTGAGAAATAAACCCAAATACAGTTCGTGATTCAAAGAATTATCGAATAGACCCGCTGAACATAATAGTGTTCTACAGTATTGTGAATAGACTCGTCGGATACAGTTGGTGTTCTTAGGTATTGAGGAAGAGACCAACCAAATGCAAATAGTATTCTAAAGTATTGTGGAATAGACCTGTCGAACGCATTTAGTGTCCTTATAAAGTATTGCAAAAGAGACCCGTCGAACATAATTAATTAATATTCGGAATTATTGTGAAATAGACGTTTTACTGTGTGAAAAACATTCGACCAATCAAAGTGGACATAAAGTGAAGTTGAAAATGCCATGTGGTTGAAGGAAGAAGTATGAAAACTTCCTCCTTTGTAGAATATATACATATTTGGGTTACAATTACATAATGATGAATAATGTTTTAAATTTTAATATAGAAGAAAATGTTAGAAAAAATGTTAAAATTATCTTGTGGGAGATTGGGATGTTAATAAATCATCATATCCTAAACTCAAAATCCGTATTACCCGTCCGAGCCCAACCCTATTACCCTATAACAATTTTTTATGGAGGAAGTTTAATATTCTCCTTTAATAGATATATAAATATATTAATATAAATTTTAAATACTTTTCGTACTAAATAATATTAAAATGATTCATACAAAAAACTAAAATTATTGAAAAATAATTATACAAATAAAATATTTTGGAGAAAAAATGTGTGAAGAAAAATAACTGAACTTTGTAATATATAAAATTATATGTTAAGTGCATAGATACAATAAATAAATGTGAAGATACAATATTATAGCCGACCTGTCTATGGCGGGTAAGTTGAATAATTAACTGCGACGGGTGAATATTTTGCCGAGTTTGTGACTCAGCACTCTGAGGATATAATAGACTTCAAACACAAATTCCACAATCTACGTGATCTCTATTTTTAACATAGAAAAATTATTTACTTGCATAAAATTTCTTTAATTCAATCTTTCTACATTTTTATATAAATGTTTTTACAAATATCAAAACTAAATTACTTTTAGTATACATATTTCATAATAATGCCAAATAGCCGAGTTTGTGACTCCGCACTCTGAGGATATAGTAGACTTAAAAAAACAATCCACAATCTACGTGATCTTTATTTTTAACATAGAAAAATTATTTACTTGCACAATTTCTTTAATTCAATCTTTCTATATTTTTATATTTTTTTTTTTTACAAATAGCAAAACTAAATTACTTTTAGTATCCGTGTTTCATAATAATGCCAAATAATTTTAATTCATAATATATACTAAAAATTGTTTTGAACATAATAATATCTATTTTTAATATGTATATATTTATTTGAGAATAATGATATTAAAATAAAAATAATGAATATGTATGGTGAAATGTAGAATTGTAAATTAGATTAATAGATTTAAGACATGTGGCAAGAATAAAATAATGGACCAATAAGAATAGAAGATTGTGGCACATGTAAAAAATAAGAGCATGAATTAATAATATATATTAAAAATCATTTTGAACATAATAATAATTATTTTTTAATATGTATATATTCATTTGAGAATGATGATATTAAAATAAAAATAATGAATATATATGGTGAAATGTAAAATTGTAAATTAGATGAATAGATTTAAGACATGTGGCAAGAATAAAATAATGGACCAATAGGAATAGAAGATTGTGACACATGTCAAAAATAAGAGCATGAATTAAGGAGAAAGCTTGAAATCTTTCTCCTTTAATAGATAGATAGATAGATAGATAGATAACTCCAAATATGATTAAAGCACCTTATGTCTCAGTTAAAGTTTCTTTTCTTTTGTTTTGTTACGATAGCATTTAGTTAGCATTATACCAAACCTTTAAATCAATAGTCTACTAAGTTCCGGTTGTGTTCAGTTTGCATTGAATTTACTATAACATTGCTCGGTCCCCCTTCGTCCATGTTAATTCCCAAAATTTGTAATTCGGTCATGCATCTGAATCGGTATGTTCGGTCACATATGGTTTTTCTTACCTTTACCTTTTTGTTATAGCAAGGGTTTATTTTTTTCATCTAAAAATGAATTAGTTCGATTCAACTAAATTCAGTTCACATATGTGGTTAGTTGTTTTTTATCATAATTAAGTTTATTTCAGTTCAAATATATTCGATTCAGTACATTTTAAATTCTTTGAGGCGAAAATAACATAATTAAAATTCTTTTTTCTAACATTGCATTAATAAACTATGAGTGTGTGCCAAAACACTTGAAAATGAATACTATAAACTTTTTAAATATTTAGGAAAATCATAATTTACGAGAATTGATTGCACCTGTGTAGATGTCGGGCTCGATTCAGGCCGGTTACGATGTCCTCGGCCTTGTGAGTGGGATGCATCATCCGAATGGCAGCTCACAAGTCAAAGTCAACACCCCAAGGGGAAACGAAATGCACAACCATGTGCAGCCCATTATTTCATTTGAGGCCGAAACTAAAAAGCCCATTCAATTTCCAATTGATGGCTTCTGTCTGAATTAACCAAAATTGAACTCGAGCCAGATTTTGGATTTGGACAAAAATCAACTCTGGAACAATCCAAAAAATAGGAGGAAAAAATAACGCAAAGCCCCAACTGCTTCTTCATTCGATATTCCATATCTGAGACTCCCGGCCGAGTCTCTAGACTTGATCAAAAGGAACCAGAAATCATAAAAGTGAATTAAATTGGCAATTCTAGTTCTGAAACTGAAACCAACATGGACAATTCCAGTTCGACTTCCACTCAAACCGAAGAGCCAAGAGAACACGGACGGTTCCACGGTTCCATGAATGGCCGATTTGAGAACCATACAACCGTTCCGTTCCATAGCTATTTGTGATAAAATAAATCTATATTTGATACAGTTGTTAGCTCTATTTAATTAAAGTTGTCGCAACAACTCTATTAAATGAGTTGTTGCAACTGTTGTCGTTTTCTCATTTCTTCATTTATTACTTTCTATACTTTCTAAGGGTGTATGTTTCGTAATCTTATACGTTACATAGTAAGACTATGTTATCTTATTTGACCATTTAGATATAATAAGTCTTTTTTGCGGATGTCAATAAGGTGATTGATTTGAAAAGTTATTTTTCGTAAATTTTTTAAAATAAGGTGATGGATGAACTATTAGTCACCTTATCAGATTATTTTGCCAAACATACACTAACTGTAAATCAGTTATAAATGTAAACACACAAAATCACACACCTCCATGAGATTTTTCCAAATCGACCGGCCTTACGTTCCAATGGAGGAAAGGTGGTCTTGTGACGGAGCAGACTTGGTGGAGACGTTACAAAGCTCGTGGTGACGTGACAGAATTGATCCAAAGAAAATTGGAGGTGTTTGTGCAAGATGATACTGGGCGGTGGTGGTGATGGTGTAGGTGGTGGGTGGTGGTATGTGGAGGTGGCTGGGATGAACTAGTGGTGGCGAGGTGACCGGACAGGAAGTGGTGGGTGGTTTGGGGAGAGATGATAATTTGGGAATGATAAATGAGATGGTGAAGGAAGTTAATTTTAAAGTCTACATCCATCAACAATAATCTTATTCTATTTTTCTTTTCTCTTTTAAGTAGAAACTGAGCGGTTCTTGGTTCCAAAATTGAACCATCGGTCTAGGAATCGAATTCAATTTGGTTCCAGTTCTCCACATATGGGAAACGAAGCCGTTGGTTCCAAGAACCGTCTAGGTCTACGAGCTTGAGATGCCGAAAAACTGTGACGTAAGAGAATGACTGTCATGGTATTTCTCTTGTACTTTAGTGTTTCTTGTTCTTTAGCACTTAACTCAAATGTTCTTTTAACTTTACTTGGATTTGGGTTGTTAGTAGTTACACCAATTCCCAACAATCATCCATATAGATTATAGAATGACTTCTCGGATTTAGAACCTATCATCCGTATGCCTTTGGCCTGTATACATAACCTTGAATATGTGTGAACCATCCGGTAGTCGATTAGTCTCAAAATCAAGCATCGTATATTTCCTAGCGTGTGGTTAGAATAAACGATCAACTTCATGAAGAAAAGAAAAATATTAAGAGGGGCTGAACAACAATAAAGCAAGAAAGAAATAGGAAGTACGAGTAGTATAAAATAAATGCAGTGTGGCAAGACTTGCAAGTTGCCAAGTAGATGTAGGCCAAGCAAACACCACACCTAGTGGAATCCACCACCACCACCACCATCTGTTATTTTTGTATGGTTACTTGCTGCTTTTATCATCAACATTGTCCGTGTGACTGTGTCCCATCTTTAATTTGCCCAGTTAGATCCAGATAATCAAAGTATAATTTTATAAAAAATCGTCCTAATATAGGTTTAGGTGGTGACTGGTGAAGATTGAAGATCCAATGAAGAACATGAAGACAGGTGTAAAATGACGAATCACTTGTTACCTCTTTTAGCTAAACATCATTCAATTGATGGCATATCACTTTTATTTTAACACTCTCTCTCTCTCTCTCAACATGTTGCAGCAATAAACAAACAAACAAACTGCTTTATTATTATCAATCAATAATAATAATATAATCCAACTGTGAGGTGTGGAGGAGGATATTATTTAATTTACCTCACATTAATTTTCCAGTTCTCCCATGATTTTCATATATACTCTCCCCTTATCAAATTCAGAAGAACAAATCCAATTAACAGAGTTTTCCGACAAGTAATCGCCCTTCCGGTGCTCCAATCCAATCGACGCCTAATTTGCCAGTCGCTCATCTATCTTTTCTCTGTTGTAAGTTGTTCTTATCTTCTTTTTCGATTTTTCTGCCGGATTATTTTCAATTGAAGCTCAACTGTACCTGTCTGTGTTGATAATTTTGCTACTCCTGTTGCTGTAGTTGTGCTTGCTGTTTGTATAAGCTTCATTTCTAGGGTTCATTGATGATGATTATGATTATGATTTGGGGGTAATTGCTTCATAAATCTTAAGGATGTATTCATGATGGGAACTATTTTAGCATAGTGATTTACATGGTTACTGATTCATTCAATTCAACTTGTTCTAAGCAGTACCATTCGTTTCGATTTTCGAGTTTAATTTAATCTGTTACTGATTCCTTGAGTCAGTTCAGTTGGTATTCTTGGTAGTAACTAAAATTTAAAAGCACAGTCATCCAGTAGGCTGGGATGTGAAGGCTACTTGGAGTCTTACAAATACGTAGAAAACTCGTCTTTTCCCTGTGAATTGTGATCTAGATTACTGAAAACACACAGGAGCATTATGTTCCACCGTTTGGTTGGCGGCCATTGATGTTCTTACCTTTGCTGTAATGTATTTATTTCTCTGATAATGAGCTTCTCTCAGTTTTAAATGAACTAAGATTAGTATTATGCTATGAAATTATTTTGCTTGTGCCAATACTGTGTAGGTTTTTACCTGCATGGTCAGTGCTTGTACTCATTGCGCACGTTTTACACTTGACTGTCGCTCTCTATACATGTAACAGGCTTAAAAGTACTTGTTGGCTGTGATTCATTCTTTCTTGAACAAGGCATGTATATACCTATATGAAGCATGCAACTGCAAGGACGACTCCCTTTGATGTATGGATGAGCAATGTGGTACTGACTCAATTAAACTTGGTGACCCGTGCACGAGTGATATTGTCGTACACCTGAAAATCAGCAATAGAAGGGTTCAGCAATTCCATTCACATTCAACCATTCTCAAGAGCAAGAGCATTTATTTTGCAGAAAGACTTTCAGACCCTTTCTCTCATCGTTGTATAGAGATTCAGTGCACTGATCTTAACTACGATCACCATGTGAAACTTCTAAAGTCTCTTTATCTCCCTTCAGACACACTTTTGGATTCGTGGGACTCTGTGCGGTCGGCTCTTGGTGTTCTTCAGGTAGCGACCACTTTAAGCTGTGAATCAGTCGTCAAAAGCTGTATACAGTACCTTGAGGCTGCTCCGTGGGAAGACAGTGAAGAGGATGAGGTTGTGAGAGTAGTTTCTCAATTGGGCCCAATTGCAATGCCCATATTAGCAAGAATACAAGCAGTCGATCTAAGTGTCACAAAATGTGTATTCATATCCGCAATGCGTTTTGCCACTTCTGTCACTGGTCCTTGCCTACCTTTTGGAGATGAGCTTAGGACATCTGCCCAAGAACAAGTCGAGTACATGCTTGGAGATGATGAGGATACACCTTTAGTTGCAAAGGACAACGAAGTAAAGATGGAGACTATAGGTGGTCTTTCCAATGCATTTTCATTATTTGAAAATGAGCTATCTTCACTTTTGGAAAGTGGTGAGGTTTTAGGGAGTAAACTTATGCAGTGTCTCGTAGATCTCGAATGGGTGTGCAATATAATGCTTAAAATGGGCTTAATGACTGATTTTGTTTCCAAGTGGATAGATGCGTCAGAACGAGTCCTTCAGACTCTTGAGGACAAGAAATTCAAAGACATAGTCTGGGATTTAAAACTGAAGCTTCTAGAGGTTACGTCAAAAGTTCTTGATGCAGTAGGCTATGGGAATGTAATTATTCCAGCTCCTCAACGTGTGAAGTTGTTAATTTCTTGGCTTCCTTTTATTAGAAAACTGAAGCTTAGTTTGGATTTAATGAACGACAAAGATGCAGATTTTCCTCACAAGATGGATGAGGATATGTGCCAGAACATTCAGGGAGCAATTGTTTCGCTAGTTTTAGGTCTGCCATCAGATGATCAAGCTGAAATTCTAGCAGATTGGATGAGTGCAGAACAGGTAACGTATCCTGATCTTAGTGAGGCCTTCGAGATATGGTGTTTTAGAACCAAATCTGCCAAGAGAAGATTAGTTGGAGGCTTGGATCGCGTTGGTAATCCCACCGTGAGCCTCTAGTTATTTTTTATTTTTCTGTCCGTTTCATTCAATTTCATTATGCGGGACCGTGACCTTCCTTGGAAGTGCTGTTGTTGTATGAGTTTATTACGAACAAAATAATGGTTATTTATATAGCTTCATACCTCTTTAGTTTCCAGCCTCTTTCCTTCACCAAATATGATTCTGTTTAGATGCTCTACACTGTGGGATTATTGTAAGTTTAAAAGTTGTCTAATCTATAATGTATAACTCTGGATAATCCTATCAGCCGACCAATATAACGAGGAAATGTAGTAGACTGGCAGTATCTTCATCCCAACACTATCATTTTTAACTCGGACTAACTAATGAATTAATTAAATCTGTAACATTATGTATATGTTTTTTCTTTTTTCATCTCAGGTTAAAGCCCAACCTAGTTTTTGTGTGTCAAATCCCCTATATGCATAAAGTTTGGCCAGATCTCCCGTGTCAAATCTGTTTCAGCGGAAATCCCCTGTATGCATAACATTATGGTGTTTTACTATTTTGTTATGATGATCTTGTATATGCATAAAGTCTGGCCAGATCCGATTGCGATATGTTCGGTAATTCAGCATAATGGATGTCTTGGACTCCATTGTTTCAACGTGAACTAGCTTATATCTATCAAATTCCATCTGAATTGAGACACCGAGTGGTTTACGTACCCTGGTGTCTAGACCAGCTACATCCTTATACTGTTCTTTCTCTTGGATCGTTGTCCTCTGTGCCTTTGGCTGTTCTCCTGGCATGGATTGGACAGTTTTCATCTTCTTACTTCTACATTCTCTCGTAAGTCTCTCTGTTTCCAATTTTGTGCTGCATTATTTGCAATTGAAGCTGAGCTGTACCTGTATGTTTGAATATTTGCTAGTCTTGTTGCTGTAATTGTCCGTAATGTTTGTAGAAGCAACATTTATAGGGTCAATTATGACGACCTTGGGAAGAGTTTGTTTCAAGTGTATTGTCCTGATGGTATATGGTTACTTAATGTGTGGAGGTAGAAATGGGTTTTGTTAAGCTCAAATGCACTGGGTGACTCTCTAAAAGTTACATGAGCACACGGTTCAGTACTTCTATTAACTTGTCATGTTATGGAAGTATTACAGTTTATGCACAGTTACATGGTTGATCTTGAATGAGGCTACTTCTTGTTCGTTTGAGTATATGATTTCTAAATTTACATGCTTGTGTTTACTCCTAATCTTGGTGGGAGAAAACTTGATTGGACATACCCTACTCAGGTCAGAATCTATACTTGCAGCAACAAAACGAGACGGGATAATCTGCTTCCTTGTTGATACAGAGTGAAACAATCGTTTTTGACCTTTTGGTAGCATTTCCTCTATTTTTTTCAGCTAGCTTGAGGCAATAGACACTTTGTTGTCTTTCTTTCCAAGATCTCTAGTCTGGGCCTCTTCCAGACTGAGTCGCGAAAATCTGTTTTCTGGCTGTTGTAGCCTTGTAGGGGTTCCTTTAAACTTGCCACAATCGTCATCAGAATCAAAAGGATTGGTACGCCAATTCGAATCCAGAATCGACTGTGTTGTGCTCTGAAAGTTTATGTGATGGAGATTTCCATGACCAGATATGATGTGGATTGCAATGGAATTTATTCATTAATCTAGTTAATGTCTGTATACAGGGAACCTGTCTATCTTAAGCAACACATCGATACCAATTTTCACAAAGGGCCGCCTGGAAGTTTGACAACAGAGTCGGAGACAGCATTCAATGGTTTCAAAATGCTCTATATTCATAACAAGTTACTTGTGCTATAGAGATGAAGTGATAAATAATAGGGTCATCTCAGCTAAGAAATCACAGTTTCGGGTGAATATAAGTACTTCACATAACACGGAAAGGAAATAATATCCGTGTAAGATGTGGAATTGTGGATCAGGTTCGTGAATATCCAATCCGCTAGGTTTTACTGATATGTAGTGGCTAGCTGCGGATTTCCACTGAAACGGATTAGCTAGATCAGATATGTTTGGTCAGTCGTTAATTAGTCCTTACGAGCAAACTGCGAAGTGATTGACTCATCTTCATTTGTGCCCGTGGTTGGTACTCGAATACCAAAATTAAGAGCTGAGAAATTTATTACTCCATTTGAATACCAAAACTTAAGAGCAGGGCCCGGTTTAATAATATTGGGGCCCTATGTCAAATTTTCAGATAAATGTCTAGACTAATATATATTATTATAGATCATTCTAGATATTTAACTTAATTATTTATCGCGATTCTGGTAAATTAGTTTTTAGAAATTTCACACAGTACACAATGATTAGAAAAATCACTTCTACCAATTAAGTCTTACATTAGTATAGTATTAGAAATCATTCTTAGATCTTTGACCTAATTAGTAGTTAGTTACCAAACATGTAGATATCTCACACCCTATATACACTCGAGTACAATGATAATACTTCCACCAATTAAGTTAGAGCCAAAAAAGTTGGCGACACCAATGCAAAAATTCCAACATAATAAATTCGGTTGCAACTCACAACAAACTACTGACGATAATTTATCATGAAAAACAATAACAGAAAATACCAACAGTATACCAACAAAATTGTTACAATTATTTAGGTTACAATAAGTTTTTGTTGGAACATTGTTGAAAATATTAGAGCGAGCGGTCAACACCAAGATAAAATTCCAAAGTGTATACTTGCTATTTATAACAAATTTACAAAAATATTGGCTATATTTTAGAATTAGCTAAAATTTACCAACAACTTTTGTTTTCAACATAGTTCATTTATATTATAAGTTCCATAATTCACCGCAAGAAAATACAACACCAAACTTGCTTCTCATAATAAAAATATGCATTTTATAATAATGAAATAAGTCCAAACAATAGCAATGTAATAAAATTTGTCGAAGAGGTTTCGAGCGACTAAGATTTCCATGTAAAAGTTTTGAATTCTGTAAGTGGCATGCGAATTGGGATTGTGAGGGTTAAGTGTTAGCAAACCGATATTGTCAAAGGGCATATAAGCAAATGTATATAAAACGTTAAAGAAATTATAAAATGTTTTATGTGGTGTAGTGGTTAGAAATTGAGTATATAACACATATGACTCACGACGAGTACAATAGTATTTTGTTATATATTATTTTTCAAATAACAACAAATTTGGAGCTGCCCAGTTTTATTTAGTTTTATCACGACGACGTCGAGGAGCACAATAATATTTGATTATATATTATTTTCGAATAACAACAAATTTTCAATTTTAAATATTTGCCCATTTTTTTGTTATGATGATCGACATGTTAAAAATGATTCGAGAGATTAACATGCAGAAAAGCGAGATTAGCTAAAGGTATGATAGTATTACTATTGATGGTGATCTTGACTGGCAGCATCAATTTTTTTTATTTTACTTCTTTTTATTTTGTCAAAAGCTGAGTTATATTTATTACAGGCTAGTATGTGAATCATCACATCAGAATAGTAGCCAGAGTATGTGAATGAACTAAAACAGAGAACATAGTCAAAATCTGGAGCTATTATTTATTACAGGCTAGTGTGTGAATCACTGAATCATCACATCAAAATAGTAGCTTAAGTATGTGAATCAAGTAAGGAGGCAGGGGAAGACGAGCTTTCTCTGCAGCATCACAAATTTGGCGATAATGCTTCTCAGCAAGGTCAAATGGCCCAAGGCAAGAGCACCAGCAGCATTAGTGATGTCAATGTCAATGTGCTCGATCCTAGCAATAGAAGCTGCAATGATACCACTATTAATTTCAAGCGACTTCTTCTCAAACGTGATTTATTTATATCACTTTTAAAAATTTAATTAGACCAGATTCAACTATACTTACAACACTTTTCGATTTGAGAAAAAAATAAAAAAGAAAGCAAAATCCAATCACATAGCTGGTATACCGACCATCTGAAGTAAAACATGAATAACGAAGTAGTATAGTACAATATTAGGAACCAACACAATAAGGTAGGGGATTTTAAAGAATGGAGCAATATGCCAATATCCCTCCTTGCTGTGACATTGCTAATGATTTAATGATTTGGCGGGAGAAAAGTGTAAAGCTTCAAACTCTACGTGATTTAGAAACAAACGTTATGAAATTAAAGTTTAACTTACATTGGAGCCACATAGAGAAAACATACATTGGAGCCACGGAGAGAAAAAAAGAATCTACAAGCATGATTAATAAGCAACAACGGATCGAGAAGGGATGATGAATTGTACAACTTACTTACTAAGAGTCATGAAGAACTACATGAGAAGTGCTGGTAGCGAGCTAGATATCGATCAGTTGAATACAACCATCAATTAACATTTTCATGATGTTTAAAAATCAGCGCTTAATGTTGATCTATGTTCTTACTACTGGGTTCATTTTAAATTTAACTGTCCAGTATTAACCTTGGTTTGATTTTAGTTTATGGACTTGTTTTAATAAATTATATTTAGAATTTTCATTGAATTAATTGGTCTGAAATATTAATTTTTTGTAGTGTTATCACGACGAGCAAAATAATATTTGATTATATATTATTTTCGAACAACAATACATTTTCAAATTGGATACACAGGTCAACATATTGTGAGCCCTTCTGCTGATTGTCCGAAAATGGGTGGTATGTGCTTTATGTGGAGACAGTCGGAGCTGAAAGTCGAAACTGTACAGTCAACAGAGAGACTAATGCACTTTGAGCTGAGCTTTCCGGAGCAACCACCGTTTGCAAACATGACCTCGGTGTACAACTACACCCAGCCAGCTAGACAACATCAGGTATGGAACGATCTACTTTCTTTAAGTTCTTCTATATCTGGCCCTTGGTTAATTGCGGGAGATTTTAATGCTATTCTTAACCCGAGTGAAAAAGTTGGAGGTTTAACTCCTAATTGGAACAGACTCTTTGCTTTTCATAATTGTCTGAATTCTTGTCAATTAGTTGACTTAGGTTATAGTGGACCTGCCTTTACTTGGTGTAATAAGCAATATGCTCGAAATTTCATCTGTAGTAAACTGGACAGGGCCTGTGGTAACCATAGTTGGCTTAGATTGTTTCCTGACTGTAAAGTTAGAAACTTAGTCAATATAAACTCTGACCATACTGCCCTGCTTGTAGATACCAACCCAAGTTCTCAAATCCAACCAAAATCTTTTAGGTATGAAAACTTTTGGGATGAAAGAGGTGTTTTTCAACCTTTATTTGAAGCTTTTTGGGAAGAAGAAATCAAAATGGCTGATTTTAATCTAGTTGGGGGTTTAAAGAAACTTGGGATTTTTGCTCTTACTTGGCCTTTAACTGAGCTCTCTACCATAAATGCTGATTTAAAAGCAAAGAAAAAGAGCTGACCTCTTTAACTTTAAATCTACACACTAATCCTGCTGTCCTTGGCCCAAAAGATGTTGAACTGAGAACTCAAATCAATAATCTTAATAAACAGAAAGCTATCTTCTGGGCTCAAAGGGCAAAAGGTAACTGGTTAAAACATGGGGATACAAACTCTAAATATTTCCATGCTTATGCTTCTGATCACAAAAGAAGAAATTATATACATGGCATAAAAGATGAGAATGACAACTGAATGTTTAAAAATGAGGAAATTATGAAAATTTTCTATGACTTTTTTCATAATCAATCTCAAGCACATCCTGTAGATGTCTCACCTTTTATAGATATTGAGGTTCCTAAAATCTCAGAAGAAGAAAACCTCTTGCTAACCAAACCTGTCACTGAAGAAGAAATCCATGAAGCCCTGAAAACAATTGGCATTGATAAAGCTCCAGGACCAGATGGCCTTAACAGTAAATTCTATCTGACCAACTGGAATACTATCAAGCCTCAGATCTTACAAATGGTAACAAATTTTTTTGAAAATGGAATTCTAGATCACAATTTGAACCAAACCACTATTTTCCTTTTACCAAAAAAACCAAATGCTCAACACCCTTCTGACTTTAGACCCATCAGTCTATGCAATGTGATTTATAAAATCATAACAAAGATTTTAGTAGGAAGAATCAGACCAATTCTGGCAAACATAATCTCACCCTACCAAAATGCCTTTGTACCAAACAGACTCATTAGTGATAATGTAATGATTGCTCATGAATTACTTCACACTATGAGTAAGAAAAACAAAAACACCGAAACTCATAACTTTGCTTTAAAGCTAGACATTGAAAAAGCCTATGATAGGCTAGAATGGGAGTTCATTGAATTTACCCTGAAAAAGTTCAAGTTCCATCCTCATATTATTAATCTTATAATGACTTGCATTAGAACTTGTCCTTTCAAAGTAAAAATCAATGACCATTTGTCTGAGCCTTGGAGTCCAACCAGAGGTATCAGACAAGGAGACCCTATCTCTCCCTATTTATTCATCCTTTGCCAAGAACTCCTGGTTCACCTGTTATTAAAAAAAATGAATGATAAGGAGCTTTCTCCTCTAAAGGCATCCAAAAATGGCCCTCCAATTCCTATTCTTAGTTTTGCTGATGATTGTTTAATCTTTGGAAAAACTAACAGTAAGTCCATCAGAGCTATTGAGGAAATTCTAAATCAATATGCTTTAGCTTCTGGTCAAAATGTGTGTTGGAAAAAAAGCAGAATCTTATTTTCACCACACACTCAAACTAGAACTAAACAAGAAATCATACAAAGACTGGGAGTTATTCCCAATAAAAGAAAAGACAAATACCTGGGACTACCTTTTCTTATGGGTCAAAAGAAGAGGGATCTCTTTGATGAAATTGTAAATAGAGTCATGTCAAAGGTAAATTGTTGGTACTCTAAACATCTTTCATATGCCGGGAAAGTGACTCTTATACAAGCTGTAACAAATGCAATACCCTCCTATTGTATGTCCATAACTACCATCCCTACTTCTTGTATTGCCAAAATTGATGAACTAAATAGAAATTTTCTGTGGAATAATAAAAATGATGGCAAAACAAGAAGTAAGGTGAGTTGGAAAAAAGTGTGTACCCCAAAAACTCTAGGTGGACTTGGTATTAGAAATCTAATCATTCTTAATAAAGCTTTCTCTTTTAAACATCTCTGGAGATTTTTATCAAACCCTGACTCTCTTTGGAGCAAAGTTTATAAGAATAAATATTTTCCTAATACCATAGTCCTACTAGCAGAATCTAGACCACAAGATAGTTGGTTCTGGAAAAACATTGTCAGATTAAAGGATGAATTCAAACAAAATCTGTCTATCAAACTAGGTGGAGGTGAATCTACCAACTTCTGGAATGATAGATGGATGAATAACAAAGTCCTAAGAGACTATGTAGTTAATATTGAAGATGAAAACCTGTTAGTAAGCCATCTCATAAATAATGGTAATTGGAAGCACTAATTCCTCCACAACTAGTGAATGAAGTTATTGGTATACCATTACCTAGATGTCCAGACAAAGATGACATAATATGGGGAGAACACACCAGTGGAATTTTCTCTATAAAATCAGCTTACAATGCTTTAATTAGCTCAGGCACTACACAATTTATAGATTGGCCTTGGAAGAAGATTTGGAATCTAAAAATTCCACCAAAAATCAAAATTTTCCTTTGGCTTTTGGTCCAAGACAGGTTACCCACAGCTAGTAGATTGCATAAATTCAATATCATCCCCTCCCCTATTTGCAGTTTATGCAACAACTCAGTTGAAACCATGGACCATTTATTTTTTAATTGCTCCTTGTTTTCCCAAGTCCGAATTTGGTTTTCTCTGCAACCTGATGTTTTGCATAACTTTGTGAATGACATTATTTTTCATGAAACTCCAAACTCAGAAACACAATTGAAGAATTTTTTTTTCTGCTGGATGATTTGGAAAACTAGGAATGAAAAGCTTTTTAGGCAAGAAGATTTTAATGCTTTCAGTTTCAATACTCATCTCCTAGAAATGATTAGAGAAAACGGAATTTTGCATGGAAAAGTTAACAGACCACAGAAAACTATCTTTTTAAAATGGCAGCCACCTCCACCTGACTTTGTTTGTTTAAACATTGACGGGAGTGCTTGTATATCAACTAAAACAGGTGGAGCAGGTTGTATTATAATAAATAGTACAAATGGTTTTATTCGTGCTTCAGCAACTTTCCTTGGTGATATAGATGCTAACACAGCAGAAATTTATGCTTTTAAACTAGGAATACAACTTTGCTACCAATTGGAAGTCAAAAAGGTAATTATACAAACGGACTCACAGTACCTACTCTCTTGCATTTCCAGGAAGGAAGCTCAGCATACAAGACATCAAACAATCTTGGAGGATGCTTTTAGGATGCTAGAAGACTTGGAGCAAGTAAAAGTGATGTTCGTATATAGAGAAATGAACCGGATCGCAGATCATTTGGCCAATGAAGGGCGAAAAAGAACTTTTGGAAGAATTGAACAATCTTTTGACTCTCTACATTTTGTTTGGGATTCCATTCCCAATTGGATGATTGTACTTTTAAATTCAGACTTATTTCCTGTTTCGCGTATTGTAAACTAAAGACATCGTACTATTTAGCTTTAATATATTTTCACTTTTCAAAAAAAAAAAAAAAAAACTGCCCAGTTTTGTTGTGGTGTTATAAAGCCTGTTGCGAACCAATGAAATCCATGTTGCCAAATATGTAATATGATGCAGAATATGGGCAAAAGAAACGTGAGATACATGCTGAAATATTTACCATAAAAAAGAAAAACTAAATGATACAGTGAATTTCAAATGTAAATTTCTAATTCAATATTCGAACTCTTTTGCTACTTCTGATGCCCAAACATTTTGAGACCATAGACGGTTAAATATACCGTATGGACTCAGAGTCGGCCTTGCTTAAGAGATACAATCTTGAAAAAATTACAAATTGATGATAGTTTTGAGAGTTTATCTCAAATTGGTGTGACCTAAAATATTTACTTTAAATTGGTGAAAACTTTCTTTCAATTTGGTGATTGTTCTAATTTTAGTGTTAATTGAATTAACTGATTTTACTATATTTTCTCCAACTTACCACGTTTCACTTAATCAGTCAAATTCGACTAAAATGCCAAGCATCACTTTCAAACGTCTCTTTCTTTTCATCATCGTTCATCATCAGTGAAAACCCAAAACAAGCAACTTTCCTAATCAAGGGAGCAATGAAATCCCATAGCACATTTCTAAATTTTCTGAACTAGGACTAGGAGTCCCATTTTGTTAATCCACACATTGAGAATCTTATACATCAACAGAAACAACATGGTCTATTATTCATTTTATCAAAATAAAACTTCATTGGCACATACATTGTCAACAAAGAGCCATTCCAAATCACTTACACACCCACACACACTTATAAACACAAACAACAAGATCAGATCTTATTAAAAATTGTGACCGAATACTAGTCTAACAGAAACAAACCCAAATACAATACATTTTACATTACATTGGATCACACTAAAAAATCTAAAATCATAAAAAAAATCTAAATCAAACCTAGATCAAGAAAATGCAAAAGTGGAAGAATAACCAAGGAAAGATTATAGACCTTTTGGAAGTCTTCGGGTGCAACACCAGGAAGGTAGAAGCAGAAGGCATTGTTGAAAAAGAAGAAAATGCGAAAGAAGAAGAGTGTATGGATTCGATGAAACACAACAGCTGCCATGGCAAGAGAAACGTAACAGCATGAAGAGATACATGCGTCGATTAATACCCCAAACCGCTCGACAATTTCGGAGCTTCCGATCAAGCTTCAGTCAACACATATACGCATGTAACAGCTGCTTGATCGGTACAGTTGATGCTTCTGAAATCTAGGGATGCCAAGAAATGCCGGAAAATATTGATTCTTGATGTAGAATAGAATTGGGGCTAATTGTATTCAAGGCTTATAATAGGGCTTGGAATTGAGGAAGCTTGAAGAAACTTGATAAAGGTAATCCGATGCTTGGAATGAGGAAGATTGAAGATTTGCTCTAGAACGGCTAAATTGGGGAGGGATTGGAATAAGAATGAGTCGATGTATAATAAGAACAACGAAAGAAATTGTAGCGGTTAATAATAGTTAATTTAAAATATTCTGATGCATGTAAATAATTATCTGGTAAACTAATTAACCAAAATGTTGGAATCTAGTCTTTGATTTTCAACTAATTAGTTAGGGTTAAATTAGTCCAGACATATATATACACTATTTTGTAGGAAGTTTTCCATATATCACTTATTTGATGTAAACTATTAGGATTCACACTAATTTGTAATTCTACAATCTTAACCTAATCTTAATGATGCTTATGAGTTTAGATCGTTGAGAACCAAATTGAGCTCTCGAGGACCCATCATCGGCATTTGCATCTCATCTCAAAATATTATTTGTTTTCTAGATCATAAATGAAATGTTCTAGGAATTTATTCAATTCACACATGACACATGTTTAAAAATATATATATACTTATGAAATTCTATCATAATAATATTAAAATAAAGACTTTTTTTGGACTTAAAGTACCAATTAAGCCAAAAATACCACCTATGGAGGCTTATTTGGGGCTACTATGCTACTAAATATATAGTAGCCCATAGGAAAGGTATATTAATTAGTAGCCTCCATTTAAACTCCAAATTATATTTAAAATATTATTTAATTATATTTTTTAGTTGGAAAATTAATAATGGATTAAAATGTGGCATATGAGACCCAAATAAAACTCCCAATTAAGCCTCAAACCATTGGAGACTTCAATTTGGAAGGGCTTTTTTTGGCGCTTATATGTTTAAAGTCTCAAACCATAAGGAGTGCTCTAAGTATTAACGTTACTTCAGTGGTTGAATCCTGCCACTCATTTTACTCTCGAATTAATTTTTTAACTCGTTATATCTTTTAAAAGTTATCGAAATGAGACCATAAGTGGAGTATGTGTTACAATACTGATAGAGTCCGCGATTTTGAATAGACGAATTTACTCGTTCCCTCATGCGCCACTCGTAAATTCCCCTCTAATTCTAGGCTTAGGCCCTTCGTTAAAGGGTTGATAATCAAAACATAAGCAAGTGCTAAGTATTAAAAATCGATAAGAAGAGTATAAACCATAATATTTGTTTATTGATAATATAATTGATTTTAATGATAATTATAAACTACACGGCTGGCCTTATATAAGGCTATGGGACGTGAGACTCCAAGAGTATAAAGAAAGGATTATCAACTAAACTACTTAGGCTTCTAATCACTTAAGGTAACTAACTAATTAATTACAAACTACTATATATAACAAATAATTGAATAACTATAATAATAATAATAATAATAATAATAATAATAATAATAATAATAATAATAATAATAATAATAATAAGTACTAATACAGTAGTTCGGCTCGTTTTCGTCCTTCGGTATCTTGGTTCGCGTATTATCGCAAGCGTAATACGATTATCAAATACTCATGACTCATGGTTTTATTTACATATTTTATAAGTTCGAACTAAGTACATGTTCATTTCACATCCACATGTAGATGTGTTTTGTCTATATGTGAAAAGTTTAGGGAGTTGATGAATTTTATGAGTTATGACACCATGAGGCAAAACTTAATCATGGATCACAGATTGACAATGTCCAAGTTAATGGCGATATTCATGATTCAAAATTTCACTAAAAGAAATCAAACATTATTGAAACGTATTGTTTTTCCAAATGAAATAAATATGGAATCTGAAATTCTTATAAATACTCTGTTCTTCATAATATATTTTTTTAAATATTAGATAAATTACAATTTATCATCCTGCTGGAGACACTAATTACGAATCTTACCTCGTTAGTTGAACAATTACAACTAGCCCCAGAGACCGGAAAAATGTTGACCTCACCGTTATTCACTTTTGTGTTTTTTCCGGCAAAACAAAGCCTTAGTTATTTAAAAATCATTTTTCCTTTTTTTTTTTAATCTTTTCTCTTTTCTTATCTTTTTGTAATCTTTTCTTTTTCATTTTTTATTCCATCTTCTTCTACATCCCTCTTGGCTCACCGGAAATGCTGCCGGATGCAGCTGTTAACAGCTCCGGTCAGCTCCTATCGCAGCTCCGGATTGGAGCTGTAAAACAGTCCCTTTTCGGAGCTATTACAGCTCCGATCGGAGTTGTATAACAGCTTCGATCAGAGCTGTAAAACAAAGTTATTTTTGTGGTTAATTTGAAATAAATTAAAGTTAATTTCGTAAAATAAAATAGTTTAGAGGAAAATGTGTAAATAATGAAAAGTTAAACTGTTTGTCTCAGGCCAAAATTTAGAATTCCTGCAAGGGTAAATTTGTAACTTCCAGCTCTTAATTCGAAAAAAGTCAAGTTCGTGGGGCTATCCGTAATTATTTTTGTCTAACAGGGGGTTGGGTGTAATTGTTCAACTAAGAGGGTAAGATCTGTTATTAAACAAACTAATAGGGGGTAGATGCAAATCAACCTATTTGAAACATTCTGAAAAATATTAAAATGTCCCCAGAAAATAAAGAAACGTGTGGTTATTTTACGAAAAGGAAACATGTATTAAAACCACGGTATAATTCTCAGGCAACTCAATTTTACTTCCTCTGCCCAAGTGTAACACTTTGTCTTGTTCACTTTTTTAGAATGGATTGATTTAGTATTAGTCCCAAACTATACAATAAAAATAAATCAAAATTTTATATTACGAAAATAAAAACATTATAGTCGTATAATATAATACTTTTAATTATATTCATCGTATAATTTAAGAAAAAATTAAAATTAAACTGACTCTAAAAAAATTAACAAAATAAAATATTTCACTTATTTTAATTTTAACAAAGAAGTAGAAAGTATCAAGAAAAAGCAAGCAAGATAAGGCTCAATTATAATATTAGGGAGTGTCTATGATTAAAAGATTTGGGAATTGCCATGTTACAATTGCATATTGGCCTCAACAGTATCATTGTTATACTTCATTAGCCGTAAATCTCAAGCCTTAGTGCAGAGTCTTAGGGATAATGATGAACTATGGTGCCAAGGAACCAGATGTCCTTCATGTGTATGCTAACCATAATTGTCTCGTCGACCTTTTCGTGGGAAGGAAGTTGAATTTGCATCTGAATGAAAGAAAATAATACTCGCACTCAAACTCTCCAAAAAAAATATTATTATCTAAAAATATATTTTTGGCATGCAATTTAGAAGCAATCTGCAAATGATATACAACACATGATCACTCACCCTGTGATTGATCGATTTGTTGAAGTTGACTAATGAAAGTTAAAATGCTTTGCTATAATAATCAACACTAGTTAATTAACCCGTCAAGTACTCGACGGGGCATAAAAAGTTGTGCGTACACTTGTTACTTATAAATTTAATTATGTCGAACTACAAATAAAGAAAGATATCGCTCATATGTATATTGGTACACATTGTTTATCTCTCTGCTTGGTCTATGTTTCTTATAATCATTACCACGCACCAACTCTTACTTGAAACATCTTATAGTATCCAAAAACTTAATAGGGTGTATTTTTTCATTGAATTAGAATGTCATATGAAAATTTAATATCACCCAATTATCATTTTCATTGGCATTAGTACTATTATCGACATCCAATAACCATCGGGACTATGCTATTTCGATATGAATGTCTTTCCTTTGCGCTATGAGCATGGTCAATACTCCACCTTTACCATAGAAAAATGTTGAATTTACAAAATACTTAACAAGATGTATTTTTTCATCTTCAAACTTAACATGTACATGAATAATATTCATATGTGTCATAATTAATATTGAGTATAATGTCATCCACATGAATGTCTTTCATTTTCCATGTGACCATGAACTTGTCATGGATCCTATATCACCTTCCTCTATTTTCCTCAAATTAAATTGGTTCCAATATTGGAGTTCAATAGTCATTCAACAAAACCCCTAATATGTTGTACTTCAAAATAGGATAAGCAAGAATACACTTATTATAGATAGAGAACCTATTGGGTATTCCCATCTATTGTGATTGTTATTGTAAATAATTATAACATGAGTACACCAATCAAACACATCCACTATTTCAGCATAATTAAGACTGAGTATAATGTCATCCACATGAATGTCTTTCATTTGCCCCGTGATCATGTACTTGCCATAGATTTTATATCACGTTCACCCTAATTTCCTCAAATACGTTCCAATATTGGATTTCAACTCTCATTCAGCAAAACCCTTAATCTCTTGAATTTTAAAATAGGATAAAACCAATATACACTTATATGGATAGATAATCTACATGGTAGTCGCATCAAATGCAATCATTATTTTAATTATTATGGAACACAATCAAACACATCCACTATACTATTATAAATTATTTCGGCATAATTAAGACTGAGTATAATGTCATCCACATGAATGTCTTTCATTTTCCCCGTGACCATGAACTTGTCATGGATCTTATATCACCTTCGCTCTATTTTTCTCAAATTGAATGGGTTCCAATATTGGAGCTCAATAGTCATTCAACAAAACCCCTAATATGTTGAACTTCAAAATAAGATAAGTAAGAATACACTTATTATAGATAGATAGCCTACAAGGTAGTACCATCTGTTGTGATTGTTATTGTAAATTATCATATGAGTACACCAATCGAACACATCCATTGTTTTTAAGACTGAGTATAATGACATACACATGAATGTCTTTCAATTGCCCCGTGATCAAGAACTTGCCATAGATCCCATATCACGTTCACCCTATTTTTCTCAAATGCATTCCAATATTGGACTTCAATTCTCATTCAGCAAACCCTTAATCTCTTGAATTTCAAAATAGGATAAATCCAATATACACTTATTATGGATGGATAGCCTACATGTAGTTCCATCAAATGCAATTATTATTTTAATTATTATGGAACACAAACCCATCCACTATTATAAATTATTTCGGCATAATTAAGACTGAGTATAATTAATGTCATCCACATGAATGTCTTTCATTTGCCCAATGATCATGAACTTGCCATAGATTTATATCACGTTCACCCTAATTTCCTCAAATGCGTCCAATATTGGATTTCAACTCTCATTCAACAAAACCCTTAATCTCTTGAATATCAAAATAGGATAAATCCAATATACACTTATATGGATAGATAGTCATGGTAGTCACATCAAATGCAATCATTATTATAGTTATTATGGAACACGATCAAACCCATCCACTATTATAAATTATTTCGGCATAATTAAGATTGAGTATGATGTCATCCACATTGATGAACCGGTTTAGAACTTGTCAGATTCTAGTTAATCAAATAAATTTGTATTGAGCCAAAGGCAATTCACAACTACAACGAAAACCGTAGTGCCGCAGTAAAATAACCTCGAGTGTCGATCTCTAAGGACTATAACTAGCTTTATCTAATCTAACTTAAGAATATAAAATCAACAAACTTCTTAGCAAAGGTTTTCTTATCAGATAATGGAGGTTGGTGATAGTATGGTCATTCAAAGCATAGCAGGTTAATAATCATGCATGAAGTACCCGGTTTTGCATGGAGATCTTTGATCAATGAATTGTCCAATTGTGTTCCGTTATTATTCAACACTACGAAGATATAGGTTTTAGATAGATCAAAGAAATAAAGTAATAACTCAAAATATAATGCGTGATATAGCCATTAGCATAATTATTAACCCTTCGCTAAGAAATCACATTCTATCCCCAACGAGAAGTTTAGCTACTCATAGATGTCATGCAATCAACATAAATCATAGCAAGATTGAATGAAAACATGGAAGATAAATAAATATAAATAGAAAAACTGTAAGATACAATGTTACCGAAGGTTGTCAATCTCCGAAGAATCGCGATCTTACAAGCTCCAAAACGCTAAGAAAAGTATCTCCTAAGCTAAGAATCCCCAGAACAGGCTCTGTATAATTCCTACCTAACACTAATGAGAAAGGTGAGAGAAAAGGTCTGAAAAAGTATGAAAAACGGAGAATACTGAGCAACTATATATAGTGATTCGGCAGGTGTGGGGCGAGTCACCGGGCGATTCGCCTGGTGTGGGGCGATTCGCCCCACGTCCCGGGCGACTCGCCCGGGAGGTTCTGGCGGCTGGAAACGCGTTTTCGACGCGTTTTTGAATTTCTTTTCCTTTTCGGACTCGGTTTTTGCCTTCTAGTGACCTTTTAGCCTTCAGACTCGACCCCTAGACTTCAAATCCTATCCGGAATCTTCTAGATACTCCAATTAGGCCTTCGGAACATCAATTCCTTGTCTACTTCAATATAATTGCCCGGAAAATCTCGTTTTTCACCCAAAACCTGTAAAATACAAACTAAAGGGAAACGTGACATTATTCTAATAAAATGCACTAAAATATAGCTAAATTAACATAGAGGATAGCTAAATTGGTGAAAAAAGACTCAAATGAAAGTGTAAAATACACGTTCATCACACATGAATGTCTTTCATTTTCCCCGTGACCATGAACTTATCATGGATCATATGTCAACTTCGCTCTATTTTCCTCAAATTGAATGGGTTCCAATATTGGAGTTCAATAGTCATTCCACAAAACCCCTCATATGTTGAACTTCAAAATAGGATAAGCAAGAATACACTTATTATAGATAGATAGCCTATAGGGTAGTAACATCTATTGTGATTGTTATTGTTATTGTAAATTATCACATCAGTACGCCATTCGAACACATTCATTGTTTTTAAGACTAGGTATAATGACATCCACATGAATGTCTTTCAATTGCCCCGTGATCAAGAATTTGCCATAGATCCCATATCACGTTCACCCTATTTTTCTCAAATGCGTCCCAATGTTGGACTTCAATTCTCATTCAGCAAAAACCTTAATCTCTTGAATTTCAAAATAGGTTAAAGCCAGTATACACTTATTATGGATAGATAGTCTACATGTAGTCCCATCATATGCAATTATTATTTTAATTATTATGGAACACAAACCCATCCACTATTATAAATTATTTCGGCATAATTAAGACTGAGTATAATGTCATCCACATGAATGTCTTTCATTTGTCCTGTGACCATGAACTTGCCATAGACCCTATATCACCTTCACTCTATTTTTCTGAAATCCGTTCAAATATTGGAGTTAATAGTCATTCAACAAAACTCCTACAACATATTTGGATTTAGACTATAGAGGCATCTCGACATCTATAATTGACCTCACATTTGGGTTTCAATTATAGAGGCTCCGAATACTGTTCACATTTTGAGAGACCTCTCGTTTTTTTCCTCTCATTTTCCCTCTCTCTAGGGGTTTCATCTTTCTCTCTTTATTTCCAACTTTTTCTCTTTCAATCAATAATCAACATCTCATACTTTCACTCATAATATTCGAATAAAATCTATTTTTAGTACTCTAGAGAACGTCCGTGTCCAATTTATGTACTTTATTGTAACACGTTGTCAATTTTGATACATTTTCAATTTAACGATAAAAAATTAAATAATTCAAGTATCGTAATCACACATCCAACATATCGAAAATAGCGAATAAAATAAGAATAAAAAATGCAAAGCAAAAATGAAAAATGGGCGGCTACTATGTACACTTTTTGGTACTTTGGAGTGCCGAACTGGGATTTTAATGCATTGTATAAGACATGATAATTTTTTCTATTGTCTTGAGAATTTTGGCCCGATAGGTTAGTGGGTGTCACATGCTTGTATTGTTCACATTTTTCCTGTTGAATTAGAAAGTATCTAAATTGAACAGGGTTGCACTCTAGAGTACCTAAATTGGGCAGGGGGCATTCCGGAGTACCTGGAATGAGTTTTACCCCATACAAATCAAATGATAAACTTATACAGGGATGGTGGTAGTATTAAATAATAAATAACTATTTTCTAAAATAATTTTTATTGATTAAAAGTTTATATGGCAGTACCATAATTGAATCGAATATTATTGTAATTCTAATTTATTTCGGTAGATAGACCTACCATATGGTAGATAGAAGATTTATTTTTTAGGCGAGGGAAAGGATTGACTATATTTAGGATTGTAGAATTTAGGGTTGAATAAAATAATTTAATTCAAATAAAAAAATTAAAATAAATATTACTTTTGATAGGGTATTAAATTGAATTTTTATCCAAATAATTGAGAAAATGCCACGTGGATTGGAGCATTCTGATTGGATGATATTTTTAGAATGAGAACTCTGCTTTTATATATTAAAGTAATATAATAAGCCTGTTGATTCAATCAATTGATTGACCTACCAATCAATTTTAATCCGTTGATCTTGCTTATTCAATTTTAATCTGGTGCGTACATGTGTCATTAGTTAATTAAAAGATGTAGGGTTTGAATCCTGTTGGCGTGATTTTTCTCCATTATTTTTATTATTATTTTTATTGAAGGTGTTTGATTCGAATCTTGTTGGCGTGATTTTTCTCTATTATTTGTATCATTATTTTAGTTGAAGGTGTTGGGTTCGAATCTTATTGACGTAATTTTTTTCTTTTTATTTATTCTCTTCTTAAATTTTTATTTTTCAACATAAAGTTGTATGACGTATTATATTTAATTTTAAAATATAACCATGATATGTTCTTATAAAAAAAAGACATACTTCCTCCGTCAAATAATTAATGTAACATTTGATTTTGTTGACTTTTTCGATGATCATTTTGACCTTAAATTATTCTTAAATCATACGATAAAAATAACTAAAAACATCATATTATGAAACTAGAATGTTTATATGAAGCATTTGACAATATATTCAACTGATGAAAAATACCAATTAACATGCGAAAAAGATGCATTGCAAATTTTGAAGTTGAATGTTTCCAAAGTTTAAAGATGTATCCGATGGTTCTTAATTTATCGGAAGAATACTTTTTGTATGTCTAATATAGTTCAATTCAAAACTATTAATTGCATAACTACAAAAATTATATATATTTATAGCAAACAATTTATATTAAGTTTAATTACTCAATTAGTTATTTTTTTATTACTTTTGAAGTCATTATGTGGAAATTATATATTCACTCCATTTATTTCAATGTATTATTTAATAAAATAATAATGTTTTACAAGATTACGCTTCACACGCGTAGTGTGTGACGCAGTTCCTAGTATTATATAGATGTTAAAAAATGATTGAGAGATTAACATGTATAAAAGCAAGATTAGCTAAAGGTGATCGATCTAAGTCTCCCTCTCGTATTTTCTTCTAAAAAAGGGACGAACTAGAAGATTATTGTTAAAAATGTCAAAGAAACATTTTGCAATATAATTCATTAATTCCAACCAACTACGGCAGTGCTATATAAATTGCTAGTTCATATTAGTTCCATACACCTAATAACAGTAAAGTAATAAGCTAGTAAAGTAATAAGCTAAAACGACAACTATTTTTTAATAATGGGGCGTTTGGTTGGGTGTATTTGCAGTCAAACTGCACCCAAAACGCACCGTTTTTCATACATATGCTGTTTGTTTGTCAATTTAACAAAGTGTGTTCTGGCTGGACCGGAAAAATTGGACCGTGTGTTTTGGAGGCTCAAAACACACCTCTTTTTCATACATGCCTTCCCCATGTATGAGAAATCTACATGGTCAAGTGCACATAATTAGGGCTTAATAATCACGAAAATGCCACTGGAAAAGAAAAAGGAAAATGCATAATGATCTGAACTTCCTTCTACGTTTGAGAAAGCTGTGAGCCGGCGAGAATCTGCCGTTCTTGTCGTCTGCCAGGTGAGCTAGCCTGAAAACTTAGAATCTGAATCGGAATTCCTTCCTCTTTCTTTCTATCTTTTCCATTTTGAGTATGGTTGAGTATTGAATTACTATCAGCTTGAGACGACCACCAGCTTACTATCGATTGAGTTGCAGTTGCAGAAACGGCTATGGAGGAATCGAGATTTATACTACGTGCGGCCCATCCACTGCGCCACTATTGTCGGCCCCCACCCACCGCCTGCTCTCTCCGAGGTATCTTTTTCAACCCTAACTATTGGGGCTTTTTAATACTTGGACAGTTTTTTTTTTATGGAATTTTCTTGATTGGTGAAAGATCTATTGTTTGGTGAAGCTTGATTCATCACGAGTTTGTGAATGACTAAATTTGTTATTTAGTTCTGTTACGTTTTGGAGTTTTGTTTATCCAATTCCCTGCAGATGTTGTCTCAGATCATTCTTCGTAGTTTGAGCTGTATTTTCTGTGTAGATTGAGCTGTTAATTAGGTGTTTTATGAATTTCTAATCTCTTTACATGTTTGAGATTTTAGATGAATCATTTGAGAGGAATTGCAGTCGTGATAAGTATTTGATGTGTGCTTTTGCTAATTTAAACTCAAATACTATAGCCAGGTTGGCCTTGTTGTGATTTGTTTTCGATTTAGTTTCAGTGCTGAGGTTATGGTTCATCGCCGTGATTTCTATGTAACATAATGCCGGTGAATTCTGATGGCTTAAATCAATGTTGTCGTTAAGTGGTGGCCCCGTTGTTATTCTGTTTGTAGGCAAATGCTGCATCTGGTATGGCTGTCCATGATGATTGCAAGCTGAGGTTCGTGGAGCTGAAGGCCAAAAGGACTCATCGCTTCGTCATCTTCAATATAGAGGAGAAGCAGAAGCAGGTGGTGGTTGAAACGATTGGTGAGCCAGCTGAAACCTACAAGGACTTTGCTGCTTGTCTCCCGGAGAATGAGTGTCGCTATGCTGTTTATGATTTTGACTTTGTGAACACTGAGGGTTGCCAGAAGAGCAGGATTTTCTTCATTGCTTGGTAAGCACTAAGCAGCACTTTGTGATTACCTTGCACTGCTTTGCATCCAAACTATATTCCATAAACATTTCAATATATTCTATAATTTGGGTGAACAATTGAAACATGAGATATGTTTGGAAGGTTCAACTTATAGAGTGTCTAATTAATGAATGGAATACGGTAATGTTATTGGTACATTACAACTTTAGTTAGCCATTGCCATATTCATTGTAGGAGTGTTTAGTTTCTAAGCTTGGTTAACTGTTTCAACCTGTGAAACTTCCAGCTAACAACTGCACCTGAAGAAGTCTAGAAGATAAAAACAAATCTGGAGTTTTTTTTAGTCTAGGGGCTAAAGGAGATAGTGAACCCAAACAAAGAATAAAAGAGAGTAAGAATATATAGTCTAGGGGCTAAAGGAGATAGTGATAGAGGAGAAGAATCTATTCAGTTTCTTGTTTTTATACTAGGAACTTGATCTCTGATTTGAAAGTTCAATGTGCTAGTGGTGAATTTAGTGGTGTGCAATGGACAGAATGTACGGAAGTGGTGGAATGGAGGGAACTGGTGGTGGTGTGTTTATGACAAGGGACCCAAAGCCCCGGCTGAGATGGACTGCCGATTTGCACGATCGTTTCGTGGATGCTGTCACTACGCTTGGTGGCCCTGACAGTTTGTCTATTTTAGCGGCTCTTTTTGGCTTTACAGTTTTGATCTTTATTTGCATTTGCTGCTCAATTGTGATCTTTATGTTTCTGACATGGGTGCTAAAGATGCTTTTTCTTTGGTTCTTTTCGTTGTTGTCCTGATCGAGTTGCAGTGTATGTTTTAATTTTTTAGCATTATGGGATTGCTGAGTTATTAAATCTGATCAGTTTTCAGAATTTCATGTATATATATATATGTGTGTGTGTGTGTGTGTGTTAGAAGATTTATTGATAAGTATCTTTAGGCATCTTGTAAAGATCAGTAAACTGTCCTGGAAGAAGGATGAACTGCCTTGTTTAGGCTTGATCTTGTTACTTGAAAGGATCTTGCATTGGCTCCAGTGGCTTTTTACGGTTTAATGTAGCATGTAAACTAAATCCTCGATCCTGGCTTGTGCGAATTCAGGATCAGGATCATCATATCTTATGATGCCTCACTGATTCATAGCACGATGTTGTTATATGTCATTAATCAATAAAACTAAATTGAATATGCAATTTAGTTTCATTAATCATTAATCACTAGCAGCACTTATTTAGTGATCTTAAGGTCAACAGAAAGCAACATGGTTGTAAATTCTTTCCATATTTGTTTTCCCTGCAGGTATATGTGCTGATATATCATTAACAAAGTATGAGTACTGTTCATCTCTAGCGCCCCTTTGCTTTGCATTTCGGGGGTGGCCACCAAGTCCAATATTAAACTGCTCCCTGCCCGGGGGGATATCGTGTCCGATCCCTTTTGTTGGAACGCCTATGGACAGCTGCAAACTATGACAATTCCACCGGTTTCGTGCTTGTTAGAGGGTATTCCTCGGGCCCTCCTGGAAAGTGACATAGGATATTGTTAAAGATTTTAACCTTTATGTTCATATAAGAAGATATAAGAGGCGATTTATGTTGGAATTATGATATATGAGGTGATGAACATGCATGGTCTATTATGAAATCCCATTTCATCATAGTTTGTTCTCATCACTCTTAGGTTTGCATGTAATTGTACTACTACCTGTTTTGTAAATCATCTCTTGTTTGCATGATTGGAATTTGGTTCTCCTTCAGTGCTCAATTAATCGGTGATACTACGATGATTAGGCATTCAGTTTTCATAAGTAACGTTTTTTATAATTGTGAGTAGGTCGTTTGCAAAAGCAGAATACCGTGCCATGGCCTATACTAGCTCTGAAATGATGTGATTGAAAGTTATCATGGAAGATCTAGGTATAGAATTGAGTGCGGAGGAGTCTGATGAAGTTCTTTTTAAGGAGACCGTGATATGATTGACGACGGTAATCAAGGAATCTGAACCAAATTGAAGGGGAATATAATTTTTTGTCGATCAATTTTGCCGGTACAATCGAAATACGGTTATAAGTAACTACCTGGAATTTGGTTGGAGAATTTAGGTCAATATCAACAAATTTCTGACGCTCAGATCAAACCAAACACAGCGGGAAGGAGAGGAAAGTGTGTTTGTTTGGATGATGATTGCAAAATTAAGGGGCTAAGCCAATAACACAATCAAACCAAACAACCTGTGTACATGGTTTTTTTAGTCCAAAAACATCCAAAACACATGGCACAATTTTGTATACCAAACGGTGAGGGAAAAAAAAACTACACTGGTTTTCATACACAATCAAGTTGGACCGAATGTACACCACAACTTATGCAGATTAATGCATGGTCAAACTACACACTAACCAAACACCCCATAAATCATTACTTAGGTCAGGTGTGAAATGTTCATAAGTTTTACCGCCCATGAAAACATGGTACGGATTTTTCTGGGTAATCAATCAATCAATCAAAACAATAGTGCTCCATTGCATTGAATTCCAATCTTCCATGGATTCTTCTCTAAGTCCACTCCATGTCCATGCCTCTTCGATCTCATATAAAATCCAATTACCCAACCCTCTTCTCCATCCTCAAAACCCTCCGCTCCTTCCTCTCCTCAATAATGGCCGCCGAAGACCTCAATTCCTCCGCCGATCCTCCGCCCTTCAACCCTCTCACTCCGGCGGTTCCTGTTTCCTACCCGCTCACAACGCTCGACGAGCTCGAATCCCGCGCTTACTTCGATTCGTTTCACTTCCAGTTCAACAAGTCCACGGTGGAGCTGCCGCCCGCCGCCGTGGAGCGGCGGCCGAGGGTTTTGGCTTGTCATGATATGGCGGGAGGGTACACGGATGATCGGTTGGTGCAGGGCGGAGTAAATGCTGGTGCTTATGCTATTTGGCATTGGTATTTGATTGATGTTTTTGTTTACTTTTCGCATAGTTTGGTTACTTTGCCACCGCCTTGCTGGACTAATGCTGCTCATAAGCATGGTGTGAAGGTATAATGTTTGCCTTTTCATGACTGTTACTATTGAATTTGTATTTCTATGTTTACAGAAATGTTTATCATTTGGAGCTAGTGAAAATGGAAACTGTATAGTAGTAGTATATATATCTTACATTTGGAGATGTTTTCATGTGAAATTGGAAATTAATTAAAGATCGTCGATGTCAATTGTATTGTATGTGCTTCGGTTTTAGGTTGATCGTAGTTTCGTTTTTGCTGTGATCATCATATTCATAGTCACAACATCAGAAAATCATGTGTCTGTTTATGATGATTGATTGTTACCTAGTGTTGGTTACATAAAGTTTTAGCTGTCTCTATGACATGCATTTCTGTCTCTACATAGTAGTATTCCTTTTGTTTTGTTGGTGTGAGGTGTGTTTTTGTTAGCTAGTTCTGTTTATATTGAAATACATGATGTGGTGTGGTTCATGTACATTTTAAGTGTTACTGATTGTGTGTGTATGGAACAAAGGTGTTGGGGACTTTTATCATGGAGTGGGATGAAGGGAGAAAGCGTGCCGATAAATTGCTAGCTTCAAAGACTTCGGCTCATATGTATGCTGAGCGGTTGAGTGAGCTTGCTGTTGCTCTAGGTTTTGACGGTTGGCTGGTAAGCTTAGGTGAATTTTGGTTCCAGTTTAACAATGCCTGCGATCTTATGCTAGTCCATGGCCTTTCTTCTCACCGAACCTTTTGTCTTCTTCTTGAACTGCATTTGTTGTGAAACATGAAAGCCTTATGATCATCATGTCTGTAATTTTACCACTTTTGTTTGAAGTGGTTTGAAGTTTGAACTTCAGGTTTCATAATTCTGCTGAAAATTATTTAACTCACATTTTGACCTGTTTCTGACATAACAATATACATATTTTGACTGACAGATCAACATGGAAGTCAGTTTGGATCCGGGACAAATCCCTAACCTTAAAGAATTTATCAGTCATTTGACCCAGACCATGCACTCTTCACTACCTGGGTCCTTGGTTATATGGTATAATAACCTTTGCAATTTAATTTTAACGCTCTTATTCTTTGATATTAGGTTTCAGTTGCCCATAATTGAGTTTTACATTTTCGTAGTTATTCATGTGATGATGCAGGTATGATAGTGTTACTATTGACGGTGATCTTGACTGGCAGAATCAATTAAATGACAAAAATAAGCCATTTTTTGATATATCTGATGGCATATTTGTAAATTATACGTGGAAGGTACTTTATACACGACTTCATCTGAATATGCTTCAGTTTTGTTTCGTTTTTGAGATTTGTTCTGCTTGATACAGGAAGATTACCCTAAGCTGTCAGCTGATGTTGCTGGTGAAAGAAAGTTTGATGTCTACATGGGCATCGATGTTTTTGGAAGGGGTACTTATGGTGGAGGACAATGGACGGTAGGCTTATTAAAAAATGATCAGCTTGCGAGACTTGTTTATGACGAAATGTAGGAAAATCCTGAATTAACTTTCTTTCCGCAGACAAATGCTGCTCTTGATGTGATAAAGAAAAATGAAGTTTCTGCAGCCATATTTGCTCCTGGCTGGGTGTATGAGACTAATCAACCACCTGACTTTCAAACTGCTCAGAATCGGTAATGTACTCACATACTTATATTCTATTTTCTTATGATTAGTACTTTACTTTCTATTTAAGATATAAGTTTTTGATATGTCACATAAGTTATCACAAAATATAATATGAAATATCGGAGTTTCTTATCAACTATTTTTCTGATCTATTTTTCCTCTAAATATTAGTGTTTGCGGTTATTTATCTGCCATCAGCGTGCTATTGTTACTTGTATGAATGCAATTCTCTTTTGAGTTCGACCATGTGGTCTGGACCTTCCAAAAGTCCTGCTCTTGCCTTCTGTTACTTTCTAATCTCCGTTTGTTGCCATCTCTGATTATACAAACAGATGGTGGGGGCTTGTCGAGAAATCATGGGGAACCGTACAGAATTATCCCAAAGAACTTCCATTCTACTCAAACTTTGATCAGGTATACAATTTGTGTTCTTATACTTATTCTACAGCTATTTTTTCTAAAATTTTCCTTCTGTTTATTGTCCAGCTTATTTTATTTGTGATTCTTATAGTATTGAAGATTGTCTGGATGATTAACTGATAGATGCCCATGTCACGTGGTGGAAGTATAAACTTATTTACATATCCAACTTGGTTAATATGTCCAATCAAGGAAAGAAACCTTTTCCCTTTAATCACATCCATCTTAAAATCCTTCACGCTATTTACTTTCTATGCTGAAGAAACTGGAATGGGGACTTCAAGAAGATCATTCTATTCATGATTAAAAACAACCATATCCATTGTCCAATACTTAAAAATGCATTCCAAGTTTAGGGCTCCCAGATATTCTATAAGCTCTTAAATTGCTAGTGATATATACTGTACTTTAATCTTATTTGCAAGTTATGAACTGAGCATGATGTATTATTTCTCAGGGCCATGGGTACCATGTATCTGTTGAGGGGGAGCAAGTCTCAGATGCTCAATGGAACAACATCTCTTCCCAGAGTTTTCAGGTAGACATTCCATAGGTGTTTTAGTTAGTTTACACTCAATGTCCAGTCTATACGATGTTTTGCATTTGTAATGATTGAATAAACATAAACCTGAACCCTGCAGTTTCCTGACTCTCGACTCTTTTACAGCCATTTATCAAGTATCCTGAAGAATCTACCACTCAGCCTATCCAAGTCTCCATCAAGTCAGTTGCATTACCCATTTACTCATTTGTACATTAATTATACTCCTTAATAGGAATATATATAGGCTATAGCGTGTCAGATCTGCAATTTATGTCAGGAAAGAGATCAATCTAAGTTTAATAAATTTCTTACCAAATTTGATTATTTAGTTATGAGGTTCTGAAAAGATTGCGTTCCATGAACCTTTATTATTGTAGCCTGCTGAATGTACCTGAGTTAACACCAGAGTAGGAATTATATTTCTCATATAAAACTTGTATCACAGTATCAGCCTAAGTTTGTTCAGAATCAACTCGTAACTCCTGGCATCATAATATTATACTTTTGAATTGCAGTTTCAAGGAAGAATCATATAATGGAGGAGGCAATATCACTTTTAGTGGAGCTCTTGATGGCAGTGATGAGTTTACAGCAAGGCTCTTCAAAGGAGAGCTTTTCCTGGGGAGTTCACCAGTTCACTTTGCATACACAGTAAGCTTTTGAATCATGTTTTAAGCATACATCAGAATTCTTTATCATAATGAAGTTTAACTCGTCATATGTATATCATTCAATACCTTGTTTTCTCCGACATAAATGTACATGTAAAATGAATTAGTTCTAGCACAAGAGCCCAATGAGCCCACTCCTCTACTAATCATTATCTTTTGAAGAATCCATTACCTTTTGATAAGAATCCATTACCTTTTATTTTGCTTTTCCTGCCATTGAAACTTTTCCGTGTCATGACGTCATCCCCTGGAGTTTACAAGTTATTGTTATATTCCCTTAAAATTATAAGAGTGTTACCCACTTTAGTGGGTAGAACACTAGAACCGTAGAAGTAGTTTCCAACAATCAGGGTCTCATGTAAATCTAAATGCAAATGTAGTAATTTTTCAACTTTAAGATGAAATATGCTCAAAGACCATCATGTTACACTAAGTTAATGTTTCATGATATATGTCAGGTTAAATCAAATGGAAACTCTTTATTAGGTCTGGCTGTTGAATTTGAATTATCTTCTGCCATACAAGAGAAAAAATCAGTACTTCTTGCTGCACCAGGAAGCACCTTGAAAACCATGAACCAGTTCTCAAGCCGTTTCACTAGTGTGATAATGCCACGTCGAGTGACGAAGCTTGAGGAAGCACCTGGGTGGGTGCTTCAAGAGACCAGCATTGAAATGGATGGACATACACTAAAAGAAATTCATGCCATATGCTACCAATCAGAGCCATCATCAGAATACCATGCCGTACTTGGTGACTTTAAAATCTCAGCAACTGGAGAAAATTCAGTTTTCCCACCATCAACCTCATGGATCGTTGACACTCAATTCATCATCTGGACTTCGGGTTCTGAAGGGTCTCAAGCTCAACATCTTAGTGTTAAAATTATATGGAAATTGAAAGATGGTGAAGCTGATGTTTACCCCAAGTATAATATTTACGTTGACAAACTGAGAAGTTCTTCGTCTGAGAATCAGTCTGAAACTACGGAAGGAGTTCCGGAGTTTCTTGGTGTGGCGGTAGTGAATGCATTCTACATCTCTGACTTGGGAGTTCCTTCTGGTACTTCAAGTCTGAAGTTCACAATCCAAGTATGTGGAGCTGATGGAACTTGCCAAAAGCTTGATCTCTGTCCATCCTACCACTTACCGGTCAAAAGTTGATGATCACTTGCATTCTGCCCTTGGAATTCATGACCCTGAAACTGTTATTATTCATCCTCCAGAAGAGGTATTCATTAGTTGTAATATTGCAATAAGAAAATGCCTGAAATAAGCATGAAATAGTATATCTTCTGTTCTGTACTACAGGGTTTATCTTATGTCTATTCCTAAAAAGTTGTACTCTTTTAATTCTTCTTCATAATAAGAAAATACGTATTCATTTTTTCTTCTTTGTACTAGCATTATATGAATTCGATTTTCCTTGTATGCTTGAATTGGCCTAGTTATAAAACCCATCATCATCAAAAAGGTTGGTTAAAATCTCACCCAGCCAGAATGATAAGTACTAATAATAAAACGTCTTGATTTTTTTACCTCACCCAGTTGAGATTTACATCCTAAACCTGTTTTCAACATTCTGTCCATAATCTTTTCATATTATTTTGAAAAATACCGAAACTTCTAAAAGAACTCTGGAACTTCTCGTTATCCCGAGATTTTGAAGCATGT
Organism: Plantago ovata; assembly: GCA_028274465.1. NCBI lineage: Eukaryota > Viridiplantae > Streptophyta > Magnoliopsida > Lamiales > Plantaginaceae > Plantago > Plantago ovata. The sequence goes on from CM051455.1 coordinate 130,490,122, forward strand.
TTGTTTGTATGTAGTAATAATACATATATTATTGTCACCTGTGTGTGGAATAAGATAATAATTGCTGGGTCAGCTGTGGAATCTTTACATACTGTAGTTCACAAGTGAGGTAAAGACTCGAACCTCACTCATCTACACTTGTTAAGTTTTAACTGATTCAGTTTCACTTTTCTAAAATTAGAAAAGTATCCGCCATTTCAGTCATAATCATGGATACTGGAACCAAATCCTCTCAAGAAAAAGTTCCAGTAAGTTTCGATGAAGCTACCGAGCAGGAAGAATATGCCTCCCAATCCAAACTGCTTCTTGAATTCTCTGAAATCCCCTCCATTGACAAAGCATGGTGTTTTCAATCTGGAAATGGTATGTGTATGCCTCTGTTTTCGTACTTGCATTTTCAAACTTTTATATCACATGCCTAAATTTTACTCCTCATTTGTAGTTCTTGTTGGTAGTTGGTACTTATTGTAGAACACATGTTTGATTATTTGCTGCAGAACAAGGTTCTCAAGCTATGTTTGTGATCACCCAACCAAGTGTGTTGGCCAATAAGAAGAGAAAACTGTTACTATCCAGTCATATTGTGAAAGAAAGCAATGATTCTGTTAAGTTTCACTGGGCTCCGTTCCCTATTGAGCTTACTGGTGTGTCTGCTGTTGTTCCTGCACCGTCTGGTTCGAATCTTCTCGTTGTTCGGAACCCTGAAGGTGACTCACCAACCCGCCTCGAAATATGGGGTCCTTGTGAAATGAAGAAGGAATTCGTTGTTCCCCGGTCTGTCCATGGATCCGTGTATTCTGATGGATGGTAATCAAGCTCAATTCATGAACTAAAGTAGCTTAGTTGTTTTATTTACTGGGTAAAAATGGCACATTAGATAATTGATGATTGTTTGGAGTGCTGAAGTTAAGAGAAGGTTGTAATCTTAACGTGATGTTTGCGGTTCTTCCTTTTAGCTTCTAGCAGCTTATTTTCGTCAAGAAAGGCTCAAAGTTTTTTCTAGAAACAATAACATGGATGTTACTGCTAGAAGTAAGTCACAAGTTGTTGCAAAACTCTCTAAATGCAGGTTTGAGGGCATTTCCTGGAGCTCAGATGAGACTCTCATAGCTTATATTGCTGAGGAACCTGATCCTGTAAGACCAAAATTCAACAGTTACGGTTATGTGAAAGAGGGTACATCAGATAAGGATTATGGAAGCTGGAATGGTAGAGGTGACTGGGAAGAGGACTGGGGGGAGTCTTATGCTGGTAAAAGGCAGCCTGCACTTTTTGTTATCGATGTCAAAAGGTATGATTAGCTTCACAAACTTTATTAGCTTGATGACCTTATTGTTTCACGCAAACTCATAGACCATACTCTCTGCAGTGGAGAGGTATGCCATGTTGTAGTAGGACGGTCACTGAGCGTTGGCCAAGTAGTATGGGCTCCATCAATTCAAGGTCAGAAGTACCTTGTTTTCGTTGGGTGGCCCTCAAATAGGAAATTCGGCATGAAATACTGCTATAACAGGCCTTGTGCATTGTATGCTGTTAAAGCTCCATCATTCAAATCAGAAGTCTGTGTACCAGGGTAAGTAGAGACTTGAAACTTGTCTGTGTTGCTGAATTCAGTTTCCGTTACCCATGAGTTTTATTTCCTGATGGATGCTTTTGCAGAGCTGGAGATTCTCTCATGTGTAATCTGACTCAAGGAATAAGTAGTGCGTTCTTTCCACGGTTCACGTACGTGCACTTATAGTAGACATTGTGAGTTCTTTAACCATCTTACTGACAAAGTCCTTGTTAACAATTGCTTATTCAATATATCAGCCCAGATAGTAAAGCTCTAGTATTTGTGTCTGCAAAAAGCGCTGTTGATTCTGGGGCGCATATGGCAACAGATTCGATCCATAAGATTGATTGGCCCTCTGATGGTAATCTTGGCAAATCCTTGAAAATCGTTGACGTGGTATGCATTTCAACCACTAGATTTTATCATATACTCAAGGAGCTTGCGGATTATGCTTTACCTGAAATTCTTATAACAGACTTGTTATCCTAAGCATCACCCAAGTCCTGGGTGTGGTTCACCATAATGTTTTTGAAGAACTGGGTTTGTACTAGACTTACTCTATGTTCTACATGTTTCAGGTTCCTGTCGTTATGTATCCGGAGAATGGGGGCTTTCCTGGGATTTATTGCTCTAACATTCTCAGTAACCCATGGCTCTGTGATGGACACACAATGGTTCTATCTTCTGTATGGGGTAGTGTTCAAGCAATACTATCTGTGGATATCTTGAGGTAATTCTTGTGCTGAATTGATGATAAACGTCAAATGTAAATACAACAGTAACCATAACTGGCTTGTTGTATTTAATTTTCAGTGGAGAAGTGTCACGAATCAGCCCGAAGAACTCATGTGCTTCATGGAATGTCCTTGCTCTAGAAGCTGATGATATTATTGCTGGTATGAGTGAATCCGTATAGTTTCACTAGGAATTTTCATTTTCACTGTATTCCACACATCAGATAATCATCCTACTGCTGTTTCCTTAAGAATGTAGTAGCTCAATTGATACTCCGGAAATCAAGTATGGTCATCTCATTGGGACGGAGCTGGGGGATGCTAGATGGAATTGGGCAGATGTTTTGAGCCCCTTGTCAAAATCTGCCGAAAAGGTATCTCAAGACTCAAACTCTTCACTATGCTATTAAAGTTCTCTGTTTTAGGAATACATGCTATCTTGACATGTTGATGATTCTTACGATTTAAGCAGGCTAAGTCTCGTCTGTCATCAATGCAATTTAGTATATTGAAGATTCCGGTCAAGGGTATCTCCGAGAACCTCACAAGAGGTGATTCAATCCAACTTTTTCTAATAAGTTCGTTTCAGTTTTGCTTCTCATTTGATAAGAAAGCAATGTAGCTTTTGGCTGAGAGACTAATGTCAGTTCGGATTCATACTCTTCATGTTATATCATAGTGTTTCTTTTGAATATTTCTGGTCTAACTTGTAATCTTGTACTTATAATAGGTGCAAGCAACCCATTTGAGGCTATATATGTATCCTCCACATCTAAGAAATCTAATGCACGCGATCCACTAATCGTAATCCTTCATGGTGGTCCTCATGATGTCTCAGTGACTACCTTCTCAAAGACATCAGCCTTTCTCTGCTCGCTTGGTTTCAGCTTGCTTATCGTGAACTATAGGTACGAATAAGGCATTATCTTTACAAGAGGTAATGATGTCATTCATTCATGTCACATAGGAAGATTATGAAGGTATAAGCTGAATAAATGGACATGCTGGATTTAATAACTGCTATTCATACCTTCTTATGAATGCCCATCTCTACTTGTATCTAGAGGTTCATGGGGCTTTGGTGAGGAAGCGTTGCAGTCTCTTCCAGGAAAAGCTGGCTCTCAGGTGCCTTATATCATGATATGTAATTAGAGGAAGTGTTTGTTCTTGCGTTAAATAATTTTTCTGATAACTTATTCCTTGTCGCATGCAGGATGTCAACGATGTACTTACAGCTATAGACTATGTCACTGACTCGGGGCTTGCAGATCCGTCTAAAATAGCTGTAGTTGGCATTTCACATGGTGGATTTTTGGTCACACATTTGATCGGTCAGGTCGAAACACATTCTCTATGTTACTTAGCTTGTTAATAATGTTTGTCATATCAAGCTGCCTTTCTGGGCTAATTATTCCGATGGCTGTTTATATCAGGCACCTGGAAAATTTGCTGCAGCAGCCGCAAGAAATCCTGTGTGCAACTTCGCTCTGATGGTGGGCACATCTGATATACCTGATTGGTGTTTCGTTAACGTATATGGACACGAAGGAAAATCTCGCTTCACAGAATCCCCTTCTGCAGAGGATCTGACAATGTTTTACAGCAAGTCTCCTATTTCTCACATCTCTAAGGTTCGATTTCTGAAGGTGGACTTGATATGCTTGTTGAATCCATCTTGTATTATCAGAACTCATGATATCTTGATATGCCTACGCAGGTAAAAACTCCGACACTCTTTCTTCTTGGCGCTAAGGATGTTCGTGTACCAATGTACGACGGATTACAGGTAAAGAAAAAGTTCCTATGTTCAGACTTGAGAATGAGACATGGGCATTGCTGTTTGTAGATTTCTAAATTTGGTTTGGTTTCCATGGTGTAGTATGCTCGGGCAGTAAAGGAGAAAGGAGTTAGAACAAAAGTGGTAGTCTTTCCCAGTGATATACATCCTATAAATAGGTAAAAACAAACAATCATTCTACGTACTATGGATCTATGTTTGATTTTGATGATTCAAGATTTGGAGTTTGACATGTTCTTTCAAATTGCAGACCACAATCAGAGTTTGAGAGCTTCCTTCATATTGGGGTGTGGTTCAAGAAGTTTTGCATGTAGATAGATGGTGCTTCTTAATTTCTTGTATATTTGGATTGACTAGTAATCAAAGATCCAATCTGTGACCAAAAAAGAAAGAGACTACCATCGTTGGACAGTAGACAACTGCGATTTCACTGATTATGCATGGTGACATGTTGTTTAAATGCTGACGTCGACTATATAATGATGTGATTTTATTTTCTTTTCTTTATTTTCAACATCTCAATTTTAAGTGGACGTGAGATGGTCTGTTAGTTGGTTCAAATCTATCAGCAGTACAAATAAATACACTTGCTAAGCACATGAGGTTAGGATTCGAAATCCGACGAATACATTATAAGGTGGTATAGACGTATTCAAAGTCATAAGGTGATGAGTAGTATGGGAGTAGGTAGTTAAATTTTCCGTTTAAAAAAATAAAAATAAAATAAAAAACATTTGTTAAGCTCAGAAAGGGTCAAGAAAATGACTAGCATAAGTACTACTCCCTCCTATCTTAATTAGATCATTATCCCTATTTATAGGTTATGAGTTAGTCTAATAGTAGTAAATTAATACTAAAAGTAATCTAACTACTCATACTATCACACTATTAATAGTAAAACACCTATTATTAGAATAGGGCAATTATGATAGTTAAGCTAAAACGACAATTATTTTGCATTAAAATTCTAAAACGACAACTATTTGAAGGGAGTATTAATTAGTAGTATTAAATAGTTTTAAAAATTCCAAATCGTACTATGTTAATTGAACCAGTTGAAAATTCTCCAACTATGAAAATGATGAATTGCATGGGCCTATTTGATTAATTTCGTGATCGTGGTGACTCATAGTCATGAGCTTGGCCGAGTGACGAAATTGCCAGTAAACTTCACAATGTTGACTCTCACAACTATGTATGTTGGACGATGATGGTATTTTTAACATTTTCACCTTGTTTTTCTTTTTTGACGGAGGCCCCACTGGCTCCCTTTCATTTTGCCGAATCCATCTTACTCGAATTGGCTCGTTAACTGGTTAACATATATTTCTAAGTTAGAGAAATATTAGACACTGCTTTTATTTATACTTAGCCATGAAAAAAAATACGATCGACCTATCAGTCTAACACTCTAACAACCGATTCCCTAACCATTGTTAATTAAACCGGATGATATGCACCGTGGCGTAGAAGACAAGATTGCATTAGTCGTCTCAAATATCAAATATTAGTAAAATTTATTTTAGATACTTCAAAATGCAATATGATCGATATTTATGTACTCTAGAGTTTAGAGTGTCTGGGTTCAATTTAGATATTTTATTACAGCATATCGTCCAATTTAGATACGTTTTTACAGCATATGGTCCAATTTTGATACATTTTTAATTTTCTTTTTTGAAACGGCTAAAAATTTATTAATACCTCGAGTCTAAGAAATACTCGTGGAAATACAACGAAAAAACAATTCCCGTGGAGCAACGGGTGAACATCCTAACCTCTAACCCCTAGTATTACAACAAGGAGCCACAGTGAACTAAAAGTCACTGCCTCCATCTCGAACAAGCTAGTACTTGTCACAAGCCTAACATACAATTCAAACCAAAACTAGCTTAAGGCAACTGAGAGCAGTAAGGAATTAAAAAGGCCTTCCAAGCTAGTAACCTGCTTCACAACACAGTGATGACAAAATCCAAATGGCCTCAAACAGAACACGGCTATAGCAGAGAAAACCAGACCTGGGCACTTCACCATCAAGGCCGAAACCATCAACTTCTTTAGTTACAAAATAGGATCTCTAGCAAACCTCCTACACCCTATGTCCTCACGTACAAGTGGCGAGCAATTTAAAGATGTGGTCCGGGAAAACTCGAAAGACCCCTAGACAACCCCCTACACCCTATGTCCATACGGACAAGTGGCAAGTAATTTAAGGATGTGATCCGGGGTACAATCAAACGAGAATAGAGGTTCATGCAGTCACGCTCTTACACCCTATATTGGATAATGAACTTAAAACGAGCAACTTTAAGGTAGAAACATATGAAGCTTCATCAAACGCCAAGGCCCATCCTTGTTAATGCGGGATAACTACGACTATGTTGTCTCTACCCCTCCTCTTAAGTTCACAAAACCAATAAGTGACAAGTAATTTAAAGCCACACCAACAAGAATCTAGTACTCAAGTTAATCAAGCTCAAAGGAAGGATCCAACTTACTACCATCGAATACCAAGAAGAGTGAAAGTCCCCGCCAAAGGATAGGAAACCAAGCCGAAACAAGTAGTAGTTACCAAACACCAAGAGCTTCTCCTCGGACATGTCCCGACAAGAGATTGAAAGGAGCCTACAAAGAGGAACACACGTTAGAAAAATAAGCCCCATGAGCTTTCACCTCCTCGACTTCACCTCCACTCACCGCACCCCTCCTCAACACAAGCAAAGATAGGGCTCCAAAAACCAAGAACCAATGGAGTCATGTATCTTGAGTTTATTTTTCCCTTTCAACCAAAACCACGAGTTCAATTTTATCTTCTCCACAACTTGCCAATGATTGAGTTCTTCCTCGTTAAAAAGCACCCCGTTCCTAGCTAGCCAAAGATTCCATAAAGTTCCATGCCAAATCACTTGCCAAGCCTCTTTCAACCGTCTTGGAGCACTCCATTCATGAGCTTCCAAACTTTCAAGTAGATTGTTGCCCAAGGAATAATCTACTCTAAGCCAATTGCACACTAGCTTCCAAACCTTCATGGCAAAAACGCAACCTCCCAATAAATGCCAAGTTGACTCTTCCTCCACCCCACACCACTTACAAGCCCTTTCCGTGTCACTAATGAAGATGCCTCTTCTCTCCAAATTCATTTTTGTAGGAAGCCTATCTTGAATAGCTTTCCATACAAAAACATGCACCTTAAGAGGAGTGGCTTTGCACCAAATCTCCTTAGCCCATCTTTGGATCACCGGATCTTCTTCAAAATGATGCACAACTCGGTAACCTTCTCTTGTTGAATACATGCCATGTTTACTTGTAGTCCAAATCCACCTATCCTCAATCCCCAACCCTCGGTTAGAAGCTTCCACAAGGAGCCTCAATCTCTCTTCTTCCTCTTTTTCCCAAACAAAGAACTCACGTCTCCAATCTCCTTTAAAGATAGCTCTACCTTCCCTCCAAATTACTCTTTTATCCACCTTGCAATCTTTTTTTTTATCTAAGTTGAAAAGTCTAGGGAAGCTTTCTTTCAACAAATCTTCTCTTCCTCCCCATCTCTCTTCCCAAAATGAAGTTTTAGCTCCATCTACCACCAACTTTTGACATCCCTTCTCGAACCAATCGTTCGCCCCTATGGAACTTACCAATTTCCTCCACCAATCCGACCACTTCCTAGGGATTCTTTTCCCTTTAACCACCACCTCTACATTTTCTTTCCAAGTACCGTACTTGGATTCAAGAACCTTCACCCATAGCTCACTCCCTCCTTTTAGAAATCTCCAACCCCATCTTCCTAAAAGAGCAAGGTTAAAGGCTTTCAAGTCTTAGATTTTTGTCTACACACATCCTTCCAAGCTACCCACGAGACTTTTCTCTTCTCTTTCTCAAGATTTCCTCCCCATAGGAATTTTCTTTGAAGACTCTTTAACTCGTTTAAGATGCCCACCGGCGCTTTGAAGAAAGAAAGATAGTAGATCGGAAGAGCTCCAAGAACTGCATTTAAGATCACCACTCTTCCCCCAAGGGAAAGAAACTTGTTTTCCAAGAGCCCAACCCTTCTTGAAAAATTTCCTTTGACCTCTTTCCATAAGACTTTCTCTCTAGCTACACCTCCAATAGGTAAACCCAAATAAGTGAAAGGTGTTTACCTCAACCTTGCACCGAAGAAGTGACGCCCAAGACTCTAGTGTCTTCCCTTGAACTCCCACTCCGATTAAGCTACTCTTTTGAAAATTAATCTTCAAACCTGAAACCAACTCGAAACTTCTCAAGACCCCTTTTATTGCGACCACATTCTCCACACTTGCCTCCCCAAGGATTAGTGAGTCATCCGCAAATTGTAGAAGGGAACAAGGCACTTTGTTTTTCCCTACTAACACCGGTTTGAACACCTCCTCAATACAAGCCTTTCTCAACATCCTACTAAGGAACTCCGCCATCACTAAATAAAGAAACGGAGAAAGGGGATCTCCTTGTCTCAAGCCCCTATGGAATTGAAATTCATTCGTCGGACTTCCATTGACAAGAATTGAGGCGGAGACCGATGACACGCATTCTTTGATCCAACGAATCCATCTTTCCCCAAAACCCAACAACTCCAACATTCGAAAGAAGGCCTCCCAACTCACGGAGTCATATGCCTTCTCAAAGTCGATCTTGAATAAGAATATCTCCTTCTTTCTCTTCTTTACCTCATCCAAGACTTCATTGGCTACTAATACTCCATCTAAAATATTCCGATTGCCAATAAAGGACGATTGATTTTCGGAGATCACCTCCTCCAACACCTTACTTAGCCGAGTAGCTAGGACCTTTGTCACAATCTTATAAGTGCTTCCCACCAAAGAAATAGGTCTATAATACCCTACGGTCACCAAAGGGTAATGAATGTGCTATTGATTCCCTTACAAAGTTTTCCGAAATTATAAATTCAGAAAAAAACCGACACATATCCTCCTTTTCCACACTCCACATTGATTTAAAGAAGCCTCCTCCGAAACCATCCGGACCCGGACTCTTGTCACTACCACAATTCCACACCGCTTTCTTTATTTCCAATTCATTAAAAGGCTCTTCCAAGAAGGATTTTGAATTCTCCGAAAGTGAAGTCCCTCCAATCTATCTAATTCTAAAAGAATGATCACGATTCTTTTGAAAGTGGTCTTCAAAGAAGTTAAAAACTTCTTCTCTAATCTCTTTTACCTCCTCTAGCCACTTGCCCTTGATTCGAATTCCCCTAAGTTGCTTGGCTCTCCCTCTTCTTGCCAACGCACCATGAAAATATTTTGTATTTGCATCGCCCTTCTTGATCCATTTCAACTTGGCTTGTTGATGATTTAAGGAGCCCTTCCAAGTTAAAAGATTTTGAATATCCACCATAATCTTCCTTCTTCGTGAGCCCTCCTCCAAATCCACATTTGGGAGCAAGGCTTCCCCAACTTCACTTTGATGACTACCTCCCTGTTGACCCGGCTCAACTAAAGCTTCTTCTCTCGACAATCCAACTCTCCAGTAGAGATAAGATGCCGGGGCGTGTTGACAGCCCCTGACGTGGCCTGTGTGCGTCGATGATGATGATCCACCGTCACTAACCCTCCCAAATCTTGTTGCCGCACCTGCTCCAGGCCACTGCCGTTCGACTCCAACCCCCTCACAAGGCTTGAATCCTCTTCAAATGAAATATCTAGCGAGGCTAACTCTTCTTCCAAGGCTTCAATTTTTTTGTCTATCAAGCCAAAGTGATTTCTATGCCAAGACTTTAGAGTAACTTTCAACCTTTTAAGCTTTTCCTTCACTACATAACTCGCCCAACCCGAGATACCCTCTTCCTTCCAAGAATTCTCCACAACATTAGAGAAACCTTTTTCTTTCATCCAACCATTCACAAACCCGAACGGTGATGGCCCCCAATCACGTCCATCTTCTTTTAAAATTAGAGCCACATGGTCCGAAAGCCTCCTTTTTAGCCCCGTTTGACTTAAAGAAGGCCCCTTCTTCAACCAAATTTCCGAAAGAAGAAAACGGTCCAATCTACTACAACAAGCTCCGTTGTCTCTATACCAAGTAAACTTTCTTCTACTTAAGGGTAAGTCAATTAGGCTTTGCTCTTCAATGAAATTATTGAAAGAGTTAGAGATTGACATCCCCATACTCCTTCTTCTTCCTTTTCTTTACGAATCTCTTCGAATAGCGTTGAAATCACCACAAAGACACCAACGGCCTTCGCTATCCCCATCCAACCGCAACTTTAAAGCCTCCCAAAGATTGTCCCTCCTTTCTTTGAAACACGAGGCATACACATTTATAATAGTCACCTCTTCACCATTCCACTTCCCTATCACTCCAAGAGCTCCATCCTCTCCCCAAAAGGAGATTTTTTCGAAAACATCTCTATTCCACATACTAAGAATACCTCCCGAGGCTTCTACCGAACCCGAAAACACCCAATCAACATTAGAACCTCCCATAAAAGCTCAATATCCTTCCGAGCAAAAGACTCTTTTTTTGTTTCTTGCAAGCAAACAAAATCCACTTTCTCAACCTTAATTAATCTCCTAATCTCTTCCTTCTTTATTGAACCCCCTAACCCCCTTATATTAAAACTCAACATAATCATGGTCCACCACCAACGTTTCCAAGCCCCAAGGCAACGATTGAATCCTTCACACTTTTGAGACCTCTTTCTTCCCAAGACTAAAAGATCTCTCCTACTCTCTCCTTCTCCGTATCACTAAAAATGCCAAGATTGGCCCCTACTTCCACAAAATCCTTCACTACCACGGTAACTTTATTCTTTGAACCCCGCAAGTTGTTAGAAAGAGGTCTACAAGGTTCCAAAGCATCCGCAACACAAGAGTCCACTTCTACCAAAGATTTCGAAGCAACAACTCCACCACTTGCCACTTCCTCACTATCCAAATCCCCAATGAATCTATACCACATTTTTTTTACGTTGTTTTTTAGAGCAACCTCCTTTTTTCGCCGGTTTTTTACCCGATTGAGAGATAACTTTCCGACTTTGAACAACCTCTTTGCTTTGAGTGATCAACTTTTTTTTTCTTTCTTAGAGTTTCTCCCATATGGTTCTATGTGCTTCATTAAACCGAATAAATCCGAGTTCGAACTTCCTTCTTCAACTTCGATGTTAGGACATAAAAGCACCGGAGGATCAATCCTTTTAGGAGCAGAACGCTCACTGTTAAGAGGGGAAGAGTAAGACTTTTTAACACCTTGACAGGAAGGAGAAGTCTGAAAAAGTCCTTTCTCTTTTATTATCTCTTTGAATCTTTGGACTAGTTGGCTAAAGGATAGCCCAGTAGTGAATTTGGATCATTCCTGTGAGATGGGCCTCTCTGAAATTGAATCATTTTGGCCCGCGAACTCCTCAACTGGACTAGTTCCTCCAACATGAAGGCTAATGGGCATCTCTAGCCTTTTCTCCAACTGGCCCAAAACAACTTCACCTAAATTAACCAAGGGCGTGTTTATCATCGCCTCCTCAGACAAACACGGTCTCTTTCCTCTTCCATCTTCTCGCTCTCTCTCCTCACCTTTTTCACCTTTAGACAAAACGTCGTCACTGACCGATTTCAGAGTCTCAGTGTCTTTCTCTGACAACCGCTCTCCTTCATGGTCAACCGAGTGCACGTGACTAACAACTTCTGTCAACTCACGTGGTTGCGGCCCCATCTCCGCCTGCAACGAAAAATCGGCCACCGGTAATTCAATGAACTGAGAATTTTTCTCAGCTTGGAGATCATGAGGAGCTTGAACATTCGAGTATCTATCGAATTGGGTTTCCGGTACGCAGAAGTTTAACTCTGATTGCGAACGGCGGACCTCTTCCTCCTCCGGCGACCCATTGGACCCGACCTCATCCGGCAACCCATCAGAACCAGACCAGAAGACGTCACCACTCTCTTCGCTTGTGATATCATCGGAGTTATCTTTGAGACCGCTTGAAGAATGACCGAAAAAAAACTCAGAAGAAGTATCATCGATTGTCTTCCTTCTCTCTGAACCCTCACCTTCTTCAACTAGATCAATTTTAAAGACTTTACTACCCACCTTCAGATTAGTCACTTTGCTCACCAAGACTTTTGTTCCTGTTAAAACTAGAATATTCCCCCTTCTAAAGTCTTTGAGTTCGCCGGTCTCTACCTCCACTGCTTTTTCCACCGGCAAACTAGCAGAGCCCAACACGGAAGTTGCAGGTTCAGTTGCCAAAGCTGTCCTTTGTTCTGCCAAAGGAATGGACACCAAGGTTTTAGAACTTGTCTCAGGTCTTATCCGTTGTCTCTGTGCCCCAATAGGTGAAACTTCCCCAGACGGAACCCGATGCCTAATTTCTGGAATCCTTCTTTCATACTTAGCTTTGTTAGCCATCAACTTGAAGCTTCCCATCCACTGTGAATTAATCATCTCCACTAATTCATCGTCTCTGGCTGATTTCGTGAAGTGCACAAAGGCAAAGCGTTTCCCACCTCTTGATTTCTTGAACGATATAGTTACATCAACCAATTCTCCTAGACCCCCCCCAGTTTAACTTTCAACCGTTGAACAATGCACTCCTCAGGGAAATTTGTTACAAACACATTCAGAAATTTCCTGTTCAATACACTTACTCTCAAATCTTCCTCCCTTCTAGCTTCTCTTCTATGTCGTTGAACCCGCTGCCATCCGTCATTATCAACCTCCTCCAGAGGCCGACCGTTGCCTCCTGAACTCTGTCTGTGAAAAGAATTTTGGTTGACCAACCTCTGTGGACCCCTTGTCACGCTCTCTCTACCTACCCCCTCTCTCTCTACAATTCTCTCTCTAAGATTTTTTATTCAACAACTTAGTGATCAATTTTTTACTATGAAACAAGTGAACAATATACAATATTGTGGCAACCACCCACTCACCAACAATATACATAATTGAACATATCATACTTAGTATCTAAAATTAAATGAATTTTATCCAAACATTTTGTTTACATTATGTAAAGACCAAACTATCTTTTTTTGTTCCTTGGTTTCATAAATTGATGAGGAGGCGAGGGGACTCACGCTATAGTTATTTATATTCATTTTCTAATATGTTTCTCACACCGGTGATTAATTTTAATCTTTTTGGAGATTCGTTCGAGTAATATCATGATAGATTTTAATTCTTTTGATCTAAAAGTTCGAATTGATCGAGGAGGAGATACAAAATATGAAAGATGATACAAGTCCAAATTATATATTGTATGCAAAATAGCTCTCAACTTCACTTAAAAACAAATGATAGTTAAAAAACAAATGATAGAATATCTATTATACCATTATATTTATTTTTAATAATTTTATTAGTGAAATGTTGATACCAACAAGTGATACAAAATATGAGTGACTATAGGTTCCAACCAACTATTGGTGAACGGGAGTGAAATGAAATAATTGCATTGCCGAACAAAATTATTGGTATCAGTAGTGGCCGGGTGAATGAACCGTGAATATCATATCATGTAATGGTTCAGATTCAGACGAAGGTTAAATATGTTAAAGAATATGATGTTAAAGTTCGGTTTGATATAATAAAATGAGATAATTAGGGCGATGATGATTTGATTAAATAGGAAAGAAAAATAGTTATTTAATTCCGGTAATTAAATTAAAGTAATATAATAAGCTTGTTGATTCAATCAATTGATTGACCTACCAATCAATTTTAATCCGTTGATCTTGCTTATCCAATTTTAATCTGGTGCGTACATGTGTCATTAGTTAATTAAAAGAAGTAGGGTTTGAATCCTGTTGGCGTGATTTTTCTCCATTATTTTTATTATTATTTTTATTGAAGGTGTTTGGTTCGAACCTTGTTGGCGTGATTTTTCTCTATTATTTGTATCATTATTTTAGTTGAAGGTGTTGAGTTTGAATCTTATTGACGTAATTTTTTTCTTTTTTATTTATTCTCTTCCTAAATTTTTATTTTTTACCATAAAGTTGTATGACGTATTATACTTAATTTTCAAATATAACCATGATATGTTCTTATAAAAAAAAGACATACTTCCTCCGTCCAATAATAAATGTAACACTTGAGTGTTGACTTTTTCGATGATCATTTTGACCTTAAATTATTCTTAAATCATACGATAAAAATAACTAAAAACATCATATTATGAAACTAGAATGTTTATATGAAGCACTTGACAATATATTCAAAAAATACCAATTAACATGCGAAAAAAGATGCATTGCAGATTTTGAAGTTGAATGTTTCCAAAGTTTAGAGATGTATCTAATGGTTCTTAACTCATCGGAAGAATACTTTTTGTATGTCTAATATAGTTCAATTCAAAACTATTAATTGCATAACTACAAAAATTATATACATTTATAGCACACCATTTATATTAAGTTTAATTACTCAATTAGTTATTTTTTATTACGTTTGAAGTGATTATGTGAAATTATATATTCACTCCATTATTTTAATATATTATTTAATAAAATAATAATATTTTACAAGATCACGCTTCACATGCGTAGCGTGTGACACGGTTCCTAGTATAGATTACTTCCTATCGATTTAATTTGTCCTTTATTTCCCTCCTTTCTCGGTACGTTCCTATAGTTATTTATCAATCATGTTATCATCAATTAAACGCAACTGGTCCTGTACCATTTCGTTGCTTCTATATAACACTGTGTTTCCAACTTTCCATCACCCTCATATGTAAAAGAATTCCAGCACCCTCTCATAATAGTCCCCAGAAGAAAAACCAAGAAAATCAATATCCAAAAACGATTCCTTAAAATTAAACCTTTCATGGAGTGCAGAAAGTTCGAAATCACCCTCATATCCGCCTTTGATCTGGAAGAGGTCCGTAAATTCGGCAAGATGAAGGTTCATGCTCGGGTCTCGATTGGCTCAGGACCGGAGAGTGAAAAACGCACTCCAACCGACACACACGGTTTAACAAACCCGGCCTGGAATTACACGATGAAGTTTACTATAAACGAGTCGATGGTGGAACATTATAACACGATGCTGGTTATCAAATTGTACTGCCAGAGGACTCTTGGAGACAGGTACATTGGAGAAATGTGTACTCCCTTGAAAGAACTATTTGATTGTGCTAGGGCTACTGGAGGGTCATCGGGGTCAATTTTGACTTTTCCCATGCAGAGGGGATGTGTCAATTCTCAAGGTGGGATTAAGTTCTCTTATAGGTTTGGAGATAAAGTTATGATTGATAAGATGCTCTTGGCTGAAACTGTGGCTGGATGGAGTCGTCTTTGTTAATTCGATCAGGTTTGTTGATCGATATGATTATTATCGTATACGTTGCGGTTGGAATTTGGAAAGGAGAGGGTTTGCATGATAAGAGATTGCGACTTGTGATTTAAGTTGTACATAGAGTAGAATACACATAGTCATTGCTTGCAAACATGGATGTTTAAATTAAGATTGATTTCAGTTTCCCTAGCTAGTTTATGGAAGAGAAGCAAGATATGGTGTTATTTATGAGATATAGTAGTCGTACATATTTTCTATTTTTTGTTTAGTTAGTTCATACTATGTTTTTCATTTTCTTAGTTCCAGGATGGTAGAGTGAACATGTTTGTTGTATTGTTTGTACTTGTAATTGCGGTGGGTGATTTAATGAAAAGTCTATACTCCTTCGTTGTATAATATTGTACGTTATAGTGAATGCCAGTATATATTATGGAGTAAGCAGCATACTAAAGGTAAGTGGGTTGTTCAATACTACTTCCTCCGAAAACTTTGAAAAACCCTATTTGATTTTGTTGATTTTTGTTCGTTTGACTTCACTTTAAATTATCATAACTCATTATGAACCAAAACTATTTTTAAAAGTTATAATATAAAAATATAAGAAGTTACCTACCTACCAACTGCCCAACATACTTGTTAACATTTTTTATTCGATTCTACTTGGTACAATTTTTAAAACTTTCTATATACACCAAGACTACCAAGTTGGAGGGTCGAGTACCTTTTATTTATGCGAAAAACAAATCATGGACCAGCTTGATTTTAGGTACCACAAGTATTTAGTCATAGAATGGAACAAATTAATTAAGTATAAACAAGTTAAAATGTTTCTGCTTGACGAAGACTTTTCAAGTGGCAAAGACAAAGTGCAGCAATATTTGGTCTTCGATGCTTTCTGTACCTCTTCATTTCATTTTCTACAATTTGGTTTTCAGTCAAGTATGAACCAAAAGCCTTGCAGGTCTCCGCCCGGATCATCGGACCTTTCATCTCTTCTTTTCCTCTCCAAATCCATTTTACTGTACCTGTACCATGCACATTCACAAAACATATAAAGGTAAACTGAGATAATATGAACCTTGTTGAGAATTGATTAAATTGACTCAATAAAATGAAATCAAGGAAAACCCCAAGTTTGGGTAAGAATGAAACACTATGCGAGTCTTTATTTCATGCACAAATTTCCGAATACATCCAAAATACATTTGAGTCGGTCTACTATAAAACCATCTTATAAGGAGAAAAAAAAATAGAAAATATACTAATTTAGGAATCACTAGCAAATTGGAAATTGAGATATCAACGGTTATTGACTCAAGTGGTAAGTACTTGAGTTCCCTTAAATATGGTTTCGGGTTCAAGTCTTGAGGATGTAAAAAACACAGTTAGGAGAGTCGCCCCTAAAAAAGGGTCCGACAGTGCTCGACTAGATTAGTCGCCAAAGCGGATATATACCAGTATAATCGAGAAAAAAAATTGAGACTGCAAGAATACCTGATTATTATATTAAGGCTATGTTCATTTCACCTCAACTTCAATTTCATTTGATTCAATTCGAATTTGTTTAGTTGAAATTTATAGTTTAAATAACTTTAGTTCAGATGATTTAGAAGGTACAAGGTGGTGCAGTGGTTTGGAGCTGAAGTGGAGGAGGAGAGGAGTAAGATTCGATCCATGACGAATACATAAGACGTTTTAAATGTTGGTATTAGTATGAAGGCATATGGCCCGAAACAAGCCATATTCAAATTAGAGAGATTAATCCATCAATAAATAATAAGATTTTATAGGGGCGACGATGTGAAATTCTTACATAGACTATAAGGCCCAAAAAAAGCCCTATCACTTTAAAAAATGTGATAAGAATGGTATACGAACTTGCTCATAGACAAGGTTGATAGAAGAATTTTTTTGGAGAAAATGGTCATTTTAGGGAAGACCTGGTCATACTTGGGGAGTAAGCCTCATAAGGGTCATAAGTCATAACTACTACTCCTGGACGAGGTTTATCAACTATCTCCAGGATAAGAAAATTGAAAGCTGATAGGGCAAAAAAAACAATAGCCACAAAAGTTGGGGAGGAGGTCAACACATATACTTTGCTAGGATCACACACCGAGGCCGAGCATCTTAATTACGAAAGCTCAGTAACAAAGGGTAATTATATGAACTGAATACTGGGGAGTAGTGCCGTAGTGCATCATGTCAAGAAAAATCAATCTAGTTGAGTATTATATAACTTGGTCCGACTCAAACACTACTTTAGCCAGATTTCACTAGGATTATTAAGGTAAACAGTCCAGAATCGATTTTTGTGCTATTTGGGCTCACACAAGTTAGAACTTCGAACTACTTGAAAAATATAACATAAACTAACCAGTGCAGTATAGAGGGAAGTGACATGATCAACTCCAATTATTAAAGAAATTATTGAATAAGTAGCATAAAGAATTAAAGATTGTATTTAAGAATAAGGGCTTCTTACATATAACACCCCGTTAGTCATTTTTATTACAGATAGACCCTCGTTAGTCAAACAATTACATACAACACCCATGTTAGATGGATTTAATTATATATTGACCCACGATCTTGACTTTACACGAATTAAAACAATGAAAATACATTTTTACCGTTGGTCAAATATTGAATTTTGATTGAAAACAAACAACCCTATTTTTATTAATTACAGTTTGACTCGAATCTTTTTATTTTACCAAATGCCTTAAATCTTTTTAATTTCAACTCAAAATGCTCCCAAATTTATAACAAATTAAACCGTAACTTTTTTTATATTTCAAAATTAATCCAAATAAAATGAAAAATAATACAAATAAATAAATAAATAAATAAAATAAACAGAAACAGAGTACGATTACAGACCGGAGCTGTGAAGATATAATTACAGATCGGAGCTCCTATAATTAATGAAACCTTAAAGAGGCTATACCAGTAATGAATTGTATGAAGTAAAATCTATGCAATATTATTTTCATTAACCTTTTAACTGGCTTTGTGATGGAGACTCCATGTTTCTGTCAAAAATTGAAAATGGAGAAGATGAATAGGAAATGAATTGTAAAGCACCGATTATTATGTCAGTGGCTTTCAAATTTAAAAAGATTAGCAGTAGCTAGAGAATTCACCAAATTAACCGGATACACTGTGCTTCTAATTTTGATCCAACGGATTCACCAGATTCATAACCTTGATTTTGTCCATCTCCGTAATTCTTTCATCTAAAAGCTGCTAGACATTTTTGATTTAACAGCGGAGCTTTTACAGCTCCGGCACGGCAGCCGTACTGGCTCAGGTACCGCAACTGTGTTAAAGAAAGAAAGAAGAAGAAAAGAAAGAAAGAAGGAGGAAAGAAAAACAGAAAATGAAAATAAAATTTAAAAAACTAATGTGATGGCATGTTTGGATTGAGTATAATAACATCAAATTATAAGTTGGTCAACGAAATTTTGAAATTTTGGACCCATATGTCATAGATTGACTAACATGGGGTTAAATGTAATTGAAGTGTCTAGTAGGAATGGTAAATGTAAAATTCCCTAAAAAATAATTTGTAGTTAAAGTTGAAATTTATTGAGTGAAAAAAGTTAAAACAAATAAATTATAATGAGACAGAGTGAGGGTGGCAGGATCACATTCTCACATCACGCATAATCTCAATCATCATCATACAACTCCTGCAATATTTGGTAATTTGGTATCATTATATATACAACAGCTATGCGCAGGGGTCAGTGGTATGTTACTATGTGCGGTGTGCCACATATATAACACCTATCTTCCAGATCTTGTATTGCTCCTAAAAGTAGACCATATAAGGAGATTTGGTTCATCACACAAGTCAATATACAAAAATATACAAGATTAATCACTCTGGAACTCATGGTTGATAAATAATACCTACAGGCACCCATATTCATACCGAATAGAATTAACATGAACTCTCACCATGGATCGATACAACCATGCGAATTGTACATATACCAATAAATAATAACAATAATAATAATAATAAATAAATAAATAAATAAATAAAAAGTCCAAAATTTTCTAAATAATTCCAATTGAAATCATAGTAATTGTTTTTAAAACATTATGTTACATTGTTACCAAAATCTCCCATCCCCCCGTACTTCAGTTCTCTCGGCCTGGCCCAAAAATGAGCGGGCATCCCATCTTAAGTAGTTTGGGCTGCACTAGCAACCCATAATACTAACTACAACTAGTTGTTGTCTGATCAATTCTCAAAAGCTACCCCCCTCTCTCTCTCTTATGTTGCATTGCTTTAAGATCATTACTCCCTCTGATCTTGCCATCTTGGTTTCATAAGTTTCACCGTTTTAAATTCCCTCTCAAGACGATTATCTTAGAACCATCCACATTTGTTGGCTAAGGCTAAGACACGTTTAATGGCTTAAACGTGTTTTAGCCTCGTTTAAGCAGTTTTTGCCCCAATCAATCATTGTTTAAACGAGGCTAAAACAAGAAGAAGAAAAAATTGAGTTGGAGAAGGTGTGAGAAAACATAGCCAATATTGGTGTCTATTTGTGACACTCGTACCGCAACATCAAAATTGGCTTCACATTACCAGGCGGTGGAGGGCACCAAATGCTAGTCATATCTGTGGGTTGAGCAGGGGAATAAAGCGGTTGTGCCTCATGGAATATGTGGATGTAATTCTGAGCAAAAAGTACATAATCATTTGGATCATATGGCTCGCCTTCATGTACCTTCCTATTCGGGCTTCCCCAAATAGCCCAACAGCCACATAGAAACAGTTCAAACTCCTGTGATGAAACAGACTTGCGTACAACAGTGATCCACTGGCCAACATCTGGAGCAGCTGAGACAATAACATATCACCCCGTTACGATTAAATACTAATACAAATTAATTCTTTAATATTATTTTTTTTAAATTTTATATTTTTTACCATTTAAAAGTAAAAAAAAAAACGGAGGAAGTATCATAAATTCATAATAATAATAATATATGTTTATTAATAAGTTTTCCGTTACTACCAGGTGGTAAACTGGAGGGCTAACATGTCAATAAACTAATTCCAAGTAGAAGGTAGATATCATAAACTAATTGTCATTTTCCGTCGTATTCTTTGTCTTGGAGTATTAAAAGATGAAACAGAATTTGGCACCATTCGACTCGATTAGTAAAATGATTAAGATTCCAAATTTCTAATCTCTCAAAAATCATTTTCAAGCGAATGATTTTCCATTTATTTCGCCACGCCTCTAATCTACCACGAGGTGACCACACTCCCCCTCAATCACCACACTCCACGTGTCCCCAATCCAACGGTCCATACCCCACCTTCTCCATTTCTCACCAATATACTACCATCTCTCACTCAGAGCAATCAATCCCCACACACACTCTCTCAATCTGAGAACACATTCATTCTCTCGTCTCTCCAAATTCCCAACGAACAAAATGATGCTCAAAGCAGCACCAGCTTCTTTCGGCTTGTTTAACAACACCCATGTCGAGAACCTCAACACCACCCTCTTCCCCCCCTCCTCGGTACTATCGACGAAGAAGGCTGCTGCTTCAAATGGATGCATCGTTTGCGCAACCAAGCACAGCAACAACAAGCCCTTAACCGGCGTCGTTTTCGAGCCGTTTGAAGAGGTCAAGAAGGAGCTCTTGTTGGTGCCTACTACGCCCCAGGCCTCACTTGCCAGGCAAAAGTTCCTTGACGAGTCTGAAGCCGCTATCAATGAACAAATCAAGTACTACTACGGTCTTCTTTTCTTTTTTTTCTGATTTCTTGATTTTTCGTACTTTCTTTATTCCATGGATATTTGGTTTCATGTTGACTGAATTATTTGGTGGTGATGATTGTAGTGTGGAGTACAATGTTTCGTATGTGTACCATGCCATGTTTGCCTACTTTGACAGGGACAACGTTGCTCTCAAGGGTCTTGCTAAGTGAGTTCAATGGATCTTTGCCTTTTTTTTTCTTTTTCAGTTTCTTGAAGATTGAATGATTTCATTGATTGATGTTTTGCTTTAACTCTGCAGGTTTTTTAAGGAGTCTAGTGTTGAAGAGAGGGAGCATGCTGAGAAGTTGATGGAATATCAGGTGAATAATGATCAGCTAGCGTTATATATATAGGATATACTCATGAGTGCTGCTTGAATAATTCTGTTGTGTTATGATATATTCAGAATAAAAGAGGAGGGAAAGTGAAGCTCCAGTCCATCTTGATGCCGCTTTCCGAGTATGATCATGCTGAAAAGGGAGATGCACTTTATGGTAATTTTGCGAGTTTATTTTTCGATTTTTTTGTGTAGTTGTGATTTTTGTTGGAATAGATGGTTGTGTTTATCCTATAGTTGAATGGTAGTCATTGGTGTTCTACTGTTTTCGATTAGAATGATAGTATAGTTTTTGATGTTTATCTATTCTTGACATCAACAATTGAGGCCAATATTTGTCTTCATATCTCATTTTGTTTGCTGCTTGCAATATTCAAAGGATTTTGAGAAGCCAATTTGCAATTTTTGTCAGGTGTCTGAAATGACTTTTTAATCCCTGCATTTGTTTCCATGTGATTAGACCTTAGTTTCATGTTGTCACATTACATGGTGAATAGTTATCTTTTCTATTCCACAGGAAGTGGTATGCATCTGTTTTTTCTATCCTTTTGAACACCATGTATGTTAGTGCAATAACATATTTGGTCCTTGTAACTACTAAGGCCTACTGGTCAAACGTTGCATCTCCTTGAAATCCCAGTTGGGATTGCCATTGAGTGTACAAATCACTTGTCAAATATGCTTTCCCTCTGCCGAAGGAGTAACAGCTATAAGTACTCTTTTTTGTTTTTAAACTTTAGCTTTTGGTTTACAAAAACCTTCCAAACCAGTAAGGCGGTAATAGAGTCTGAGTTTCAAGATGCATCTTAAAAGCGATAAATTCAAATTCAGTAGAATTACAATAAAATTGTTTGAGGTTAGTAGTGACTGGTGAGTATGGAAGTAATTACACTGATCTTGTTTTCATGGGAAGGTGCTGGATGGTGACCTTTTCTGCCCTGATAATCTTGCGTCCAATTATGAGAATAATCTTTGCACTTTAACTGGTCAATATTTGTTTATTGTTTGAGTTTCTGTCACAAATTTCCTGTAACTTGATGAAACATGATGGTGAGATGTTACATTACAGGAGTATTTTCTTTCTCCTTAAAGGAGGGTTCTACACGTGGTCACTTATTAATCATTCTAGGATTGAAGATTAAAGTATTAAAGTAATACTCCAAATTAAAGTGGAATACTATCCTTCCCATATGACAATATTTTGAGTAATTGAAAATTGACAAGTACTCAGATGAACACAGTTCAGATATACTAATTAAACAGCTGTTGAATTTTAAATAGTTGATTGTTGATGTTTCACCCACTGCACAAATAAGTAGTAAAGAACTCATCATCCAGCTGAAAAAACACACAAATACAGGATGTTTAAATCTTATCTTTCCTGCTAGTGGTTTGTTAATTCCTTAATTATATTTCCATTATTTATAAGCGGACAGGATGCTAGGCAGCTAGGGATCATATAACTGAACTTGAAGGAACAGTCGGCAATCCCAACTTTTATGAATAACTATGTAGTAGGTGTAATTGAGTAAACTGATAATATACATTTCTTTCCCGGTCATAAACACATCAACTTGTGCTTCCTTTGGACCATATAACTTGTGGTTTTGTGTACTCACTTTATGAAATGAAAAAGGGTTCTGATGTGTGTCTCTAGTAATCAATCTTATGCCCTACAACTTGACGTGCTTGTGAAAATCTGAAATTAACTTGATACACTGCAGCTATGGAGCTTGCATTATCTTTGGAGAAGTTGACAAATGAGAAGCTTCTGAACCTTCATGCTGTAAGTAATTTTATCGTCATTACGGGTATCTGCTATTCTGCTGTCATTTTTTGACGATGTATTTACTGATGACATTGCCAACATTCCAATGGCAGGTGGCTTCCCGAAACAATGATGTGCAGCTAACAGATTTTGTTGAGAGCGAGTTTCTTGCTGAGCAGGTTTCGAATTAATCTCCATTTATATATTTGTCTGTCACATCGAAATTGCATTCACCAAGGTGATGTTGCGGCCAATTACTAAATTATAACTTATGTCACACTCACAGGTGGAGTCAATTAAGAAGATATCAGAATATGTTGCACAATTGAGAAGGGTTGGCAAAGGCCATGGTATGGATCCAGTACCCTTGTTGATATTTTCCATATGTTAATTATTCCTATTATGGACGGTTAATGGTTTTTTTTTGGATGCAGGTGTGTGGCATTTTGATCAGATGCTACTGCAGTAAGCTTAAGTTGTTGCTTCAGAGCTGGTTTATTGCTTCTAGTACCCTCTAAATGAGTATTTTGCCAGAATGTTAGAATTGTAAAATTTTGCGTGTGCTAGTGTTAAACATGGCGTTTGCATTAGGCAAGCACAAGGAGATTTGATGTGGTAGTTTCAGTATTCTGGTGGTTTTTATGTTGTTATATGTTAAACAAATTGCACTAGTTTTATGCACTGTGTTTTGTTTTTATTCTGCAATTCTTCTGGTCCTGGATTTTGCTCTTGTTTGTCAGCTATGCCCATGACCTGTATGAATGGGTCAATTGTTGAGCATCTTTCTCTCTGGCAAACCATTTGATGTTTGAATAATCCATGTACAAACTTCTATTAATGCTCTCTTTGTCCTGGTCCTGGAATTAGTTATGTGGATTTTTATCCCAATAACTGGAACATTCGACCTTGACTTGTATACTGCACAAGTCCATATTAACTGTAGTAGCCCTTATTTTACCCCTCAAGTCCGACCTTGAATGGAAACTGTTCAATCTTCTTACCATTGTTTATCGAAACTATGAGACCCCCAAACGATTCAGCACATACAACAGAGCATGCAAGCCCAACCATGCCGTCGACAGGAACAACACAAGGCACCACCTTTCCCTCTCTGCAGTCAAGGAGCACAACCTGCATGCCGGGCAAACTCTTGGTAGAGACAAATCATCATCCCGTTCCTCCTCGCTGGCAACCCACACGGAGATAGTGGCCAGAATGGTGTAGATGACAATGCTACGTTCCATCTCCAGCAAGTAGTGATTGTCGGTATTCAGTACTGTCCGTTTCTCCTTGTTTCGTAACAGATCCGGTTTGAACTTCCCCTTAACTGGTTTCACGGGAGTCCGGTGCGGTGCTCAAAGGAGAGCAAAGTATCGGAAATGTCACTGAAAGCCGTTTGAGACGCCGGACGGAACGGTGAAGTTGGACGTGGGTGAGTGGAAACTGGTGAAGTGTGATCAATTTGGGATGGGTTAGATGATTCCATTATCAAGTTTCAGTGAGAAGGTCGAATTTTGGAGCTTTGGTGAAGTCGAATTGGAGGAGTTATGAGAAGGGTTAAGTGATGAGATAGAGAATATGAGTGCGTTTTGTGTGGAAAATGGGAAGGGGGTGTTTGGGTAGAGAGATATGCTAGGTAATTCCCAAATAATGTCAAGATCCTCCTCAAAAATAGTTTTGGTATATTGTAGATAAAATATATCTGTAAAAAATGGTTAGCACAAAAAAAACAAGATATATGGTATACCAAACATAAAAAATATTTTTGAATAAAATTCAAGATCAGGACAAAGATATAAATTTTAGGAATTAAACTAAGGTAGGATATTTTGTATTTAAGAAATAACACAATCTCTTAATGTAACAGAAACTAAAATTCCCAACCCCATGCATAATGTACTCTCCCCCTTAACACGACCTATATGAATAACCAACAAAACACCACAACCTAAGAATTTTAGACACAACAAAAAGAAACACAGGAAACACTTTGATGAAATCACATAGAAAATTCACAGTCAGTCTAGAGGTGTTGGGCAAGGAGGTGCTCAACTTTCAGGTCAACACTTGATCAAGAAACTCCCATATTTATAAAAGCCTCATCTGTATTTTTCACCTGTAGTTTTAGAAGACGTTTGAAACAAGTTGCTTTCTGGTCTTTGTTTAAATCTCAGTGCAATGTCCATGGGCGAATTTGCAAAAATATTTTATAAATGTTGTTCATTATTTAATGCAGCTTTTTGCTTTTGTTTCTTTCCAAACCTTTATAGACTTGAGACCCAAAGATTGTCAGAAAACCAGAGACAAGTTTTACCTTCCTTGCCTTTCGGGCCTTTGCGGCACGTGTTTAGCTACATAGGAAATTCAAGGCCCCTATGTGCTCTTTCTCCTATGAAAAGGCATATAATATGCAAAGGAAATTCAAGGTTCCTAATGAAAGACTGACTGTCATTCATATTATTGTGAGCTGCTCAAGCTCTAGGAGAGGGCTTCCAATAATAAATGAGCAAAACAAGGTGTCAACATGGACTAGTACTTTTTAGGGAAATCTCTCTCACCTATGCATTCCAGAAAGCCAAACTTCTAGATTACTTGCAACATAGTACATAGACTGACCACAAAGATTCATGCGTTTCACATACACACAGACACATAAAAAGAAAAAACAGACACACGCACACCACATGCATTCTACAGGAGTTAACTGTGGTGTTAAGCTAACCCCTGGTCGACTCCTAATTTTAGTGAAAGCAAAGACCAAGAGACCTCCTAAGACTTAGAAATCTCTCAGTATCTAAGGGCTTTGTGAACAGATCAACAAGTTGGTTGGTTGTTTCTATATGATCTATACCTAGAATGTTGGCCTCAACAAGTTCTCTCAAAAAAATTTCTTATGTCTATATGCTTAGACCTAGAATGATGAACTGGGTTATGAGAAAAATGTATTGCACTTAAGTTATCACATAATAACAAAACTGACTGACATTTAAGACCATAATCAGATAACATAGATCTAAGCCAAAGTAGCTGCGTGGCACCACTACCAACTGCAACATACTCAGACTCAGCAGTAGACAATGAGACACGATTTTTCTTTTTGCTAAACCAAGAAACCAAGTTATTTCCTAGATAAAAACATCCTCCACTAGTAGACTTCCTATCATCAAGATATCCAGCCCAATCAGAATCAGAAAAACCAACAAGTTGTAAAGAAGTATCTCTAGTATACCATATACCAAGTTAAGTGGTTCTAGAAATATACCTGAGGATTCTCTTGACAGCATTTAGGTGGGTGGTTTTGGGATCAGGTTGATACCTTGCACACACACAAACTGTATACATGATATCTGGTCTAGAGGCTGAGAGATATAGCAAGCTACCAATCATGGATTTGTATAGTATTGGATCAACACTTTCACCTTCTCCTTTTTTACTGATCTTCACACTAGAACTCATAGGAGTTTTCATCACCTCTGCATTCTCCAGGAGGTGTCCTGCATTAAAAACAACACTATGGAAACAATGGATGTAAGAAAAATCAAAATTAAATCTCTGCTCTGGTGTTGAGGTAGGAGTTATGCAGCGCCGCTGGTCAACACCATCACCAAATTCGTCAACATCTCCTATTGAGATAAAAAGAGCAGTTGCATCCTTTGTTTCTATTGTTCTTTTCTCTTCTGATGGATCTTTACTTTTAATGCTAGATATAAGAAACAAAAATTGACTCGCTCCCACAAGTTGTTAGCATAAGGTTTAGAAAAACAATTCCGAAGAGAAAAATTTAGGACAGACTTCTTGTGAAAATATTTTTAGATGGTCTTTTAAAAATAAAAACGTTCATGGAAGCTTTTCTCTTCCCAAAAATATAAAATAGACCATCTTGAAGTCTTCCTTCTTTGGCGTGATTCATCGTATGTACCTAATAACAATTACTTATAAAAGTAACAAGCTCTAGATGCCAATTGAAAGAATTAAGGATCGATAATAACTTGTTAGTAAGAACAATACGCGCCAGTAAGTAGGAGTTATCGAAGATGTTGAACAACTTGTACGATAACACCTCAGTAATCTACAACTACGACCTGCAGATTAGTTAAACAAACACAAGTAATATATATCAGAATATTAAGCACAACGGAAAGTAAATAAGAACTTGTGTTTGTAAATTTTCAAGCAGCTTTTGATAGCTTGCTTGATGCCCAGTCAAGGCAGAAAAACCACTAAGAAGAATATGTTCGTACAACGCTGTATACTCCCTATTCTATCTTAGCTGAAAACAATACTAGTCACCTCACGATGATATAGAATCCCCTTCTATCTATTCTACTCTCAATACGCCGTTAGAGAGATCTAGAATATAAACTAGTAGAGAGACTCGAAAACAAACAACTAAACAATAAAGACTCTAACGAATTATTTGGTTGTAAACTCTTGCTCTCGAGATGTGTTTCCGTCAATGTCGATGTTGGCATATATATAGTGCTGAGTATGAAATCGATTCCAAACAGGAAACGTGTAAACCGACTTCAACTCTAATAAGGACATCAACTTTGAACGACTTCAAACTCTGAGTCTAGACTTGATTTCGTCCTCCTTCTTCAATTAGAACTTGTATTCCTTCTTGAGTTCTTCTTGTACCAGTTCGTCAGTCAGTCGATCTCCTAGTTGAATTCGACTTCCTTCTATTAACACGTTCTGGAAGCTAGTTTTCTGCACACAATAAATATCTACAGTTGTAGAACTAGTTAGTTGTTAAGTAAAGGTAAAACACAATAAAAATAGGTTAAGTGTATTGTTGACAGACGTAGGAGTTAAACCAAAACAACTTAACTCCAAGGATAACTCCTTGGTCAACACCAGTGTAAACACATACACTTACAAAAGTTTTTCTTTATCAAATACAATAATGTACGCGGTGTCGAATCCAACGACATATATCAGGGGTCGAAGTTTACATATGCGATATCTACAAAAAATATATAGTCCTTAATAAATTTAACAACTAGGAAAATCTTATCCAAGTATTAATATAAAAAGTATAAAGAACAAAAAAAAAAAAAAAAGAAAAAGAAAAAAAAGTATTTATGAACATTTATTATCATTTTGTTTTGAAAATAACTATTATTTTTTTATATACGTTTGTAAATATGGAGTCTCGTAAGTCATAACAGAGTATTTGGTTTGTAATATAAAATTATATATCTTACTTAATATTAAAAAATTGAAGAGAGCAAGTAAAATATAAAAAATTAATCATACAAACAGACTCTAAAACTCTGATTTCAGACTCTAAAACTCTGATTTCATGCATTTACAGGGAGGAAGCAGCATGAATACAACAACAACAATTGCTGGAGTAAAATCAAAGGCGACTTAGAATAATTTCAAGATGTGAAGCTAGAGTTTGTCTATAGGAATGCAATGGAGTAGCAGACTACCTAGCAAATGAAGGAAGAAAACAAACTTTTGGATCAATCAACTTTCATGCTTCGGCTTTTACTTTTGTTTTGGACGTTTGCCCAATTTAGTTATGTAATATCCTAAATTTAGACGCTACTACTTCTGTTCGGGTTGTAAGGAACTTATCAGTTTAATCTAATGCACGAACTATTTCGAAAAGAAACATATAAAAAATTTAAAATCGCAAGAAGAAGGAACATGAAAACATAAAGCTAATAATATATATGTGGATAGATGCAAAAGAAATGGTATAAAACTTTTTTTTAAACGACAAACATTACAACTACTCCTACACTAATGTATACAAATTTCCCAAACCGCCTTATTTCTCCATACCTAAACCAACCTTATAACTTCGACACCGCCGATGAACCCTGCAACTCTCATTCACTATCCCAACTCCTTACCGCTGCACCACCTTATGACTCCCTAAAATACACATAGGATAGAACCTGTGACCTCAGAATTGGTATAAAACTAGTGAAAATAAAAATAAAGGTATAATAGTATGGGTAATAGATGAAAAAAATGGTATAATGGAAAAAGATGAAACCAGTGAAGAAAAATAAAGCTATAATAATATGTATAGATGAAAAAGAATGAAAAAAAAGTGAAATTAGTGATAAAGTGACAATAGCGAAGATTCGAACTCGGGTGAATCATTATTCGAACTCGGGAATTATACTGCGTACATTAACTTGTGATAATGGTGATAATTCCCGCTCCTTCTCCTCTCTATCTTATACATGAGTATATCGATCGGTCATTTGGAAATAATTTATGAGTCGGCCACATAAGCACGAGTCTCAAGTTAATAAGAATTTACGTGATAACTGGATGAAATTAATGAATCCATATTAATCCCATTCCCCAATACAACATCCTATCAATCGTAAGTTCGTAATGGAACAACGAAGATTGATTCGTCCCATTTCTTGATGATATATATACTCTCTCATATATTGCATCATCAAACATTTATGAATGCCAATTCACAAAAGTCTCAAATAAATAATTTGTATTTCCTCAAGAAACTTTATGGTTTTCCACTTTATTTTGTTAATTTTTATATTCGATTTAATCTCAAATTAATCATAATTTATTATGAAAAAAACAATTTTAAAATTCATATTATAAAAAATATAAGCATACTTTAATAATATAATTTTTAAAATTATTTCTTTCGCAACGAGCTGAGCTATTATTGATTTGGAGTCTAATCGGACATATAAAAGTCAACTATCAAGTGTACTGAGGAAGGAAGTACTAAATATTCCTCAATAAGTAACAAGTATGGATGATTTCAACTCCACACATAATAAATAATAAATAGAGGTCTCCTATATTTTAATATTTTTGGTAAATTAGTGATATAAAGGACGCATTTGGATTCATCTCTAATCATAGACTAAAGAAAAA
This sequence comes from Plantago ovata, assembly GCA_028274465.1. NCBI lineage: Eukaryota > Viridiplantae > Streptophyta > Magnoliopsida > Lamiales > Plantaginaceae > Plantago > Plantago ovata. The sequence continues at coordinate 130,520,253 of CM051455.1, forward strand.
ATAATCAAAATCTTACATTACAATATTTTTAAATTTCCATTTCTACCCCCAAACTACAACTCGTCCTAGCCAAAACAAAGGCTAGGCAAGGTATTGTTTTGGCTTTTGTATCTTACATTTATAAAGTGGCATCAATTTTAAACATGGGTAACGCTGCCACCTAACCATCACAGGTCCACTTCGGTATTTGGTTTTGATTGCGAGGAAAATGTGCTAAAGTTCGTGCCTAGCTTCACAATTGTGGGCGTTGTCATAAAGCAACAAATAGAGGAGGATATTACAGTGACGATCGAAACCTATTCTTCAAAGACAGATCAATGGACAACATCGATGCTGTTTGGCACTGGCTTGATTGATGTAACTGGATTTATGACTCCCTACGTGTCCAAGTTTGTGTTTCATTGGGGCATTGATAATGGAGATCTTGCTGTTTATGATCCAAATAATAATGTAAATTTCTTATTGGTTTGATAGACAGATATGCACTGCTTCACAAGTTCTTCATGTTGAATATGCTTTCAATATATTCATCGGGTATGGCTACTTCAGTTTTAAAAAACTCGCAGTGAATCACTGACACATATCATCTCACTTTGGTTTGCAAGTCAGTTTCTCTTTATGGTTTGCTACTGGCAGCTGTCTGTGCTATGAAATCTTCGCCTGGTTAAAATTTCTTAAAGAACCTCTCGTCAGTATGCATGCAAAGTGATGAAAACTCGGCCATTTACTGATTAATAGATTTTTCCTTTCCAAGTTCCAAACTCCTTCAAAACTTATATCTGTGGTTTAAAACTGTTGTCAACACTGCTGAGTAAATGATTCAGAACAATTAAGAATAATACACGACAAATCGTACCTCAAGTAGGACTTCTGTTACCTCCTTTATCGTCCGTGTGGACAGATGCAATACCTGAGGTGCAGTCCTAAACAGCTTGAAATGTCATATTTGGAAAAGCCCAGATCCTGAAAGCTCGATATTCAGTTTGAACTTCAAAGTTTCATCAGACATGTCACTAACAGCATAAAGGAACATCTTGGAAGTCCTCTCAAGTCTCAACGCCTATTTCATCGACCATATGAACACATCTTCTCAGCTTTTCTGAACGTAATGTGAAGAGTCGAGGATAGCTATATATGAGGCCATGAATCTGGTCCGTTTGCATGCCACAGGTATTGAGGAATTCATTATTTGGCAACAATGTATTCTCCGGATGCATATACAACCTGCCACATTTCTTGATGAGTTTAATAACATTGTCATTCGATCGCAACAAGCGCTTGAAGACACACTGTTTGGAAGCAATTTCTGGAGAGAAGTTGTATTTGGCAATAAAGCAATTCATGTAGTGTTAGCTAAGGAACTAGCAGCTAAAAGAAGAAACAGGGCTCTATGCAACTTATGCAAGTAAATGAGTAATAAAGCAGAACCAATTTCCGCAGGAAAATTATTTAAATTTGATTACTCATCTGGCAGCTCCATCTTGAAGTTTTCAGTGGAAACCGCAAGATATACACTCACTTTTTCTTGAAAGTCATCAGAATTCATGTTCCTTTCTGTGAGAGGTTTTGAGGAAAACCCCGCGAGTTGGAAATGCTAGCTTAATGCTCCATCGAGCTGATGTCTTCTTACCTTCATTCCCAACAAATGCAATCTTGCTTTTTTGTTACTGATGAACTGCTCAAGTATAGAAATGTAAATTTGACAACCATACTTGGTGCATGCAGATTTCTTTTTTCCTGCATTACTAACAAAATGTCATTTCCAATTTCGGCGTTTTGGAGGATTTTAATTAGCCCTCCAGGATAGACTTGAAAACTTTGATATTCTATGTTTATACTTCTGCTCAATTTCATTACTACTAGCAATTTGTTGAGCTTCCAATAGTAGTATCTTCATAACATCCAAGAACTGTTATGCTACAACTAGCAGCAATACTGAGCTTATAGTTCCGTTGAACCTCTGCATACAATCTCGTGGAATCATGATGAATCAAACACAGGATTAAAATGTCAACAGATATTATTTTTAACCAAAATAGAAAAGACCAGCACAAGAAACTCAGATAAAAAAACACTTCTGCAGTTCTTTGATTTTGGTTTCTAGCTAATAATTAAAATCAGGCCCATAAATTAGTTTTATTGGAAGAGTTTTTTACATTGCTAAACAAATGGAAAGTGTTAATGAAGTAAAAGAATTTGAAACTATAATTGGGCAGGGATCGCGCGAACGCAGGCCCCCTCTTCCACAAATTATGATGTTGGCTCGACCACTTGGGCCGACCATAGGGTGGCACCCTTCCAAAGTGCAATGGAAGTCACCAACCTAGCCCATGAGCCTTCTTGATCACCCATTGAGCCCATCCAGGTAAGTAAGTAAAAACATGTACATCCATGCCATTATGTAGCTGCTTACACGCGGCTAATATCACTCTATTATGATATGGGATCATTCTTTTGCTGCGCCTAATAGGAGCTCTTACATGCTTACTCTGTTTCGAAATGTGGCAACTGCTATTATGGTTCTTAGAAAAATACAGTGCGTCTGAATCTTGAAACAGCAAACAAAAAGAGTAATAATAATAAAATCCGGTCTAGCTAGCTGCATAAAAGGTCATGCATAAGCCAATGTTATCATCTTTACTGCTCAAGGCTTGGATTAGTCTCTTTACTCTTCATTGTAAAGCAGGGAGGTACGTAAAAACTGTGGACCATGTCTCTGATTAATTTGCCTACATGCTTACAGTATTAAGTGGAATCTTGGATTTGCTTTACTCCTAAACATCTTATACCGAGAACTCTGTGGAGACTGATGTAGAACAATCGACTGAATAATGATGAAGGCACCAGCAAAACGTTTATGACAAACCTTGCAAGTTTAAAATGAAATTCTTAACATATCAAAACGCTGTTTAATATATAGAACTTCTTATATTAGAAGATACAGCATTGTTGTCTTCAATATATTTATGCCACCCCTTATTATCAGTGTTTATTAATGAATTCTACACAATTTGAGAGAATGAAAGTGCAAAACAATGTCTTGTCATTGACAACCAGCATACTACATTGTAAGCCTGAAGTACTGGAGCAGAAAATTAATGACAACAGAAGTGATGCTGTAAAAATACGGTCACGTGGAGCGCACCATCTCTCTTCCCATACTTGCTGATAGGACGAGTTTTATCCACGGAATGAAGAACTTGAACCTGTCGAAAACAAGAAGGATAGAGCGTTAAGGGGTAGGACCCGATCTACCTCAGTTAGATCGGGTGCGAATTAACGTTGGTAGTATGAGTAGGAATTCGGGCAGCATGCATGCTTAAAATCCGAGAATAGTTGTGTGTTATGGCAATAAATGCATGAGTATTTATAGGATACGAATGTGGGACCCCCAAAACAGTCACGAATGTTTGCTATGGACCGGACAAAAGGACGTCCTGTCAGTACTAGGTAGTACTATGGTCCCCTTCGACCCCAGGTGCTTTCGAGGGACTCCGTTCGAGGGGTCATATTTCGAGAGCTTTCCTTGTGCGGCTTTTATTGTCTCTTGCTCGATCCGTACTTGTCCCATAATCCCCTCATCATAAGTCCCCCAGATTTCGAGAGACAAGGTGTAGATGTCTGTCGAAATTTATTGGACCACTTCGAGGGATCATTTTGGCGGGAAGAGGTCCGTTATTGAATTTGAACAGTCTCAAGGGTAAAAGAGTCATTTCAATTAGCGTCGGTTCGCGAAATGGGACACGTGGTTAACGCAGAGTGGGCGCGTGGAATTCACCCTCCTCGGTTCTTGTGCGTAATTATGATGGGAAAGAAAGGGGAATGGGGAGTAAAACAGTAAAACGAATTTTTCTTCTGTCATTACTCTCTATTCCCTCTCCACTTTACGATCAGAAAATCTTCTCTCTAATCTCCACCGTAAACAGTCGCCGCCGATCACTTTCCGGAAAGCTTTCTCCGCCGCTTAAACTTCAGGTACGTTTGCTTATTTTTCTTTCTTTCCTTTTTTAGTTGCTGTAAAATGTAGTCAAAATTGCATGTGTATTTCTTTTTCTTTGCATGTTTCTCCTTTTCTTTTGCCGATTCGGTTCGGCTTCTTCCCGAATTCTGTAAGATCCCTTCTTGGTCGATTTCTTTTGGTTTAAATCAAGGCAATACTCTTCCGGGTTGGGGTTTCTTCTGATTGTTTCCTCCGTGTAGAGTTTGGAGATGTCGAAACAAATCGATGACCAACCCGGTGCCACTGGCCCTTCGAGGGAGGCCACCTCTTTTAGTGTAGATAGACCTTCCCTTCCTATACACACCGATCCTCAAACCACCTCTGATTCGTGGGAGTTTTTAACTTCGAATCAGGTTTTTCCCGGTAGATCGGTTATACAAGCCTCAAGCTTTCTCTTCCACATGGCTCGAGCACGCATCAGGACTCCCAGTGACTCAACTATTTCTGCCCCCGAACCGGTTCCGAACCGTGAAGTAGCTGGGCCATCCAACCCACCTCCTCCGATGGAAAATGCCGAGGGTCCCATCCCCGACCCCATACCCACAGAAAATAATGCGGATGGACGGCTTTGCGAGGAAGCCAGTATTGTTACCATTCGGGAGGCGGAGCTTTTGTATGAGAAGTTCGACATTCCGGATGATCACGAGATAATCATTCCGAGCTTCGAAGATCGGATGTATAATCCTCCAGCTGACTGCTTGTGCCTAAACCTGCTGCACTTCGATTATGGGTTCCGGTTTCCCGTTTCGACGGGCGTGGCTCGAATTCTTTCGGGTATCGGGATATGCCCGACCCAGTTGTTGCCCAATGCAATGGGCTATCTAATCTCGTACTGCGTGTGGAGTCAGTCAGTTGGTCGAAGGTTGACGGCCTCTAACTTTCTGCACTTCTTCAAAATTTTGGCGAGTCCAGACGGGGGCGGGTTCTACTATTTTTCCCCGATCAAGGGGTACGAGCTTTTCGGGAAGTTCCAGTCTTCCCACGGCGCTGGGTATAAGCGCCGTTACGTCTACGTGAGGGTTCCTCCAAGTGCCGACGGTTCTCCCGGGGTTGTTCCGACCCCAAGGCTTTGGCGTCGGGGGTCGAAGGTCCCCTACATCAAAGACGAAGATAGGGCTAGATGGCCCAATAAATACAGGAATGCTCCTCTCGAGAATCGGATCAACCCCTATAGTCTTCTGGTTGAGCCGATCCTCTTCCTAGCCGGAGTTTCATCGGGCCTCACACCAGAGATGAGGGGCGTCCGAGACTTGAGTAAGTATTCTTTGTTGTGTTTTTCCTTTTTTCTGTCAAGTGTTTATCTTATTTCGGTCTTCTCTTTCGATGCATGTTTTTCGATCTACGGATCTTAATGTGTTGTTGCTTCCTCGCAGATTACTGGATAACAATGTCGAACCGTTTCCTCGCTCGTCGTGCCCTCGAACTGGAGCTCAAAAAATCCCAATTGAGCAAATACACAGAGCCCCGGCCCCACAATGCGGCGGTCATTATTCCGACGGACTTTGCTCGTGATGTAGTCCCCACCCCTGCGGGCGAGATCCCCGCGACCCCAACTGTTGACGGGGTTGGGACCTCGAACCCCGGTGCCGACCCCGAGAGGGTCGAAGAGTCAGGAGGTCCCGCCCCCAGTCAAGTTGCCGCTCCCGAGGGTTCGAAAAGGAGGCTAGAGGCCCAGCCCTCTTCGTCCGACAATCGAAACAAAAGGTTGAGAGCGACCCTAGTGATCGAGATTCCGGAGTCCCCTACCGGCTCGAGGAGACTAAAGGTGCCTACTGCCGGCGAGTTGGCTCAATCCCAAGGGGGGGACAGGCCCGCGGTTTCCTTCCTTAAAGGGGATGGCCACACAACCCTCGGGTGGACCGAGACGATGGCTTCCCGTGCTGACCAAGCGGAACTTGATCAGCTTTCGGACGGCGAAGTGAGAGCGAAAGAGGCTTTGCTGCAGATGCAGGTAATGCTTTGATTTACTTTGATCTATTTTCCTCTAACTTTCCTTCCTCGATTTTATCTTCTGACTTGCCCGTTTTCTTTGTAGTTAATCACCGTTGCGAAAAACCTGTCGAGCCGCCTCGAAAAGAAGGGTTCCCTGGCCAATGGCTTTCAACAGAGGATTGATGAAGAGAAGCGGGCAAGGTTGAGGCTCGAAGCTGCCCTGAAGCGAAAACACGAGGAGATGGCTCAGATGTCGAAGCAGATTGGTGTTCTGCAAGACCAGAATGCCAAAGTGACTTTGAGCCTGTCTTCAGCTGAGGAGAAAAGTTTGTCTCTCGAGTCTAAGGCGGCTCAACTGGGAAAGGAGAGGGACGGCTTCGAGGCAGCTCTCCGTCGGACCCGAGAGGAGGTTGTGAAGAGTTGCAGGACCGCTCGTGTGGATGCTGTTCGGGACTTTCTAAAGTCCCAGTCCTTCGAGTACCTGCTCTCGAAGAAGGATACGGGTAAAGTTGTCGAGACCCGAGACAAAATTGTGGGTCAGCTGAGAAAAAAGGATAAGTTGCCTGCAGACTTTGATGAGAACGCGGATATCGACCTCGAGAAAGGCCCGAACTTCGAAGATCCTCCTGCCGAGAACGAGGGCGGGGCTGGAATAACTGCCGAGGAGTACTTTACCGCTTTGGCCACTGAGTTCTTCGGCCTTGCTCACCCGGAGGAAGTCGAAATTCCTTCTTCGCCTCCGATGCCGTCCTTTGTGGGCTCCATGTGCGAGGTAGGTAATGATCTCCTCCAATCAGCTGGTATCGACGTGGGCAGCTATTCTCATCGCAACTTATCCGAGGTTGTTCGGTCCGCGGGCCTCTTCTTTGCCAATCGGGAGAAAGAGGTCCTCGCAGATACGGCGCATAGCGGTGACCAAGGCAAGTAAATGTCTCGACGGCCTCCTTTTGTGAAGACTCGGTATGCCGAGTAACTTTTGTAGCTACTTTCTTAAATCCTTTCCCGAACAATTTGTCTCTAACGTCTGTAATATAATTTTAGTTAACTATTGACATTTATTCAGTGGTTTTTGTAAGCTTTTGTGTATTTCGAATGTTGACTCCGAGAAGGATTCGACCGAAGGCCTTCTGTGTGAAGGTCGGTTGGTTTAGTTTCGACATGATGTTTGCTCTTGTCTTTCTTGCTTTTGCTTTGATAGTATTTGTTTTTGTTCTTTGCTATGTCCGTCGACGTAACAAGATACAAGGAAAGCCCCTATTGTCGATTCTTCTTTAAAGTTCGAGGGATCCTAGGATAATCGTTAGACATAAGTACAGAACCCGTCGGTCGTCCCTGCCTAATGTTATCATTAGCTCGAAATAATGGTTCAAGTCGGAAGATTGTCGGTGGGAATTGTTGCCTCCGTCGAAGCAAAATCCTTCGACAATTTCCAAAGTCTTATGGACTTTTTCGATGACTAACGGTTGTATTTGCAGGAAATTTGCCCGTCGGTAATTATCCCATAAATCGAGGTTAGATCATTCGAATTCATTGAGTTTGAGTCGTGATTTGACGAGAATTCCATTCATTTGCATCCCATATCAGTGACGACCCTCAGCGGGTGGTTTGATTGGGTGATAAGCTTGTGGGCTACAAAAGTTGGTTGATTACTACATGATCGTGGGACATTCCTTATCAGTGACGACCCTCGAAGGGTGGTATGCTAAAGGAATTCTGACTGTCACCAGTGTTTCTTGAAATTCTCCTCATCAGTGACGACCCTCGAAGGGTGGTGTGCTAGAGGAGTTTGATTGCCAAAAGTGTTTCTTCTCGACTCTTGTTTACGAGTAATACTTCCTGAGGTTTTTGATGTTCCAAGGCCTTTGTACTGCTACACCTTCGAGGTCAGAGAGTCGGTAACTTCCATTTGCTAGTACAGCGGTAACTTTGTACGGACCCTTCCATGGTTCTTCGAACTTGCCCACATTTTCGAGGATGCTCGCCTTCCGTAATACTAAATCTCCTACGCTAAGGTCTCTTCCGATGAGATTCTTGTTATAGGCCTTCGTCATCAAGGCTTGGTACCTTAAGATGCGTCCTCTTGCCTTTTCCCTTCTGGCATCGACCATGTCTAACTCGAAAGTCCGGAGTTCGTCGTTTTTCTTGGGCTCGTAGTCTTGCACTCGAAGAGTTTCCACGGCAATTTCGCAAGGCACTACTGCTTCGGAGCCATACACCATACAGAAAGGCGTTTCTTGTGTTGCTGTTCTTTGAGTAGTTCAATAGGCCCACAAAACTCCATGCAACTCGTCTGCCCAGTCTGCCTTCGATGGGCCTAGACGCTTCTCCAAGTTTTCGATGATGGTCCGATTGGTGACCTCGGTTTGCCCATTAGCTTGAGGGTGGCCAACTGATGTGAAATTTTGTTTGATCCCTAATTCTGAGCACCATGCTTTGATCTTTTTCTCCGTGAACTGAGTTCCGTTGTCCGAAACTATAATCCTTGGCAAACCGAAACGGCAAATGATGTTCCGCCAGATGAAGCTTTGAACTACTCCCTCGGTGATTTTCCCGACTGCCTCGGCCTCGACCCACTTGGAAAAATACTCCACCGCCACGATCAAGAACTTCTTTTGGTTGGTCGAAGTAGGTAATTTTCCAACAATGTCTATTCCCCATCTATCGAAGGGGCATGAGACCGGAGTTACTATCATCGGTTCTCCTGGGGCCGAGCTATTTTGTGCGAAACGCTGACATTCGTCACAAGACTTCGACTTCTTCCTCGAATCTGGAATTATTGTCGGCCAGTAAAACCCTTGTCTCCTGATTTTTTGGGCCAAAGTCCTTCCTCCCGAATGATTACCGCAGCTCCCAGCATGTACTTCCTCCAAAATGGCTTGCGCCTCTTCTCCATCCACGCACTTCAGGTGGGGACCGTCGAAAGACCTTTTGTAGAGGTTCGACCCATGCCACAAAAAATTCATGGCCCTTCGCTGAAGCCTTCGTGCTTCGTTTCGATCCGTGGGAATGAACCCCTGCTTAAACATCTGCAAAAAATGTTTCTTGGTGAGTGGTAATCCCTTTTGGGAAGTGTGTTTCGATAAGACGTTTTTGTCGTCTTTCGAAGGGTTTGTGTCGAAGGCTTTCAAGTGTACCTTTATATCACTCAACCATTTGTGGCTTGTATCAAGGATGTTGACCTCGGCTTCCCTTTTTCTTTTAAGGTTATTGGCTCCGATAGTCGGTTGTTGGACTGTCATGAGGGTAACCTGTTGTGGATATAAACATTTTTAAGTATTGGTGAATACTTGGTAAATTCGTTCTTCACGAATCGTTGTCATTCGAAATCATACCTGTCGGGTGTTTATGTTCTGTGACGAACTCCCGAATCTCGCCAGTCCATCGGCCACCTTGTTGAGACTTCGAGGTATTTGCGCAATTTCCATGCTTTGGAATTTAGCTGCCATAGCCTGAAGCTCCGCGAGGTAGAGTTTCATTGGCTCCTCCTTCGCCTCGAAAGTGCCCGCGTGTTGCTGGGCTACCAACTGTGAGTCTGTCCGGACAAGTACATGTTTCGCTCCTCCTTCGAGGGAGAGTCGGAGTCCGATTAAGACTGCCTCGTACTCCGCCTCGTTGTTGGTTGCCGGAAAAGCTAGTCTGATAGCGAAATCTAGCTCCAAGCCATCCGGGTCTGTCATGTGAACTCCGACTCCGCCTTGGCCCTTTGTCGATGACCCGTCGACGTATAGTTCCCACCGTGCTTCGAGATTTTCTCCCTTTTCGGCCATTTCAGTGGTTAGTACGAGGTTAATGTCCTCGTTGACTCCGAGGAAGAAATCGGCTAAGACCTGAGCTTTCTTTGAGCTGGGACTTTGAAATTCGAGAGAATACTCCATTAACTCGACCGACCATCGCACAAGTCTTCCCGAAAGGTCTGGCTTCCCGAGAATCCTTTTCAAAGGTTGAGAAGTAAGGACCACTATTCCGTGTGCTTGGAAATAGGGTCGAAGACGCCTCGAAGCCAACACCACACTGTAAGCAAATTTTTCGATGTCGAGGTAATTTACTTCGGGTTTAGTGAGGACCTTGCTAAGATAGTAGATTGGATACTGTTGGTTGTCTTCGATCCGAACTAGGACAGAGCTGACGACTTCCCGAGAAATGGCCACATGCAAGTATAATACTTCTCCGGTCTTAGGTTTCGACAGTAACGGTGGTCGAGACAAGTGGTCCTTCAGATCGGCCAAAGCCTTTTCACTTTCGGCTCTCCACTCGAAACATTTTGCATTCCGGAGAACTTTGAAGAAAGGTAGGCTCTTTTCTCCCGACCGTGAGATAAATCGACTCAAAGCGATTACCCGACCCACCAACTTCTGTACCTCGTTTATGCTTCGAGGGCTTGGAAACTCCTGGATCGCCTTAATTTTGTCTGGGTTGGCCTCGATTCCTCGCTGGGTGACCATGTACCCTAGGAACTTTCCTCCCTTAACGCCGAATGTACACTTCGACGGATTGAGTTTCATCCCGAATTTCCTCAAGATGTCGAAACATCTTCCTAAGTTCTCCACATGCTCCTGTGCCTTCAAACTTTTCACCAGCATATCATCGACGTAAACCTCCATGGTTCTTCCGATTTCTTTTTCGAACATCATGTTTACTAAACGCTGGTAAGTGGCTCCCGCATTTCGCAATCCGAAAGGCATGACTCGGAATGAGTAGACTCCCGAATGGGTAACGAAAGCCGTTTTATCCATGTCTTCCTTTGCCATCGGGACTTGATGGTATCCTTGGAAAGCGTCCATGAAACTTAATCTTTCTGCCCCAGCAGTGGAGTCGACCAGTTGGTCGATTCGAGGGAGGGGGTACGGGTCTCGAGGGAAACGCTTATTGAGGTCCGTGAAGTCGTTGCACATCCTCCACTTCCCGTTGCCTTTGCTAACCAGGACCACGTTGCACAGCCAGTCCGAAAACTGTGTTGGCTTGATGTGTCCTGCCCTTAGGAGTTTGGCCACCTCTTCGTCAATTATCAGATTCTTCTCTCGGCTGAAGTTTCTCTGCTTCTGGCTTACTGGCCTCGCCTTGGGATCCACGTTAAGCCGATGCACAATAATTCGAGGGTCAATGCCTCGAAGGTCACTTGTTCCCCACGCGAAAACGTCTGCGTTTGCTTGAAGAAAAAGTGTCAATGCCAGCTCCAGCTCTTCGGGCAGATCTGCTGCTATCTTGGTGGTTCTCCCGAGATAATCTTCTGACAGCGAAAGGTCCTTGACTTCCGAACAGGGTTCCAGACGTTCCTTCTCTGAATGGCTCGAAGGAAAATCTAGTGGATCTCCTTCGACAACTAAACACTGCTTCTTACTCAGCGGCGTCGACACTTCTCCCTCAAAAGGGGGAACTGCTTCGAAGGACTTGGGCGACTTGGTCGATATACAGTAGCACTCCCAAGCTTCTTTTGTATCGCCCTGGACCTCGCCAGCCCCAGCCTTGGTGGGAAATTTTACCTTCAAGTGGTAGGTGGACACCACGGCTTGGAATTGATTGATTCCCGGCCTGCCGAAAAGGATGTTATAGCCCATTTCGCTGTCTACCACAACATATTGACAATGATGGGTTGCCTTGTTCGATTTCGTTCCGAGGGAAGTTAACAACCAAATGGTTCCCAAAGGCTTGACCACAGCTCCTCCGAACCCTGAAAGGTTTGTCGAAACATCCGTAAAACCCGTTCCTTCGATCTGCATCCTTCTCAAAGTGGCTACCGTAATCACATTGACCGAGCTTCCCGTATCGACTAAAACTTTGCTCACTCCAAAACCCGACACGACCATGGAGATGACCAGAGGGAAGTTGGGTTCTTGATTTCGTGTCACCTGGGGGTCGGGTAAGTCTGAGGCGTCGAAACTTAATGCGATCGGGTGAGCCTCGAGGCTTCCTACATTGAAAGTTGGGTTACCAGCCGTGTAAGCACTTCGCATCCTCCGTGCCGTTCGGTCCCTTTCCTTCCGAGAGTCACCCCCTGTCGGTCCTCCGGCTATGTACTTGATCTCACCATGTATTGGTGAGTTTTCGAGGTCATCCTCGGATCGAACATCCCTTGACTCTCGGAACATGGTTGATTGCTGCGGGAGCGGCGGCCTGGGTGGTTGAGAAGCTTCGGGTTTTCCATGTGGTCTTATGGATAAAATCCCGTTAGAGTCTTTGTACTCCTCGACATAACCCTCCGTCACAATGCGTTCTAACTCGGTCGTGAGTTCGATGCACCTGTCCGTGTCATGGCCTCGCTGCTTGTGAAACTTGCAATATTCTTGCGAATTTCTGGTGGTATTGGTTTCCTTGTGTTTTCTGGGCCATCTCGTACCTGGTAACCCTTCGACGATGGAGAACACTTGCCTCTGTGGATACTTGATTACCCTTGGGTTCTTTCTCGGGGGGCGTTTGTCGGAATAAATCCTGTCCCTCGGTTGTTCCTTGATTGGTTCTACACGGTCCTTTCTGGGGGATCGCTCTCTTCGAGTTGGTACCTCGAACGCCAACTTGGCTTCCTTGTTCATCCTCTCCTCTTCGATGTACTTGTTCACGATGTTTGACAAGTCCTGGGGAGTCTCTGGTTTCTCCCTCGAAACTTCTGATGCGAGCCCCCTATTTCGAGTGTTGGAAAAGAGGGTCTGCCTTCGGAAGTGCATGGGATGGTCGTCTACCTGCAATGCCACCGCATTGAATCTCTGCCACCACTTTCGGAGAGGTTCGTCTTCCTTTTGGATAATATCTTGAAGGCAACTGCTTGCTTGTCTTGACTTTTTGTAATCTGTGAAATGACCCAAGAAGGCATGTACTAGATCCGCATAGGATCGAATGGACCCCGTCGGCATGTTATAATACCATTCTGTGGCCACTCCCTCGAGGGTTCCTGGAAAGACTATCACCATGTCCTTTTCCGTGTGTCCATATGTCTGCATCATGTTTTCAAATTTCACCCTATGTTCATGAGGACATGTGGTCCCTGAGTACTTGGGCAAATTTTTCGGCACCCTCTGGTTCGAAGGGATAGAATGGCTCATGAGTCTCAGTGATAGGGGATTAGGTGCAAAGCCGGTTTCCTTCGTGGAACGTTCTCTCCTTTCGTCGTACTTTCTTGCCTCCCTTTCGTCCCTCCTCCTAAAATCGTCGTGATCTGAGCGGGGTCTCTTGATCTTTTCCTTCCTTTTCCGATCATGAGCTCGAAGAAGTTCGTCATACTTCTCCCTTTTCCTCTCGAGTGTCCTTCTGTCTCTGTCGAAGTGATCCTCGCCTGAGGAGTCGGAGTCGTCTGGGATCGTGTACACCGAGTGGGTGCGTGGTCGATCCTTTTCCACTTCTTTCCCCTTGCGGGACTGATTCCTCTCCCGAGGAGTGACTATCGAGCTCTCGGCTAAGCTATCTGTGGCTTTTCGCTTCGCGGGTACCTGAGTTCGACTATGAGTACCTTCTGTCTTGGCCGAACGCGTGCTGTGGCTCTGCTGGTTGCTTTTCGTGGAAAAATTCGGTCTCGACTTTTCCTTCACCACGACCGATGCTAACTGAGGTTTCTTTGGGGGGAGTCTTCCGTCGACCACGGTTTCACAAACCGTTCTCACAAACTGTGTGAGTTGTCCTTCCGTTATCAACATTGGTGGGCCCGTCGGGGGGGGCGAGGGGTTGCGTCGAATCTCTCGAGTGGGGATTGTCTTGTCGGCTGGACTCCATTGATTCTTCGTCTTCTTCTCGTTCAGACTCCACATGAGAGGGTTCTGGACTCACGGGTACGGGGTTCACACCTTCAACATTCCGGTGCTCCCCTGCCGGTACTCCGGGGATCTTCTTCTTCTTTGCCATTGCTGGTACACGGTAACACTCTTCCTTTGTTCTTCGACTAAGGCTTTTTGTCCCCAATTCCCACAGACGGCGCCAAGATGATGCTGTAAAAATACGGTCACGTGGAGCGCACCATCTCTCTTTCCATACTTGCTGATAGGACGAGTTTTATCCACGGAATGAAGAACTTGAACCTGTCGAAAACAAGAAGGATAGAGCGTTAAGGGGTAGGACCCGATCTACCTCAGTTAGATCGGGTGCGAATTAACGTTGGTAGTATGAGTAGGAATTCGGGCAGCATGCATGCTTAAAATCCGAGAATAGTTGTGTTATGGCAATAAATGCATGAGTATTTATAGGATACGAATGTGGGACCCCCAAAACAGTCACGGATGTTTGCTATGGACCGGACAAAAGGACGTCCTGTCAGTACTAGGTAGTACTATGGTCCCCTTCGACCCCAGGTGCTTTCGAGGGACTCCGTTCGAGGGGTCATATTTCGAGAGCTTTCCTTGTGCGGCTTTTATTGTCTCTTGCTCGATCCGTACTTGTCCCATAATCCCCTCATCAAGAAGAAAGAGAGCCCTTCGATTAGAGGATGATCGCGCCCCTGTCAATGCAAGTTTTGCACCAGTATAATAATATGAACCAAATCTGATTATTTAATGAATGCCGGAAAAATAAATAAACAAAGGAAACACAACAAAGAAATCTAAGAACTTCGACATAAACTGTTGGGGTCTTTCAGAAAAGAAAGAACCCTCCAAAAATTGTTGTATGCTACTTTAATGCAACAAACACACGGTATTCTTTAGTAAAAGGCGAAAGAATAGTTCGCTATGTGTTTATTGCGTAGCTCCATGAAAAGATCAGAGTGATTATGTCACACTTTAATTCTGAACTCCGTATTACTTCTTCTGTCTGACTAATGTGGGATATAAGTAATATGTCCACTGTGTCATAAACGAAACCGGCCGCTAAAACTGTATTGGAATTCCTGTTTAGATTTTCTTTTAATCAATAAGGAGTAATTATCTTAATACCAGCTGAAGACTGCAGCTAGCCATAACGACACTGCGGACAAGGCCATAGAGATTTGCAAAACTTGCATGGACAGGCATGATCATTGTCCAAGCGAAGGGCCCTCTTTAGTCTGTTGTTGTTCGTTTCTGCTCCACTTTAGGTTTACAGTGTAGTATGCTTTTTGTCAATGACAAGACATTGTTTTGCACTTCTCTCAGATTGTGTAAAATACATGAACACTGATAATATTTAAGGGGTGCCATAGGGCATGGGGTATATTATTTCTATGTAAGTTACATATTGGAGACTTTAGCTGCTAACTTACTGTGAGAAAGATCAAGGAATTATCTTACTGAGCATCAAGTACAAAATGGAACATGCACTATGTTGAATTCACATTTATATAGTCGAAGCAACAGGATCAGGCAGCAGTTTCAATCAATATAACAGTAACAAGTGCACTGTTGCGTATCTGCTCTTAGTAACAATATGAATCTCTCGTGATTTCCTCTAACTGAAATGAAGAAACAGAAAACTGCAGAAATATTGAGACAAAGGCAGCAGCAAATTAAAAGAAATAAGAAGGCTCAAGGCTCCAGAATGTTGTTTGAAAAAGAAAAGAAGCAAGCTAGCTGCTGGACACTTCCAGAATGGCGGCAATGGAAGAAAAAATGAGATAAGCTTGTGGAACTCTCCGTCCTTTCAGAATTTCCCAGGTAGCAACTCAGCTTTTTTGTACTAGCCCCCCACCTGGTAGACTAGTAAAAACACTTGTGGTGGGGAGGTGTTTTCAGTAACATCTTGATCAAAATCTTTTCTCTCACATGTACAAAATTTCTACAGAAGGATTCAAGATTTCACAGATACTCAGAAACAATGCATGTAAATATGTAACTATAAAAAACAATTACAGATACTACAAAATACTGATTGAAGACTTAATTAAGCAGCAAAGTCGCCAGTAGACATTTTTTCATCAGTCTGGTTATGTATTGAAGACAAATAAATAAATCGAATAAAGCCAGTTGACATTGCTAGTGAGGCGGAGGTGAAGCACAATATTTTTGGTCTTCCTGAAGATAAGTCAGTATGAGCCTCAGGTAATCAATCTTTTGCTCACTAAGACGATGCAAAGGTTCATGATCGATGAACCCTTCGATTTTATTTGATGAATGGATGTAGTTTCCAGTGTTTTAGTATCTTCTGGACTTCATGGAATAAGACAGCCTGGTTAAAAGAAGTATTCAACACACATTACTTGTCATAACTGCAACCAGCCAGTTTGTTAGAATCAGAAGCAGAGACTAGTTCTGTAATACTTCAAGAAATGGTACATGCTAAGTCTTAACAAAAGCCAAGAACAATCACATAACAGATCGATGCACATAATATATGGTAAACCATAAACACGACGATAGATCAATAACATAGGATAGGAGCAAAACTAACTTACCTTGCCAGTAAAGTTCATGTACATTTCAATGCACCCCATTTGAACCGGAATTGAATAGTATTGACTGGAAACATTGGATAGTGCTGTAGAAGTTTTTCCAACGAAATACTCTGCCACTTGAAGTCCAAGCCTCCAGAAAGCTCTACATTGATTTCCACCAGCTCAGGTATCCTATTGAACAAGTTTGCATTCCGATGTTTAAACAGCCAGTGGAGTTGTTGTGCAAATGTGTAGGTCTCCTTATGCGAGGCAGACTTGAGTGTAATGCACATTGGACGGCAAAATCCAAATAGAGCACACAAAAGGGTAGGTGCTAATCGTGGATGGTAGTCTACTGTTAACCTCTCCACCACTGGTAGTGTAGGTGAAGGTAGAATATCTTTCGCCCAAAACAAGCTGGAAACATTTACCTTAAGATGGAGATATATTCTCGATAGGCTCAGTTCTTTCAGAAGCTCTCTGAACTTTACAAACCATGAACTTACAATCCTCCAATCATAGTTGAATATAATAGCAGGCGAGAAGCACACCAACTTCACTTGGGAAACCCATTCCCTTGACAGAGTCCGAAAAGACAAGGAAGGGATATGAGATGCTACAAGTGCAAACTTACAAATGTTAGGGACGTCAAGTTCCACTTTATGAATTTCCCTTTCAAGGCACAAACTCAAGTGCTTAAGTGATCGGCTTGAAATCTGTATATCTTTATAACCAGCGCAGTAATGAAGACTGAACTCCTCAAGACAAGGAAATCTACACGAGAACTTAATAAAAAACTCGTCGTCAACGAGACCTCTCTCAGCAACATAGAACGTAGTTTGTAGAATTTGGGGCCACCATTACCACTAGGTACAAAGGACACTTTAACATGGAGGTAGCGGAGAAAAGAAGATAGACGTAGACCCACTAGGTTGTGCATATTGCTGACATCTATATTCGACAGACCTAAACAATCAGATATATCTAAGTTCTTAATCAAAGGGCATCCTTTGAGAATATCTAGGAGCACACCATCATTGCTCATTACAACATCGTGCAAAGCTAAAGACATGATATGAGAACATGGTACTCTACCGTCATAAATTCTGCAATTGCTAAGATATAAATTTGTCAAAGATTTCAAAGCGAACAATTGGGCCAGCTGCACCGCGTCAGACAATTTGCTCTCCATAGTCCAATGCAAACTCTCAATCGAGGGGCATCCTAAGAGAATATCTCGAAAGAAATTACCACTTATGTTGTGTAAACTCAATGACAGCAGACCTGAACAGAGTACTACTATTCTGTCATTCAACTTAGCTCCATCATCGGCCCTGATAGATAACTTTGTCAAAGATGTTATCTTGAACACTTGGGCAAAAAGGGAAGCAGATCCGTAGCCAGTTAAAGTAAGGTCATTGACATGTAATGTGGAAGCATGTTCAACCAATTCATTAACAAAACTAGTGTAACCAGGATATCGTTGCCCCGGCAACCCGTAACCACAATCATAACCACAATCAATATCGAGAACAAACTTTTCTAGACTCAAGTTTGAATGCCTGTATCTTATCATAGTTCTCCGTATACCATCCTGACAAAGATGATGACGTTCCCTCCATGCCCTGAAAACGATGATAGGTCTAGTCGACCAGGCACTGTACCAGGATTTCGATAACAAACCAGTTTGAGCAGCTTCACGTGCAGGAAGAAAAGATTGTATGTGTTGAATTATTTCATTCGGCAATTCGTCAAATCCACCGTTGCTGTTTTCTATCATCCTATTCCAACTATAAAAAAAAATCTGAACTAAACTTATTTGAAGTATAAAGTTCAATAATTAAATCTAAATTGGTTGAACGGATCGAAATAATCTGTATTTTTTTTAAGCCTTCTTCTCTCCTTTTCAATATTGTTCCTTTGTTAGTCTCAAACCTTAGTACGTTCTTACCTCCGTTCCTACTCCTGAAAATATGGTTAGGGTTTAGGGAAAGCATTATGGGCACATAACTTATAAAAAGCTGATAGGGAGAATGTTACGGACTTGGAGTCCTAAATTATTATTAGAATTAGTATTTATTATTATTAGAGTCTTATTAATGTTAGGTAAGTTAGCTAATAGAGTTCTAGTCGAAGTTAGGAAGTTATCTTCTTCTATATAAGTGAGTCAGTCTAGCGTTTATTATTATGCAGAAGAGAAGAAGTTAGGTTTCGCTCATAGGAGCTACGAGCTGGTTCGCCTTTTCTTTATTTTTAGTCAATAAACAGAAAGCCGGCCCAGATTACCAGCCCATATCAGTAGCCCAAAGTTTTAGATAAAGAAAACCATGCAGAAACCAGCCGGACCATGTCATATCATGACATTGACTTCTTTCCTCTATAATAGTTTCATCTTTTATTAGTGGTTGGGTAAGAAAGTTTTTGGTAGTTTCAATCAACACAACATCAACAAAATTTTGAATGGTTTGCAAACAAAACAGAACTTTAATTTATGTGCTTCAGTGAATTTCGCCTACTGCATTCCATAGGGAACCAGCTTGAGATTTTTTTCAACTACAAGGCTATCTAGCCGAAATCGAAGCAGCCTACTTAGGTCTCTCTCAAGCATGGAGATCATTCTCAACTCAAGTAAGCAAGATTCCATATCTGTTATCCCTCTTAAACTCTCTCCCGAACAATAAACGCTTGTTCAGTCAGTATGAGGTATCAAATGTAACTACTTTCGTGCAACACCGGTTCTTCTTTATTACTTAATTGGTGATCTTTTTTCTTTTGTCTTCTAGATTTTTAGCTGACACACCATTAGTTAATAAATTTTCTGTACGAGAAATAACTTATATGTTTCAATACTATATGTATTACATGTATTTATGCTGCAGAGCAGATATGATATTTGTCCCATATCATTAATACAAAAGAAATTTCTAATGAAGCTGGATGAAAATGGCCTTTTCGTACATTGTTGAGCTCATACCTTTCTCGGCCTTTTGGCTAAGATCAAGTGTAGTATCTGTTCTTATCAGTTTAATATCTGATATGTAGCCCATTGGGTTACAATGATATTAATCTAATTTTGTTAGGGGAAGGGGTCTAATTTGTAGCTTGCTGCATTGACCCTTTATGTGTTGCCTATGTGTTGCACTATTGCATTGGCTTGGCACACCCCACCAATATAAGTACCAATGTGTTGTCTTGTTAATGGATTTCAAATCTGTAATGGTTTTATAGGAACCTGACTGTACGATGCTCTACTTTTCTTTGTATACTTAGCTTGGATTGTAGAATTTTTCTTGTCCCTATATTGTTGTCGTATCGATCAATATAAACCAGGTTAGAATTAACAAGCGTCAGTAGTCCTATAAAGAAAAAACTATGTTAGTCTAGAACACAGTCAGTATAATGCTAATGCTAAACCAGAGTTTCTTGAGCTCACAGTCTGCTATTTTCTCAAGTATGCAGGTTTAACTTAAAGGCCACCTGAAACTTTTAAGCACTAGTAGTTCTGCTGGATGTAGAACGAATAAATGGATAGAACATTTGAGATTTGAGGGCTACTCTAGTCTAGTCCACAAAAAATGAAAAGAATGATTAATTAAGACATTTTGCTAGCTAATGACACAAGCTAATGGCTTCATTCCTTTAACCCACATCAAAAAGATAAGAGAAGTAACAGATTGTTGTCAAATAAAATGATGACTAAATTATCATCAGCAGTTCATGGAGCTACGCAATAAGCACATAGCGAACTATTCTTTCGCCTTTTACTAAAGAATACCGTGTGCTTGTTGCATTAAGTAGCATACACCAATTTTTGGAGGGTTCTTTCTTTTCTGAAAGACCCCAACAATTATAAGCTGAAAATTTGGCGTTCCTATTTTGTGTGCCCTATTACTTGTCTCTTGACTGGAGGAGCCAGTTTGTCATGTTAGTTTTGAAGCATATCGTACTTTATCAGACTATGCTTCTTCCGATACAGAGAATGGCATTGGTATTTTGGAAGAAGCATATCTGTTTATTCCACTTAACCACAGTTTACTGCATATGATTTAGAACCGACCATAGAGTGGCACCCTTCCAAAGTGTAATGGAAGTCACCAAACCTAGCTCATGAGCCTTCATGATCACCCATTGAGCCCGTCCAGGTAAGTAAGTAAAAATATGTTCATCCGTGACATTATGGAACTGTTCACACATTGTTACTCATTAGTTATTCAAATATGGGATCATTAATTTCTCCGAGACATATTTTGTTACACTGAATCAACCTCTTCAATGCTTGTGTTGTACTTGTCTAGTAATATAGCAGCTATGCTTCATCCAAAATACCAGTGCATTCAATATATTAAAAGTAAGGTAAACATAGATACTATTTTCTAACAGCTAAAAGAGGCTTGGACCTGCTCTGCACAAGATAGTACTGCAAAATATATCTTGTCATTTTCCAGAATCTGTGAACGAGTTCCATCTTGATGTTTTGAAATGAACTCTGAGAGTTTAAGAGAACAAAGAGATATGCAAACTTGATCTGCATGAGCTAAATGGTTGGTCGATAGAGAGGGAGAGCAATCTCTTGCAATTGATATTTTTCATGCTGGTTCCCTGTGCAATGCAGTAGGTGAAGCTAAGGGAAGCACATAAAATTGAGTTCTGTTTTGTTCGTAGAAGTTTCAAAAATTAGATTCTTAACAACAACAGACTGAATACTGATGAAGGCACCAGCAAAATGTTTATGATAAATCCCCCAAATTTAAAATGCAACTTACATATCAAAGTTGATTTTAATAACTTCTTATATAAGAACATGCACGCAACATTTATCCAAGTTTTTGCTGCATGCATTCCTATCATATCAAGTATTAACTGATAAGAACACATACTGCAGACATACTACTATTGATCTTAGCCGAAAGACTGAGAAATGTTTTAGTTCAACATTTAGCAGGAGGACTCTGTGCGGTTTCATGAGAACTTTCATTTTCAGTTAGTGTGTTAGAAACATCAAGTCGTAATGTAGAATTAGTTTTGGCATGAAAATTATCTAAACTTGACAGCCCATACTAATCAAACTCAAAGAGATTATTCATTTGTGGTCGTTCCATCTGGTATACTTAAATGGATGTTCCACTTGATGCTCTATACTTAAATGGATGTTCCACTATTTCCTCACAGAGTTAGCAGCTAAAGTCTCCAATCTATTACTTCGAAAACAAATTCAGATTTCACTGTTATTGTCTTCAATATAACTATGCCATTCCATCTCCTTTCTGCAAACTCTCTTGTTGAATAGCCACTTCAATTCTTAGTTTTTCTCTACCTGTCAGTCAAGAACCAATCTAGTGTACCAGTTTCTATTTGTTATTCTGATTTGAAGAGTTTTCGCCATCAACTTAATTGTCATATCAGGATCTGTCCTTTGCTCCATCCACACAATACTGCACAGAACAGCAGCTTTGATACTGAAACTCCATCCACAACACTGCAGATGAGCTCCATCCACAACTTCGTGCTTTCGTTTGTTTTGAAAAAATGTTATATTTCCAATCCCATGTCTAATTCGATCACACTTTAACGTCTGAGCTATCTGTCTAATTCGATCACACTCAAGAAGCATATGAAATACGGATAACTATCTCAACAGAGGAGCGGCATGTCTCATACATGTTAATCTTGTACTATAACCTTCATCATTATTTGGAACTGCATAATGTTTGACACCCTATACTATTCTGCTACAAATTTTATGGAATAGTCACAGATGGAACATTAAACAATTTGACAGCAAGATAGCCTTTTTCAATTATAAGATGGAAAATCAGATCATGACATAAAAAATAAACAAATAAATAATCTATACAAAGGGAGTTAAACCAAACAGTACTATGAAAATAAGAGCAGCAAAACTAATTAAGCACTTCACCAAGCCTCTACCGGTTCAGACTGAAATAAGTAAGGAACGGTTTCTTTGGAACTGGAATGCACTTCACCACCAAACCTATTGGCCACGATAGAATTCCAATTCCGATGCAAACTCCCCATTGTCCCCAATTCAACCTCTCTGTATCCGCAAACTTCTTCAGAAACTCGACCATCACCACCTGAAGAATTACTGTTATCCCAATTATTCCCATAAACAGCCTGTTTTTCAGTACACCCTCGAAAACATTCTTCTTCTCAAGTCGCCTCGCGTTGAACTCATTGAACACCTGACACATGACGAACGTGTTGAATATCATAGTGTTATTTACTCTCCTGTTGATGTTAAAGAATGATGCTCCTCTGAATTGTAGAAACAGTAGGACAGCAATTTGATAGAATGCTTGAACCAGTAGATTTCTCCACATGACATTGGTGATGAGAGGCTCAGTTCGACCAACAGGCCTCTTCTCCATTAGTTCTCTGGTCGGTCTGTCTGTGGCGAGGGCTAGTGCACCCAATGTGTCCATTATCAGATTCACCCACAACAATTGTACTGCTGTTAACGGTACTTCACCAGCTGAAACTGCTGCTACAAAGTTAATGACAAGAGCAGCAACATTCACTGTGAGCTGAAATTGTATGAACTTTTGAATGTTGTTGTAAACACATCTCCCCCATCTCAAGACAGTTGCAACAGAAGAGAAATTATCATCCAAGATGACGATATCTGAGCTCTCTTTTGCCACTTCAGTTCCTTGTATCCCCATAGAAAGGCCTATATCGGCTTCTTTCAGGGCAGGAGCGTCATTCGTACCATCACCAGTCACTGCCACTACATGACCTTTCTTTCTCAGGCACTGCACCATCAGAAGCTTGTCAAGAGGAGACGATCTCGCCATTACACGAATATTGTCCACTTTCTCCATTCGTTCCACTTCTGTGTAGTTGCGGAACTCAAAACCTTCCACAACAGACCCATCATTCGAATCTTGATGAGATTGAAGAATTCCACATTCGGTTGCTATAGCTTTCGCTGTGAAAATATTGTCACCAGTGATCATTTTAACGTTCACTCCTGCATATTGACAGTCCTCCACTGCTTTCTTTACTCCCGGGCGGCATGGATCCTTCAACCCCACAAGTCCCAAAAGAATCAGCCCACTTTCAGGGATTTCATTGTTCACCTCCTCTGAAACACTCTTGTGTGCGAAAGCAATACACCTTAGACTACCAGCAGCCATTCCTTGAATGATCAGATCAAACTCCATCCTTTCACCATCATCCAACGGTTTAATATTCCCCTGAGAATCGTAATAGTGAGAGCACAATGCTAGTATCATTTCAGCGGCACCTTTCCAATGTACTTCAGTCTTACCATCTTTAGCTTTTCTGATGAGAACTCCACTCCTCTTCTTTTCAGAATTGAATGCTTCTACCTTCAAAATCTTGAAATCCTTCTTCAATGCATCCATATCCATGTTCAGTTCCATGACACTCCATGACAGAATTGCCTTCTCAGTGGGACTACCAGAGAATTCAAGCTGCTCATTGCTTTCTGATCTGTAAACGCTACCTGTCGTGTTGAGACCGATAGCCTGGTAAAACAACTCAATGATGTTCCAAGAGATTGAAGTATGGTTGCTCCCTAATTCGACACATTCTTTCCCTTGCCAAAACTTGGTTACCTTCATCTGGTTCAAAGTAAGAGTACCTGTAGCCGACAAAGATTATAAACGAACAAGCCAAACATAAACAATGAACCAGTTCACATCTATTAAGTAGTACTAAAAGCACAAACAACAGTAAATAATAACTCAAAAAAAAAAAAAAAGTTTATGCATGAGAAAATAAAGAGATAGAGTACCTGTTTTATCAGTACAGATGGTTGTTGCTGATCCCATGGTCTCACAAGCAGAAAGTTTACGCACAAGAGCGTTATCTGACATCATTCTTTTCATCGAGTATGCAAGAGTAAGAGTAACAGCCAAAGGCAATCCTTCTGGAATCGCCACGACTACAATTGTAACAGCGGCAGCTATAATTCCCACCACCGCATTGATAACATTATCAGCTGGAGTCCTCCTACCAGTATATTCCCTATTCCCATTGGCGTCTTGTGTGTTCCCAGTAAAATACCTAACCAGGAGCACCACAAGCACCAAAAATGCCACGGCTAATCCAACCTTGCCAATGGCTGAGGTCAGCTTATTCAATCTGGCCTGTAAAGGCGTCTCCTCATCCGAATCACGGCTTATTTCACTCATCATCTCCCCCCAAGCTGTATTCATCCCAACAGAAGTAACTACCATTGTACCAAATCCATCTGCCACTTTAGTCCCTGAAATCAAGAATGGATTATTCTCTGAATTGATCCTCACATAGTCACTTTCACCTGTCATGCTAGATTCATCGATTTCCAACGAATGCCCTTCCACGAACAATCCATCAGCAGGTACCTGATCCCCGATTTTCAAACAAATTAAATCGCCAACGACTATCTCAAAGATAGATATCTCCTGCCTTCTTCCACTCCTAACCACCTCGATCGAAATATTGCTGCTGACATTGGAAAGCTTATCAAACTGCCTGCTTTGCCTGAAATTACTAATAGCAGACACAGCAATGACAAGAAAAACAGCGACGAATATGCTACCACCATCATACCATCCTTCCTGAGGGCCATGTTCTTTAATCCCAAATCCAAGAGACAGAGCAGCACAAACCATCAGAATGAGTATAGTTGGATCCTTCAAAGCTTCCCAAACAAATTCGAAAAAGCTCTTAGACTTTGGCTTCTGATAAGTATTCGTCCCGAACGCCAACTTCCTGGCAGAAACATCTTGGTCATCATGATCACTGATTCCACCCTGTTGATCTGTTCTGAGTGCAGAGCAAATCCCGTCGATTCCACCGAGTTTCGACAACCGATCAACGTTCTTGTCCTTAACAAGACTGTTAAGGCCAGAGTTGCTGATTTTGGAGAAACGAGTAGAGTGTTGTTCATCAACAATATCAAGAACGACTTCGTTTTCGAGGCGTTGGAATTCAATGGTGAGAGGAGACACTTTGGGTTGAGAACTGATGAGCAAACGGAAGGCCCTGGAGCAGTAAATAGCAGTAAAAGCCAAATGCCATCTCTTTTTATTCTTCCCTGACTCAAGAATGCAGTACTTAGAACCACTAGCATTGAGAATTGCAGACATGGTATATATAAAAATCAACTTAAAAAAAAGAAACTGGTGAATTGAGGTGATGGAATAAAACAGTGAAGAGAATCAATTCAATAGAACAGTGATACGTACAGATTGAGTAGAATGTTGGCATTAGTTATATACAGTAGATATTTCGTGTTAAGGCTGCTGCTTCCTGGAAATTTCGTGTGGTTAGATTTTCACCTTTTTTAGGCTCGACTCCAAACTCAGTGAAAAAGAAACTCACTCCTCTATTTTGGTAAATGTGGATCATGGGGGGATGGATATGTATCGGAATATTGTAGGTAGTTGTTAGCCATCGGTTACAAAATTTTGAAATGACATCAAGATTTTAGCAGTAGTTTCCTCGCACTTCCTATAAAATTTCCTAAACCAGCTAATTTGCCATTTTAATTTTATGTTGCTATAGTCACAAATTAGTCTCTCATGGAATTTATGAAACCCGTGATCAAAAGAGACCTATTTTTAACCAACAGAGTCAACCCTTCCGAGATTGAATTAACAAGATTTTAATTTGTTTTCTATAATATGTTTTAGTGTTTAGTCCATGCTTGACTAAAATTGTATTTCATATTTCATAATTTACTTTATAAAGAATTTGTTTTCGACTAGGATAAAGAAATTAATTATATTTGTACAACTTATAATTTTCCAATATAAGTACTTCATTAATAATTCATCACAAACTTTTTTTTTTTGGGATGTGTTATTATTATGAATATAAAATAATTGGGAATGAAGTTGTTATTTGATTTTTATTTTTTTGGTCATGGTAAAATTAGGACACGCACAAAGCCAACGTTTGAACTTTGAAGTCCATATGTAAAAACATTAAAGTTTATTCTGTTTACATTATTTATTGGGTGTGAAGATTTCACATTCATGCCGAGGCCGATATTATATTAGTGTATCCACATCCAAACGTGAAGTGGTGCTATAGAGAATACATGCGGCATGATCGATGCAAATATAAGCAAGTGTGACGAGGTATGAACGTTAATTATTCTTCTTGGTGGTCATATTAAGTAAGAATGTCATCGAAGAGTCTATGTAATGTAATATAACAACCTTATGGAGAAGAAAGCGAGTATGGTAGATAGGAAAGCGAGTATAGTAGATAGGAAAGCTAACTTCAACTAGTCTTTTGAGGAGATATGATTTAAGTAGATATAGTACGTAGTACGTACTATTAAATAGTACGTGAGCCGATTAATTAACATCTAACATGAGAAGGGTACTTTATTTTGGTTTGTGTCATTTCAGCTACGCGTACTTAAAAAGGTATAAGAATATATTGATGAAAATTAGGGGATGATGATCACTTCACGTGGAAGTAAAGTATTAATTCTATGAGAGTGTATGTACGTAATGGGGGTGAACGCGTTCGGTTAGCTAGGGATAGTTCATTCTCATTACCTACAAAACAATAACAACAATACATGTGTGATGTGTGCACAATACTGCACATATATGGCAGGGCAGCCCGTAATTGTACGTGAACCATGCTACTAATTAAGTTTTTAAATGTTGAGAGTAGTTTATTCGTAACGTGGTATTATTAATTAAAAAATGGCTAGTGCTCTACACATTTAGAATACCGCATCTAACCAATTCCAAAATCAACCAAAAATACTAACCATAACCAATAACCAATATAACTCCTCCTACAATTACTTCCTACAAGAAAAAACATAGTTATGAAATCTTTAATTTTCTTATTTATGTTATAACTTAACTATATATGACTGGCTACTTAGTCAGCCTCAATCTATATCTATATATGTTGCTCTCGTTTAATTATAAACACCCATTTTGCATGGAACAAAGGTATATAAAATAAAGTATAAAGACTTAATTACGCTCACACCACTTGTTAATTGCTGAAATTACATCCCCGTCCAACTGTTTTCATCAATTACATCTGGATCCAATTCGGTATGAGAGAGTTGACCAGATTTTTTGGCTTATTCCTCTCTTTTAACACCAAACATGCCCTTAGCTGAATTTATTTTACTCCAGTAGGAGCTTGCCGGATTTCGGAATCCGGTACCGAAAATTAGTAGAAGAAGAAGATTAAAAAAAAATTTAAAAAAAAAAGATAAGAAAGATAAGAAAAAGAAAAAGAAAAAAATATTAAAGAAATAAAGAAAAGAAGGGAAAATAAAAATTAATAATTTTGGTCATATTGTGAAATATAAATTTTGTTGGGGGTTTGATTTACAATAATATTATAGATCAAATTGAAGTTTTATTAATTATGTGGTGTTGATTTCGTAAAATAGAAAATGTTAGGGTCTAATGTGCAACACATAAGACACATGCTAAAAGTGTCTAATACAATTCAAAAACATTAGAAGGCACTATGTCACATAACTTAGAAAAAATCGTATTTCACTTTGTTTTAGCCTCTCCCAAACACCATCTAGAGAGAATGTAGCCACTCAACTAATCCTGAATGCGCAAAAATATTTCATGTTTAAGAAATTGAATTGATGCTCATGCAAAACTTCAACAATAATGAATCCAAGGGAAAAAAAAACCATTATTAAATCAACCATAGGATTAATTCATCATAAAACACAATCAGAAGTAACGAACCCAAGGGAAAACATACATTAATTCATTAAACCAACACATATTATCATCTTAAAACTTAATATTGTGTGTCTTAATTAAAACTGAATAATTCAGTCGCTCATTTGGAAGATTTCTTCAACGAGCGTGAATGTTTCAGTCCACACTTATTGCACAAGATCTGCAAATTAAACAAAGCAAATAGAAAAACAAATTAAGACTGAGAACTTATCATCTTACACTTTGTCAGCATGAACATTGTATGTATCAATTCAAATGTTTAACGTGATACAAATGACCACACAATAGGGTTTTGCGATTGTCATAATTAAGCTCACCTTGCCAGCAGAACCTCTACGCCAGCTTGTAGAAATCATAGTGTTGCAATTTGCGCACACCTTTGCTTCATTATGGGTGTGCCATTTGCGACTCCAAGGACCCCCCGGTAAGGATTCCAACAGCATTGCCCTCATAGGTCGAGGAGCTAATCATATCTCTAGAATTCACATGCAAATTCACCATTCCATTTGTAACATTAATATGAAAAACAACAAAAATACGACTAAACAAATACATAAATATATAACACTATGCATTTACAATGATAAATGAAAACCAAGCCATCTTTCTGACTCTAGTATAGTTAGTATATATGATTATTTGTAACATTTTCTTTCTCTAAGGAAAACTTACATACTAGTTAAGATATATAAGTGGAAGGAAAAACCAGAGACGAAAGAAAAAATCACCTCAAAGTTTAAGAAAAAGTATTTAAAATACATAACTTATTTTGACACAATACAATAGGTGTAGGTTATTTATAGCGGCGGATTGAGCTAGTGTGTAACAATATACATGGTTGTCTGAGATGAAAATGAGGTTTCTTAAAAAAAAAAAGAGAGAGAGAGAGATGGAAATGAGTGGTAAATTAAATGCACTTGGCTAAAAATTAATTAAAGCAACACAACATAGTACTTAGGCATGCTCCATTAGAAGTACAACATGCATGAGTTCAACAGTTGAGCGCAAGCTTAGCTCAACAACTCTTGTAGAGCTTGCGCTTTTGATGGAGCGCAACATGGGGGATAACATGTGGTTTGCGCTCCATCAAAAGCGCAAGCTCAACGAGATTTGTTGAGGTGAGCTTGCGCTCAACACTTTGTTTAATAGTCTTTTTTTTTTTCTTGTTTACTTTTCTTTCCTCTCTACGATACTACTACTCGATCTATTTTACATAATACTACTAGTCTGTTTTGCTTGTTGTTGTGTGGTTTTTTTTTCCTTTCTCTACTATACATACTACTACTCTTATTTTATATATACTACTGCTATTAGTCTATTTTGACACAATACAATAGGTGAAGACTATTTATAGCGGCGGATTGAGCTAATTGGTGACAATATGCATGGTTGTCTGAGATGGAAATTAGTGGTAAATTAAATGCACTTGGCTAAAAATTAATTAAAGCAACACAACACACTACTTAGAATTCCAACAGCATTGCCCTCATATGTCAAGGAGCTAACCATATCTCTAGAATGCACTGCAAATTCACAATTCCATTTGTAACATTAATATGAAAAACAACAAAAATATGACTAAATAAATACATAAATATATAACACTATGCATTTACAATGAGAAATGAAAACCAAGCCATCTTTCTGACTCTAGTATAGTTAGTATATATGATTATTTGTAACATTTTCTTTCTCTAAGGAAAAATTACATATTAGTTAAGATATACAAGTGGAAGGAAAAACCAGAGACGAAAGAAAAAATCACCTCAAAGTTTAAGATAAAGTATTTAAAATACATAAGTTATTTTGACACAATACAATAGGTTATTTATAGCGGCGGATTGAGCTAGTGGGTGACAATATGCATGGTTGTCTGAGATGGAAATGAGTGGTAAATTAAATGCATTTGGCTAAAAATTAATCAAAGCAACACAACACAACACTTGGCTAAAATTTAATTAAAGCGACACAACACAATACTTAGGCATGCTCCATTAGGAGCGCAACATGCATGAGTTCAACAATTGAGCGCAAGCTTAGCTCAACAACTCTTGTTGAGCTTGCGCTCTTGATGGAGCGCAACATGGCGCAAGCTCAACAAGAGTTGTTGAGCTAAGCTTGCGCTCAACCGTTGAGCTAGCTCAACTATTTGTTTAATAGTTTCCTTTTTTTCTTGTTTACTATTCTTCCCTCTCTACAATACTACTACTCGATCTATTTTACATGATACTACTAATCTGTTTTGCTTGTTGTTGTATCGTCTTTTTTCATTCTCTACTATACTACTACTATTATTTTACATATACTACTGCTATTAGTCTATTTTGACACAATACAATAGGTGAAGACTATTTATAGCGGCGGATTGAGCTAGTTGGTGACAATATGCATGGTTGTCTAAGACGGAAATGAGTGATAAATTAAATGCACTTACCTAAAAGTTAATTAAAGAAGCACAACACACTACTTAGGCATGCTCCATTAGGAGCGCAACATGCATGAGCTCAACAGTTGAGCGCAAGCTTAGCTCAACAACTGTTGATGGAGGGTTTGCGCTCCATCAAAAGCGCAGGCTCAATAAGAGTTGTCGAGCTGAGCTTGCGCTCAACTGTTGAGCTAGCTCAACTCTTTGTTTAATAGTTTCTTTTTTTTTTCTTGTTTACTTTTCTTCCCTCTCTACGATACTACTACTCGATCTATTTTACATAATACTACTAGTCCGTTTTGCTTGTTGTTGCGTCGTCTTTTTTTCTTTCTCTACTATACTACTACTCTTATTTTACATATACTACTACTATTAGTCTATTTTGACACAATACAATAGGTGAAGATAGCGGCGGATTGAGCTAGTTGGTCACAATATGCATGGTTGTCTGAGATGGAAATGAGTGGTAAATCAAATGCACTTGACTAAAAATTAATTAAAGCAATACAACACACTACTTAGGCATGCTCCATTAGGAGCGCAACATGCATGAGTTCAACAGTTGAGCGCAAGCTTAGCTCAACAACTCTTGATGGAGGGCAACATGGGATTTGCGCTCCATCAAAAGCGCAAGCTCAACAAGAGAGTTGTTGATCAGCTGAGCTTGCGCTCAACTGTTGATCACAAACTCAACTCTTTATTTAATAGTTTTCTTTTTCTTTTTTTTTTTATTTTTTACTTTTCTTCCATCTCTAGGATACTACTACTCGATCTATTTTACATAATAATACTACTAGTCTGTTTTGCTTGTGTTGTTATGTCTTCTTTTTTTGTTCTCTAATATACTACTATTAGTTTATACTACTGCTACTGCTATTAGTCTATTTTACATATTAAAGTGGATTCATATACTACTGGTCAATTTAATTACATGCATTTCTCTTTTTTTTCTTTCTTTTTATTATTCTATTTGTATAATTAACATATAAATAAATAAATAAAAAACATGAAAACATTGATGAAAGTTTATGTGTAATTTGGAGTAAAATAAAATTTTAAGTGTATTTCAAAAACATGAAAAAGGTTTGTGTGTAAAATAATTTTTTTTTGAAATAAAAATTATGAAGTTAAAATATTATAATTTTCCTTAAAATAGTAATTTTGAATGTCATTTAGTAAATCACCATCGACTCAGACCCAAATAGATTCAATTTGAAATTATCCAAAATTACAATGCGAATAACACCCAAATCCGAACAACATCCGATCCAATCCAGTCGATCTCATCCGAAATAAATAAACGGCCTGAACAATATCTGATCTGAATTTTCTCTATTTGAATTTGATTCGTACTATCTGTTTAGTATTGGTTAGTATCTAGGTGCAAAAGTGGCGACATACTCATTGGAATCTTCATATGCCAATGGGTGATTACTTCTTCATAAGATATTAAGTTGCTGCTAAAGTAGATTTACACACTGCGTAAAGAGGCCACTCAATTTTTTATGTGTAAGATGTGCCAATGATAATTTGTTTTCCTATATGATTACAGAACTACAGAAGCACTCTAAATCTTGATATCATTTTAAGGGTCAATTAGAGGTTATATTTTTCAATCTTATTTACATGTTAATGATGCTTAGAATCTTGTTTACATAAAAGTAACTTTTCTAGTTAAATTTCAGAATTAACCATTACCTTATATATACAAAACATATGTACCATAATTTTCTCTAATCATGTATACATTAACTATCTTATTAATTCATCCAAATCCCAGAAAAGTAATTTGATTAATATAGTCAAACATACCAAATCAAATAGTATCCAAATACATCAACGTACTCGGTACTCCATTCATCTATTTATCATTCTCAAAAAGTCCCATCCATACATCATTTTGGCTTCGCATTCCGGTACCTATTTCCTATCTCAAATAGATAATCAACTTAAGAGTTTAATTAGCAAACTGAAATAAGAAAATAATGCGGATAAAAATTAGGTATCAGGTGGTAGATGTGGTGCTTCTACAACCGTTAATACTTGTTGTACATATTTTGTACAGTTAATTAAACGTACATATTTTATAATAGTGAAAAAACAGATGGTACGTGATTTGTAAATGTGTGATACATAATTTTTTCAAGTGGTATATGCTTCATACCAATAATTACATGTAGATAAAATAAATGCATATAAACATGTTCACTTAACTTCTAATATTTCATAGTTCACCATTTGACATCAATAACTTAAATTAGGTATCAATTAATATCAAAAATATTCCTTCTTTTATTTTTTAGTTCCTATGTCCCGACAAAAGTCTAATATCAGGTACCAATAGCCTATAAACTCTACTCATGCATGCTTGTCTAATAAGTGGTACATGATACATGATTCATTCATGATCATGTTTTAAAAAAGTGGTACATGATTGCTCAATGCTCATACATACATACGTTGTAAGCTTTCATACATATGTTTATATAATATACATGATATATTAAATATGGTACATATATAGAGTGATTTATTTAACTTTGACACTTTGCATTACATCCCCTACATGGCTTGATGGTGTAAACAATCGCAATTGTCAATCATGAGATTAACTAAAATTAGCCATACTTGATTTTATTGTTTGTTGTGTAGGCTACAACTATGGATTGCCTAATTATAGTGTTGACTTATTTAGGTGAGTAGATGGACTAAAATTAGTAAGAAGTTTAAGATATATAACGGAAAGCAAGTAAATAAAAAATAAGACAATAATATTAATTACTAGCTCAGGGGTAGTATAGGTACAAAAAAGTATATTTGTGTAAATATTTTTAAAAAATGTTACTTATCAGTAATAAAGATTATACTACAACATTAGAAATGAAAGAGTTATTTAAGTCATCATTAAAGTGTAATAAGTTTCAAAAAACATCACCTACAATTAATTTTCCGTCATTTTAAAGTCTGGTACAGGTTTGTTTCTGCCATAACTTCTAGCCAATATATTGTATCAATTCCTTACACAAATTGATAAGCTGCTAGGCATAAGCTACATCAAAACAACTAAATCATAACCAACCTATTCACCTATTTACTTAACTATTGTGAATGATCCAGAACTGGAAATTAGGCAGTGGCCAAACCAATAAAGACCCACTCTTGGCCTCTTCCACAAATCATGACGTTGGCTCGACCGTAGAGTGGCACCCTTCCAAAGTGCAACTCACCAACCCTAGCTCTTGAGCCTTCATGATCGATCACCCATTGAGTCCGTCCAAGTAAGTAAAAATACGTTCATCCGTGACATTATGGAACTGTTCACACATTGTAACTCATTTGTTATTCCAATATGGGATCATATATTTCTCCGAGACATATTTTCTTACACTGAATAAAGCTCTTCAATGCTTGCGTTGTCTAGTAATATAGCAGCTGCTAAGTATGCTTCTTCCAAACTACCAGTGCTTTCTAGGTTGGACGTTTCAATGTCTTACAGGTACCAAGATCGATTAATTCGGCGCAACGGAAAAAAATCTCACTTTTATATACACAAGAAAGTATTATAATGATACAATACTCACGCACACAAGAGCTTCGGCTCTTTTCTCTTGATCACTCTTACAAGCTGCTGCTCTGTTTCTTGTCCTCTTTCAATTCTCTTTTTTATTCACTCATACATACACAAATACATCAAGCACATATTTATACTACTGCTAAGTCGGTGGTCTAGAATCTCTAGATAAATCCACAAGATTATCACATACCTCCAATGTTGCCCTCATTCTAGATGGTTCTTCTAGCTTTCTTCTTTTTTAATGTCTTCAACAATATTCTGGAGTCTTCTTCATTTTATCATCTCAATTCAACCGACCTTGCTGTTTCTTTGTTTGAGGTCCTTCAATTTTATTTTGCACCAGATCCCTCTAGATTCTTCTTCTTCCAATTAGGCCCTTCTAGATTCATTTATTTCAAATTGAGCTTATATTTTCAACATCCTCCCTTAAGCTCAATTTGTCAAAGTTCACTTCGAGTCATCCTTGTGCAACTTACTCACCTCGTACGGAATATACCGACTCCACTTGCATTCGACTTCGATCTCCACGAATCATGATATCTACATCCGAATCTTTTCGATGAAGTGTTTCTTTGTCTTATCGCGCTTCTTGCTTCAATTTTATTCTCGCCTCCGGGTGGCTTCCTCAAAAAACATGTATCTCTTCTCTTAATGATCCTCCTTCGTCTATTCACCGTACTCGACCATTTCTTTTCTCTTGCAACGTCTTCGGACGTTTTCAGATTGCAATTTGCATGAAGAGAAATCAGATTCACATTTCCATCTTGCTGTTGTGCTTCTGTTGCTTCATAGATATCACTCAAGCTTCGTGTTCTTCTCGGTGGCGATTCCGGTTCTTCAACCTCTATGCGAGCTTCCGCTTCACCATCGACAACAATGGACTTTCCTTTGTCTTCTGGATCATTCCAATTCCACATCTGATCTTCTTCAAAGACGACATCCCGACTTATGATATTCTTCTTCGTAAGTGGGTTATATAGCTTATAACCCATCGTTCTATCTCCATATCCAACGAAAATACACTTCTCACCTTTGTCGTCAAGCTTGGTCCTTCTGGCCTCCGGGATTTTCACATATGCAATGCATCCAAATACTCTCAAGTGTGAGACGCCTGGCTTAAATCTACTCCATGCTTCTTCGGGTGTTTTGAACCGTACACTTTTTGTCGGACAACGGTTCAACAGGTACACGCTCGTCGCTACGGCTTCAACCCAAAACTCTCTTGGCAAGTTCTTCCCTTTCACCATACTCCTTGCCATATCCAATATCGTGCCATTCTTCCTTTCCGCCACTCCATTTAGATGTGGCGTGTAAGCAGGCGTCAATTGGTGAATGATCCCATGATCCTTGCCATACCTCTCAAACACCTCTGATGTATATTTGCCACCTTGATCGGACCTTAAAACGTTTATGCGGTAACCACTTTGTTTCTCCACCATATTCTTGAATTCCTTACAGACCTCAAATACTTCTGATTTTCTCTTCAAGAAATAAACCCATGTTTTTCTAGAAAAATCATCAATAAAAGTAAGGAAATATTGGTTACCTCAAGAGATATGGGCGTGAGTGGACCACAAACATCCGTGTGCACGATCTCCAATGGACGCGCGACTCTCAATCTCTTCTCCTTCGAGAAACTCGGCATGTGATGCTTTCCGAGAATGCACCATTCACAAACTTCATTCGGGTGATCAATATGAGGCAGAACTTTCACCATATTCCTTGTGGACAACAACTTCAAGCCTCCAAAATTTAATTGTTCAAACTGTAGATGTCACAACCACGACTCATCTTTTATGATGCTTTTCATACACTTCAGTGTATCATGCCTTAATGTTATCGAAAATAACCTATTCTTCGCCATCTTAACATGTGCAATTAAATTTCCGCGTGAATCTCTAAGTGTCAAGTGCGAATCTTTCATAGTGATGTTAAAACCTTTCTCCAAGAGTTGACCAAGGCTTAAAATGTTGCTTTTCAAAGCTGGTATGTAATAAACATTCGATATATTGCCATGATTACCAGATTTAGATTTGTAAAGAATCGTACCTTTGCCTTGGACCGGAACTCTGGAGGAGTCTCCGAACATCACATCTCCTTGTGAAGTTTCTTCCAACTCCGCGAACATCTCCTTCTTTCCGCACATATGATTGCTTGCTCCGCTATCGAGATACCACGTGGAATATTCATCTCCATCAACACCTTTATGGATGAACAGTGATGTTGCTCCATCATCATTTTCGACACTGACATCTACATAATTTACTTGTTGCCGACCTCCGTTGAATTTCGCTTGTCGACACTCATTGCTATAATGTCCAAACTTGTGACAATTATAGCACTCAACATTTCTTTTATCAAAAGTCTGTCGACTTACCGATTGGTTGCAACCGCCTCG
Organism: Plantago ovata; assembly: GCA_028274465.1. Taxonomy (NCBI): domain Eukaryota; kingdom Viridiplantae; phylum Streptophyta; class Magnoliopsida; order Lamiales; family Plantaginaceae; genus Plantago; species Plantago ovata. The sequence goes on from CM051455.1 coordinate 130,556,566, forward strand.
TCTATAGCCTCGTCCACATCCTTGACCTCGGGCTCTTGGTGCAAACACTTCTTGACCAGCACCGTAATTTTGTCCTCCTGTCTTTGATAAGTTCCACGACCTCCTCGACCACGATAATAACCGCGTCCACGGTTGCCTCTTCCTCGAGTTGTTGCAAACTCCAATTTATTCTCCTCTTTTATATTCATCTTTGCTTCTAGAGCATTCTCCAACGATCCAGAACTCTTCTTCATCATTCTTTGCTCGTGCACCTCCAAACTACTTTGCAATTGGTCCACCATCATCATATTGAGGTCCTTCGATTCCTCAATCGCTGCGACAACGTGTTCGAATTTTCCAGTTAGCGACCTCAAGATCTTCTCCACGACTCGGACATCTTCAATTTCTTCTCCGAGCCTTTTCATTTGGTTTACGAGCACCAAAGTTCTCGTACAATAATCACCAACAAATTACGATTCGCTCATATTCAATGCTTCAAATTCAGCACGTAAAATTTGTAGACGAACACGCACCGCTTTATCTACACCTGTGTGGGAATTCTTCAAAATCTCCCATGCTTCCTTTGACGTGGCCGCTGCGCTAATCCTTTCGAATGTTGTTTCATCTACTCCTTGATAAATAATGTACAATGTTCTTTTGTCACGCTTCCGCGCCTCCCTTAATGCATTCTTCTAATTATTCGTCAATGCGGCTTCGGCGTCCGGTGACGCAGGTTCATCATATCCCGCTTTAACAATATCCCACAAGTCTTGTGATTGCAACAAGACTCTCATTTGGATACTCCAATTTTCATAGTTATGCTTCTCCAACTTCGGCACTTGCGGCTGCAACATATTCGATAGGGACGCCATAGATGAGAATAACGTACCTCCTTGCACTCCTTAAACTCCGAATAACTCAGCTCCGATGCCAAATTTATTGGACGTTTCAATGTATTACAGGTACCAGGATCGATTAATTCGGCGCAACGGAAAAAAATCTCACTTTTATATACACAATTATATACACAAGAAAGTATTATAATGATACAATACTCACACACACACAAGAGCTTCGGCTCTTTTCTCTTGATCACTCTTAGAAGCTGCTGCTTTATCCGTTTCTTGTCCTCTTTCAGTTCTCTTTTTTATTCACTCATACATACACAAATACATCAAGCACATATTTATACTACTGCTAAGTAATCTCTAGATAAATCCACAAGATTATCACATACCTCCAATGTTGCCCTCATTCTAGATGGTTCTTCTAGCTTTCTTCTTTTTTAATGTCTTCAACAATATTCTGGAGTCTTCTTCATTTTATCATCTCAATTCAACCGACCTTGCTGTTTCTTTGTTTGAGGTCCTTCAATTTTATTTTGCACCAGATCCCTCTAGATTCTTATTCTTTCAATTAGGCCCTTCTAGATTCATTTATTTCAAATTGAGCTTATATTTTCAACATTCTATTCTATGAGTATGGTAAACAAAAATAATGTACAACACTAGAATCTAACAGCTGGAAGAGGGATGGACCTGGATTCTTGTCATATTTTGTAGACTACATCATCGCTGCTCTGCACAAGGTAGTGCTCCACTCTCGATAAATGGCCTGACGTCTCGTGTCCTTTTAAGAACCTGTGAACAACCATTGTTTAGAAATAAATTCTGATCTTGTTAGTTGGTACTAAGAACATGTCCAGATCCAAGCCAATAGCTACAATGGACAATATGTCCCAAGTTCACAACCAAGTCGATACCTAGACCATAAACTCACCCGAGACTGTTACAGTTAACAATTTTCACAGATGAACATCCCAGAAAATAATAGATAAACGAAGTTTGATAACCTGGAAAATGTCAGACAAGCAAACTTCTATTCTACACAACACCGGTAATATTCATGATTAAGCCTACAACAGACGGTGATATTCTGACAAGTTCCAAGAACTTTTTAATTTAAGCCGGCACAACTTTACAACTTAATTGGTTGGGGTGTGCCAGGCCAATGCAGTAGTGCAACACATAGGCAACACACAAAGAACCCGTGTAGCAAGCTACACATTGGATCCTTTCCCCTTTAAAAATTAGATTAATATCATTGTAACCCAATGGGCTACATATCAGATATTAAACTGATAAGAACAGATACTACACTTGATCTTAGCCAAAAGGCCGAGAAAGGTATGAGCACAACAATGTACAGTAGGTGTATTTAATAGTTTTTTCAAGAGAACTTTCTTTATGGTAATCATATGTGGGACAAGTATCTGTTCTACAATACATATATGCGTACATATAGTACTGAAACATCTGTGCTTATATCTTGTAAAGCAAATATATCATGTGGTGTGTTAGCTCAAAATCTAGCAACTGAAAGAAGAAAGATCAGCAATCCGTCAAGTAAAACCCAATTTTGGAGGAAATTAGTTAAAAAAAACCGCTCATAACTTAACAACTGAACAAGTTCATTTCTGGTTCTTGAGAGATGTATACTCAAGTTAGCTTGCTTGAAAATCATTAGAAAATAGAAATTCAAATTGTTTTGTGAATGTTTAAGAGCAAAAACAGATATTCAAACCATGCTCAATTGAGAATAATCCGCATGAGTTGAGTGAGCAAGAGAGAGGGAGAGAGCTTGTAAACTTCATGCATCTCTTGCAGTTGAATAAAATATCAAGCTGATTCCCTGTGCAATGCAGCAGGTGAAGTTACTGAAGCGCGTAAAATTGAGTTATGTTTTGTTTGTAGAACTTTCAAAACTTCATATTGTATCTTTTGAGTTTATAATCTGATCTGTTAAAAAGTGGAACTTCACAAGGATAAGTACCTAGTTGGTTACTACATATGTTCCTTCTTTTTACTATACTATACACTTGTCAACATTTCAGGTTCAAAATTATCATAACAATATTGTTCAGCATCATACCAAATATCATAGTTGTTCTACAACATACAGAATCTATTATGGTGATATCTCAATGAGTACTTTGGGCAGTTAAGAAGGGTTCGCAAAGGCCATGATACGGAACCAGCTTGTCAATGTTTTCCACATGTTAAAGTTTCCTATTATGATTAGGTGTCCAGCACTTTGATTAGATGCTACTGCATGAAATGAAGCTTAAGTTGGTGCATGGAAGCTGGTTCATTGCTTCACTAGAAGCATCTCAATGAGTACATTCCGGAACGTCTGAATTGTAAAAATTTCACATAGCCTGAGTTTGCAGAGAACAAGAGAATTATATAGAGCATCATACTGCTCAGGTACATTAGTCAAGATCAAAGTCTACTTCATATATCCATTAGAGCATCATTTTACCAATTAGATCTTTCAGTTGCAAATCCAAGTCAACTTCATATCTTTCGTGTAAGGTTTCAATGCTAAACAAGCATATTAAACTACCGTTTCAGCAGTTTGCAACCTCATAAATCTGTTAGCAACACATTGGTACGTTTCAGCACTTTTGGTAGCCAGTAAATCATCATTTTTTTTCTGAGTTTAAGAGGAAAATCAGTTTTGCAAATTAATCACGCTCCTGTCACAGCCGTGTTGATAGATTGATGGAAACCGCTTGCTCTTATTGCTTCGAGTATATACATTTCAATTTAACAAGTATGCATCTGTTTAGCATGCACCATAAGTTTGCAGCCATGTTGTGAGCCTTTTTTTTACCTGCCTGAATCGTTTCAACTTGGCACCACCCAACCTTTGATGCATTCAAGGATCAAGCATCATGAACAAGCAAATCCAAGTCTCAAGATGAAGTCATTTAATGAGAGTTAAATCCCGGCACACAAAATAGGAATGCCAAATTTTCAGCTTATAATTGTTGGGGTCTTTCAGAAAAGAAAGAACCCTCCAAAAATTGGTGTATGCTACTTTAATGCAACAAGCACACGGTATTCTTTAGTAAAAGGCGAAAGAATAGTTCGCTATGTGCTTATTGCGTAGCTCCATGAACTGCTGATGATAATTTAGTCATCATTTTATTTGACAACAATCTGTTACTTCTCTTATCTTTTTGATGTGGGTTAAAGGAATGAAGCCATTAGCTAGCAAAATGTCTTAATTAATCATTCTTTTCATTTTGTGGACTAGACTAGAGTAGCCCTCAAATCTCAAATGTCCTTTCCATTTATTCGTTCTACATCCAGCAGAACTACTAGTGCTTAAAATTTTCAGGTGGCCTTTAAGTTAAACCTGCATACTTGAGAAAATAGCAGACTGTGAGCTCAAGAAACTCTGGTTTAGCATTAGCATTATACGGACTGTGTTCTAGACTAACATAGTTTTTTCTTTATAGGACTACTGACGCTTGTTAATTCTAACCTGGTTTATATTGATCAATACGACAACAATATAGGGACGAGAAAAATTCTACAATCCAAGCTAAGTACACAAAGAAAAGTAGAGCATCGTACAGTCAAGTTCCTATAAAACCATTACAGATTTGAAATCCATTAACAAGACAACACATTGGTACTTATATTGGTGGGGTGTGCCAAGCCAATGCAATAGTGCAACACATAGGCAACACATAAAGGGTCAATGCAGCAAGCTACAAATTAGACCCCTTCCCCTAACAAAATTAGATTAATATCATTGTAACCCAATGGGCTACATATCAGATATTAAACTGATAAGAACAGATACTACACTTGATCTTAGCCAAAAGGCCGAGAAAGGTATGAGCTCAACAATGTACGAAAAGGCCATTTTCATCCAGCTTCATTAGAAATTTCTTTTGTATTAATGATATGGGACAAATATCATATCTGCTCTGCAGCATAAATACATGTAATACATATAGTATTGAAACATATAAGTTATTTCTCGTACAGAAAATTTATTAACTAATGGTGTGTCAGCTAAAAATCTAGAAGACAAAAGAAAAAAGATCACCAATTAAGTAATAAAGAAGAACCGGTGTTGCACGAAAGTAGTTACATTTGATACCTCATACTGACTGAACAAGCGTTTATTGTTCGGGAGAGAGTTTAAGAGGGATAACAGATATGGAATCTTGCTTACTTGAGTTGAGAATGATCTCCATGCTTGAGAGAGACCTAAGTAGGCTGCTTCGATTTCGGCTAGATAGCCTTGTAGTTGAAAAAAATCTCAAGCTGGTTCCCTATGGAATGCAGTAGGCGAAATTCACTGAAGCACATAAATTGAAGTTCTGTTTTGTTTGCAAACCATTCAAAATTTTGTTGATGTTGTGTTGACTGAAACTACCAAAAACTTTCTTACCCAACCACTAATAAAAGATGAAACTATTATAGAGGAAAGAAGTCAATGTCATGATATGACATGGTCCGGCTGGTTTCTGCATGGTTTTCTTTATCTATAACTTTGGGCTACTGATATGGGCTGGTAATCTAGGCCGGCTTTCTGTTTATTGACTAAAAATAAAGAAAAGGCGAACCAGCTCGTAGCTCCTATGAGCGAAACCTAACTTTTTTCTCTTCTGCATAATAATAAACGCTAGACTGACTCACTTATATAGAAGAAGATAACTTCCTAACTTCGACTAGAACTCTATTAGCTAACTTACCTAACATTAATAAGACTCTAATAATAATAAATACTAATTCTAATAATAATTTAGGACTCCAAGTCCGTAACATTCTCCCTATCAGCTGCTTTTTATAAGTTATGTGCCCATAATGCTTTCCCTAAACCCTAACCATATTTTCAGGAGTAGGAACGGAGGTAAGAACGTACTAAGGTTTGAGACTAACAAAGGAACACATACTGCAAAGGTACAATATTGAGAAAGGAGAGAAGAAGGCTTAAAAAATACAGATTATTTCGATCGGCTTCAACCAATTTAGATTTAATTATTGAACTTTATACTTCAAATAAGTTTAGTTCAGATTTTTTTATAGTTGGAATAGGATGATAGAAAACAGCAACGGTGGATTTGACGAATTGCCGAATGAAATAATTCAACACATACAATCTTTTCTTCGTGCAAGTGAAGCTGCTCGAACTGGTTTGTTATCGAAATCTTGGTACAGTGCCTGGTCGACTAGACCTATCATCGTTTTCAGGGCATGGAGGGAACGTCATCATATTTGTCGGGATGGTATACGGAGAACTATGATAAGATACAGGCATTCAAACTTGAGTCTAGAAAAGTTTGTTCTCGATATTGATTGTGGTTATGATTGTGGTTACGGGTTGCCGGGGCAACGATATCCTGGTTACACTAGTTTTGTTAATGAATTGGTTGAACATGCTTCCACATTACATGTCAATGACCTTACTTTAACTGGCTACGGATCTGCTTCCCTTTTTGCCCAAGTGTTCAAGATAACATCTTTGACAAAGTTATCTATCAGGGCCGATGATGGAGCTAAGTTGAATGACAGAATAGTAGTACTCTGTTCAGGTCTTCTGTCATTGAGTTTACACAACATAAGTGGTAATTTCTTTCGAGATATTCTCTTAGGATGCCCCTCGATTGAGAGTTTGCATTGGACTATGGAGAGCAAATTGTCTGACGCGGTGCAGCTGGCCCAATTGTTCGCTTTGAAATCTTTGACAAATTTATATCTTAGCAATTGCGGAATTTATGACGGTAGAGTACCATGCTCTCATATCATGTCTTTAGCTTTGCACGATGTTGTAATGAGCAATGATGGTGTGCTCCTAGATATTCTCAAAGGATGCCCTTTGATTAAGAACTTAGATATATCTGATTGTTTAGGTCTGTCGAATATAGATGTCAGCAATATGCACAACCTAGTGGGTCTACGTCTATCTTCTTTTCTCCGCTACCTCCATGTTAAAGTGTCCTTTGTACCTAGTGGTAATGGTGGCCCCAAATTCTACAAACTACGTTCTATGTTGCTGAGAGAGGTGGAGGTTGACGATGAGTTTTTTATTAAGTTCTCGTGTAGATTTCCTTGTCTTGAGGAGTTCAGTCTTCATTACTGCACTGGTTATAAAGATATACAGATTTCAAGCCGATCACTTAAGCACTTGAGTTTGCGCCTTGAAAGGGAAATTCATAAAGTGGAACTTGACGTCCCTAACATTTGTAAGTTTGCACTTATAGCATCTCATATCCCTTCCTTGTCTTTTCGGACTCTGTCAAGGGAATGGGTTTCCCAAGTGAAGTTGGTGTGCTTCTCGCCTGCTATTATATTCAACTATGATTGGAGGATTGTAAGTTCATGGTTTGTAAAGTTCAGAGAGCTTCTGAAAGAACTGAGCCTATCGAGAATATATCTCCATCTTAAGGTAAACGTTTCCAGCTTGTTTTGGGCGAAAGATATTCTACCTTCACCTACACTACCAGTGGTGGAGACGTTAACAGTAGACTACCATCCACGATTAGCACCTACCCTTTTGTGTGCTCTATTTGGATTTTGCCGTCCAATGTGCATTACACTCAAGTCTGCCTCGCATAAGGAGACCTACACATTTGCACAACAACTTCACTGGCTGTTTAAACATCGGAATGCAAACTTGTTCAATAGGATACCTGAGCTGGTGGAAATCAATGTGGAGCTTTCTGGAGGCTTGGACTTCAAGTGGCAGAGTATTTCGTTGGAAAAACTTCTACAGCACTATCCAACGTTTCCAGTCAATACTATTCAATTCCGGTTCAAATGGGGTGCATTGAAATGTACATGAACTTTACTGGCAAGGTAAGTTAGTTTTGCTCCTATCCTATGTTATTGATTTATCGTCGTGTTTATGGTTTACCATATATTATGTGCATCGATCTGTTATGTGATTGTTCTTGGCTTTTGTTAAGACTTAGCATGTACCATTTCTTGCAGTATTACAGAACTAGTCTCTGCTTCTGATTCTAACAAACTGGCTGGTTGCAGTTATGACAAGTAATGTGTGTTGAATACTTCTTTTAACCAGGCTGTCTTATTCCATGAAGTCCAGAAGATACTAAAACACTGGAAACTACATCCATTCATCAAATAAAATCGAAGGGTTCATCGATCATGAACCTTTGTATCGTCTTAGTGAGCAAAAGATTGATTACCTGAGGCTCATACTGACTTATCTTCAGGAAGACCAAAAATATTGTGCTTCACCTCCGCCTCACTAGCAATGTCAACTGGCTTTATTCGATTTATTTATTTGTCTTCAATACATAACCAGACTGATGAAAAAATGTCTACTGGCGACTTTGCTGCTTAATTAAGTCTTCAATCAGTATTTTGTAGTATCTGTAATTGTTTTTTATAGTTACATATTTACATGCATTGTTTCTGAGTATCTGGGAAATCTTGAATCCTTCTGTAGAAATTTTGTACATGTGAGAGAAAAGATTTGATCAAGATGTTACTGAAAATACCTCCCCACCACAAGTGTTTTTACTAGTCTACCAGGTGGGGGGCTAGTACAAAAAAGCTGAGTTGCTACCTGGGAAATTCTGAAAGGACGGAGAATTCCACAAGCTTATCTCATTTTTCTTCCATTGCCGCCATTCTGGAAGTGTCCAGCAGCTAGCTTGCTTCTTTTCTTTTTCGAACAACATTCTGGAGCCTTGAGCCTTCTTATTTCTTTTAATTTGCTGCTGCCTTTGTCTCAATATTTCTGCAGTTTTCTGTTTCTACATTTCAGTTAGAGGAAATCACGAGAGATTCATATTGTTACTAAGAGCAGATACACAACAGTGCACTTGTTACTGTTATATTGATTGAAACTGCTGCTTGATCCTGTTGCTTCGACTATATAAATGTGAATTCAACATAGTGCATGTTCCATTTTGTACTTGATGCTCAGTAAGATAATTCCTTGATCTTTCTCACAGTAAGTTGGCAGCTAAAGTCTCCAATATGTAACTTACATAGAAATAATATACCCCATGCCCTATGGCACCCCTTAAATATTATCAGTGTTCATGTATTTTACACAATCTGAGAGAAGTGCAAAACAATGTCTTGTCATTGACAAAAAGCATACTACATTGTAAACCTAAAGTAGAGCAGAAACGAACAACAACAGACTAAAGAGGGCCCTTCGCTTGGACAATGATCATGCCTGTCCATGCAAGTTTTTGCAAATCTCTATGGCCTTGTCCGCAGTGTCGTTATGGCTAGCTGCAGTCTTCAGCTGGTATTAAGATAATTACTCCTTATTGATTAAAAGAAAATCTAAACAGGAATTCCAATACAGTTTTAGCGGCCGGTTTCGTTTATGACACAGTGGACATATTACTTATATCCCACATTAGTCAGACAGAAGAAGTAATACGGAGTTCAGAATTAAAGTGTGACATAATCACTCTGATCTTTTCATGGAGCTACGCAATAAACACATAGCGAACTATTCTTTCGCCTTTTACTAAAGAATACCGTGTGTTTGTTGCATTAAAGTAGCATACAACAATTTTTGGAGGGTTCTTTCTTTTCTGAAAGACCCCAACAGTTTATGTCGAAGTTCTTAGATTTCTTTGTTGTGTTTCCTTAGTTTATTTATTTTTCCTGCATTCATTAAATAATCAGATTTGGTTCATATTATTATACTGGTGCAAAACTTGCATTGACAGGGGCACGATCATCCTCTAATCGAAGGGCTCTCTTTCTTCTGTTGTCATTAATTTTCTGCTCCAGTACTTCAGGCTTACAATGTAGTATGCTGGTTGTCAATGACAAGACATTGTTTTGCACTTTCATTCTCTCAAATTGTGTAGAATTCATTAATAAACACTGATAATAAGGGGTGGCATAAATATATTGAAGACAACAATGCTGTATCAAGCTTCTAATATAAGAAGTTCTATATATTAAACAGCGTTTTGATATGTTAAGAATTTCATTTTAAACTTGCAAGGTTTGTCATAAACGTTTTGCTGGTGCCTTCATCATTATTCAGTCGATTGTTGTACATCAGTCTCCACAGAGTTCTCGGTATAAGATGTTTAGGAGTAAAGCAAATCCAAGATTCCACTTAATACTGTAAGCATGTAGGCAAATTAATCAGACATGGTCCACAGTTTTTACGTACCTCCCTGCTTTACAATGAAGAGTAAAGAGACTAATCCAAGCCTTGAGCAGTAAAGATGATAACATTGGCTTATGCATGACCGTTTATGCAGCTATCTAGACCGGATTTTATTATTATTACTCTTTTTGTTTGCTGTTTCAAGATTCAGAAGCACTGTATTTTTCTAAGAACCATAATAGCAGTTGCCACATTTCGAGACAGGGTAAGCATGTAAGAGCTCCTATTAGGCGCAGCAAAAGAATGATCCCATATCATAATAGAGTGATATTAGCCGCGTGTAAGCAGCTACATAATGGCATGGATGTACATGTTCTTACTTACTTACCTGGATGGGCTCAATGGATGATCAAGAAGGCTCATGGGCTAGGTTGGTGACTTCCATTGCACTTTGGAAGGGTGCTACCCTATGGTCGGCCCAAGTGGTCGAGCCAACATCATAATTTGTGGAAGAGGGGGCCTGCGTTCGCGCGGCCCCTGCCAATTATAGTTTCAAATTCTTTTACTTCATTAACACTTTCCATTTTTTTAGCAATGTAAAAAACTCTTCCAATAAAACTAATTTATGGGCCTGATTTTAATTATTAGATACAGTAGAAACTAAAATCAAAGAACTGCAGAAGTGTTTTTTTATGGGTAAAAATAACATCTGTTGACATTTTAATCCTGTGTTTGATTCATCACGAGATTGTATGCAGTTCAACGGAACTATAAGCTCAGTATTGCTGCTAGTTGTAGCATAACAGTTCTTGGATGTTATGAAGATACTACTATTGGAAGCTCAACAAATTGCTAGTAGTAATGAAATTGAGCAGAAGTATAAACATAATATCAAAGTTTTCAAGTCTATCCTGGAGGGCTAATTAAAATCCTCCAAAACACCGAAATTGGAAATGACATTTTGTTAGTAACGCAGGAAAAAAGAAATCTGCATGCACCAAGTATGGTTGTCAAATTTACATTTCTATACTTGAGCAGTTCGTCAGTAACAAAAAAGCAAGATTGCATTTGTTGGGAATGAAGGTAAGAAGACATCAGCTCGATGGAGCATTAAGCTAGAATTTCCAACTCGCGGGGTTTTCCTCAAAACCTCTCACAGAAAGGAACATGAATTCTGATGACTTTCAAGAAAAAGTGAGTGTATATATCTTGCGGTTTCCACTGAAAACTTCAAGATGGAGCTGCCAGATGAGTAATCAAATTTAAATAATTTTCCTGCGAAAATTGGTTCTGCTTTATTACTCATTTACTTGCATAAGTTGCATAGAGCCCTGTTTCTTCTTTTAGCTGCTAGTTCCTTGGCTAACACTACATGAATTGCTTTATTGCCAAATACAACTTCTCTCCAGAAATTGCTTCCAAACTTGCCTCTGCTTCCAAACAGTGTGTCTTCAAGCGCTTGTTGCGATCGAATGACAATGTTATTAAACTCATCAAGAAATGTGGCAGGTTGTATATGCATCCTGAGAATACATTGTTGCCAAATAATGAATTCCTCAATACCTGTGGCATGCAAACGGACCAGATTCATGGCCTCAAATATAGCTATCCTCGACTCTTCACATTACGTTCAGAAAAGCTGAGAAGATGTGTTCATATGGTCGATGAAATAGGCGTTGAGACTTGAGAGGACTTCCAAGATGTTCCTTTATGCTGTTAGTGACATGTCTGATGAAACTTTGAAGTTCAAACTGAATATCGAGCTTTCAGGATCTGGGCTTTTCCAAATATGACATTTCAAGCTGTTTAGGACTGCACCACAGGTATTGCATCTGTCCACACGGACGATAAAGGAGGTAACAGAAGTCCTACTTGAGGTACGACTTGTCTTTCATCCAGCTTCATTAGAAATTTCTTTTGTATTAATGATATGGGACAAATATCATATCTGCTCTGCAGCATAAATACATGTAAATAGTAATAGTATTCATATGCACTTCCCCTATTCCAGATAAGTGGTGTTCATTAAGTCATTCTTGAAAAAACCGAAGTAAATTCAAATTCAGAAAACAATAAGAACACAAGAAAAATCAAAATTAGGCAAAAAGACAAACTTTATACTACCAACAAACTGAAATTACAGAAAGCACTATGGGATAGAAACAAATTCCAGAAACCTAATTCATCACAAACTATATCACTTCCACCAATCTATCTACCCAATTCCAGAATCCCCAAACCCTAGAAAACCTAACCACCGAAACCATAGAGAGTACGGCCCTGCCTCTTGAGAGCATACACAACATCCATGGCAGTAACAGTCTTCCTGCGAGCGTGCTCGGTGTATGTGACAGCGTCACGAATCACGTTCTCCAAAAAGATCTTCAAAACTCCACGAGTCTCTTCGTAGATTAGACCACTTATACGCTTCACACCGCCACGGCGAGCCAAACGGCGAATAGCAGGCTTCGTGATGCCCTGGATGTTGTCACGGAGAACCTTCCTGTGGCGCTTGGCTCCGCCCTTTCCCAAACCCTTGCCTCCCTTGCCTCTTCCAGACATTGTTATTGCTTGATGAGAGATCTCAAAGTGAATTTGTTGTGTTTTGAAATGTTGTTGACGGGCGCGGGTTTTATATAGAGGGTAGGTGGAGAGGTTGGATGCGTGAGTGTCGTTGGATTAGATCGGTGACCAACGGTTCAGATCACGATCCGCGTCATATTAATTTAGTGGTTTAGATGGATGACCAACGGTTCAGATCACGATCCGCGTCATCTATTGTAAGACCAGTGATAGTTGAGTGACGGAATAGTACTCTGTTCAGGTCTTCTGGCTTTGAGTTTATTCAACATACATACTGATAATTTCATTCGAGATATTCTATTACACCGACATTATTCATGACCACCTATCAATCCAATTTTCAAATAAAAAATTAATTTCTCTCCAACTATATATACTCAAACTTTTAATAAATCCACCACAACAACTAAATCAATATTTATATATGACCACTACCATCCGACCAATATTAAATTTTCATTTCTTTATTATTATTTAATAATATTATAGTATAATAATTAAATATAATTATAAAATCACAAAATTAATTTAGAAAATTAAAACGTAAACCGAAATAACAATTAAACATGAATTTCATGCCCACCATGCCCCACCCACAATTTCATGCCCACAATGACCCGATAATAATGGTCTTAGGATGCCCCTCGATTGAGAGTTTGCATTGGACTATGGAGAGCAAATTGTCTAACCAGGTGTTGTTGGCCTAATTGTTCGCTTCGAAATCTTTGACAAATTTATATCTTTGCACATGCACAATTTATGACCGTACAGTATACTATGTTCTCATTCCATGTGTTTATTAGCTTTGCACGAATTTGTAACGAACAATGGTGTGCTCCGATCCGAGATATTCTTTCAGGATGCCCGTGGATTTAGAACAATGGTCTACGTCTATCTCTTCGTTTCTGCCACCCCATGTTAAAGTGTCATTTGTACCTAGTAGAAATGGTGGCCCCAAATTCTACAAACTACGTTGTTTCTATGTTGTTGAAAGATGTGGAGGTCGATGATGAATTTTTTATTAAGTTCTCGTGTTGATTTCCTTGTCCTCCATGCGGAGTTGAATCTCCATTACTGCAATGGCTATAGAGATATGCAAATTTCAAGCCAATCACTTCAACACTTGAGTTTGCGTCTCAGAGGAAAATCATAAAGTAGAACTTGTCGTCCCGAACATTTGTAGGTTTTCACTTAAAGCGTCTCATATCCCTTCCTTGTCTTTTTGGACTCTGTCAAGGGAATGGATTTCTGAAGTTAAGTTGTTGTGCTTCCCTACTAGTATGTTCAACTCTGTTGGAAAGATTGAAAGTTCTTGGTTTCTAAAGTTCACAGAGCTTCTAAAAGAACCGAGACTATCGAGAATATATCTCCCTCTTAAGGTAAACATCATAATGCAAAACTGCTTCAATAGGATACTGATGAAGGCTTAGACTTTCCTAGTTCGCTACGACTTAGGAATATCTCTTAGTCCGTCCTCATTCATCATATCAAGTTAGGGTTAGATTACTTAGTGGCTAAGAGTCCAATTAATAGAACGGTAGAAGATATCCCAATTAATAGAAGTTTTTTCTCTAATATTGATAATTATCTCTTAATAGTTGCTGATAAGGTAAGATCAGAAATATTATTATAATATTTTATTTTATATTTATCAATTATGAGTTAGTATCTTTTAATATTTATTCATAATTTTATATTTCTAAATTTTTGTACTTTCCACCACTATTTAAATTGGCTTTCATATACATAATAAAACCAGTTCGTTGATTGATAAATTGATATGCCCATAGACATTCTCTCAAACCTGTAAAAGTCGTTCTCTCAGACAATGTGCTTATTGCGTAGCTCCATGAACTGCTAAGGATCGTTCGGTCATCATTTTATTTGACAACAACACTCTGGTACTTCTCTTATCTTTCTGATGTGGGGGTAAAAGGAATTATGTGTCGTAACACTAGTTCAGCTTGTGTCATTAACAAAATGGCTTGAAGTAATTAATCATTTCTAGTCCAGCCTTGCAAGCTCTGTATATAATCTAGGGTCCATATCTTTTGTAATTACATCAAAGTCAACCCAAAATTTCATTTTCAGGTACTAAAATGTAAAATGGGAACAGGAACAAATGTGAGATTAGGACGTCTATCAGGGTACTAGTGTGATATTATCTCTATAATCTATATACATTTGCTATATTACTACAAAAGTTAATTACTGGCAATTAGTACGTTGGTCACTACTGCTGAAGGTTTTCAAGTAGCCTTTAATATGAACTTAGATAATATACTTCAGAGCACATGAAACTCTGCTTAATCAGCAGTTCACTAACTCGGGTTTCTAGACTGTTTTTCGTGCAATTCGTCATTGTCCCAATGGTAAAGATGAGTTTTAAATTACTTTAAAAAACAAAGCACCTTGCAGTAGAACACTTAATGTAATAAACTGAAAATGTGTGTTACATCTGATATGATGCAACTCCTTATTAGTCACGGATTATATATCTCGCGACTCATATCACAAACAAAAGCAAATAGTATAGTACTAGTAGTAACTTTGATACTCCTCTGTAGACCCGGTCTAGTTAAGAATGAATGAACTAATCCGCCTATGATCCCTGGACGCAGAGCCACTGACCAACAAAGAGGCCGTCACAGTCGAGGTTCGGATTAATGGCACTGAATTCCTCAATCGTCAGCCCAAATGCATTGGCTATTGCTGTGCAAGTATCTCCACCCTCAACGCCAATCACAGTGCTACAACTTAAACTGCTTCCATCAACTGCACCATCTCACAATAAAAACAACAATACGTATTTATTATTAAATAAAAAAAATACTTCTAGAATTAGTTTTAAATTAAGGTTACAATTCAAAAACAGAAATTATACAACTATTTATAAATAAAATTACCAGCTGAATGTGGAGTCGTTCTGCTTTGGGCTCCAGTGAGGATGAGAGCAATTGAGAGGAACACGAGAGCTAAGCTAAGGAACATCTTCTTGCTTGATTTTGCCATGATTATTATTAACTCTTAATCTTGACTAAGTTAGTAATTAATTCTTCTTAATTACTTGAGCTGTTTATTTTCTTCTAGGAGATGATGATTGTTATGGTTTAAGCAAACAAGTATTTATAGCAGCAAAATAGTACTACAGTATTTGGTATCATACACAAATCAGGCTCTCGGCCGAACTAACATGGATTTTGGATTGAGACGGCAATTTTATTGGCGTGAAACTAAGTAACAAAAGACAAACCGGCCTGCTAGAGCGTACGAGTGACTAAATGGGATCTTCCACAGCCGTATGACGAGGAAAACAACTTATATAGTCATCATTAAAATGTTAAGTCTGGTGATAGGTAAAGTATTAGCTCTTCTAAGTTCGCTCCAGTTCTTGAATGTCTTCCGCACTTAGGTATCTTGTAGGACCTGAAACATATTCTCGAAGAGGGGGGTTAGAAACGACTACTCTGTTTGTCTAGCTAGTGATCAAACCGGAGGAACGACTTTATGTGTAGAGGACTGTAAGTGCCTCTAGTAAATTAGATAGAGCTTAGAGTAAAGATTGATTAACTTTAGGCATGAATAGTGACTACTATTTATAGTGTTTCCCAAAGAGTGGTGAGACTCACGAGATCGCGTCAAGTGCAAGGCTATGATTGCATCTTCAAGAGGTTAAAGTCCATTAGTGCCTTAATGGGCCTGGTCCACATCCCATATTAGGGTTTCCTCCAGGCTAAGATAATAATTTCACCATGTAGAACGTTATAGAACTTCTAGATTCTTTGACAGTCCGACTTCAGGCCCGAGCCCTATGTTCGACCTTGGTATCCGAGCTAACGTTCCAGGTACAAATTCTATAACCTTACAGCACATATCTCTGAGTATCTGTGGTCCGAGTTATGCGTAACTCGGACGCTTAACGCTCTATCCCTGACGTAGAGTACCACGTTATTAATTCGTCCGACTTTGAGGGTAGTCAGACACTTATGTTCCCTAATACCTTTGTAGGCTTTAATCTCTTGGTCCTCTGAGACCAACAACTCAGACAAATATTGATCGAACAGTATGTGAGTTGTAGGTCGAACCGTAGATTAGCTCTTGATTTAGGGCTAAGACTATGATACGGGTCGGACCCGACCAAAGGTGTCGGACCCTGATACCTTGAAGGTCGGACCCAATAATGTTAAAGTCGTATCTTAATTCGTAGAACGAATCGGACATATTTCAACACTAACAAAGTCCATTATTGTAAATCAATCTTACATGCTAAAATCTCCTGAAAACCAAGATTTTGATGGAGCTTCGATATAAGTCGTTTTTGTGAAATCAGTTGTACACGATGTGCGGTATAAAACAGTAAGGAGTATTTGTTTGCATATATCAGGTTTATTTGGATTTTGGAATGCCCATTCCATAAGTCCGCGGACCAAATCAAAATTCTTTCTCAAACCATTGGGCTACTAAGGCTATGTTATTTTGTCTTTTTTCGGTCTTTTTCATTTCTTTTTGCATTTTATTTGGTTTTCAAACATTATGGGGGAATCGAATCTTTGACTGGACATTTTACGCTTTTCAACAGAGCTCCTAAAATAACAAAAAATGCAAAGCTAAGTCCAATTATAGTCGTCTATTTGGGAACTTAGAAGAAAAATCATATGCAAGAGTGTGAAAATTGATTATTTTAAGTTCAGTTCAAATTAGTTCAGATGCATTAAGTTCAGTTCAGTTCAGATTTGCCTAATAGTATTTTGTACTACAAATAATTTCAGTTCAGCTTAGATCCATTCAGTTCAGTTCAGACGAAGAGAACATAGCCTAACTAACTCTAGGCTTTTGGATTCTCAAACGTCACTGGTAAACAAACAACATTTTATTATTAGATTAATAGAGGTGTAACCACTGTGACACCCTCTAATAGAGTATATGAGATCCACATATGGGCCCACCATCAATATTAGAAGAGGGTGCCGCGGTGGTACTCCATCATCTAAAAAAGGCATTTTATGACCACTTTCATGGAGCATAACCTCTCGAGTCTTAACACATGACAACATTCATATTTTTAGTTGGTGTTTTACCGAAATATATTTTGCAAATTAGAAAAAAAAAAAAAAAAAGAAAAGAAAAAGAATGTTGCGAAAACAAATTTCATTCATTCCATATAGAAATTGAATAAATTAAGGGGTTGTTTTGAATCAGTCTTTGATGGATGCAAACAGTGATAAATGTGTATGCAAATAGATGCGAAAGCAACGATGTAAAACTATAAAGTATCCACACACCACTATACTCCAATGCTTGTGATACATGCATGCCTGATCCTAACACTATGTGTGTGTGTACATGGCAACCAATTTATGCCACCAACTGCCTTCGGAAGAGGTTCCTCGTGAAGTATCCAACTTAGATATGTACTCAACCCTCACCCTGCGTGAGCACTCGTATAAAAGATGTCCGACGACTAGGACATAACCTTTGATCAAAGAAAATTAAGCTCCAATCGGAGCAAAGATTTGGTGGAGAAAAAGTTGCTCAATAATGGAGGAGCTCGAGCTCCACCATTCAGCTCCACCAGCTGATCTGGTGGAGCTTTGTTCCACCAGAATGTGCAGAACGGACGGAGCTAAATGGCGGAGCTGAGCTCCACCATTATTTTTACTCTCTCTCTCAATTTTAATTTTTTCTTAAATTTTAAACTATATATTTTATTTGTTTGAGGTAAGGGCTTGTTTGATTTTGAGACTTTGGGGGAGTGGCAGTCTTTTTTGTAAATAAGTGCGTGTTAACTTTCAAACCTCAATTTTGGTCTAAAACGTAATTGTTGATTCATATATGGGGATTCTTTTTTAGACTTGCCCTCACAAGAGACCCCTAAAATGTAATGGCGGTGTAAACGTTGCAACAGAATAACAAGAAAGTAAACTAAGAAAAAGATGAAGAATAGAGATATTAATGACTTTCCTTCGTTCTTTTATGGTGGTGGCTAGGGTACGGTTTATGGTGGATGTATGGGAAAATATGAATGTGGTGTATTAGACTGAAGAAGAGAGAAGTTATGAATGTGCTGTTAAAAATAATGTATTAGCTAGGTTGATTTAAGTGCCACGTGGAGATCATCTAACGAAGATGAATGTTCAGGTTGGTACGAAATCAATTTAAGAAAAAGAAAACCATATAAATTTTACCAAGGCTCTATTCTTTTCATTAATTTGAAAAACACTTCACTTCAATTCAAATGTACTTAATTGTTTTTATAATATTACAAATAAGACAAGTTCAGCTCAATTCAAACCGATCACTTCATTTATGTTCAGATTTTTCAGATGAAGAGAACAGATTCTAATGCTCTGTTCAGTTTAGATCGACGGTTCTAACCTGTTCAATTTAGAGTTGCTTGGAGTAGTTGTTTTTCTATATTGCAAATATGAAGAACTCGGTTTAGATTTTTCAGATCAAAGAGTAAAACCGACGTATATATAAACATAATGAATTGAATTAGGGCCAATTACTTTTAGGTGACATTTTCACATCTTAATTACATGTTAATGATGCTTGAAATCTTGTTTTCAAAAAAGTAATTGTTGTAATAAAATACCCAAAATAGGCTTTTAGCATATGTAAAGTGAGAGAAAGATCCCTTATATTTAGCTAGAATGTTGTCAAATGTAACGGAATTATGGTACCATTAATATTATCTCACTTAAAGGTTTAAACTAGGTACCATCTCCATTGTTGTGGTCCATTCATTTCATCCCAATCCCATTTTTCGACATTGATCAGACTGCTATCATTGGTTTCTTGCTCCATCTTCTTCATTGTAATTTGATTTGTTAATTTGAACGTTCTAATATGAACATGATGTTTACTCATCTAAAATATCACTTTCGTCTTGTTGATTGTTCAATGGTTACAACACAATATTCAGAATATTTAGAATGACAATTAGTGTCTAGTACTTATAAGAAGTGGTACATTATGTACAATACTATAGTGAAGTTGTATGGTACACTACTTATTAAACAAGTGTACACGAACTGAGGTTATATTTTTCATATACATAGTCAGAACATGTGTTTAATCTATATAAAGATAAATGAGGTAGCATCTATGATACATGTTTTATTTAAGAGTACTCATTTTGAACATTCGTGATGTGGTACATGCAAAAACAATAATGAAACATGACTTCTAGGTACATGGTTATTGTTCGGATACATGATTTGTTCAAGTACGATGATGTCACTTTTGTGGGGGTGTACATGAGCTGAACATTACTAGTTCTTGGTTATCATCATCATCATTATAATTTTTTGCAATATGAGTAAGCCATGGTAATGGTTTATTTAAGTTAACGTGTGTGTTATTGTGTGCATGTCCTATAACTCTTTGGACTTTTATTTATAACAAGTAGTATATTATTTCTAAGTGGTTGATAATATACATGTATTGGTGCATGAAAAAACTAATTGGGTTTATATCACTTTAGGGGCTAGTTAGGACACCTAATAACAGAATAGACCCCATTAGACCAACAATTACATATTAGGCCATAATATGGTTTTTTTGTATTGACCAACACATATTTACAACAATGCCATCAGCTCATTTTGGACAAAACAAACAAGGCCTTAACTCAATAGTAAGGTGAGACCTAAAATGTAATTGTATTTGAACACTAACTTTATTATTTTTCGATTATATTTTTCTTTTCTTTCTTTTCCTTTATTCTTTTTTTTTTTTCTTCTTTTTGTCAACAATAACTTGTTTCCTACAAAATGTTATTTAAAAAAAATAAAATTTTAAATGTAGAATTATTGTAAATACTAAATTATTGTAAATCATACACCAACAAAATTTATATTTCAAAACATGTCCTAACATTATTTTCAAAAAAAATATCAATATTTTTTCTTTTTCCTTTTTCCTTTTTCCGTTTATATTTTTCTTTTTTAATTTCTTTTTCTTTTTCTCTTCTTCTTCTCCAAAAGCTCCGGTAGCGGAGCTTTGCGAAACTCCGATTATAGTTGTAAGCTCCAGATCGAAGCTGTGCAAGCTCCGATCTGGAGCTTACACGCTCCAGCTCCTATAGTCGAAGCATTGCAAGCTCCGAGCTGGAGTTGTGCATGCTCTAGTCGAAGCCTTGCAAAGCTCCGGTGTCGGAGCTTTTGAAGAAAGAAAAAGGAAAAAAAAAAAAAAGAGAAAAAGAAAATTATAGAAGGAAAAAGAATAAAGAACAAATATTGATTTTGTTTAAAAAATAATGTTGGGACATGTTTTGAAATATAAATTTTATTAGGGTTTGATTTAGAATAATTTTGTATTTATAATATATTTATATTTCAAAATTTTCATTTGTGTTTTAAAATAAAATTTGGTAGGAAAAAATAGCTTTATTGTTGATAAAAAAAAAAGAAAAAGAAAAAGAAAAAAAAAGAACGCAAAAATAAAAAGAAAATTTGTGTTGAAATACAATTACATTTTGGGCCTCTTGGTAAGGCTTGTTTGGTTGTTCACAAATGGAAATTTGAATAGGCGAATTAAGTCTGGTTTGGTCAAATTCGACCCGTAATCTGTAATTAAAAATCTAATGGGGTCTATTCTGTTATTAGGTGTTCTAATTGACCCCTAAAAAGAAATGGGCCCAAACTAATTAATACATGTACATGATTTTTTTTTTGGATAATACATGAAATTTGATATCATGAAAATACATGTACATGAAATCTGATATCATGAGACAGTCCATGGGGGGACTTTTTTCTGCAAATTTGATGATAACAAGAAAATAAAAAACATATTCTTGAGCTATTATACATGATACAATGAAGTTTAGTTACTTTAAAAACTTAGGTGTATGAATCACTAGCTTGGTACATGAATATAATTGAATCGTACATATATATATTTAACATCGATCTCATGAGATTTGATAATAGGGCCTTGATAATAATATACTCATCTGTCCCGCTCATTTCTTTGCGTATTCTTTTTTGGGCCGTCCCAATCAATTCTTTACGTTTCTATTTTGGAAGCTACCCCACATAACATTTATATTACTTTAATCATTGTCCCCACATTCACATTTTACTTTAATTCTTTTCCCCATCACTACCATTTAAATATTGACCCACATTCCATTCTATATTAATAAATCACTATCAAACAAAACCTCTCATTAAAAACCGTGTAAAAAGTAAAAGTAGGCTTATTACCGGGACGGAGGGAGTAGTAACAAAGGTACATACTTTTTTTCTCTTTACATATTAAATTAATTAGATAAATAGATATATAAATAAACAAAGTGTACATAATTTTTCAAAGCTCGAAGAACGGGTATCTTAATGCATGATTTTGATAGAATAGAAAAATAAGTTTGACTTACTAAAAAATGTAAAGGACATATGAAGTAGTATGGTAATATTTATTTGTTCTATCCTATAATTTAGCAAACGGTTTTTTAGGAAACTTCCAATTTTGCAAATAGAGTAATATACTATAATTAGTCATTAAGGGCATTTTAGTCATAAAAAGGTATCTGATTGTAAATAAGACCCCACGTTTGGCACTAGAAAGTAATAAAGATTGTTTTCTTGCATTTATGATGTAATGAAGATTTTAGTAGCATAATGTTGTAATAAAGTTCAAAAAACATCACTAGGAAGTAATTTTCCGATTGAATTAATTTGATTTCAACTAAACCGAAATAATGAGAGTTATTTTTCCCAATGAAATAAATCCAATACATAGGGGCCTAGTTGTAAGAAAATGATGCTAAACACGTGACCTCTAGTTAACTGATGGGTGTCAATTAACAGGCCACCTAAATTGTGTTTGTCTGATTTTGATTTTGAGTACTTACTTACATCATGTCGTTAGTTACCAACTTATCTTAACGAAATTGTCGTTGTACTAACATGACCAAACCAAGTAAGTGACATCTTATCTTCTGTCTCTCACACCCAAGAGAAGAGATCACAAATTGGTTCCCTTAACATTCTTAGAAATTAATCAAACTAACAAATCATGACTTTTCTCAATTTTACTCATGTCACTTTGCATCAAACGTCACACAAATCAAATTCTAGTCCACATCAGGTTGTTAATCAACACGCCAATTTTCCATGTATTGTATTTAACGGTAGACTAAGCCTATGTTTGTCAGGTCTATTAAATATTTAATAGATCATCTACCATGAATTTTGTATTTATAGGATTGCTTTTTACTTAAACACCCATTAGTACTAATTAATAAGTTACAAATAAACTTTATCGTTATTAACTTTCACGATGACAGATGCCGTTAACAAAACCTTCAAAACACATCCCATATCGTTAAGTAGATGATTTTTAAAAAATTTATGATGTCATAAATACCTTGGGGATCTAATTTACTTTAGTCTTTTTCCGTTTTCTTTTTTTTCTTTGCAAATTTTAAATTTTCTTTCTGAAAATATTACTTTTAGACCCCTGAGTATTTATATGACGTCATAAATACAAATTTTCTAAGAACAAAAAACAATTACTACTTAACAACAACGGACGTGTTGTTTGAGGGTTTTGTTAGCGGCAGGGTACTCAATGTTTAAAGTTAACAGAGGTTAGTTTTATATATATTTAATTTGTCAATAGCTCAGAGGATTATTTTTAAAGGTTTTGTTAATGGCATGGGGTCCTATTGTAAAAGGTTAACGAATGTTGAATATATATGTAATTTGTTAATTATTCGGGGGTTGCTTTGTGTAAGAATATCCAAAAATTATACTGTATACATATAGAGTCAAATTACACGGGAGTATGTTTTCTCTTCCCATGATGTGTGACTGGCTCTATATTAGTATACACAATTAGTTCAACCATATTACAATTCAACAACTTATCAGGTTTATGAAAAAATTATATAGTATATTAATAGACCTGTCAATTTTTTTTCCAGATTAGCATGCACATGGTAGATGACCCCTGCTGATAATCCAAATTTTTAATGATTCAGCAATTTTGTTTTAATTTTTGTACTAATAATTAAAGATGATTAATTCTCTTGAACTTTTCGCCATATCTTCTTAATAATTCATATTTCTATTCTGAATTAGAACATAATCGGCTCCAAGCAAGATGATGCTAAGCAAGATCAATGTCCTAAATTAGACATAATGACCCTACCTGAAGCAAACCAACAACTATAAATGTGTAACAACTACTATTATTATATAGGTTGAACTAATATTAATGCACACTCCTATTATTTCCTCTGTTATCAACAGGGTACTTTTCAAGACAAGGGATTAGATAAATTTACCAAATATGTCTTCACAAATCAAGATGAAATTGAAAACAAAAGCATTTTTTTCATTCATTATAACATCCCTATCGCTAGGAAAAGCTCAAAGTAAAACTAACCTCTATACATTTTTCATTCATTAAAGCTAGCTGAAAGTAAAACTAACCTCTGTACATCTATTTATCATCTCGATCATACCCTAGATGATAAATCTATTTTTACCATCTAATAAACCATAAAACCAGAAGAATAGAAGGCGTAAAAAATAGATGTACATTGTAATTTCTTACAGCTGCTTAATTTACACATTGGTTTAACATATAGTTAAAAGTCTTGTGTAAAATATATATACTATGCTTCTTAGGGAAAGAAACGCCACGGTGTGTGGAGTTTCGGTTCTTTACGTAGTGTGTCTTTCCTCAAGACACATCTTACATAAGATGTACTCTTAATTAACTCACACTCGCACAACCAAAAATACTGATTGTACAAGGCACTAATTTTAAATATGACATGAAACATCAAATTGAACTTAGAAAAAAATATGTGAGCTGATATCTTAGAAATTAAGCACAAGTAAATGATTGACAAAATTCAAGAGTTAGATAGGCAAGTGGATGAATCTAACTACTTCACAGGGTAAACTAAGTGTTGTTCTCTCATCTGACCATCATGACCTAATCTTGCCCACCTCATAACAACCCTTTCTCATGTACTCTAGTCTCTACTCTATATAAGGAACTCCTCTGTTTCACTAAACATTCATCAAAATCACATTCATTCACTTCACATCCTGCAAAAAAAGAACTCCTCAAGTACTGAAAATGGTGACCTTCAAAAACACTGCCACGTTCTTGGGATTCTTAGCCCTTTTACTTCTGTACGCAAGCACAATGGCGATAGCACATCCAAAAGTTCACTCCCACAGTTTTACTGTATGCTAGCTAGCTACATTAACTACATTTCTACAACTGTCATTAGGAAGACTTGTTTCTGATAGATATGTGTTATTTATGTTTGTGTAACAGATTCAAGCTACACCAGTGAAGAGGCTGTGCAAAACCCATAACACCATCACGGTTAATGGGATGTATCCAGGACCAACGTTGGAAGTAAACAATGGCGATACTTTGGTGGTTAAAGTCATCAATAAAGCTCGATACAATGTTACTATTCACTGGTAATTGCATTTATGCATGATTGCACGAATGCACATCCTGTATTTTATAACGTTAGCATTAAAACATCTTTCGTAACTTTATCTTGCTGCATGAATGCAACAAACAGGCATGGTGTCAGGCAAATAAGAACAGGTTGGGCTGATGGGCCAGAATTTATCACTCAATGCCCTATCAGACCTGGAGAGAGTTACACTTACCGATTCACTATACAAGGACAAGAAGGCACACTCTGGTGGCATGCTCATAGTTCGTGGCTGAGGGCCACAGTGTACGGAGCTTTGATCATCCACCCGAAAGAAGGAGACTCATATCCCTTCCCTAAGCCAAAGCATGAGACAGCCCTTCTTCTCGGTAACTAATTAGGATCATCAGAATTGCTAAAACAGTTTACTTCATTTATTATCTAACAAATTCTAATGAAGTGAAAATCATGGTGATCAGGTGAATGGTGGGATGGCAACCCTATTGATGTCATTAGAAATGCCACCAGAACCGGAGCAGCTCCAAATATCTCGAATGCTTATACCATCAATGGTCAACCTGGTGATCTTTACAATTGCTCCAGCAAAGGTATGTTTCTAAGAACACAAATTAATCTTGTAGTTTTCAGGTCATGAGTTTCAAAGTATGAATAACAGAATTCTAAAATGTGTTGGAACAGGTACCGTAACAGTTCCAGTGAATCCGGGTGAGACGAATCTTCTGAGAGTTGTGAATTCAGCACTTAATCAACAACTCTTCTTCAAAGTCGCCAATCACAAGCTCACAGTGGTTGGAGCAGATGCCTCCTATGTGAAACCATTCACCACATCGGTTCTCATGCTTGGACCTGGCCAGACCACTGATGTCCTGATCACTGCCGATCAGAAGCCTGCCAAATACTACATAGCAGCACGAGCCTATGCCAGTGCTCAAGGTGCACCTTTTGATAACACCACAACCACAGCTATCCTTCAATACAAATCTGCCAAAGGTGCCTCGTCTAAACCAGTTATGCCGAGAATGCCAGCGTTTAATGACACAGCCACTGCAACTGCTTTCACCAAGAGTTTCAGAAGCCGAGGAAAAGTTGAAGTTCCCACTAAAATCGATCACAATCTGTTCTTCACAGTAGGTCTAGGACTCAACAGATGTCCTCCTGGTGCAAGAAGCAGAAACTGCCAGGGGCCTAATGGCACCCGCTTCACCGCAAGCATGAACAATATCTCGTTCGTGCTCCCATCCAATTTTTCATTATTACAAGCACATCAACAGGGAATTCCCGGAGTTTTCACCACAGATTTCCCAGCAACTCCTAAAGTTAAATTCGATTACACTGGAAATGTGAGCAGATCGTTATGGCAGCCTATGCGCGGGACAAAGGTATACAAGTTGAAGTACGGAGACACAGTTCAAGTGGTTTTACAAGGAACAAGCATCTTTACAGCTGAAAATCACCCTATTCATCTTCACGGTTACGATTTCTACATACTTGCTGAAGGATTTGGAAATTTTAATCCAAGCAAAGATACAGCCAAATTCAACCTTGTTGATCCACCACTCCGCAACACAGCAAGTGTACCAGTTGCTGGATGGACAGTGATCCGATTTGTCGCAGATAATCCAGGTTAGCTGACTGACACATGCATGCAAATTAGTATATTTTTTCTAGTGAACATGTTTCATATCATATCCATACGGTATGTACGCAAGATGCAGAAATTCTAACACATGTCGAATTGAACAGGTGTGTGGATTATGCATTGTCACTTGGATGTGCACATTGGCTGGGGTTTAGCAATGGCGTTCCTAGTCGAAAATGGAGTGAATGAACTGCAATCATTGGAGCCTCCTCCAATAGATCTTCCGCGCTGTTAGTTTATTCAAACATATATAGAAAATATCAGGCAGCAAATTAAGGGTAAAAAATTGTCTGTCATTGTTATTCCCCTGCATTCGGGGGCTAGTTTTGTTTTGGTATCTTGATACTCCATTATAGAATACTGCCACAAGAATGATGGTATTAGATTTGCCAGTATTAATTGGTGCATGAAGATCTTCTTCTCATTTCATTGTATTTGTATTTGTATTGTTGTTATACAAAAACACTTGAGAAATTATAGCTTGGAATTACAAAATGACAGGCATGGATCGACCACAGTTTTTGTAAAAGTTGACAAATATGGACCACAAAATTGACAATGGATCCAATTATGTCATATAGAAAAGGAACATCGGTGTTGATTAATTCTTCTTCAGGTTTCTTGATTTCGAGTTCGTGGAAATTACGATCTGCATTGCCTTGTCCCCGTTCTACTCAGATCTTGTGGTCGAACTCGAGGCACATGATGTTGAAACCGAACCCTCTATCTCACTCGTTTCCTAAATTCTTAATTTATGGCTTCTATCTTCATCACCATCCTCTTCGGACGTGTGTTCCAAACGTTCTTAATCTCATTGTCAGTTCCAAACCGAACCATTAAGAATGTTTGGAACACATGTTTGAAGAAGATGGGAATAAAGTTAGAACCAAAGAGAAAGGAAGAATGGACTCTAAGATGGAGGGTTCGATTTTCAGATCATGTGCTTCGAATTCAATCACAAAATCTAAGCAGAACACGGACAAGGTATTAGGTGATCAGGAGTTCTTGGAACTCGAAATCAAGAAACCAGAAGTAGAATTATTCAACACCAATGGTTCTTTCTCTAAACCAATTGAGGAAATCAAGCAAGATTTACCTAAATCGAATAATCAAGATCTTCCCGAAGACCAAGAATATGAGCTTCCAGATTCTGGTACAACAAATCAAGAGACTTGCCTAATACGAATGTAGAAGTAAGAATTCTTTGTAAGCTGTAAAACAAGGTTCTAAGAATTATAACATGGCATTCTATGACTAAGAAATACAATCAATGCAAGATATGCATTTTTCATGTTCTTAAATTTCTAAAAAGAAAACCTGCACTAAGAATATACTAGGTGCCTGAATTTCTCTAATTTCAAGAAAGCAACCGAAAACTAAAATTTGCTATAAGAACTAAGAAGGTGCCAAAATGGCTCACCTTACACTAATCTAATCCATATCACTTATGATTTTTCGCAAAAGGATTTCCAGGAGAGCCAGGTATATTCATGTACCATTCCAAGTCATCATCAAAGGTACTCTTTGGCTCCAAGTGCACTTTTTCGTCTTCCTTGTTTGGCAAATTGCCACTGTCACTTGCTGCTTCAAGTTCAAAATTCTCCATATACTTTAACCACTCTTTATACTCCGGTTCCTCATCAAATTTCTTTGCTTTGTTTGATGGATTTTGGCCCTGAGCCTCGACATTCTCTACTTGTGCCTGAACCTCACCATTAATTACTTGTAAAGGCTCTAAGGAATTCAGTTCCCAGAAAAAGCATGGACGATAGTCCTGATTCTTCATACAATCTGACCCCACCGAGATCTCGATCTTTCCTTCACCATCTAGGCAAGTCTCTTGGTCCTTGAGAAGATCTTGGTTTTGAGATTCAGGTAAATCCAGCATGATTTCATCATCCCGTTTAGAAAAAGAACCACTGGTCTTGAATAAGTTTTCTTCTGGTTTCGTGATTTGGAGTTCCTGGAACACCTGATCACCTAGTGCCTTCTCCCTACAGGCACATGTTGTAGAAACCGAACCCTCCATCTTAGGGTCCTTTCCTCGGTTTTTTCTAGCTTCCAACTTCATCGCCATCTTCTTCAGACGTGCGTTCCAGACGTTCTTTATCTCGTTGTCAGTTCTTCCGGGCAAGTTGGATGCAATCCTTGCCCACCTGGAAATCATTTACAAAGTAAATATGTTATAAATATAAAGATAATTAATGCATCACAATTTGGCGAATAAAATTTCTAATCATTAAAGACATGTGGACATAAATTCAGCTAAAAAAGAACATATGCACAAATAAAAAATAACACTATCTGTTAAAAACTCAAAACCAGTCAAGCTAGTAAGATTGTGAGATTACTGGTTTCCCCATTCTTTGTGGAGGTTGATGATGGTCCGATCCTCCTCAGGCTTAAAGTTCCCTCTCTTGACATGGGGGCTCAGGTAGTTTACCCACCTCAATCGACAACTCTTTCCGCACCGATTCAGTCCTAGTAAACACATAACAGATTGTAACCAAGTAAATATCTTTTCTTGACTTTGAAATCTAAAAGTAACATGTTCTCTTTACTTTCACTTCGAAAAGTAACATGTTCTCTTGTACGTAGCTGAGATTCCAACTACGTACATTTGAAGTTCGAACCTCAACATTTGATTCAGTTTGACATATGATATAAAATTAAGTTCTTGAACTTTTAAAAAGAGGAATCAATGACATTAGCAGCTAGCAAACATTAATGGAACAGTTTTAAACATTAGCATGCACATTTTTAGAAATATATTAATATTACAATCAGGAGAGTGATTTACCAGCCGCCTTGGGAAGAGCGCTCCAATTTCCAGGGCCGTGCTCCTCAATGTAGCTTCTGAGCCGGTGATCTTCATCCGGCTTCCATGGACCCTTGTTGACAGCGCCCTGGTTACAACAAGGGAAGTTAAACGGCAAGTAAATAACTAAGAGAAGATACAGAGTGTACTAAGCTAGAAACTAAGGCTAAAGACTAAATTTTTAAGTTACAACAACCATTAAAAAAGTTGTGTACCTAGCTAGCTCCTTACCTTGGGATTATTTCCTTCCATGATGAGTTTGGCTTCAGTATACTGTATATACTGTATATACCTTAATTAACTTGAAGTTCACAGGTTATAATAGTTCTAGCACTGGTGCATATTTATAGGGGTAAACTGGGGAAACGGACAAAAGATTCTATGTACTGGCACAAACTTGGAAATGCATTGAATGTTTGTGGAGATTCTCAAAATTAATTAAGTTCCGTTAAACAGCTCAGGTTTCATGCAAATCACCAACTGAAACTGAATTTAGTTCTATATTGGCCTAGCTAGATGATAAATCTTTAGGTAGCTTAATTTCTGAGGCAAGGAGAGCGTTGCCACGTAGTGAGGTTCAATGGGATGACCATTGGTTGGAATCGGAAATTAACCGGTGAGCAGGAATTACATATTTAGGTGCGTATTGTGTTTAATGTGTAGTACGTACGTTACAATACAATAATGTATGTACAAGTGTACGATATTTCGAAATATAAATAAATGATTGGTACGTGGTAAATTATCCATGAATATCCACAATGAAATTAACTATGTAAAGTTCAAATTAGCATTCTTAATATTTAACCAAATTTTATAAACATAGAGATTATTAGCCACAAAACTAATTACCGAATTTAAGCTTAGGTACGATATCTCTCACTTTTAACTTTTGCACTATATATTTTCACTTATTAAAATGTGTAACATATGTTTTCCTTAACTTAGTTTTTGTACTTCGGTGACATATTCTCGTAGACATAGCGTTTTGGATCTATCACCCCCCCCCCCCACACCCACATTCAGTGAATTATATCTCGGGGCACCTTAGTTTGTGCATTAGAATTTAACTAATTCACCGAAAATAAACACAAACTTTATAAAAACAATGGTTTCTTTCCGTTTTTAATAATTACCGTTTAGGTTTTTACTATTTATTTATAGACACTTGTCGTTTTTTAATTTTTCAAGTTAGAATTATATCTTGATTAATTAATGATTAATTAATGTATATTTGAATTCCATAACATTTAGAAGTATCATATTAGTTGACATATGATATTAATTACTTGTAATTAATGCAATATTTTTAGAAAATCAATAAATTGAATGAGATTTATTAAAATATGTGAAAACTGTAAAATGATAATTAAAAAAAGAAATAGAAGGGAGTAGTTATTATAGTAAGAAACTGTTCTTTTCGTCTTAACATAATTGAACAAAACTAAATTGAATTGAACAAAATAGAACTGAACTGAACCGAATTTATTTGTAGTATAAAATATAACTAAGAAAATCTATACATTACTGAAGTTGATGAATCTGAGCACAATTGAACTGACATAAAAAGAATTGAACTGAACTGAATTTAAAATAATGAGTTTTCATACGAAGAGAAGTGGTTAATTCATTCCACAATACTTCCTCCATCTGGGAGTCATAAGGTGGTCTAGCGGTAAGGAGTTCGGCAAAAGAGAGGTGCAGGTTCGATCCCGACGGTGACGAAATTATAAGTTTGGTTTAGGTGTAAATAAATAAGGTGGTTTAATAAGTTTGTATAACATTATTATTATTATTATTATTATTATTATTATTATTATTATGATGGTAGAACTAGTTGTAATTCAAGACTCCAAATTTGTACTTAGATCGAACTGTCGGAAGCATATTCCAAGTTGTAAACAGTTTCTTGATGCTTAGTTATTTCGGAATCTCTTGCTTGTATAACTTACCTGGAATGGAAATTTATTTTCAGCTTACATATTTGTTGAAATCTTTCTTGTGGTTTTCGTATTTTTCCTTTTTTTTTATCCATCACTTGTTTCTTTATCACTATTACATTTTTTAACCAAGTTGATCATACAGACTTTAAAGATGACAAACTGCATGGCTGTAGCCCAAATCTTAAGTTATAACCCTAAAGAAAATGACTTAGCCTAAATCACTGCCAAGGCACACTGGTTCTGTTTCAAACAGACATGTGAATAACAACATTTTTTTTTTTCTTTTTTTTTTAATAATCGAACAATTACAATTTAACAAGTAGCATTACAAAGCTAGTAATAAATTATAAATAATTCCGCACTTGACGAGAATTGAACTTATGACCTCTAGTGTCATGACATGTGAATAACAACATATCATAAAGATAATTGGCTCAATATAGAAGGAACAATAATGGAAACTAATGTCTGTACTCTGTAGTACAAGTGTACAACATCTAACTCTATGTAAATTAATCTGAAAATTAAGAATCTATCTGTCCTGACATCTAAAGATTGAGTTCCACAAAAATTCTAGGAAGGATATCTGGAAACTGAACACTATTACCAGTATCTTCCTGCATATAACACAGCCCTCAAATGTACATCAACATATGCTTCCTCGACCGTAAACAGCCTCAACTTTGTACATAAGCTCACTGCAAGTCTCATTAACTGAATATAGTGATCCCTTCCGTTTGCAGCATTGACTCAAAGCTTCACAGGCAAGTTGGAATCTGTCCTAATGACCAGTTGAAAGGAGCTCATATACTATTCACAAGATGTCAATCAACTTTCTCCCCTCACGAGAAAGCAGCAAAAAGTACCATCCGGCAACCTCGTTGCTTCCACCATCAAATTAAGGTTTAGCCACTCAGGCCAACTCGTCAAGATGATGCTTCAAAAGAAGCCAAACGGGGAAAAACTAACTATATCATCTGTGTGATCTCAAATGTATTCTTGATAACTTAAAGAAGCATCAGATTTTTGTCAAAGTTGTGTCAACCATTGTAGTAACAAGGTCATCTCTAGATTGTGATCGCCTACTCTGAAGACGCATCTGACCTCCATGGGGCATCCAGAAAGAACCGAGAGTATTGTTGTCAAATTGCAACTGTCCTAAGCTGCCTGAAGAATAACTATGTGCTACACTACTTGAAGAAGAATACAGCGATGCATCAGAAAACTGTATGCCACCACCACCATAACCAACTCCAGTATCAAAGGGTCCCCTTTGACCACTTGAAACAGTTGGACTTAGCGGCATCTTAACCCTTCCATCTCCTAACAAACAAATAAGGACCAGATTAAGTGAATATAACCTCAATAGAAGTCCTATATATATATATTCCTTCACTTGGAAGGGGGGAAATAAAGAGAGGGTGTGTTGGACCAGAGAGGGTGTGTTGGACCAGACAACGCCATATGGTTTGACAGATATTCCAAAAAATCCACAAGTTTAAAATGACAAATTCCGATCTACCCCGTCTGAAAGAGAATATTGAATATATATATATATTGCATATTGCATCCAGGGAAAATGTCTAAGGCAATAATTAGTGTCAACTTTCAGCACTGTCATTCAGATAAAACCTTGTGTATATCAGCGCCTCTTCTCTTTTTCTTCTTTTTTTTTTTTTTTTTTGTGTGTGTGTTGTGTGTGTGGGGGAGGGGGTGCTGTGATAATATTTTGGAAAAGGGAAATAGTTACCTGTATTGATAGGGCTCCATCGCTTAAAAAGGAATGGGGCTGGAATGTTGAGAACTGAATTGGATGGTACACTATTACGCCTGAAGAAATGCGGGAGAAATGGCTTTCTGAAGAATTTCGGGATCCGCAGAGTGCCAGCACATGATAATGCACAAAGTAGGACAAACATCGACACAACCACAATGGCACCGAAAACAAGTGGATTCATATTCACTCGTGGTAAATCATAGCTCTGAAATTTCCCCCGACTTGGAAATGCCTTTCCAGCTTCAAACAAAGCAACCCCAAGAGTCCAAGTAATACTTCCAGAACCAACAATTACATGTCTATCAGTAATGTGTAATCCTTCTCTTAATAGAAGCACAATATAAGGTGCCCTGAAGCAATATTGTTCTATAAAAGGCTGCGGAACAACACTTTTCTCAGCAACATCCCAATTTTTTTCACAAAATTCACGACCCTTTTCTAATACGTCATCCAAAGCAGCATCAGGAGACAGACTAAAAAATCGATACACTACGTAGAAGCCAGACATTATATAAAACTGGCCAACTGGACGAGGCAGGTTTTCTGCTAGAGCACACGGTTGTAGCTCACAATCAAACCCGGGCTTCTGATTTGACCATTCAGAAAGATTAACCACGATCTTTGCAAGTGCACTGCACTCCTCCCATTTTGGAGCTCCAATTAGCTGGACAGTAACTCCAGCTTTCTTCCCTTCGCCCAATTTTTTCAATTCAGTGGGAGAACTTCCAGCTTGTATGTGAACGGGCACACAGTTTGAACATGTATATTTCTCTCTGTAACCAGATTGCAAACATGGATGCTTAATTTTGACTTCTCTCTCTGCATTATTCATCTGAGGAAGCCTCCTCATTAGATAAGCAACAGATCTGTCAAAAGCATCATTAAGTCCATATCCAGCTAAAGAATAGGCACTGATGTGGTGTTTCACCCGACCAATTCCAAGATTTAAGCTCGTTTCACCATGAATCCATTGCTTACCCTCAAAAGTGACCTGCAATGACGAGCCACCCAAGTCAAGTGCACCATACGTCTCCTTCCTAGGGATGGATCCTAACACACCCGTGTGATAATTTAAGGCTATCCATCCATAATATGCTTCCTCCATGCCTGTGATAGTCTTTACCCACTCTTTTTTACACAGAAAAGGCGAACTCTTCAGAAATGACCAGGCATTGTTAAGAAGCCATTCGGAGTCTGAACTTGGAAGCCTGCGAACTCCAGCTGTAGCATAAAGAAACAGAGAGGTACTCTTATGTAATTCTTTTGGAATTTGCTTCTCGGCCCACTTGATAAGAGGTTTTAATGATCCCTTCAATCCAGATATATTATGCACCAGTTTGTCCAATCCAGGCTCACTCTCTACGCGGTTATAAGCTCGGCCACTCTTGGAACCAGAACTTGAATGGAAATCTTCGGGCAATGACTTTAATGTAATAGGAAGACTGTCATTATTGTTCTGATTAATAGAAGCCTGATACACATAAACACGGGTTCCGGTGCTACCACAATCAAGCACCACGTAGTACTTTGACATGCCTCTGGACCAGTTTGAGTAAAGGAAGAGCAAGCCAAAGAACACGGAAGCAAATAACAATAAACAGAAGAGGATAACAATAACTCGTATCCACTTCTTCTTTCGGGAAATATTTACTGGTGGTACTCTCTCCTTAGAGAAGCTTGATACACCAGTTTCCTTTTGCAATATATTTGGAGGAAATGCATGACCAGAAGTTATTCCCGTTCCAGCATTCAAATCACCTTCCTCTAAATCAAGTTTGCGATAACTGGACAAATCTTGGAGGGAGGAAGATGGTCTAAAACTAGTTTTCTTCTCGATACTGGAATAAGTATAACCACGTGGCGAACCAGAGATTGGTGGTAAGCCATGCGATTTAACTGAAAGCGTTGAAGACTTTGGTGATGGCACAAGAGTTGATACAGAAGAAACAATTTCTGCAAGTTTTCCAAGGACCATGTCTAGAACTATTATATCGGTTCTTTAATTCCTTCGTTGGGGAAACTGTTAACCGTTCCGTGAAGAATATCATGCAGTCGTAAGCTCTGTACTCACAACGTGCAAACAACTATATGCATGAACATAAAGAGTCCTGTAGAAACCACGTGAAGGAAAAATAGTGTTCTTTGATTGGATGCGCAACTAATTAAAATAAGCATAAAACTGCCATATTAGCATGCTTGTATTTATCAGACAGTAACGAATGCGCAACTAATTAAAATAAGCATAAAACTGCCATATTAGCATGCTTGTATTTATCAGACAGTAACGAATGGAGTACATGACTCTGGTGGATATCTGATTACATTTGACAAATATATAACTTACTCCTAACTACATAGGTAAAGAAGGATAATATGTATTCATGAGCACCAGATAGAGAACTCCATTCAAAAGAGCAACTATGCATCCTAAGCTTAAACCTACCCACTCTAGCAAGAAAAAACGAAGTCAGTGTATGTTTCATATGGTTCGCTGATTCTATTTACAAGTACAACAAACAAGTATATAGTCCTAGAAGAAAGAGCTCTAGCTGATCCGGTCAAATTAACATCATGAACTCGAAGAAAGTGTGAGTATCAATTTGCATAGATATATCTCAGCTCATTTCAACAACCTTAGACAAAATGCCACAAATCACAAAATAGCCCCCCATCAAACACACCCACACTCATTACACCTGAACACAAAAATCAAATATGTAGAACATCAAAACATATACTATGAACTAGTGACACGAAACAGAACGCATAATCCCCTAATATTAGATATATCACTCTCAATTAAACTCAATTTCTACTCCATACCATTCGTGAATCATCTAAACAAGCAAGCTCCCCAATAATGGCACTAATACAAACCAATCCACATTGCTTTTGAAAATTATACTCAATCAGCTCTGTGAATTTATACCTCAAACAGCTCAAACCTATCTCGTTTCAAATTTCCACATTCCCAATTACAACAGACACATCAAAATCCACACAGTAAATACTAAATAGAACATTCTCAATCAAATCCACTCGATCCTCCATTCACAGGCAACAACAAAAATGCAGATAAATTCACGATTACAGTCGAGTAGGAAAATGAAACAATCAGAGAATCTGAACTTACAATCAGATCATGAGGAGTGAGAAACTGACTGTGCCTTGTTTGGCGGGGCTAGATAGTGCAGATCCAAATCCGGTTTAGGTTTTCAATTTCAACAGAAACTAACAGACAAAAAAAAGCCAAAGGAAAAACCTAACACACTCACTCCGCTTCTCGCGAACTGCTACACCATCACCATCTCTTTCACACTGTTTCTCTCTCTAGAGGTTGAAGAAGATGGAGTTTGTTACACCAAAAGTTTAAAACCTTTTTTTGTATTGTCTCATTTCATGATGATGAATTGAATTCAGTTGAAGGGGTAGTTTTTGGTGCTATTTGGTTTTTCATCAAACAGATTTCAAATTGTCAAAATTGTGAAGGTTTAGTCAATGTATTTTAATAAAGCTAGTATTATTTATTTTTGTAATATAATTATATCATTTATGAAAATATTCTACAAATCAAACTTATGGTAGTTTATAATTTTATATAACCAAAAAAATACGAAGTTGATGTTATTTTAGAGGACTAATCCGAACTATAATTGTCAGATTTCTAAAAAGTTGAGTTATTATTCATTATTCATTACCGAACTATTTTTGTTTTTAGAAAAAAAAAACGGCACCAAACTTTTTTTAAAGGAAATTCTAGTTGTCATTATTATCATGTCATTATATATGTCAATTCTTTAGAAATTAATGAAGATAGTTTTCTGAAGCAAAATTAATGAAGATAGTTGAGTGAGGAATTTTTAAAAGTCCATTAAGAGAAAGAAGGACACAAATATTTTTGATTTAGAAAGAGATGACTTGGCTATATATTTTGTATTCTCTATCTTTCAAAAAAACATGCATAAGTAAATAGAGAAGGGAAATTGTATTCATGGTATTTGATTGCAATTTTGAAAAAATGTGACTAATCTAGAAAGGGTGGAAAATAGCTCTCAAACATTTGTATTTCTGTAAATCGTGTTTTAAAACTGCCGAGTTAATTGGGTTGAACCTCAACTCGGCATCCTTTTCGGATTGTATGCCAATTATCCCGATTTTCCATGTATGTTTTATTTTACCAAATAATGGGTAATTTGATATTTATGTGTCAGTTAAAGTGGGCGAGTAAGTAAACGATTTGTTTCATAATTGTACTAAGTTGGCCAACGAGTAAAAATAAAGGGCAACTAAAAAGTTTCCTAGGAAATTAATTTAAGCAATGTGAAATGAAAAAAGAAAATACATATTGAGATTAAAGCTGAAGGAGCGGAATATTGAGATTAAATAAGCTGATAGTTTTAAGTAACTTTCTGCTCACTAGTTCATATCTGCCTAACAAAATGAATCATGATGAGAAATGTTGATTTTAACTTTGATTTACATATCTTGATTTTCAAAAAAAGCGAGGACAGAAAGAAAGGAAGGAAGGGAGATATAGTAATGAATTGGACCCTTCATCTTAGGGTCATTTTCACATGTCATGCTCAAGCACCAAAAAAGATAGATGGATGTGTTTATAAATTTAGAATGCGATCTGTCCATTTCCTGAATTTAGGCTATGTAAAAAGTGCCACTCACACCACACGCTTTCGACCATTATAGTCAAGTCATGACAAAATTCAAAAGATAGGCAAGTTTAACTTGAAGCAGAAATAGTAGTAGTTCTATTTAGTTTTGATAGTAGCTAAATGGGGAAACAGTACTGTAATGCTGTTTCTTAGTTTGGGTAACAATCAAGAATGAAAAGAAAAAGTTTCCTTTCCCAAGTAAGATGAAGAAGAAAGATGAGATATCTTCATTTCACCTTAATTAATTTCAATTCATATTAATTCAATTTAAATTTATTAAGTTGATTTCAGTTCAAAATAATTAAGTTCAGTTCAATTTAGATTTGCATCGTTAAAATTTAAACTGCAAATAAGTTTTTTTTCTTTCTTTTTTTTTTTCTTTTCAATTCAAACTACAAATAAGTTAAGTTTAATTCAAATTTATTAATTTCAATTCATAATTTTTCAGACGAATAAAAGAGAGTCTAACAAGTAACAATTAACATATTGTTATATCGATCGATTCAGTTAAAATATGACCTAACTAATGTTTGTCAAGGAGATCATGATGATAGATTAAAGGCATTGTTGGACTTAACCATCTCCAGCCTCGTTTGAGTTGTTGGAGTTGAGCTAACTCAACCCCCGCTCACACACTCTCTTGGAGTCTGAGTTGGGATGACAGAGTCATCCTGGGATGAGTTCAATTTTTTTTTTTTTATTGTTTGGCTTTATGATTCAGTAAAGTTTTAAAAGAAAAATGAAAAATTAGAATTGAAGAGGGAATGACGGATGAAAATGATTTTTAGTGTTTGGGTGTGAGGATTTGACAGGGAATAGAGGTCACAAAGGTCCAGTAGAACAACCCGACATGCCCGTTAAAATATAGGCCCAGCCCAGACTGAACCATATATTATTAATGGGCTTTAGGGGTCTCATTTATTGAGCTGGGCCCGGCCCAACTGAGGCCCATAAAACTCAGTTAACATCCCGGCCCGCCCGCACAGACCCGGCCCAAAATCTCGTTAAAGTTATGTTTATGTATCTTCATCGTAATAATCTTAGTAGCTGTGCAAGTGTACTGGAGTACTAGTTATACACTTGTACTGGTATTAATTAACTTTGAGTTTACTAGTAGAAAATACAAGTATTAGAGTAGTGGCGAATTTAGGATTAATTTTCAGGAAGGTCAAAATGTAAAATTGTGATTTTTTAGGGGGATCAAAATGTAAAATTTAACCAAATGTTTTTTTTTCTTAAAGAACTTCCAAAGTTCAGGGGGTCCAGTGACCCCACTGAGCCACCGACTAGAGTCTAGAAGTAGACTAGTAATCTGTACTCTGTATGTACTGATGTACTAACAATTAAGATTATGAGTTATGTTGTATTACTTGTCTAAGATTTATGTAATTGAGCTATATAAGATTTGAGCATTTTAGTACAGTAATGATCATTCTGAATTATTGATGTGCAAATAAAATGTCAAATCCTTATGATCCTGTGCTGCCTGCATCCTTGAACTCCTCATGCTTGTGCATGTTTTTTGAATGAAGAAAAAAAACAACAATTTATAAATCAGGCCTGGCCCGGACGTCCGCATTGAGACCCAAAACAGCCCTTATTTTATAGGGCCAGGGACTGTGCCGGGACTCACTCATCCTAAGGAAAGCCCAGCCCGGCCCTGAAAGAATCAAAGGAGTTGGCGTAAATTTTGTTTTGATACTAAGATCCAAGATAGTAGTAGATACTGAACAGAACATTTACCAATACATAGAGCTGCTAAGATTTTGTGTAACCACAACATTTATTAGAATAATGAAGGATACAACACAACGGTAGAAGTGTAGAACAAAGGGACTACATAAAGACTTGAGATAGATATATCAAACTCAAAATATCATGCAATGCCACTCGTAACAACAAAAGGTTGTTGCAGAACATCTTTTACACCCACCTGACAAGAAAATCTACCCTCTTCATTTCCATATACGCACCTTGTCAATCATCTCAATGTTGTTCTCTTCAGTTCCAACGAAATAATGGAAGTATTTGAAAAACACGTCTATGCAGTTAGATGAATATACAAAGGCTGAGCAGATTGCCAATGCGGCCAAAATGTACTGAAGGGTTTGGTTGTGTCTCCCAGGCAAGAATTGTCCTTCACTCCAACAGATGAGAATTGCTAAAGTCTTTTTTTTTTCAGGCATGTGTTTTCATCCGTACAGAACGAGGAAGTAGGACTGCAAATTGTAAAATATACAAATTCAGTAATATAGTGACAGCATACACTGCTAGGAAGTTGAACTAAAAATGGAAAATTTTCAAGAAGTAATATAGCTAGTAGCAACATCATATTTATTAAGGCAACATCAGTTTCTACCATACACTGGGAGAAACTAATACTCCCTTTAACTCTATGTAAGATGCTTTAGCTTTTTCTCCAGGCACAGAAGAGAGTTGCCCCTTTCCACTCGTGCATTTGAAAAATGTAGAGATGTTTTGTAAAAAAAATATACTGGTATCCCGTTTTCAGTTTTCACCACTTCGAATGCTTTGATTCTTAAAATAACTAAAAAAAACAATGTATTTTACAGGTTGGTTTATTTGCCAAAGACACCAAAATCTATCTTTCTTTTCCTTATTTTTTTTTCA
This sequence comes from Plantago ovata, assembly GCA_028274465.1. Lineage (NCBI taxonomy): Eukaryota > Viridiplantae > Streptophyta > Magnoliopsida > Lamiales > Plantaginaceae > Plantago > Plantago ovata. The sequence continues at coordinate 130,596,966 of CM051455.1, forward strand.
ACAATATTGGTGAGAACAAAGTTGTCTTAATTTGTGTGAAAAAAATCAATATGGCTTACATTAGAAACAGGATGGAGTAGTAGAACTGACAAATGCAAGATATTGACTCAGTAAATTAGCCAACTTTTCTCCTGATAAATAAAACCTCTACCTTTGTCCATACTGCAGAAACTTCCGGGAGGGAAGACTTCATCAGTTTTCACTTCCTGCTGCATCGCTAACCGCACAACCACGGAGCTTTTGCTGCATAAAGAGCATTTGGTCTCATACACTTCCTTTCAATTAAAAAGGATAAATATAGCTAAAAAGAAGATGACGTTTTCGCAATCATAACAAGAGATAACCACATTGTAAATTTATCCGAAGTCAGGTTGAAATATTAATCCTCTTGCTTAAGGTATATAACTAACAAGCAGATGTAGATGCTAAAGATCCATATACGTTGTACATTGTAGCGATATTTTTAGTAGAACACTTTCTTAGTCATGCAGGGGTGCCTAGCAAAGTCTAACTTAGTGAAAGGGCATACATAGCATGACCGAATTACTATGTATTAACTTTGAGATAAATTACGACACCAGCCAAGAAGAATATTACAGGCGCATTTCATGACTAAACATTTAGCTGTATTATGATTGGAAATTAACTAAAGAAGATTGAAAGCCAAACCCCGACTGAATTACCTATAATCTTCTCGTATGAAAACAGAAGTATCACTTTTATCGAGCAAGTGGTTGCATCTTTATGGTCTAATGGACTATGAATAATTTATTACATTTATCAGCATTCAAGATGGGGTATGATTATGTTGAAAAATCAACTCAGATAGTTTCTGAAAGAAATGTAGAGTAAGTAATTGAGTAATTGACTCTTTGTAGCTTGCACTTTAATGAGATAATATGCACCAAGTGCATAAAAATATAGATCATGGCAAATATTAAAAAATGATTCATCAGTGAACATTCTGAGGATCAAAATATAGATAGAGGTTTATATAACACCTTAACAGTTATCAAATATCACTAACCCTACTCAGCCATGCATACTAAAACTACTAAAAGTTTCACTTATTGAGTGTTTGCAGGTGATTTTTGGAAACTAATTTTAGTTGGATTCTTTCTCGTTTTTCTTTTTCTTTTAAGCAGAGTCTGAAAAATGATGTTTTTCTGCTACTAACAAGTGTTAAGGTAAAAAAGCTGTTCTACAGACACCCAGAATCAATTTTTACAAATCACTTATAAACTATCAGAATCATTTGCAAACTGGCACGTAATGGTTACTGTATAAACTAGACCAATCAGAGAGTAAAATCATACAGTATTGTTGTTTAGACGAAACCCAGCTGTCAATCAAAGCATAAACTTGCCCACCCCTAGTGAACATTTAGGAATGTCTTTCTTTCTTATGCTGGAAGATGAACCAGGGAGGAGGAAGACTAGCAACGTATACCCACGGAAGCAGAAAGCAAATACAAATAAGAATCCCCTGGTCTGAAAATTTGTCAGGTGACCTCATTATTACTTCCCTGTCTTATGTAAGGATAATAGCTCTGTTCTCTTCTAAGATATTCTTTAACGGCTATTCTGATTTAAGGGAAACGAGGGAAGACCAAATTCACCTAGAAAAAATCTAGGAAAAACGTAAGTATTTACTAAATTTTCTTTGGTTTCTCATCACTCCAGTTTTCCTATCTTTAGCTATCTATTATTGGTGAGAAAGAGTGTTGTGGGATATCTCGTGTAAGTTTCCAGAATTTCCTGAGTTTTCCAAGTAACTCCAACTGACATACCCCCCCCCCCCCCCACCCCAACCCCGGGGGGGGGGGGGGGGGGGGGGGCGGAAAACCGAAGGAAGCCTAAGATAAACAAACATTAACTTGCATTTTAACTTAATATTTCATTTCCATGTGAGTAAAACAAGCATTACTTCTATGTCCCACCAAACCATAGATAAGTTGCACAATTCGGTTAATCACCTGGCCCATGATGGTATAAATTTCTTAAGGGATAACTCTTCCTCGTCCTCATCGTCATCTGAACACTGATACGGGGAGATCTCGTATGACTTCCCTTGACTTTTCTGAAACATCAATAACGCACTTGCAGGGGATTTATCCATTGTGTGCATTGCCTGCGTAAATAAGATATATAAAAGATGGTGCATAAGAAAGTCCATTTCAACTGTCACTGTAGATTTAACTATTATCTTGACAAAAATTAGTCATAATCTTTGGAGAATACCATAACAAAGAAAAAATGGGAATGCATCTCGTTGACTCTTCCACTAACCTTTTCAGCTTCCAAAATATCACCAGAAGTACCTAATACTTCATGATCGTTTTCAAATTCAGCCGGAACCCATTTACTCTCTGTCTTCTTCAGAACAGAATCATCTCTCATAGTTTCCTTGTTTTGTGGCTTTTTGGTCTCATTTCGTTCCTTTTTGCTTTTCACTTTCTCACCCTAGATTATCATATAAAAGTCAGAAGCATTCTCAGCAGTAAAAAATGAATAGTAAATGTACAAAGGAAATGCAACCTTGGAATGATCATTATCTTTTGCAGCTTTCTTGGCATGTGATATTTCTTCTTGCTCCCGCTGTCTTTGTCTGGCTTCGATTCTCATCTTTTTCTTCTTCTCCTCCTTCATCTCTTCTTCCTCTCTCAACCTTTTCTTTAAGATATTATCAGCATCTTTTTTCTTCCGTTCATCTTCTTTCCTTTTCTTTTCTAATTCCTTTTGTCTCAGATTCTTTTCCTCCAACTTCACTCTTTCAAGTTTCAAGGCTTCTCTTTTCATCTTACGTTCATTTTCTCTACGCTCTTCAAGCCGTTTGGCAGCCTCTGCAATCTCCAGTGCCTTCACTTTGACATCTCTCTTTCCTGCAAAAGCAGCAGCTCAGCACATGCGACCAAAGTAACTGAAGTAAGAAAACCAAAAAGTTCACTTATTTCTAAAACTGGGAATTTATGACTGCTGAGCAAATCCCCAGTGTACAACAGACTGAATATAACTCGTGCGAAATAATGAACAATATGACTTCAATATACCAGTTTATATATATACAAAAACATTACCTGCACACATAGTGGCTGCCGCTTTTTGTTGTACCAGTGGCAAAAATGAATTAACGTTTGAAACAATGTTTTTTTGCCTCGACCGCTTGAGTGAATGTGTATTTTCCTGTCTTTTCAGATTTGATTTACTTCTCAAACCCGATCTGTTGACACTGCCGTTAACTGATTGCTTAGTCTTCTTAGTCCCATTAGCACCGACTGAAAAGGTCTGCTTGCCTAGACTTGAAGTCGGCTTTTCTATTATATTTCGCTGGAACTTATATTGTGAAGCTGTGACAGAAACTGCACTACTTTCTCTGCAAATGTCATCTTGCGTGAAACCCGAAACAGAAGGCACTGGGCCCAAATTAGTCATTTCACCCAGCGGTTTCCTCTTATTGCTGGAATTACATAATGGGGAATCAGTACCATCCTGGACATCATCAGCAGCGCCATCCATGGTTCCACTTCCTTCACTAACGCATGCATCTTCCTCAATCCGAAAGCATGTATGATCTGAACTTGTACTCGAGCACTTCTCTGAACTTCTCTTTTCCAATGAAAGCCTTTCGGAGAACCTCCCAACAGGCGATGCAAGTAGGTTACCTGAATTCCAACGATACAGTGCATCATAACGAGGGAGACAATCAGAATATGGTATCTGCTCCGATGAAACCTTGACATTATCCAAACCACTCCTACCAAATACAAGTTGCTTGTCTACAACGCCTCTTAGTGGTAGATCACTCCTCATGCCCAAGCTCTTAAGAAGATTATTTGGGACAGATCTAGACAAATTTTGAATATCCTTAAATTCAGAAAGTGGTCTATCCGTGATAGCTAACTCACAGAGATTTACTAGAGTACTAGCACGCTCAATCGTACTCCTAGGAAAATTCAGCAAGTCAAAGTCAACTTCTTCAGCAGGAAATTCCAGTTCACCACTGTCAGATTGTCCATCAACCCTAAACCCCTCAAAAACAGGCTGATCAACAGGATTATTAGGAGAAAGCACTGAACATAGTGAGTGTAAGCCATCCTTCCATTGAGAAGATACTGAGTTTTCATCCATTCTATTAACAATTGAGTTTTCATAATCAGTATCGCCTAATATATTTTTGTCAAGGTCACCAGAAACAAGATGAACGATGCTTGGGTAATTTCTAATTCCCTGCACATAGAGACCTTCTGACTTTCCAGCTTTCTCCTGGGTGAGGCTATTAACAAGAGCTGTACCAGACTGCTTAATAATGCTTGGAGAACTTCCGTCTTTATTTTGCTCCTTGCTACAAAACCGGTCCTGCACCACACACAGACACATTGTTCTATCAGAAAACTGATCGGATTGGCTTGAAAAAATCCTATTATTACGGGAAAATCGCTCGTCATTTGAAAAGAATCTTCTGGATAGATGACAAGTGAAAGAGTGCAGCTGGAACATACATATTCCGGGAATCTACATTTGCTTCATATATGCTTAATTATACAAGCATGTCTTGCAGAATTGACTCAAAAGTCACAAGTTAACTTTTATTCATTGCACAAGCAGGTCGCATGCAAGAAAGAAGCAGTTCGAAAGTCTTAAACATAATATGTTTATCTTACTTCTTATCTAGTCATTTTTTATCCTCCTAAAGACACACTGCAATTCTCAAACAAAACAAAATATGGAAAAATCATCTTCGTATGATCCTTTTATACATATATCTCACAAAGTATCAAATTAAAAACATTGAAAATGCATAATGCAAAACATAATTTATCTATATAGCACACATAATTTCAAAGGACATCAGATCCTACCCTCTTCCACTATGTCTATCAAAATAACAGGAAAGTTGATTTTCATTTCCACACCAAAATGATTTCTTCTAGCATAAGTAACAACAACAGGGAGCAGTAAGCTCAAACAATCCATGTAGGTAACAGACTAGGATATGATGATGTTCCCAAGGAAAACAACCCAACTCAAAGAACCCAGAGTGATAAACTAATTCTGCATGAAATACAAGATAATCTGATATCAGTAGAACAATTTTGTTAACCTGCCTCAGTAAATGTAATGCAGTAAATAGAAATAGGGATGATAAGACCAACAGTAAGAATTTATGTAAAGCATCAACCTTCGTCCAAGTTTCTAACCAAACATATAGTAAAAGATAAAAGTAAAACATACCCCTCCATTCTGATACTCAGAAGTTGATTCAAGTTCAGTCAGATTAAGATCAACCAATTGATTCATTTCCATGTCAGTTTTCCTTGTCACTTTAAATGCATCTGGAAAATCTAAATCCTTTTCCATGATATATGTACTTGAAGGGCCTCCTTCGATGATTTGAAGCTTCTTCATCCTAAAACGTGGTGAGGTTGTGTGTCTATTAGCTTCCTGGTGTTCGATGTTTCTCTTTTTTAGCTGTGGCCAGGATTTAAGGACAGCAGGAGAACCTGCATTTCGACCAGAAATGTCAGAATCTAGACATGGCAAAGCCTGATCATCCTCTGTGTGTATCTGCTTTACTTCACAATGAATATCACAAGCTGGACTTGCGCTTTCCTCCTTCTCAAATCGTTTGCATGAATTGCTTCTCGAAGCATTTGAAACAGGCGAAACTTCGTCATTTTCTTCACCTTTCCGAACTCCCTGTCAATCCATGAAACAAAGCAAAAAGAATGATTAAAGGAAATAAATAAGCAACTCATTATTACACTAATGGTTGACATCTTGGGATGATTTTTAGGAGAAAACCTTTGCTTGTATAACTTACATGAAAGCACTGAACAGGCTGATCAACAGGATTATTAGGAGAAAGCACTGAACATAGTGAGTGTAAGCCATCCTTCCATTGAGAAGATACTGAGTTTTCATCCATTCTATTAACAATTGAGTTTTCATAATCAGTATCGCCTAATATGTTTTTGTCAAGGTCACCAGAAACAAGATGAACGATGCTTGGGTAATTTCTAATTTCCTGCACATAGAGACCTTCTGACTTTCCAGCTTTCTCCTGGGTGAAGCTATCAACAAGAGCTGTACCAGAATGTTCAATAATGCTTGGAGAACTTCCGTCTTTATTTTGCTCCTTGCTACAAAACCGGTCCTGCACCACACAGACACATTGTTCTATCAGGAAACTGATCGGATTGAGCTTGGAAAAATCTTATTATTATGGGAAAATCGCTCGTCATTTGAAAAATCATCTTTGTATGATCCTTTTATACATATCTCATAAAGTATCAAATTCAATACATTGAAAATGCATAATGCAAAACATAAATTTATCTTTATAGCACACATAATTTCGAAGGACATCAGATCCTACCCACTTCCATTATGTCTGTCAAAACAACAGGAAAGATGATTTTCATTTCCGCACCAAAATGATTTCTTCTAGCATAAGTAACAACCACTGGGGGCAGTAAGCTCAAACAATCCATGTAGGTAACAGATTAGGATATGATGATGTTTCCAAGGAAAATAGGGATGATAAGACCAGTAGTAAGAATTTATGTAAAGCATCAACCTTGCTCCAAGTTTCTAACCAAACATTTATAATATAAACGTTAAACATACCCTTCCATTCTGATATTCAGAAGTAGATTCAAGTTCTGCCTGATTAAGATCAACCAATTGATTCATTTCCATGTCAGTATTCCTTGTCACTCTAAATGCATCTGGAAAATCTAAATCATTTTCCATGTTCCTCAGATATGTACTTGAAAGGCCACCTTCGATGATTTGAAGCTTCTCCATCCTAAAACGTGGTGAGGTTGTGTGTCTATTAGCCTCCTTGTGTTCTGTCTTTCTCTTTTTTACCTGTGGCCATGATTTAAGGACAGCAGATCCATCTGAATTAGCTATCATCAACCCATTCTCTCCAACAGGAGAAACTGCATTTTGACCAGAAATGTCAAAGTCAAGACATGGCAAAGCCTGATAATCCTCTGTGTGTATCTGCTTTACTTCAAAATGAATATCACAAGCTGGAAGTCCCCTTTCCTCTTTCTCAAAGAAATTATCCTGTGAATCTGCACTTGGTTTGTGAAATAAATTTGCAGAATAAGGTCGTTTGCATGTATTGCTTCTTGAATCATTTGAAACAGGTGAAACCTCGTCTTTTTCTTCACCTTCCCAAATTCCCTGTTAATCCATGCAACAAAGACCGCAAATAATGAACAAAGGAAATAAATAAGAGACCTGCATGCATGAAAATGAAGACCAGTGTAAGCTCCTATCACAGTTATACCTCTTTATTATGCTTCGATGGGAATGAGATGGGCGTGAGATCAACGTGAAGTTTCACAGGAGGATTATGTAAACAAGGAGGTTCGTCAGCTTCTGATTGCTTAACATTTATCTCATCTTGAACTTCAGAAATTTCACAGTTCATGCAAACCTCTGCATCATTTTGAGAAATCTTTGACATATTAAGTTCAGTGGCCGCATACTTCTCAGTCGAAGCCTCAAGAATCTCCTGAACATTGACATGGGAAGAATCGATCCCTACTGAAGACTCCGGCACTCCACATTGCTTATTATCAATAGGACCAGTATTAATCGACTGGTCAACATTGCACAAAACATACTCAGTGCCTACTGTATAACAAGGTGGTATACTTTGACGGCCTGAGTCATTCAGATCTTCATCACTGGCAGCATACTTCTTTTCTAGCTTAGATGTTGATATTTGAGGACGACTGGAAGTGTTGGGTATATCTTGGTTAGCCCAACTTAGTGGCCTTGTCACTATATGATCTGTGCCAAAAGAACTTTCAACAAACTTTGCTTCCTCAATGGGAGCATTAACATGCAAAGCTAATGTCCCACTTGATGTAGGAAGATAGCAACAATCAGTCCGATTAGAGTGAGAAGATATATCCTCATTCTGCGGAGTATTGTCTGCACAAGCATTAGGTTCGCTCAAACTCAAAGATCCAGCCATCCTTATGTATGGAACAATACCCTTCTCAATTTCATTTTGACAATCCTGTGAAATTGATTGATGGTCCTCAACTATTTCATCTAAGACATTAATTTGGCTATAACTTACGACTGAATCATGAGCACAATGTGCAGGAACATTATCCCTTCCTAGCATTCTGTGATCAGAATATGAAGACCAAGCAGCCTCCAAAGAATCACTAGCTCTTCCGCACGAAAATCCAGACCTATTATTATTTTTGGTAATACTGTTTTCAATGTCTCTGTCCTGATTATCTTCTCCACCAGAAGACTGAATTTCACGCCGGAAACTAACAGGGGAAGGTCCAGACTTTTGTAGCTTATTACAATCTGACACCGATGTCTTAGCTCCTACCTTGGCACAGGACAAGACGACATCATTTCTGCAACTACTGGACATGCAACCCAATCCTCTAGAACCTTCAACAGATTTGGGGCCCTTAGCACAGCTTCTAGATCTAGTTATGCTACCAGTGCAAATACCAGTATCCTTCTCTTTGATTTCACTATCAGTGTTACCGCAATCCTGTTCCATACAACCTTCACCAACTTCTGTTGATACCAAAAGGTCATTTTCTCCACCCACTCGCGTAGTGGAAGAAATAGACAATCTGAAATTGTCATTGGTATTTTCATGGCTTATGCCACTCTTTATCAATGACTTTGTGCTGCCACGAAGCTGAAGAGCCTTTTGCCTAGACTTGGATCTCTGAAATCTGGTTGCTGACTTATCAGAAGCATTGTAAATGTCTATGGCCCTTTCATCTTTCTGAACCTCAGGCGATGTAATACTAACATCCATCTCAGAATGATTGTTAAAGGTACAGCCAACATCACCTTTACTAATGGTTGACACCTTGGGATGATTTTTCCAATTTAGAGCATTCTTAAAGGTAAGAGAGTCCATGACAAAATCATCAGATATTTCCACATTATCTCCTGCGCCAACTGGATTGCTGTATGAGGGGTAGTATGCTCTTGAGCAACAAGCTGAAGGTTGATCTTGTCGACGAAGAAGTCTTGATATCAGCTCTGCTTTGTTTAACTCTGTCATCAATATTCAATAAATATAAGTAAATCATGAATGCTACTGGATGAACCTCCAAAATTCAAGCACTCCTGCTGTGTATAAGGTAGACATTAAATTCTGTTCATCCTACACAAATTAACTTCACATAAAATCCTCTTGGAAATACATACATGTGAATGGTGGCACTGACACATAAATAAGTAAAAACTTGCACTAGACGGTCTTATGTTGGACAATCCTTAAGCAGATTCCCCTACTTTGCACGCGTACAGCCTTATAGACGATCATCCAACTTATTGATTTCTTCTAAAAATGAACTGAATCATATAGGTCATTCTGATAAATGCACTCAGCTTAGGTCCTTAGGTAATAGTAGTACAGTACAGTAAATGACAGTAATAAATTTCCCCATTCTCTGTGAAAATAGAATCATGAGCAAAATACCTTACTAAATAATCTGCAAATATAATTTGAAAAAAAAAATGAAGGAAGTAAAATGCGGTGCATCATGAACTAAGCAAAAACCCTAGGAGTGGATTTTAGGAGAAAACCTTTGGGGACAGCCGAGTCACTTCCGGTCCAAGCCCAGGGAGGCGGAGTAATTCCTTCAATGACGAGTTCAGAGGCGAGATTCTGGATGTAGAGATGAGTCTGCTGAATCGCCTGTTCAGTAATCGAGTTCTTCCTGTGGAAGATCTCCACCAGAAGCTTCTCCGCAGTCGACATATTCTGCTACTGCAACTGCCGCTGAGTTGAAATTGACTCCGATTGTTGGACAGAAAGTTCGAATCAGATGAGAAATTGTAGTACCATGGATGTCGTGAGACTGGAGAAGGAGGAGAGAAATGGAGAGAGTGTCATACTACTACTACTACTACCTTCGAGCGGGTTGATGCAGATTTCAAATTGGCTGAAATAGTTCTCTTCTTCCCTTTTCTTTTCCTTTTTTCTTTTTTTCTTTTTCCTTCCAAATCGACGGACTAATCTAAATAGTGAAAAAGTGATTTTGAAACTCACTCGACCCATAAGTGGTCCCCCATTCTTCTCGCATCTTTCTAGAGCATAGAAATATCTCAAACACTACGTATAAATTTTCCACGTACTATATATTTACATTTTACATAAAAATAAAAGCATACTTAGTCCCCACTTTCAGAAAATTCTTCTCTAGGACTCCCCACTATATTTTGTATATCCTTCAATTTCCTTGTAATTTGATATCTATACAAGAAGAAACAAAACAAGGATTAAGTCTTACGACTTAGTGAGGAATTAACAAGACAAAACAACATGAATTCAAGCAATGCAACAAGAAAAATGGTATTCCAGGTTCAAGAGACAAGGTATAAAAATATAGAAATGTTCATGTCAAGACGAGCATATGTTATAACCAGCCTTATGACTCCCTTACAATAGTACTACCTTGTTACTCCCAGTTGAGGAGCGACTTCGTTAACAATCTTAAAGCATGTCGGGGTGCATGCTAATTCTGATCAGCAACCACTAGTTATAGTCCCCACGCACAAACATGTACAAGACAGGACAGGACATGACAAGTACCACATGCTCGTAGTTCCGGTTCTGGTCTAGCAATGAACAAATTCAGTACAAGACAGGATAAGTACCACATGCACGTCGTTCCAATTCTAGTTTAGCACTGTATAAGTTCAGGCTCACGATGGATTTCAAAGTTTACAACAACAATTGCGTTAGAGATGTTAGAGATATTCGGAATCAGTGATTTTCATAAAGAGCATTTACATGGAATGGTGGAAGAGTTAAATTTCACACATGGATTCGAGATGCGACAGTTTAATGAAAGGACAGAGAAAATAGAGATCACCAAGGGTTGGGTGGAAAACTAAGTGAATGATTTTCTAAAACAATTAAAGTGGAAATTAATAGTGGTTTATGGTGAACGAAATGAAGAAAGATTCAGGATGAAAGAAAACAGGCTTTGAACTATGCATAGGGAATGAATCAAATATATAATTTCGTTAACAAGAAGGATATGAGAATGAACATATTTTTGTTATTTAAAGACAAATTTCAGCGAATTAAACGAAAGGGAGAGGAAGTATTGTGAAGAGCAAATACCGTAATCAGATACAAGAGATAATAAGTTGGTTAGAGCGGGAGCGAAAGCGCGAGCGAGAGCGAGAATTTGTCAAAATGCAAAATTATTGAGAGCGAGAGCGTTAATAGAGCATGAATGTTTATCGATACCGAAGCCATTTAGTAAGGACAATGTATCAATTCAACCAATTTGACTAAAATCAAATGTTGATCTTTTGGATGAAGTCCATCGAATCTGCGGGCTACGGATTCATAGATCAGGTAGGTTCCCTTATCATTTTGCGACGACTGAGTTAAAATATTTCTGCATGATATTCTTCCTCTTGTCCTTAGTTCTTCTTTTAATTCTTGATATGCTAATTAGTGAAATTAAGTGCGCGAATGTTGAGCGCTCTGAAGTTCGAAGAGCGAATTCTCGCTTGGAACATGATAAAATCACTCACACCCACCACTTATGTAGCTAAGTAAGATATGTAATTTGACACCTTGAAATTTTCTTAAAACCCTTTAAAAACGCAAGTATATGACAGTATGCCACATTTTTATGTCGTTTCTTGTTTGTTAGCTTCTCAAAATTTAGCTTCGATTTTAACTTTAATAAAGAAATAATAATAATATAACAAATAAATAAATTCGGGAATCTTTTCATTTTCATCCCCAGCTACGAAAACAAGCCCCCAGCCGAAATGAATGGAATTGGAATCTTTTCATTTTCATTTTCATTTGAGTGATGAGGTGTTCTCTGTGATTCCTGTTCCATGTCAAAGCTTTAATATGCTTTTTGTACGTTGCCGGTGCTTGTGTTTGGTAAGTTCTGAATTTGCTCACAATGAAGATTATGAAGTTACTCATGACATATGGATGATGAAACAATATGGATTGGCCGAGTCTTGGACGAAGATCGCAACTTGTCATACCGGCCTTTTTGCTGGCAGACCGTTGTGTGCCATTGGCGATAACAAGATTCTGTTTCTAGCTAATGCATTTACATTTATTGAGTATAATTTGGAAGAGGGAGTTTGGGAAGATACGGATGCTGATAGTGGACGTATCGAGTATAAAGTGGAAGAGGGGGAATGGGCAGGTACGTATGTTGATAGTGGACCTGCAAGAGGTTTTGTTCATCTTGGACTTGTAGATGATTTTAACTCTCTGATTGATAACGGAGTCGCCTTTGTACACAGTCTCTTCTCCCCTAATCATCAACATTACGGTTCTATCTAAACACAAGAAAGATGGACTGCAACTCATGGCCACCACAAGACTGAGCAAGCCTATTTGGATCTTCACTAGGTTATTATCATTTGTCTTCCTTGTTATGTTCTTTTAGCTGAATCAAGAGTGTAATAGCTATACTATGAATTCTCTAATGTTGTTTTGTTATATTTAGATTTGCCTGTTTCAATAGTTATCATGAAAGTTCTTGAGATAAGTTGGTAATTTGATCTCTTGTTAAAATCGTAGTTCCTTCTGCCGTGTTCTTCATTTGTGGATTTCTATCTTGCCTAGGCGATCGAGGGTGCAGTTTCCCCATTTTAATTTAGTTTCCTTCCATCACGTTAGGAGCATTTCTTTCGATATTAATGTTCACTGTGAGATGTTTCATATAGGTGCTGGTAATATTGTTACAGTGACATGTTAAGTTTCATGTAAATTCACTGTGAGATGTTTCATGTTGGTGCTGGTAATATTGTCACTGTGAGATGTTTCATGTTGGTGCTGGTAATATTTAATATTGTTTCAATTTTAAATAATGGATACTGAATTAATCATAGTGTCAATTTACATGTTTCTCAGCTTTTGACGGTTACTTATTTTTTTCAGGAGAATTTACAACATAAGTTATAAAATAAAACACTAAAAAACTATTTTTACTACTCCAGCTTTTCTAAGCATTTGCAAACACTCAATTAGTTTAGGTTCATCAATTCAGTTAAATTTAGATTTATAAAGTTTAGTTAATAAATTTTTCAGAAAATTAAACATAAATTAAATCGGCTTGGTGCGGATTTTGGTCCGGATTTGTTCTTGACACGATAAATGACTGGTATAAACGTGTTCGCACTGTAATAATACTACATCTGGTATCCTCACTATCCTTAAAGATAAAAAGTCTCATATATGGCAAGTTCTAAAATGGTTTTTCCATGTCTATCTCTTTTCATATTTCATTCTTAGCTCTCTGTCACATGTATTTTGCTACTAAAAAACACAAACAATGCATTCATCCAAGTTAGAAAGTCTATCGGACGTTACAAAAAAGCTAGTCTAAAATTAGGAAAAGTTTGTGTTAAGTAATTTGCTTACATAAGTTCAACAAATAAGCCGTTGCAATTGGATAGACATATAGAACAAACCAAAAAACTTACATACAGTAGTATGTAACAATTTCATTTATTCCATATCAACATTATATAAACTTCATTGCCTTATAGCATAATTGATTCAAAAAAATTTTACTACAAATCAGAGAGCTATGACTAACTTGGTTTACAGGAGGAGCCTGGACATGTTCCTACTGATATTAGGGTGCTTTGCTGCTGTGCATTGTTCATCCACCATTAATACAAGTACTATTGATGTCGACTTGCCGAATGCAGCACAAGCAACAGCAATGTTCGTCTTTGGCGACTCTCTGGTAGATAACGGGAACAACAATTTCCTCAACTCAATTGCTAAGTCGAACTACTATCCTTATGGTGTCGATTCTCCTAGAGGCCCTACTGGGAAATTCTCCAATGGCAACACATTCGTTGATTACCTTGGTACGTATGCTTAGTTATCTGTTCGCGTAGTATTGTTTGTTGATATTATTCTTCATCAAGTAACTTATAGCAGCATACATTTCGCGGATTAGGAGCGTGGTTAGGCTTGCCTGCGCCTCCTCCATTTGCAGATCCAAGCACGAGGGGACCTAGGATTCTTGGTGGTGTCAATTATGCTTCCGCAGCTGCTGGCATCATGGATGAAACAGGACAACACTATGTATGGACTTCTTCACATCTCACTAACATCTACTACTATACGTAACTTTCAGTTGATAGCATGTGACTGATAAGGTGACGCTAAACACAGTCTATACATAATACATATCACTTTCAAATACTTTCACGATCATATTATTGAAATTGATGCAGGGGCAACGGTACACGCTGAGTCAACAAGTCATAAACTTCGAGACAACGCTAAGCCAATTAAGGCCTATGATGACCAGACCGAACCAGCTCAGCCAGTACCTCTCAAAAGCCATAGCGGTGGTGGTGATCGGCAGCAACGACTACATCAACAACTATCTGCTGCCAAGCATGTATCCATCCAGCTACAACTACAATCCGACCCAATACGCCAACCTTCTCATCAACCGCTATGCTCGCCAACTTGTCGCTCTCTACAGTGTAGGCCTCAGGAAGTTTGTTTTGTCTGGAATAGGCCCTCTTGGATGCATACCAAATCAGCTGGCAACCGGACAGGCCCCACCAGGCCGGTGCGTGGACAGAGTCAACCAAATTCTGGGACCATTCAACCAGGGACTGTTGGCCTTGGTGAACACTATGAACAACGGGTCGCACCCTGGATCCATGTTTCTGTACGGAAATGCATATGGAGCCATCGGGGATATATTGAATAACCCTGCTAGATTCGGGTTCAGTGTGGTGAATAGTGGGTGCTGCGGAATAGGGAGGAACCAAGGTCAGATAACTTGTCTGCCTTGGAGCACGCCTTGTCCGAACAGGAACCAGTATGTGTTCTGGGATGCATTCCATCCGACGCAAGCTGTTGATGCAATCCTTGCTCAGAGGGCTTATGCTGGTACTCCATCAGACAGTTATCCGATGAATGTTCAACAGTTAGCACTCATAAATTTCTGATCTTGATTTCTATATACAGTATCATTTTATCACAGTATGTTCTTGCATCTTCAAACCATGACACCAATCTAGTTCTATTACTCTCAAGTTTGATGTTTTTAGCATGTATGTCCAGCTGTCACAATTTCTTCATGAGAATAAATCATAGTGTTACTGTAATGTCTAAATAAATGATCAGCAAGACGAGGAGATTCCTGCCAATTGATTTCATCATGTTTTTTTTCTTAGTTTCTTCACAAATACTCTGTTTACAAGAAATGAAGAATGGATCTCAAATTACCCTGTTAGAAACCCATAATCATACTTTTGCCGCAAAGAAAATGAAAAAATAGAAGGGATATAGTTGTGTGAACTATACCCCCTAAATTTTATATGGCTGTGATACTTTGTTCACTAAAGTTTAGTCCCCTCGTCCAGGGGTAAGGTTACATTTGATTTTATTAATTGTTTTTAAGATTCAGCTGTTTGACCTCATATTATTTTTCTCATATGATTTTCAAATCATATTGGGAAAATAATAAATCAAGTTATATTATTGAAATTGGCTCGGTGTATCACAAGAGACCAAGGGGATACACTAAGGACACACTTAATCATGCGTCACAAGAAACCTTCAATAAAAACTCGTGAGTTTAGTGTGCATGGAAGCGTATGCAATTAATATATAAGACAAATACAGTTGAAACAAAAATAAAAGACGTTGTCAACATATAACA
Organism: Plantago ovata; assembly: GCA_028274465.1. Lineage (NCBI taxonomy): Eukaryota > Viridiplantae > Streptophyta > Magnoliopsida > Lamiales > Plantaginaceae > Plantago > Plantago ovata. Next base: position 130,612,672 of record CM051455.1, read on the forward strand.
CAACAAAGATAAAAAGTGCAGAATAAAACAGTAAACTAAACGATATAGACACACAAGAGTAGGGATGGTAATTTGGGCTATCCGGCCGGCCATGCGTAGCCCGTGGGCCGGGCTTGGTCTTATAGCTAGGCTCATGGGCCCGAGTCTAACATTCTCTAGGCTTGGTCTAAGTCTGACTCGGCCCGTGATTATATGTAGAATTTATATTTTATATATTTAAATATGTATATATAACTATTGAATTTATAATCTATACACTTATAGTATTAAATAATGTTATACTTTACACATTTGTAATACTTTTCTATATTTATAAGATTTTGAAGTGATATACAATCATTTTATATACTATATTTTTAGTATATTTATATAATTTATTAAGTAATTTAATATAAATTAATTTAAATATGTCAAATAAAAAGTTCATGATAAATTTCAAATGATATAAAGTGATATATCAAAATATTTGATCTCAAGCAAAAAGATATAAGTTAAATAGATCCACCATTCTACTAATACTACACTACATAACTAAAAAAATATTATTATTACTAAATAATTGAAAAAAATTAAAAATATCAGGCCCGGCCCAGCCCATGATGGGCCTGGGTTTGATGCTAGTTTTAACGGACCCAATAGGGCCTCTGAAAGCCCGATCCGACCCATTGCCATCCCTACACAAGAGTTGATCAAATCGTCAAGAATAATATTAATAATTATTCCTGATAAGCCTTCAGGACCAAAAGATTACTGAGTAACAATGTAAAAAAATGAAATCATCAAACACACTTTGGAATTTTCAATAAAAATGCACAAATTCAACTTATAAGCTAAATGCAAGAATAGACCTTATGATATGAAAGACACATCATAAATTAAAGGAGACTTCCATCTATTATGGTATTACCTATTTCAAAGAGCTTGGTGCAATGAAGATGCATTTAATCACTTAGGCTTTGTTCTCTTCGTCTGAAAAAGTCTGAACTGAACTTATTTGTAGTATAAAATACTATTAAGCAAATCTGAACTGAACTGATCTGAACTGAACTTAAAATAATCAATTTTCAGATGAAAAGAACAGAGTCTTAGACCATCTCCAACCATAAGTTTAATGAGGGTCTTATGTAAAGACTCTCATAAGACTCATGGTTGGAGAAGTAAAAAGTTAAAATCTTATCATCTTATACATAACATGAGTCTTATGTAATTTTTCACTATTTTTTTTTTCTTTTTCTCTTTCTCCCCTCTTTATTTGTTAATGAAAAAAGAAAGAATAAAAATAATGTGTTTTGTAGTCTTATGGTTGGAGGTGAAGAGAAATTTGAGTCTTATAGTCTTATAATGAAATAATGACATGACAGGTCTCATCATCTCATGGTTGAAGATGGTCTTAGGAAACAACATACAAGTATCAAATGATAACTTGTATAGACTGTACTCAATCGAAGTGTGTGTGAAAGTGTTTCTACTCTTGATTGTTGTGAGCATGAATGTCCGGTGTTGAACTTGTTGGTCTGTAGTAGTGTAGTGTCAGTGTACGTGTACTTTCCAATAGGTGAGAGATTTGGTAAAAACTTTTGGAAATGAGTAAATCAAAAAGATCTCAAAACAACCGTGGAAACGATCCAAACATTTTTAACCGTTTATAACTTCTTTGTGTCCAATAATCGTTAGATCATCCTTCAAATGTGGAGACTGTCAAGAACCAGTCACAACTGCGTTGTAACAAACTTCACTTCTCAAGACCCCTTTTCTTTAAAAAACTTTCTATTTATAACATAAGTTAATGACTTGATCTTGTGCTAGACTTGGTGAGCAAGTTAGGCACCTCAATACATTAGATAATGTGTAACATACTTGCCAACATTGGTATTGAAGTCAGGTTTGAAAAATGATACAAAAAATTATCTATATTGGCAAATATGATGTTTATCATTTAACACAACATCAAATATGTTACGTGATATAATTCTCAACATCGTTTTGAGAGCAGTCCATCTGCTTATGGAGGCTTTTTTTTGGAGAATGAGGCTTAAAGTCCCAATTAAATCCAAAAATACCTCCAATTGAGGCTTTTTTGGGGCTACTATTTAGTAGCCCATGGAAAAAGTATATTAAATAGTAGCCCAATTTAAACTCCAAAGCATTTAAAATAATTGTTAATTATATGTTTTAGACTCTGTTCTCTTTGTCTGAAAGTTGATTATTTTAAGTTCAGTTCAGTTCAGTTCAGTTCAGCAGTTCAGATGCATTAAGTTCAGTTCAGATCATTTCAGATGCATTCAGTTCAGTTCAGATTTGACTAATAGTATTTTGTAATACCAATAAGTTCAGTTTAGTTCAATTCTGACGAAGAGAACAGAGCCTTATTAAGAAATATAATAATTGAGTAACATGTGATACATGTGATCCATATAGAAGTCCAAATTAAGCTCCAAATTATTGGAATTTTCGATTAGGAAGGGAATTTTGTTTGGACTTATATGTTTAAACAAAACCTAAACATAAGGAATACTTTGAGACAATTAGGTGTAGCGCGCTTTAACAATTATGAAAGTATAGCGTCTATCCGTCTATCCATTTAAGAGGAAAACTTTATCATGTATAGTTGTTATTTAAAATGTAATTAGATCTCAATTAAAAATTTAGTTTACATGGATGTCATACCAAGGGTTTAAGCTAAAATTTTCTTTTTGGTTAAACCGATATATTAAACTCGATCTCGCGCATCGATAAGTTTTTTAATAAATCCCACATCTTAGGCACACCACCGACTGTACCGATCACTGTAACGTGATCTTTAATTGCGATATGATAAATTAACCTCTAAGTTCTATTTATTATCATTTGAACTGATTATATGTTTCTTGATGCAGCAAAAATGGTTAATTTGGTTACCATTTGGTTAATTATGATGCTCGTTTTGGCACATGCTGATGCACATACCTCATTTGGTTAATTTTTCAATCATGCCATAATTAAATTAGGAATAGTTATTGTCCACATTAATTATGCCCAGTTTAATAATTTGGATGTATTTATCGGGAGGATTAAAATCTTAAACAATAATATCTCTTGAAATTTCTCGTGTGAATCAAGTCTTCTTGTGGTGTATGTTCATGTCATCCAATTAATTAAGGTCTCAACTGTTGTAATTAGCTATGAAATGCGTATGTACACAATGAGGATCGGATAAACCAAATTAGAGTTAAAATATATAGGATAGGATATATAAATCATTGTTACTATTTGATCAGTGTGAAATTAAACTAATTAAATTTAATCGAAACACTTCTAGCTATATATCAAAAAGAGATTAGAGATGGTAGCGCATTTCTGAGGAAAGTGTTGGCAAGATTGGAATAAGCCGCTTGTGTGGGATGAACCGCATCATAGAAGACAAACTTTGAAGGATCCGGGCACATTGGCACCAATGGGTTGCACAAAGGTCCCATTTCTATCGAACCAAGTCCAACTCCGCAGCATCCATCATTCGTAGTTGTAAACCCTACAACATATTATTCGTAACCATGATACAGGTTAATTAGTTTTTAGTCACCGGCCAAGTACACACATACTCTCTTTGACCAGGAAAATGAAACCCTAGCTAGGCTAACAATTCTAGTACGTAACGAACCGTAATCGGATGGATTCATGATCATGTTCATCAAGGGATTATAGATATCAACATACACAATCCTGGATCCAGGCAATGTTGCTTGGAGCCTAGCAAGTCGTGTTTGAAGCTTTGTGTTGTAGGTTTGGGAGTCAAAGTTTTGTTGCTCAACACATACGCGCTGCAACATGTGGGCGCTGGGCATTAGGCTTCCGATAGACACTTGAAGGGGCAGGCACCCAACCGGTGGAAGGCCCGGCACTGCAAACCTTCTAGCTCCCATGCCGTGCAATCTCTACGTACATATGCAGAGCCAAAATACGGATTGTAATGGAATTGAGAAAGTATAGTTATACAATTGTACACACTAAAGTATAAATTTCTATAGTGCAAAACCACATTATGCATCATCAATCAATTTGCGGAATTTGGTGGTGGCCAAGTTGGCTTTTAAAAATTAACCAAGATAACATGCAAGGCATGAAAACATATAGATCCAGGGCCACTTTTATCATATGGAATCAATTAACGGCGAGAAAATACAAATATTAAGGAAAGCATTCGAACTTTTAAGTACTTAGTGGGATAGCAGTACAAAAAGTGATGAAAACAATTTCCAAGTGCTATATATTACTATACATGTAAATTAAATCTATAAATTACTTAGTTTTCTTGCTCATTGTTTCCTATACATACGCCATATAGTTGTAAAGCGAAGCCGTGAATTTATGTTCCTCGAGTAATATACTGACCACACAAATTGATATTGTACTTTCCACTAAACTTTTTCTCTACACTCGCGTGTACAAAGAAAAAAAAATCCAATTATTCACTCATAGTACGTACTAAATATTAAATTACTCCCCAAGGTAAGTACACATATTTTGGATTTCTTATGGATAGATTTTCATATATACATTTTATTACACCTGATTCAATGTATTTTCTCTGGCGTATTCAAAAAGTGTGATAGAAATATCATTAACCATATCTAAAAGATCGAATTGAACAAATACATACCCTGATAAAACTCGTAAGATTTCCCAGCAACATATCCTGGTAACCAGACAACCCGAGATTCCTCCTCAAGGGCAACACGTAGAAATTAAACACCATGTCATTTGTACCCGCCCCTACCAAATAAATAGCGTTCTTCACGACCCGACCAGCCTCATGTTGCCCAACAGAAGCCTGCATTGTTCTTATAGCCTGCTGGAAGTTCTTGAGCTGCGTTGACATTGACAGCACACTGGCCTCTCTTGCCGTCAGATCATCCAAACCCGTACCTCCAGATGCAAAGCTAACTCCAGTGAGCAAATCCTGACTGGACAGGGTCGGGTCAGAGTATGCTGGTAGGAGGGACTTGAGGCCGATTTGGGAGACTATGAAGTCCGTGGCTAACTTTCCATTGGTGAACCGGCCTGTTGGGACGTGACCGGGGAAGTCTTGGCCGTAAGGGGGGTGGTTGGCTTTGAAGATGGTGATGATACGGTTGTTGTTGCCAGAGTCGAGTGTGGAGTCGCCAAAGGCGAAAAATGCGCGGATGGTTATGGAGGCGGTGGTGGTTGTGGTGAGGTGCAGAATGAGGGCGAGGAAGGAGAAGAGAATGAGAAGCTTACAGGTCGCCATGATATGATTATTAAGTACGTACCGTTGTTACGGGAGTTAATTAGAACTTGTTTGTTTTCTTGTGTCTTAATTGCAGCCTCATGCCATATACTATATAGGGTTCATTTCTAGAGAAAATTAAATCACACGCTAATCCGATGCATAATGCCCAAGATAAATACTTATAAACTAGACATCATTAAACCACTCACACCAAAATATTTAGGGATAATATTGCACGTGAATATCAAATTAAAAATATTCTTACTTTAGAGTTTATGTCTGACGGTAGGGGTAACCGTAATACCTTATATATGGGCAGATCCAGGATTTGAAATTTGTGGGGACTGGGAGGGGAGGGCGAATTGAAATTACATATATATAAGCTTATTCCGGAAGTTCGGGAGCCAAATTCTGAATATTCGATAATATTACCTTTAAGAAAATTCGTTTTCAAATTTCACCAATGTCCACCCGGTGGCCGTGGCTCCACCCTAACCCTCTACCCTTTAGTTGTGGGGTCCATGAGATTCAAATTCTGTATTAGTCTTGCCCATATGAGCAGAAACAGTGATATAATTATGGATTGATCCAATTATATTGCACAAAAAATGCATGTAATAAAATTGCAGGGTATATAAAATTAGTGGGCAAAATAGCAATTGGCCATGGTTAGGTGTTCTCTGTTGGTATGCCATCATTATTGGGAGACGACGCCAGTGAAAGGTAAATCCTCAAATTTCTTGACGCCATTTAAATTTATTTCATCAAATGCTATGTTGAAATTACACACACTTCCCCTCACAAATGAATTTAGATTAAAACATAATTACAACTGTTATTTAGAGCATGAGGGAGGATTGATTACTAACATGATTAATTAATGTGTTTTGACAATGTGACAATGATGTGAGTTGTGACACCTATAATTGTTGCAATGTGAAACCTTTCATGGTAATCATGGCCGATGATGGAATGAATAATGTCTATTGTTAGTATCAAATTCTCTAAATTATGTTTGACTTTTCCTGTGATGATTTCTAGGGGTACTTGTTCAGTTGATTGCAGTCTGTTGACAAATTATATTCATGATTCATAGATTCTACATTTGAGAATCTCTTTGATGTTACTGTCTCTATCAGCAATGCATATGTTACGTTGTTGCAGCCTATGTTACCTGGACTCCGCAATAAGTGCCTGAGTGTGTGTATTCAGTGTCACACTTGGCTATTTCATTGAAAAACATTCACTTTTTGACCTAAAATGAAGATTGTCTATTATACGGTTATGCAAAGGGGAAATGAAGAGTCTAGGTAACATAGATGGAAGCTTATGTTCAATTCAGTGTAGGCCATTAACATCGATTCTGTGAGCCTGTGAGTGTAAATATATACTTGTGATGTTTCCGATGACTTTAACAGTCTTCGTGGAGAGAAATGGTTAGCAATTAGCATTGTTAAAAGAACATGTATATTATGGTGTTCTTATTGTAATGACATGTACTGACTAAGTGACTTGTGTTCTCTGTTAACTCATTCAATGACTTAAGTATCTTTGTTGAGTATTTGGAGTACTCTTCCTGGTATATCTTTCTGAGGAATTGTACTAGAGGCCTTTTGTCATGTGCTTCAACATCTGAGTAATTGTATGATGGACATTGTTTTCGCGAAACATAGTAAAAGCTCCATAGGTAGAGTTGTACATACACTTAAGAACAAGTTACTTGAAAGTTTTTGATCTATATCCTACTGAAACAAAGGTCCAGAATGTTATTACATGTATAAAATGAACACTGCTGTGTGAACAATTAATTTACAGATTCTTAATTAACAATCAATACAGCTTACTGATTTGTGATTTGGGAGCAACATCTGTTGAGTATTCTAAGTAGAGCATCAGCTTTTCGCCGAGCTTTTAGTGACCCATCAGCTGCCAAGCTTTGCAGAGAAGGAATGCTGCGTGGATTCATCAAAAGTCTGCGTGCGACCTCCTCTCCACTATCCTTACAAAGGCCTAGCAGCAGAGTAATCGAATTCTCCTTCCCTTTGGAAGAGCCAAGTCTCAGAAGGTCAATAAGAAGTGGTATGAGAACTCTACTTTTTCGTATCTCTTCAAGTCCTTCAGTGCATCCCAGAAGAAGCGCGAGCACCGCTAGCGCATCGTCAGTGACACCGGCCTTATCGTCTGTCAGCAGCTCGATAAGCAAAGGAACTGCTCCTGCCAGTATGACTTTTCTTCTGTTGTCGTTAAACACTGCTAAGTTGAAAAGTGCTGTTGCAGCGTCCCGTTTGCCAGCAGAAGTGCCTTCAACTAGTAGCCCCACTAGACCTGGAATAGCTCTTGGATGAGCGCCGATGATTATTTTGAAGTCGTCTATTATAGACAGGCTGAAAACTGTTGCTGCTGCATTCTCTTTCGCCTCCATTGATAGTCCCGAGTGTAGAACATCCACTATGTTGTCAATTGCACCTGCAGCCATGATTAGTATTTTGTTGTTTTCGTATATGGAAAGGTTCAGTAGCGCAGTGACTGCATTTTCCTGGATTCTTGAGTCAGGGGAGCCTAACAGACTCACGAGGAACGGAAGGGCTCCTGCCTCAGCAATGATTCTTCGGTTGTCCATTCCAGTTTTAGCGAGTAAACGAAGCTCATATGCTGCTTGTCTTTGTATATCAGCTGAGCCTGTAGCTAGTTTCCCTACCAGAAATTCCGCTGTCATTTTCACAGCATCTGAAACTGATTTAGTCGCAGAAATGTGATCGATGACTGTTTCACGCGACTTCCTCTCGCTATTTGTTCGTTTCAGTTCCGAAGAGGATGTTGATTCATTGATTGGTATGTTGTTCTCCTCTGACCATTGCTGTATCAGGCTTTTCAATGCATAGTTGGGTATTAAAGCCATGTGGATCAGCCTCTGCCCGCTTTTTGGACACGTATGGTGCCCCGAATTTATCCACTGGGCTATTGAGCTCCTGTCATAAGTATGTCCTGATGCTATGATCACAGGATCATGCATCAGGTCGAGCGTGATTGGGCATCGGAACTCATCAGGCACATTAAAAGAATGAGAAAATGACTGATCATGATCATACCGCCTCTTAATTGGCATCTTTCTCTTCTTCGCGTCGCCAAACTGAAATTCGTTTGCACTGAAAACTGTGGCTTTTGACAGTGAAACCAAGGATATGAGATTGTTAATGTTAGAGACCACAATAAGACCACCTGTTCCTGCCTGCTTTTCTGCCTCAGCTTCCAGTTTCGAAATCTCTTCTTCGAAGTCCAAAGGGCTTCTCAGCCCAATGGCACTCAAAACATCACTAATTCTCTTGAAATCAATGAACCCTTTGTTCTTCCTCTTCTCATTGTGCATGGCCATCATCTGGACAAGCTCATGCCTCAGCAGAATCTCATTATGGTCAACGAACAATTCAGCTCTTTTCGCTTGTTTGTGAAGCAGTTCAACTTGCTCTCTTGTATCTGTTGTCAACTGCAGCAAGCTCAGAGGCAAGATATCAAGTGCCCTAGCCATTTCTTTCACCATCATGTGAAATTGATTCGAAGCATGCTCCGTCTGAATGAGGTTCCAGATCAAGCTACCTTCTGCACAGCTCTCAATCAATATCTTCGCTCGCTTGACAACTGAGAAAAGCTCAGTCAAGCACAAGATGGAAGATGGTGGGACTGGTTTGTCGGTTTCCTGAATCTCCTCGAACAATGAGAAGAGTAGCCTGATCCTCCTGGCCAGGGCTGAAATGTTTTTCGACTGGAGAAAGGAGATGTTCTCCATTGCGGTAACTTCGTTAGAGGCTTGGATCAGCGATTCGAGCAATGTGCCCGCCGGGAGAAAGCCAGAAGAAACCATTAGGGGAGGAGGGAAAAGATTCATGGCCTTTTTGCACTTTATGGAGGACTAGAATCTCATCCATGAATGACTTGGAGAAAAAATCTTGTTGAGTTGGAAAAAGTATTAAACAAATTTGATGGGCTATTGACTGTTTCTGTTTGTAGTTTTGTGTAGATTGTGATGGATTGGCTGTTTAGAGAGGGAAGTTTGAAATCTTGAAATCTTGCCATTTGGAGGCTTTACTGGCCTGCACTTTTTGTTCAAAATTAATTATAATTAATCCATTCAGCCAGCATTATATTTCCTGATATTCCCTATACTCTTCTGTTTGTGCGATTTGAACTCAATGTTTTGCAATGTTGCATCTAACTGATGCAGCGTGCATGCGTGAACAAGAAAAGGAATAACAATATTCAATACTTCATTTTTTTTATTACTAAGCATCGATTTGAGAAATATGAAAACAAACTCACATTTTTCTATAATAATTAATCAACAAAACTCAGTGAAATAAACAACTAACAAATGTTTAAATAAAAACCCTAGATAAACCCTAATAGGCTAACTAGTTAACAGACTGAACTAAAACGAATAAGCCCAAAATATCAAATCGGTCCGTCTTCAAATTTTATTCCTTCGACTTCTAGTCCATATTGCATCATGACCCCTTAGGCATTATTTAATTCGTATGAAAAAACCTCACCTTCAGTTCAGTTCAGATTTATCTAGTTAATACGACAAATAAATTCAGTGCAATTCAGAATTATTGAGACGAATTAAACTTGACGACATAACACAATATACATACTCTACACCTTTTTTTTTTTGAAATGGCAAATCTAACTACCCTACTTCTACTCCTACATACTATTCATTTACCACCTTATAATTACAAATACACTTACCACCAGATCACCTTATAACTCTCAGTATACACGCTACACGTAGTGTAGTGTGATGTTTGGATGATATACTCATTTATACTATACGTGGAATATTAAAAACAATTCCATTGAATTTCAGTTGTTGGTGGTAATTACCACACAAACCACAAACTTGAAGGGGTATTTGATGCAAATTTCCGTGATTACAGGAGTAGTATACAGTCTACTCTATATGCTTGTTTAATTGTCTAGTTGCTATTTGTTTTTAAGTTCAAACAATAATTGTGTAGTTGCATACTTGCATGCCTTTGGCCTGTTGTAGCTTGTACTGTAGTAGTGCAAAATCTTAACAACTGCTGTATTTAAATAAAAGCCTTTTATATATACTGAATAAACCTCAATTGATAAATCTAAATATATCTATTGGAAGTGATAGAGACAACATTTTAATTACTTCCATCAGTTCCATGATATGTTCAAATATCAAAAACTTGTATAAGAAACAACAGTATTAGCTATACTCAGTCAAGTTTTAATTGCACTCTCCTATTTTATACTAGCATGTACTTCGTTTCTAATCTAAGTTGGTTTCGTTTCGGGACCAGGTGCCAGAAGACACTTTCAAACTGTGGGGTCGATTGTTGCCGTTTGGTTTTGTGTTAGATTGCGTGGGGGCATTGTTAATTGAATGACAAATTAATTAAATACAATAATGAAGCTAGTTAGGTTTTACTAGTTCATTTGTAGCAATTTAACGTTAAAGTGTTGTGGAAGTAGTTTTGATACAATTTCAACTCGTTTTGGAACCAAAACTGTTCACTTTTATTCTAAAAACGTTCAAATCATACGTCGATCTAAAGATTCAGACGGGTTATGTCAAAACTTATTACATCACAACTTGACTACATTCGACTACATCATATCATAAGCTTCTAACTATATTACAAACTATAGCAATAATGAAGCAACTTATTATCACCAATACACCGAATCTTGACAATGTTCTTTATTTATTCCACAATATGCATATGGAAATGCATGTTTTGATAAATCTTCATATTTCGTGCCTTCCACACCGCATAGACAGCCTCCGTAAAAGTCATTTTCAGAAGCAAAGCATGCATTGATTTCTCTTTGGAATTTCAACTCTTTCAAAAAGTTTAAATTGTTGGGGAAAATTAAAATCTAATAATTTATAATAATTCTTCAATACTTCCCTGCACTCGTGGTCGATTTCAACCTCTTTGGGAAGGAGGACAATCGAGCAGGAGCGACGCCAATATACCCCAAGTGTGGGCAATTGCCCCCTCTTAACAATTTCCTTGTAGCCTATATATCTCATATATTTAAAATTTGCCCCCTCTTAATATTAATTTTTGCCCTCTTGAATATTCAAAAGATGAAAATGATGAAAATTAACTCTCAAACTTTTGTCATTGTTTAGTAGATGTCCAAAGTTATACGAAAAAGTGATTGGATATGATTTTACACTTTCAAAAACATACTTTGAACTTTTTACTACTTTGGAAATATTATAAACTCCTAAAATACCTTAGATGAAAATATTGAATATACAAAACTTTTACATGTAAATTTTTAGTGCAAATCACTTGGTTGATATTGCAACGATTGACTCAAAATTTGCCCCCTCTAACCATATGCTCTGGCTTCGCCCCTGCAATCGAGTAAAAATTTAATATGAGACATAGTTTGTCTCCGAAAAGATTAGAATCAAGGTAGGTGTGAGCCAGATAGCTTTGGTACTCTGATAAAATACTAATATTAAATTTTTGGGGAGTTGTGATTTTATTATGTTGCATAAAACCGGCTTGAGAATGTTCAATGCTCAGATCAAAGATGAAACAAAACTGTATTTGAACGAACTGTGGTTTTATAATTGTCAATGTTGGAATATGTCTGGTTCGCTGTACGAACTAAGGGACGACTTATCTCGTTACAAAGTCCGACGTCTAGGGCACACATGTCCGACACTTGAGCCCTAGTCCGTCAAAGAGCTTACTCCCAGAAGTGTTCTACTCAGACCACGGTCCGACATACCGCGCGAGTAGTATGTTTTCAAGGACCACGGGCAAAATCTCAAGGTCGATACCTCAAGAAAGATGTCTGACACACTTCTTGGTATCGAACTTGTCGCGCGTTATACTACGGAGTCGGATAATAAGAAAGACTTACACAGCTCAGCTGTAATACGTATGGCTGCGGGATCTCGGAACGTATATCGGACGATTACCTCAGACCTCGGACCGTGTATGGGACACCATGTCGGATACAAGAACGGGACAGAACTCCGGAACATTCCTTAAAGCGTTAAATTACCAACTTGGCCTTGGGAAACCCTAATTTGGTACGTGGGCCAGGCCCATTAAGCCAACTAATGGGCTTTTAGCCTTGATATTCAATCATGGCCTTACACTTGGCGCAATCTCAGGAGCTCTATCACAATTTGGGAAACACTATAAATAGGGGACACCATTCACCCCCTAAAGGTAATCAATATCTCACCCACTTTCATACTACTTACACTAGAGTGGCTTTCAACCCTCTAACCGTAAAGTCGATTATTCGGTTTGATCACTAGACAAACCGGAAAACCGTTACTAACCTCCCCCCCCCCTTCAAGTTATTTTCAGGACATTACTTGCAATGGAAGGAGGCTAAAGTTAAGGGAAACGCGTTAGAACGCATTAGAAGGACTTGATAATTTACCCATCAACATTTGGCGCCGTCTGTGGGAAACTGAACAAAAGGTTACCCTTTTTCCTACTAACAAAAGTCCTACAAGATGGTTAATAGGAAGAGTACTAGAATTGCTCAAGCGGCAAGAAACCCTGCCTTCTCAACCGGCACCACTCGCTCATGTAGCACCAACACCACAACCCGTTGTTCCTCAAGATCCAACTGCTCTACAGTTCACCTTGCCCAATGGACAAGTTGTGAGACCAAGAGACTATGGTATGGGAGAGGAACAATTCGGATTGCTTCTCTTAACGATCCAAGGTTGCTTTCCACCAGATGATGTTGCGAGAATACAACAACAACTAAGGGACGACTTACCTCGTTACAAAGTCCGACGTCTAGGGCACACATGTCCGACACTTGAGCCCTAGTCCGTCAAAGAGCTTACTCCCAGAAGTGTTCTACTCGGACCACGGTCCGACATACCGCGTGAGTAGTATGTTTTCAAGGACCACGGGCAAAATCTCAAGGCCGATACCTCAAGAAAGATGTCCGACACACTTCTTGGTATCGGACTTGTCGCGCGTTATACTACGAAGTCGGATAATAAGAAAGACTTACACAGCTCAGTTGTAATACGTATGGCCACGGGATCTCGGAACGTATATCGGACGATTACCTCGGACCTCGGACCGTGTATCGGACACCATGTCGGATACAAGAACGGGACAGAACTCCGGAACATTCCTTAAAGCGTGAAATTACCAATTTGGCCTTGGGAAAACCCTAATTTGTTATGTGGGCCAGGCCCATTAAGCCAACTAATGGGCTTTTAGTCTTGATATTCAATCATGGCCTTACACTTGGCGCAATCTCCGGAGCTCTATCACCATTTGGGAAACACTATAAATAGGGGACACCATTCACCCCTAAAGGTAATCAATATCTCACCCACTTTCATACTACTTACACTAGAGTGACTTTCAACCCTCTAACCGTAAAGTCGATTATCCGATTTGATCACTAGACAAACCGGAAAACCGTTACTAACCTCCCCTCAAGTCATTTTCAGGACATTATTTGCAATGGAAGGAGACTAAAATTAAGAAAAACACTTTAGAACGCAAGGACTTGATAATTTACCCATCAACAATAATCATACATTTTGTCAATTGTCGGTTCATGTATTGTTGAATTCTTATATATATGCAGTTGAATACGTCGAAGTTCGCCAACAAAAAATAGTTTAGTATTAACAAAACGTTAAAAAGTGTATTTTCAGATTCAAGTTTGTTTTAAAATTTTAGAAATCTTAGATTATAGTCAGACGTCAGTCATCAATCAATGTCATGGGTTAATGCAGTTAACCCCAGAAAGAGAAAATGAAGAGGCAAAAGTGGCATATGCAGGTCTCAAATATTTAGTTTAAACCGGGAAAATAAATTACAATGAAAAATGAATTTATTGGCCCATGCAGGTCTCGAACCTGCGACCTTCGCGTTATTAGCACGACGCTCTAACCAACTGAGCTAATGGGCCATTTTGTTAATTTCGTTATTGAAATGTACTTACATTAAACATATAATCTGCGTGCCATACTAAAAACTACAGGAGTAATCATTAAAAACTTTTGTATTCGAAAATAAACATGTCATATTTGAATGTGGAAAATAAAATTCTATAAGGTTGGACCACATCTGCATTTTTTTCACATATTTATGTTATTAAGAATAACATTCTACATGATCGAATTAGGTATGCGTGATTTTAATATATTTACGTAGTTATGGATAAATGAATAGCGTGCAAATAGGTCGAACAAGATTCTATGTAAATTGAAGATATAATTTGTAACTCTAAAGTTTTTTTATTTTAAGAATTAAATCCATTAGTCCAAAAGTATTTACATGAGATAAGAGGGGCATATCCTAATCTTTTGCATGCAACAAAGTACTCCCTCCGTTTTTTAATATAGGATGTTTTAGCATTTTTAAGTCTTCCACAAATATAAGATGTTTTAGGTGTTTTGTTATTATTATTATTATGTTATAATTTCAATGTAGATTTCTCTTTTTTTACAAACTTTTTGTTGAAGTGCACAAGTTTATTCATTAATAACCAATCGAATAGGGTTGAGATTAAGTGGTGGTGAGATTTTTCATAACAATCATTGTTGGATGAGTAAATAAGGTAAAATTAATCATTTACTTAATATGTGTGCATCCTATATTAAAAAAAGGAGGGAGTATCAAGTAAGTCTCAAGACAAAAAATGAGAGCTCCTAATAACCAGCATGGTCATAGGTAAGAAAATCCAGGCACGCAAATACTAAACTCTAGTGCAGAACCATGATTTAGTAATTTTTAGAAACACGACAGTCGTACATTAAAACTTTTCCAGACCCTCTTGGACTCCAGCGTCAGAACTGTGATCCAAACTTGCGTAGGGGTCAAGATTCCATTAGTTCTCTATAACAATGATCTAGGATCACGAATAAACATCCAACTCAATGAAATCAGCGCTTTTCCAACCATGCTTCCCTTGAAATTCTCAAACAACTCTTTGGGTTCAAATGGCATAAACCAAAACCAAAACAAGCTGTAGGGAACCTGGACAAAAGTCATACCTGGAACCGCCAAGAAGAAAACCAGTGTACATAGAAAATCTGTCATTGAACACACAGTAGATATGTACAAAAAGATTCAAACAAACACAACACTCCAACAGAAACAAAGTCAGAGTGTCACACATGTCCAAACAATTTTTATCACTAAT